>CM068715.1:7768492-8434803 GCA_035079005.1 Fraxinus americana
ATTGCATTAGAAAACACATTGACTCCAATTGGCACACTTTGGCTTGACATTGCCTAGGCACCAATCACCTCAAGTCACCAACTTTATCCTTCTCTTGTCTAACCCAAACAACTTCCGATTTGACCTCAAATTTGAACATGAGTATGAACAACATAGGAACTTTCATATTCCAAGAGTTTTTCTTGATGTTTTCCTATGGTGAAAGTCTTTGATCGATTCACAGTAAAAACACGAATTTACCTCTTTTATGTTTGTTTAGTGAATGTGAGCTATATTGCCTTCATTTATTGGAGACATACCTTATATCATGACATTTTTCTCCAGCATGTCATAATCTTTTACGTTTTAGTGCATGAAAATTGACATAGAGTTGTATAATTTGGGGGTATTCCCTCACTTTAACAAGAGAGGGCGGGTCATGATTGGTGATTTTCAGGGATAGGTACTAGAAAGAAATTACACACCATTGCGGTTGGGAAAAATTTGTTGGTATGCCTCACTCGACATATCCTACGTTGGTAAGGAAATTTATCGCCAACTTCAATGCTAAAATTGATGACTCGGAATCTTCACACAGAAACCAAACATGGGTGAGAGGAAAATGGATCCGAGTCACCTCATCGGTAATTAACAAACACATGGATTGAACCACACTCAAATAGAGCCCCGCTAGAGGAGCAATATACGGCATTTGTAGCTCATTTTCTATATAGTAAGGAGGTTGAGTGACCGCTGTCTGCTCATCTTATTTCCTACATAACGAGTTGATTTCGTGAGCTCTCACTCTGTACATATCATCTTCTCGCACCTAAATTTACCCCACACCCCAAAAAGTGACAAAATTAAATGATCAAAAAGGGTAGGCCATACTTTATCACACGTGAAAGAAAGTATAGAAGTTTGATTTAGGAGCCCAGCATATATGATTTCATATGGGAGTTAGCTTCATCTATCGGGCCTTCGAGGCAGATTATGCTCTCAATGCTTGATTAGTGGAATCTACTTGATAGCCGAGGTACCACTACCAAGCCAAGAGAGAAGAGTTTTTGCTCTAGATACCCCAATTAGCTTAAGAACCATTGGTAAACATTTAGAAGTAAGACAAGGAGAGAAAAAAAAAGCACACGACCTTTTGAGCAGGCAAAATACCACCACAGCATGCTCTAGATACCGACACAGCCCTCCGAGCAGACAATTGGCTCAGATGCAAGTAAACTCAGTTGGAGTTGGGTAGATTTGTTGGTGACATAACAAATATTTTGAAAGTGATACGGTAGAGGCAGATCAACATGGAGGGAGAGCTGTGGAGAGTAAGTATGTAAATACGCGGATTCTAGTAGAATGATAATGATAAGTGTAATTTACATACTTATTTAGGCCACAAAACATAGACAATTGTTGGCAAATATATTGGAATATGACTTAATTCTGTATAAACTATGTTTTGTAGGATAACATTGATGAACATGGTAAAATTTAGGAAAAATGACCAAAAAAAGACAAATGGAATAAAACCAATGTTCAGGGACCAAAGTGCAAATTTTCAAAAGATGACCCGAAAGAAGAAACAAAGATGTGAAAGAGTCAAACGCTAATGTAGCGAAGGAATGAAGTGTTGGAAGGAGAAGAAACGAGAAAACTGAGTTCGAGGACCAAAACGTAAAGAATGAAAATTGCTTGAACTAGCATAGTTCCTCTTACATGCGTCGCATGTAGTGCTTCAGAGAATTTCAGGGAGGAGTTTGATGTAACTATGTGGTCGCATGGTACAATGTCGAAGGAAAATTTCTGGTTTCCCTATTTGAATAAAACTCTCATGGAAACAAATCTTGGAGCCTCTTTTTAAAACCTAGGGCCATCTAAAACGTGGAAGAAGAGATTCTAAGAGCTTTTGGGAGCATAGAAAGAGGCAAGAATACGAAGATCGATACCAAGACTCGAAGATTCAATTCAAGCATTATTTGAGTGATTTCGATTCTTCAATATTTCTTTTGTTTTCTTCTTCATAACATATTAGGCTAGTTTTCTTTGTGCTAGATGAACGATGAACCATGTAATATGAGTTTTAATCTTTAGTTTTGTATACTTGACCTTGAAACACATTTTCGAATATTGAATGATTTATATAATTTTCTTTTCTTCCCAATTATTGTGCACTATAGTTGTGCAAATTTGGTGGCTTATTTTATGCATTCGAAAGAAGGAAAATAGATTCAACGTATATAAATTATCATAGTCCAATAGGGGATAGAAATATACCGGTATGCTCTATGTGAATCTTCAAGTGTTCATAAAAATTTATACACTTTTATATATTCAAATCTATCATAGAAATAGAGTTGGGTCATATATAAAAGTAGGTTTAACATTACTCGAGAGAGATTGTTAAATAAAATAATAACATCGATTCATCAAAATTCAATCGTGTTGTCAACGTGTAAAACTAGGAAAACTGATTATTGCATCGGAATTTGGGATCCTAGCATGTTCGTTATTTATTAAACACATTAATCTACCTTTATAATAAATAGCTTTTAAGTTAGTTAAGTTACACATCATTGAATAAGTAGAGTATTTTAGTTATAATTTTGTCACAAACAAATACATTACATTATTCTTATTTCGGTTAAGGTTGCAATAATTAGAATTAAACTAATCAATCTTCGTAGAATGATACCTGAATTCAATTCTACTTTATTACCTATTAATGAACCGTATACTTAAGGTGGTTTTAATTCAAATTATATTTTCGTGAACAAGTTTTTGGCGTCATTACCGGGGATTAAGTTTAGTTTATTTTACTTATCTCGACACTAATTCGAACATTTTAAGTTATTAATTTTTTCCCTTTTATTGCATCTGAGTGCTACTATTTATTTGCTTTCAAGTCTTGTATGCAAAGGTCGCTTGATAGTGAATTGATTCCAACTAATCCAGAAATTGAACGTAACTTCCATCTTAGACAGAGAGAAGCAAGATTAGTACAACAAAAAGACCAAAAACAACAAGTAGAAATAGCTAATGAGCAAAACAATCCGATAGCTCAAGTCAACAAAGAAGGAGCCGTTGTTGAGGAAAACATGCTTGTTGGGGATTTCACCACAGATCATTCAAAGTCAATGGAGCATTTTCTACCCTTCATTTGGGCAGCCTAATTTCTAGCTAAAGACCAATGTTATACATCTATTCTAGAATGGACATCAGTTTTATAGTAGAGCTAAAGAAAACCCACATACGCACGTCTATTGATTCTTGGAGATGTGTCAACATTTTTGAAATCTGGGTATTTCAGATGATGCTATTAGGCTAAGGCTGTTTCTACATACTTTGGATGATAAAGTACTTGAGTGGTTAGATTCTCAACTTATCGCTAGTATCAGCACGTGGAATGATCTAGCCCAAAAGTTCTAAACAAAATTCTTCCCACCGGCCAAGATAGCAAAGTTGAAGCATGATATACCTATCTTCCATCAAAGTGAATTAGCATCTTTTGATGAAGGTTGGAACAGGTTCAAGAACATGCTTCAAAAGTGTCCTCATTACGGTATTAGTAGTGGACTCTAAGTCCAATTTTTCTATGCGGGATTGCTTCCATCGTTCAAAAGAATGGTGAATTCTTTGTCCAACGGTTCTTTATCCACAAAGACAATTGATGAAGCTTTGAAATTATTCGAAATAGTGGCTACTACTTTATCCATGTGGGCTTTTGAGCGAGTTATACAAGAAAAACACTGGGTGTATATGAGATGGATGCTTACTCAGCTTTATCTGCGAAGATAGATTCATTATTTCGTAAGGTGGAAAGCATATCACAGACAGCCAATGCAACACAAGTGAAGAAGCTAAGTTGCAAAGAGCGTAGGGCAGAGCATAATACAGCAGACTATCCTATTCTGGCACAAGGAATGGAACAAGTGGATTTTGTACTCAAAGAGCTGGCGAACCCCTGAGGTTGTAAGCTAATGATCCGTGGTGAGTCCGGCTTGCTCTCTTCGGGCTTAGACTCGTGCAAATATAAGTTACTCAATATGCATGTCTCTCGTGTCGCTGTCCTTGCTATCCCGCTAACTTCTGACTAGTCGGTGATAAAGTTAATAGTTCTATCATGTGTCGACGCGACAGCTAGACCTAAGCCTTGCTTACCTTATGGTTATTGTAGTCATCTGGCGACATTCTCTTTTCCTTTTTTAGTCAAAAGGTCTATAAGGTGTCCTCTTTTCAACAGCTTCGCCACTTCCAATCCTAGGGTGATGCAGTCATATGTTCGATGGCTGTGGTTTGTGTAAAACTCACACCACTTAGTCTTGTCACATTGGTCACTAGAGCTTCTTATCTTTTCGGGCCAATTTACTGCGCTTTCCATCTCCTTCAACACTGCAATTAGTTTTGATGGTCCAATTGAAATGTTGTATTTAGGGATCCCAACCTTTATCCTTACAGAAGGGCGATCAAATGGTCTGGGTAGCTCTTTGTGCTTGGTGTCCCTCCTATTTGGAGAAGAATAAGTACTTGTAGGCTGTTTCTCAACCCTATTTTGTCGACATGACTCTTCTTTAGAGAGTTATCGTCTGGTAAAATTGAAGTTAACATCATCATCTTTCCATTTAATATGGGCCCACGCTTTAGCCAAGACATCCTCCATTGTACTATATGATTATTTGGTCAGTTTCTTATAAAAATCAGTGTCCAGAAGGAGCCCCTTTCGAAAAGTAGAAACATCAGTTTGTTGGTTGCAACTAGGAATGGAAACTTTTTCCTGGTTGAATCGTCCAATTAATTTACCAAGTGATTCGCTTCTCCTTTGCACTATATGATAGTGATCATCAGACCGCTTCTCAAATTTTCTGCTACTTGCAAATTACTCAACAAAAGTATCAATTAGTTGTGCGAATGACAATATAAAATTATTAGGAAGGTTTGTATACCACCGTAGGGCTAGCCCACAGCCAAGCCGAACCCCTTATACATGCAAAGCCTCGTGAATGTCTCTCAAAGATAGCAAAATGTAATCATTCTCTGTCTGTGTTGAGCTATGTGATTTGATAAGTGTAATTTTTTACACTTATTCGAGACCTAAAATAACGATATTTAATAGTTCTTTTGACAAAATATATTCTAAATTGTTGTATTTTATATTTAATAGGTAAAATTCTTTGAATAGAAAAAGGAATTGAAGGAAGGAAACAAAATGTTGCGAAAATGGAAAAATCCAAAGTACAAGGACTAACTTGCATTACGTGAAAGAGTTGAGGATTTGCAAAGCAAACATTAATTAATTGGGCCTCAATTTGGATGGACTTTTATAAAAGCCGTGAAATTAACGTTATATATACAAATTGGGAGCAAAAGAGAGGAAGCATAATTAAAGATACACACGGACAGAGACACGGTATAATTGATATATATATAAACACGCAGAAGGAGGCAAAGAAATCTGGCAGCAGCTAAAGAAAGAATTAATTCCAGATTTGTTCACGTTTGGTCAATTTTTGGTGATGTCGTTCTATTTTTGCGTGTTTAATTTCAATATTATGCTAAACTAGATTTTTACATTGCTAAGATATAAATGAACCATTGTTTTGAAAATTTTAGTATTAATTAATGATTTTGACGTTAATTTATTTGAATGTTTGGATGTTAGCATGCTTTTCAATTATTTGGCTATTAGTTGAATTGTTTGTGGATTTTATTATCATCGAGAGAGGTCATAGGATCGTTAGCACGTAGTAATAAGCATTGTGAGGTTCAATAGAAGATAGAGATCTACATCTATGCTTCGCATGGTTATTTTGATGTTCTAGCTCGTTTAATGCTTTCTTATGTGTTGGTATCTTTTATAGAGATATATAAAGGTCACATATAGGATTAGATTTAATTGATATCGATGGAAGTTTTTAATAAATTTAAAACTTCGACCAACTCACATGATAACAATGAGTAAATTTAATTGTTGTACTAAAAATGGATTAACAATGGAGATTCTATATCATAGCAATGCATCGCAAAATTTTGATAAACTTTTACTTTGATTTATAGTACGTGATAAATTAGACATAGATTTATTACAAATTATTATTGCTATTCGATTAAGGTATCATTAACGTTAACTTAATAAAACACGTAGTCCTTGTGTGTTCGACACTTTACACACAACTATATTACTCGATCATGATCCCGTTCACTTGCGGGTTTTCAAACGGTCATGATCATCCGCATTAGCCGTCCCGTCGTAAAGTTTCATGTTAGGGAAGCTAAACTTTTTGGGCATTTCAATTAGGGCAACTTCATCAATAAAGGAAGAGTCGGCGAAACAACTGTCTGCACTCTTTTTGATTGATGCAGGCATCCCAAGGATATGTTGAACCATGTCTTCAATTGCCGCTAATTTTCGTGTGAACTCTGGATCTTGTCCATTGGTAGGCTGTGCTTGTACATCTTCTGACCCTCCATTCAGCGGTGTGGCAAATTTGACATTTGAACTAATGGTCATAAGACCATTTTGCTCAAGTGAAGGCAATGGCTTGAAGGAAGTATGGGAATGGGACAGACGTACCAAATTTGGATCGGACGCCAATGATTCCATCCTTTCTTGAAGGTCTCGATTCTCCACATGGATGGCAGCATTCTCCGCTTATAGTCTTTCCAATTTTTGTGAATTCTGCTTTGTCAATGCGATAAGTTGGGCTTGTTGTGCAGCTTACTTTGCGTACGTAGTGATAGGTTAAGAGTATGCGGAGGCAGTGATGAATAGCATCCTCGCCGAATAGCCGTCGCTGTCGGACCGTGGTAATGGTTGGATGAGCGGTGATATGACTTGAGCCGTCTCCCTATTGCCTTGTTGCTTCCACCTCCTAGCTAATCATTCGTCCCACTCCTTGACGAGCGATTTCGTCCAAAGCATAATCGCAGGAGCCATCCGTACGCGGATTTCAAAAGTGCCCAACATGGTGAATGATGAACAAGAATGGTAAGAGCTTCGTTCGTAAAATGATTGCTAGGGCTCCTACTATTGACGTCAAATTGTAGATGTTGGATTCTAGAATTGAGAAAATCGAGTTGGTCAAGCCACCTGTAAATCCTACGAAAAGGTAGAACGAGGAAGAAAGACCGTAAAAGATCTTAAGAGGGCACGGTGTGGTACATGCCAAAGATTTTCCAAACAATTTTCCACAATTATTTATTAAAATTAGATTATAAATCAACCATAAGACAAGAATAATCACACCAATAAAATAAATGAAATGAAATAGAAATTCAACAAGTATTTCGATCGTTCAATAGAAAAAGCATATGAAAAATGTAATAAGAGTTATACCAATTTCAAAATAAATTTATGAAGAGAAAATCTAAACCTAAAATTGTTTAACAAGAAAAATAACAAATTACGTAAATAAAGGACATGTAATCACCAAATCTAATGAGTTCCTCCCTTGTTTTATCAAATTGTTTAGTTCTTCATGGAGTTCTTGAGCCAAAAAATGAAAGAAAAGTGTATGGAGGTATCCCCAATATATATTCTACCATTAAGTATATGTAGGAGTCGAAATTGGATGAAAATCACATCCAAATTGATTTCCAAAAGAGTTCCAATTGAATAAAAAAAGTTGCATTCCCTTACGAATTTTTTGTCTCTGCACAGCAGTCAGTATTTTGCTCATAAATTTCTCTCTCGATATCCGATTTAGACAATTCAAAGTGAGTTGAAAATATAACTCAAAGGGATAGAACTTTGGTAGAAATAGATTTCTTCCATTCGGACGTTTACTATGCCAAAAATGAGTCTCAATCTTTGGCTAAAAATCAGAAATATATCTTGTGCGAATTGGAAATTGATTTTGACAATATTTTGATTATATTCCATTCCTTTTTGAGTTCCAATTACATCCAATTGTGTCCTATCAATATTCAAAGTATCTTCTTGTGTTCCGGATCAACTATTGAGTATTTGTAATTTGGTCATCAAACTTTGAATTTTGCCATTTTTCTCTATTTTTGCATTATTTTCTCCAATTCTTTATCCAAAGCTAATTGTCTTCAACCAGTTAGCTTCCATCTCTTTCAAATCCCCATTTAGCCGTCCGAACCAATATTTGGATATTTATGATTTAGTCCCTAAACTTTCATTTTCTTTCATTTTGGTCCCCTTTTTTTTCCTTATTTCTTCCCAATTCCGCTACATTGATCATGTTGTCCTACAAAATATAAATTGCATAGAATTAAGCCATATTCCAACATATTAACCAACAATTTTCCATGTTTTGATAATCAATTAAGTATGTAAAAATGCACTTATCAAACTCCCCCAAATTTAAACTATTGTTTGTCATGAAACAAAAATGTAGCTTAACTCTACATAAAACATGGTTTGACAACTTGTCATGTCTCAAGATTGGAATTCAGTAATCAAACAAATGAACACTTACAACACTGCAAAAATGAAATCAATCTCCACCTGCTACACGCTTACCTCGACGTGTGTGTATGAAAACTTATGTCAACATATTCAGATTGTGATCGGCTCAACACCTAATCCATAGTAGTCAAATATATCCTTACTTCGCTCGAGAGATACACGCACCCTAAACTTATGCTTTTCACTCAATTTTCTTGGGGTGCATTTTAAGTTGAACTTTTCAATTTTATTCATTACCCTCTTCTAGCTTAGATATATCTCACTATTACAAGCTCACATTTCAACAAGTCGATATCTTCCTATAGTTTTGATTGCTTCAACCTGAAGACTAAACTAAGTTGCTTAATTCTCATCAAATGTGTAATTTTATCAACCGAATGTTTGGAGCTCAATCAATGTACTTGGCTTAATCACCTGAGTTATATGGACTCGAAAAGATCATTTTATTCACTCAAAAATTAGTGTAATGCCCTTTTCTTTTAGACATTCAATTTCTAAAACTAGCATATAATTTAAAACTTTGACATCATCTTCATCTCACTGGATTTTAGACAATCGACACAAGATTTTCATGCACGGAATCCCTACTCATCTCAATGTTCCTTTGTAATAGCTCAAATATCTCCAAACTACTCTATATTTGGATTATGGATCAATAATATAGAGGTTGTTCGGTTTTACTCGCTATGTTCAACTATTTTCTAAATATTGAACCACATCACTAACTCAATATACCAAACATGAGTAATGTGCATAAAAAATGTCAAGTTTCACATAAACATGTTTTTGACTAATCTAATATTGCACTATTTTCATTATTCACAGCCGATACATATTCCAATAATCACATCATAGTCGGCACAGTTATCAAACCCACACAAGCACACAAAACTAAAGCTGTAATCTAATGCTAAAAAATAAATATAATTTAAAATAAATAAATAAAAACTGTAATTTTTTTAAAAAACGCACACAGTCACAAAAAAATTGCAGACAAAATGATGCACGCATGAATGCCAATCCTCAGACTTATTTGGAACATTGTCTTCAATATTTAGATAACCACAAATAGAAAAACTGAAAAGCACGTAAAGAACATGACAAATGTTCAATAAGGTAAAGAAAATGGGATTCAAAGTACTCCCCTGATCAGTATGAAAGTGGGGGATGGAAAACGGTCGCATAGACTGCTTGGATTTTTATTTATTTATTTTTATTTTCAATTTCATGATGACATAAATGCAAAACAAACCAAAAGAAAAATTCTAAAACTAATATACAAAAAATTAAATTGAAGAACGTACTTGGAGGACGTCAAAGGTGGTAAATATGGTCTGCAATGAAAATTTCTTCCACCATCGGCAATTGTTGCCCATATACTATTTTCAAACCCTGTCCATTCACTTTGAACACTCGACCATCGCTAAGATATCCAATTTTTTCGTTCCCATTTTCAAAAACACATACCACAAAGGGGCCAATCCACCTAGAATGGAGTTTACCTGAGTGCTTATGGAGTCTAGAATTGTACAAGTACACTTTTTGATTTTGTTCAAAAGTTTTTCTCAAAATGTTTTTATAATGAAAAGCTTTCATTTTTGCCTTGTAGATTCTATAACTCTCATGAGCATCATTCCTCAATTCCTCTAACTCATGCAGTTGAAATTTTCTAAGCTTACTGCCTCGTCTAGATCAAAAATAAAATGTTTAATTGCCCAATAGGCTCGATGTTCAAGGTCTATAGGTAAATTGCAAGGCTTTCCAAAAATGAGATGATATGGTGACATGCCTAGGGAAGTCTTGAAAGTTGTACGGTAAGCCTAAAGTGCATCGTTCAGTCTTAAAGACTAATCTTTATGATTAGGGTTCACCGTTTTCTCCCAGATTTGTTTAATTTCCCTGTTAGCCAGTTCTACCCGTCCACTAGTTTGAGGGTGATAAGTAGTAGAAATTTTATAAATGACCACATACTTTTTCGTGAGTGCTTTGAATGAACAGTTACAAAAGTGTGTGCTTAGAATGGACGGCACGAAAGTGTATGCCTTTATTACTAATAATAACACGTGGTGTGCCAAACCGAGACAAAACATTTTCTTTTAGAAATTTAACAATCATTTTTTTGTCATTAACCCTACAAGATGATGCTTCTACCAATTTAAACACGTAACCAACCACTACAATGATGTATAAATAACCAAACAAAGGTGGAAAAGGTCCCATAAAATTAATTACCCAACAGTCAAATATTTAAATTACCAAAATGGGATTCAGGGGCATCATGTTACATCAGACACATCACCTACGTTTTGGCATTTTTCACAAGATCTACAGTATTCATTCTATTGACTCTATGGTTAACTTCTCATTTTGATTATCACAAACAAATTATTTATTGCTAACAAATTGATTTAAGTGTCCATAGTGATATTTCACATAAGTGTATTCGATGGCACAAAATTCAAGACCAAGATATTTTGCACACAATGGCCAACGTGGAAACATGATCAAACAATCGGGGCCATGAAGAATGATTTTGCAAAATCCTCAAAAGGTTGCCTCAATGAAAATTGAGACATAAGTCGGCAAGTACCGTCACGCAATGCGCATCAAATATTCAAACTAAGTATTTAGACGTTTCACGATTATATGTAAAGTTAAAACGCATTAATAGTTGGTAATGCATCGTCACAAGCTCAAAGTTTTGATTTTACAAAAATGTTTTACTTGAAAATTATGTTTTTCAAAAGTAAAAATCATGACACATATTTTTAAATATGACAAAACTTTGAAAAATATCTTAAACATCCCTCCCACATTTACATTTGACGAGATTTAAAACGAGGACGTTTCGAGCATTTTTGGCTATACCGGATGTCCTTGCACACATACCGGACGTCCGGCATAATAAAAAATGCTCCAATGGTTCAATTTTCTCGACAAAAAATAACGGCTAGTTGACCATCCGATATTTTACCGTAAGTCCTAAAGTGCGCTTCAGATGGCAGTAGTTTTTGATCGCTTTGAGTGTTATAAATACCTCACTATTTCTCCACTTACAAAAACCCTTCTTGAGCATTAAGTGAGGCTTTTTATTGTTCACAACTACCTTACTATCCATCTTTAAGAAGATGAAAAGCATCAAACTCTTGGAAAACTTTTGAGTGATTTAACTTTGTGAAAATCTTTAGTTCTTCAAGAAGTTTTTCATCTCAACACTTTGAGCTAAACTGCATTACCATCTATTGAAGTATGTTTGCCTCTTCTCTTCTTGTTATAAATCATGATTCTATCATTCAATAAGAAGAGAAGATTTCACTTGTAAATTTATTTTGAATTGTGGGTCGTGTTGATGTCCCGAAAAGCTCAACATTGTAAAAGGATCGGTGCTCCTTGGTTGTAAGTCACCGTAAGCGTTGTAAAGGGTTCGATTGCACCACAAGTCAACTCAACATAATGAAAAAGGCCTTGCTCGTAACGAAGAGCTTGGTAACGGGGGACGTAGATCATTGGGTTGGATCGAACCTCCATAGCATATCGTTTGCACTTTCTAACTCTTTACTTAACGTTTTACTTTGTGCAAGCTTATATCATACCATCTACGAGGTTATTTTCATTTAGTTTATTTCTTTATCATTTGTGTTATCATTTGTTTAAAATTTCATAGTAGTTAATGAAAAAGTTTTAAAAACCAATTCACCTCCCTCTTGGTTAACCTATCTTGGGATTACAATTGGTATCAGAGCTCAGTACTCACTTCTTTAAGATTTCACAATCTTGAGTTATAGCTAACATCGGTTTTTAAAATCTCGAGGGGTATTCTACCAACCGAACTTCCTTCTTTGATGGCATACATTATAATTATTGGAAAGCTAGAATGATGATTTATGTTCAATCTATTGATTATAATATTTGGAAAATTATTGAATATGGTCCCTATGTGCCTACAAAAACTATTAAAATTGATGGTAAATCAGATCAATGTATTCCCAAGCTTAGAGAGGAATATGATGAAGAATATAGGAGAAAATTGTCATTAAATGCTAAGGCCAAGAATTTGCTTTATTGTGCACTGGATAGAAATCAATTCAATAGAATTAGCACATGTGATTCGGCTCATGGAATTTGACATGCTATAGAAGTCACTCATGTTGGAACAAATATAGTTAAGGAAACTAAGATAAATATGCTAGTCAAAGAATTTGAAAATTTCTTTATGAAACAAGATGAGCCCATTGTTAATAAGATTACTCGTTTCACCGATATTATTAATGGCTTAAAATGTTTTGATTGAAAGTATACTAACGGTGAATTTGTGAGTAAAATGCTTAGGTCACTTTCAGAGGAATGGAGTCCCATACGGATGCTTATAGAAAACACAAAGGATGTGAATACATACCCGTTGGAAGAATTACATGGAACGCTGATGACCTATGAGCTCAACAATGCCTAGATCAAGGAAAAGACAAAGAAAAGCAAAGAGGAATCAAAAGAATCTCCTAAACGGCAAATTGCTCTAAAATCGGCAATTGATGAGGAGACATCAACAAGTAACACGTGAGTGATGAAGAGCTCGATGGATCTAGTACTTTTCGTGAAAAATGGAGAGGCTTTCGAAACAACAAAAAGTTTCAAAGAAAAGACGATAAAGGAGAAGAAAAGAGCAAGAAGATTATTTGCTACGAATGTGATAAACCCGGCCATAAGGGAACCGAGTGCCCGAACAAGAAGAGAAGTTTCAAGAAAAAGGCTTTTCAAGCTACTTGGGATGATAGTGAAGATGAAGATCAAAATGAAAGCGATGATCAACAAGAAATCTCCCATGTGCTTCATGACCTTCGAAGATGAGGTAAGTACAAAAGAAAAATTTTCTTATGATGAATTACTTGAAGTTTTTGAAAAACTTGCATTAAGTTATTCTATTCTTAAAAAGAAAAATTCTTTATTAAAAGATAAATTAAATAAAACTTTGGAAAAATCAAAAGAAAACCTTGACCATGATTTATTGATTAAGGAAAATGGTTCCCTAAAAGAAAAAGTTGATGATTTGACAAAAATAGTTTATAAATTTAACAAAAGGAAAGGAGAATTTTGATTTAATGCTCGGAAATCAAAAATGTGTTTTTGACAAAAGGGGAATCGGATTCAAACCATTTTTAAAACAAAAATATCTTTAAAACATGTTTATCAAAGCTTCAAACACCACTTTCACTTTTTGTAATAAAATCGGACATGTTTCTTTTAATTGCTTAGTTAAAAAGAAACTATATTTTGAAAACAAACATAAGTAGATTAAAGAATCCTCACAAACTAACTATCAAGGACCCAAATTTGTATGGGTACCAAGAATCAAAAATCAAATTGTTTTTGTAGATGCCAAAGAAAACCAATAGCAAGTGGTTCTTCGATAGTGGATGCTCAAAGCATATGACAGGAGATCGATCACTACTTTCAAACTTCAAAATAAAGAATGGAGGTCATGTGACTTTTGGAGACAATGCAAAGGGGAAGATAATTGGAATCGGCAACATCGGTAATCACCTATCACTCTCTATTGAAAATGTTTTGTTAGTTGATAACCTCAAACATAATTTGCTAAGTATTAGTCAATTATGTGACAAATGTTATAATATAAAATTCGATCCTTCCAAATGCCTAATTAAGGATGCTATATCAAAAGAGGTGATTTTCAGAGGGAGTCGAAATAAGGATATTTATATCATTAATATTGAGTATGAAAATAATGAACATTGCTTGCTTGGATTTAAAGACAAAACCTGGCTTTAACACAGAAGACTTGGTCATGTAAACATGGAACTTATTTCGAAAATTTCTAAAAATTGTTTTGTGAAAGTATTGCCAAACTTGAAATTTGAAAATGACAAAATTTGTGATGCATGTCAACTTGGGAAGCAAGTCAAAAGTTCTTTTAAACCAAAAATATTTTCTTCAACAACGAAACCATTGCAACTTCTTCATATGGATCTTTTTGGACCATCAAAAACAACTAGTTTAGGTGGTAAATACTATGCTTTTGTTAGATGATTTTTCTAGATTTACATGGGTAATATTTTTAAGTGCAAAAGATAAGCCTTAAAAGCTTTCAAACATTTTTGTAAGAAAGTTGAAAATGAAAAGGTTCACACTATTACTACGATTAGAAGTGACAATTTGACAATCTTGCATTTGATGATTTTTGTAATAATAATGAATATGAACATAATTTTTCGGCTCCTAGAACTCCTCAACAAAATGGTGTAGTAGAGAGGAAGAATCGCACATTACAAGAAATGACTCGAACCATGCTAAATGAAAATAATTTATCGAAGCATTTTTGGGCTGAAGCCGTTAATACCGCATGCTATATCATAAATAAAGTTTTGGTTAGTCGTAAGAAAAACAAAACTCCATACGAGTTTTGGAAAAAGAGAATACCCAATATTAGTTATTTCAAACTTTTCGATTGCAAATGTTTTATCTTAAACACAAAAGACAATTTGGGAAAATTTGACTCAAAATCCTATATGGGGATTTTTCTTGGTTACTCATTGACTAGCAAAGCATATAGAATCTTCAACAAAAGAACTCTAGTCATTGAAGAATCAACACATGTTACTTTTGATGAAACTAATCTACTTGATCGAGAGAAGGGTATTGATGATGATGATGTAGGTTTAGAGACTCATTTTGAACAAATGAATGTCCGAGACAAAGGAGTGTCTAATGAAGAACAATCAAAGGAGCCAAACGATCAAGGAAGAGAAGAAACACCAACCGAAGCTCAAGGTGACTCCACCTTGCTAAAAGGATGGAAGTTTGTCTCGTCTCACCCAAAAGAGTTAATAAGCGACGATCCATCAAAAGGTATTACTACTAGAACTTTTCTTAGAAATCATCTTGGTAGTTGTGCCTTCATTTCACAAATTGAACCCAAAACCTTAAAAACTGGAATTCGATGAGTTTTGAATTCTAACAATGTAAGATGAACTTAATCAATTTGAAAGAAACCATGTTTGGGACATGGTCGCTAGACCAACAAATCAAACCGTTATTGGTATTAAATGGGTTTTTCAAACAAAAGAGATGAAATGGAGTCATTATGCGTAACAAGACTAGATTAGTGGTCCAAAGTTATAATCAAGAAGAAGGAATTGACTATGAAGAAACTTTTACACCGGTAGTTTCTGCTAGAATCCATTAGCACGCTTCTTGCATTTGTATGTCACAAAAACTTCACGCTTGATCAAATGGATGTTAAAAGTGCATTTTTGAATGGATTTATTCAAGAAGAAGTCTATGTTGAGCAACCACCCAGTTTTACAATTCATAAGTTTCCAAATCTTGTGTTCAAAGTTAGAAAAACTCTTTACGGCCTCAAACAAGCTCCTAGAGCTTGGTATGAACATTTGAGCAAATTTCTACTTTCAAAAGATTTTTCTATTGGAAAAGTGGACACAACTATTTTTATCAAAACCCAAAAACAAGAATTTTCAAATTTATGTTGATGACATTTTTTTTGGTGCAACAAATATTCAACTTTGTGAAGAATTTTCTAAAAACATGAGCATAGAATTTGAAATGGGTATGATGGGTAAACTCAAATTCTTTCTTGGACTTCAAATTAAGCAAGCATGTGGTGGCATTTTCATAAATCAAAGTTAAGTACATCTTAGAAATGCTAAAGAGATTCGAGATGAATGATCTAAAACTGATGAATACTCCGATGAGCACTTCCACAAAGGTTGACAAAGACGATCAAAGCACTTCCATTGACATCACCAAATATCAAGGTATGATAGGATCCCTTCTTTATTTAACCGCAAGTAGACCCGATATCATGTTTAGTGTATGCTTATGTACACGATTTCAATCAAACCCTAAGGAATCCCACCTTAAAGCCGTAAAAATAATTTTTAGATATTTTAGTGCGACTCAAAACTTAGGACTTTGGTATCCGAAACGCACTTTCTTTGACTTAGTTACTCTGATGCCAATTTGGCCAGCTTGTCAAGTTGATCGGAAAAGTACTAGTGACACTTGTCACTTTCTCTTGGTTTTGCTTTGGTTTCATGGTTTAGTAAGAAACAAAACTCCATAGCCCTATCTATGGCCGAAGCCGAATACATTTCCGCCGCGAGTTGTTGTGCTCAAGTGCTATGGATGAAACATACCCTTAGCGACTATCACCTATCCTATGATCATATTCCTATCATGTGCGACAATACAAGTGCTATTAATTTATCCAAAAATCCCATTTTACACTCTCGAACAAAGCACATTGAGATACGACATCATTTTCTAAGAAATCATGTTCTAAATGGCGATATCTCTCTTGAGTTTATTGACACCAAAAACCAATTGGCCGATATTTTCACCAAACCCCTTACGCTCGATCGTTTCTCGACCATTAAACGAAGCTTGGGTCTTATCGAGCTAATATAATTTTCAAAATTGTATTTTCTCTATATATTCCTTATTTTGTTTACATTTGTATTTATCAAAAAAAAAAAATACCCACACTCCAGAAGGCGGGATTTTTCTACCTTTTGATTATCTTTTACCGGACGTCCCAGATATATAGTCGACGTCCTGCACCGGAAAATCTCCACTTTTAAAACGTGAATTCGCCCCTTTCCTTCTCCATTTCTCTTCTCTCTTCTCTTAATCCATTGTTCCTGCCTCCATTAACTCTCAAATTCTCTCACAATCCTCTCTCAAAAATCGATTTCCATCCAGATTAGATCCAAATTTCGAATCTACAATTCGAACTCCTCATCGATTTCTCTTCCAAAACGAGCCCTAAATTTCCAATCTCACTTCTTCCCTAACTTTTGCTCAGATTACACTATTAATCACTCAAGCCTACTACTTTACAAGATTCTCTATCACTCTAGACCATCTATTGAAATATTCCAATCCACAATATCTCAAATCCCCACTTCAAAAGCTATAACTCGAAAATTCTCCTTTTCAAGCAATTTTTTTGAAAATCCCATGCTCATTTTAACAATGTCGACTTCTCGAGGCAGACAAGCGCCTCAAAGTGCACTGCTCGACGAGCTCCACCTTCATCATCTGAAGACGAAATGAACTTTGAAACCGAGACGACGCCAATGAACCCCTTTGCAAAGCTACTCATTTTACTAGGTAAAATCGTTAACTTTACATTTTTTTCTCTTGATGCACCCGCATTTAGGATTGAGGAACTTTTTATAACAATGGATTGGGTGTCAATTTGCTCGTTAGAAGAAAATGTTTATCCTCATTTAATGCAAGAATTTTATCAAAACATGACATTTTCTTCACGTCAAGGAGATATTTCAAGCTTTATCAAAAACACTCGAATCCCACCGACACCATTAGTTCCACCACCCTTAAAAGCATGAAAATTGTTAAGAAAAATTGACAATGGGTAGCTGAAACAAAGGGGTTTGACCTGGCCTCTGGGCCGTCAACGTTACCAATTGAAGAAGATGAGAATGACGATGACAACAAAGAAGCACCTCCTACTGGCACCTCATGATCGAGAGCTTCCCGACCCGCTGGCCAAGGACGTCACGAGGATTAGTTTGCAATTTTGAGCGGACGGATCGACTCTCTTACTACGATGGTTGACGGGATAAGCGGTGAACTCCGTCACATATGAGCTCAGCAGGACACGATTAGCATGCAGGATTACATGACCGCCTTCTTTGTCGACATGCTTGCTCGGTTCCCACATCCTCCTCCGCAGGCTCTGTAGTCATTTCCTTTCTGTATTACAAATGTTTTAAAACTATGGTTGACCATTTGATTATGTATTAACCTTTGTCATAATTATGAAATGCTTATCCGCTATATTTATTATTATTGCTTATTCTTACATGATTGCGTACTTTTTTCTTATGCCAAAAGGGGGAAGAAATAGAGATTTGCATGATAATATTTAAACAAGGGGAATACATGCTAAATAGATAGGGAGAATGTGTATATTAACTACCAATTTGTTTTGAATCATACAATACAAATCATTGTGTTTGTCATAATCAAAAAGGGGAAAATTGTTGACCTATGGTTGATTTCTCGTTTTGATTATCACAAATAAATTATGTTTATTACTAACAAATTGATTTAAGTGTCCATAGTGATTATTGCGCATAAGTATATTCGATGGCACAAAGTTCATGACCAAGATATTTGCACACAATGGCCAACGTGGAAACATGATCAAACAATCCGCCATAAAGAACGATTTTACAAATCTTGCAAAAGGTTGCCTCAACGTAAAATCGAGACACAACTCAAAGTACAACAAACAATGCACGTCAAATATTCAAACTAAGTACTCAGACGTTTCACGATTATATGTAAAGGTAAAACGTATTAATACTTGGTAATGTATCGTGACAAGCTAAAAGTTTTGATTTTACAAAATTCACGACAAAAATGTTTTAAAACACTCAACATTGTTATAGTACATATGACTTTGCTAATGAAATTTTAAACACCTTGAGAAATAACATTGTCTCAACACATTATGTACATAAGTGATTGTGAGAATTAAGACTCATGCTAATAAAGAGACAAGTAATTCATCTCTTCCTCAAGTAATTTTACCAAAGAATACAAGAAATATCCCAAATTGAAAGCTTGATGTACCTTATACATTTTACAAAGCCACATAAAACATACGTGGTAAGTTAAGTCGATGCACAAATAAACAAAGTAATGAACACTGTAGTGCTTCATAATAATTTTGGGATACATGCAACGATTTAAATAAGATTCATTTAATATTAAAAAAATATCCACAAAATTGAAGGATAAAATGAAATCATGCTAATTAGATGTCAGATACAAATGAGTCGAATCATATTAGTGGTAAGTCTTCAAAATATTCTAAGCATACTTATATAGCTTGTTCCAGTATGGAATTAGAGTTTAATTCTTTAGGCAAATCATAATGGTTAAGACTTTCCTATGTGGCCAGTCAATACCAACTATATGTATAAATTGTGATAATCAAGGAACAATAGCTAAAGCGGAAAATTTTGTATATAATGGTTAGAGCTATACATGGTAAACACAATACTGTTCGATAATTTCTCTTAAGTGAAACATATCGATTTTTATTTTGTCAAGTCAAAAGATAACTTAGCAGATCCATTCATAAAAAAATGTTACCCATAGAGCGAATAGAGAGTGCGAAAATAGGCCATCCTATTGTTTGGATCAGGTAAAATTGTGTATAGTACTTAGGAATAGTTATTATCCTAGAATTAGACAATGTTAATAAATTTCACTTAATTTACTTCAATTAACTTGTTTGGCAGTACCTTGAACGGACCTCGATGGAAGACTTTATGGACATTCAATTTGCACCAATTGGTAGACCCGAAGAACATCTCCAATCAATATTCTTTGGTCCACAATACACATCATCTAAACTATATCACCCACCCGATCCCCAACCCCCTGAGGTAAGAAAAATATAGAGTGGAAGAAACGTTCAAAAATAAATTGAAAATTAAATTAATATAAAAAGTTAGGTAAACTAAAGTATTCTCATTTTTTTCAAGCGAATATCAATTTTCCTATTTTTACCCTCAGTTATGCTACATATACAATTAGTTTGAGAGAAAATTTGATAGATGATGAGGTGGCATGCATTTTGACCCTTGTTTGAATTTCATTTATTCAAATCAAGGGTCAACATGCACGTCACCTCATCATTTGTGAATGAAAGTATAAACATCATTTGTATAAGTAGCTTAATTATTTTACCCTATACCCAGACTAATTCCCAGTCTATTATGATTTTCAAAATGAAAAAATGCAATCTGACCCAAACTACACCTAGAGGGGATGAATAGGTGTAAATGCAGAATTAAAAATTTATAATTAATAGCAACAAGCCACTAATTAATTATCTCTAAATGATGAAGCATACAATCCGATTTTCCCATGTTTGAATATCGTAGAATATAATAACAGTAAATTAAATAATAAATAATGCACAGTATGATCACGAAGAAACCCCAAATGGTAAAAAATCCGAACACTTTGCCAATCAACAATCCACTATAAACGATTTATAACTGACAATCTACCGTGACGAGACGACGACACGTACTATTTGATCTCTCGATCGCCATTCCAATAGCTCTCCTGGATTCTGTGCTCCTGCACCACTCCCAGCTGCAGTTTTCAAAGCTCTCCTAGATTGTGCTCTCATGCAGCAACTTCTAGCTTTGTATCTCCTATGCATTCACGAAGAACACCGCGTTCTTTAACGTATTGGAACTCAAATACCTTTCCTTGATCTTCGTAAACTCGACGTATATGAAGGAATTAGCGCTTTGGTATTCGGATTATGAATATATGTTTTCATCGCCAAAAGCCAAATCAAGATGAAGGTTGAATGGTATTTGGATTATGAATTTGATATGGTCACCGCCAAAAGCCAAATCAAGATGAAGGTTGAAAGCAATTATATGAAGGTGATCTCAAAGGAATATGTTTCTCTCGATGTTCAACCTCCAAATTCACGTTCTATGGCGTTTGACTATTTATATGTAGGTTAGGGAATGAATTGGTCGGACAAAAAGCCTTTAAAAAAGATGAAGTTTTTTCTGACGATTGAGCCAAACCTTGGCGAAAAGCTAGTGAAATTTCGCGTCGTTTTTTCTTCTTTTCCATTCTCGAACCCTAGACCTAAAATTTCACAATTTATACTAATTGCACACCACTCCTTGATTTATTTACAACATAAGAATTCTAGTTCTTTTTGTTCACTCAATAGCCAATTACATTAAATATATAACAAAGTCTCCATTTGGTAATCTGTGACTAAACTACAATATAAGTCAATGCAAGATTAAATTAAAATTATAGTCTCAAATCAATTGACACAACCGACAACCTGTCTTGAATGAATTCTCAGATTTCATTTCTTCAATGCCTATTTTCTAAAATAAACTCAAATACCCAATGTAAAATGTATATAAAACAAGATTAAGTGTAAAAATAGTTCAACTAGTTCACATTGTAAAAAGTGATTCAAGCAAGCTTAATATACCATAATGCAACTTTTCGCTTTCATATCACAAGCTAAATTAAGATGTAATATCAATGCAACCCAACATACCAAAATGAAACATTGATATTACTAAAACATTAAAACTTAATCAAGCATAAATCGAAAATATATAATAAAATCAAAATCAAAAGTTTTAGATACATTAAGTAGATAAAAACATATACATCCAGTTAAAAACATAAATACTACTCATAATCATATCTAAACTATTCTCCCTTTTTCTCACAAAATGACAAGGGATAACCTAAAAACTAAGTAGCATCATCAGCATTATCAGAACTAGTTCGCTCCTAAGTCGCACCATCATCCCAATGACGACGAATCCATCGGAGCCGATGCTGAACATATCCAACAACACGCAGAAGCATAGAAAAATCGGTAGTGTGTCGATCAACTGTAGCTCACAACTGTGTAAGCTTTGCCATCATCCGAGCTTGTCGCCGATCAAGATCGTCATCCGCCCCCATAAGTGTAACAGATGGATCAATGGGAATAGAAGGGATATCAACAGGAGGAGGGACATGCTCAGTGGGAGTGGGAGCAGAAATAGAAGAAGACGAAATATCAATGGATGGAGGAGCAGAAGAAAAGGCTAGCAAATTTGAGGGATTAGAAGATAGAAGATTATCTACAGGATTAGCTCAAGACAATGGTCAACAGGTCGTGCTAGCTTAGAAGAAGCATGTGACCAACTCTGAGGAAAAGTAGTGCGGCCAATCGACCGAGAAACCCTCCAAGGAACCCCTCTAGAAAATTAACGCCTAAGACTGTCACAAGACAATAAATAAGACGGGCATAGGAAAGTCCCATCCGAGTCCTTGTGACACGAAAGGCACGTAAGATCTGCTGACATACGAAAGTAGGCAGATCAATAGAGTCACTGTATAAAAGGGCGTACAACAATCGCGCCTTCTCCATAGGTAAGGAAGAGGTATGCGACATCGGCCATGATTTGTGCACACAATGCGAAACAAGAATTGTCGGCTGCTGGGAAAGAGAACCAAAGCACATCTAGGACCACCTTCCAACAAAGTATGTTAGACACCGTGGAACGGACTAGAGAGTCCGATGGAAGCTGCCTCAAAAGACAGATAGCGAAATAATGGGTGAACAACCCTAAGAATATGAACAAGACTAGATATGACATCAGGAGTGATCCTAACCGTCCTACACCAAAGAAATGCTCTAAAAGATAAGCCGCTAACGTCATGAATGTTAGCATAGAACTCGTGAATAAGAAGGCTATGTGGAGGTGTCAACTCGACCAATAAGATTTCCTGTCCCCGGGAAGTGAAAATAGCAACGAGGTTGGGTGACAAGTCAAACAGAATGACCTCGCGCTCAAATAAAACGAGGCGTAAAGAAGACTGCAACCCAAATGCATCTTAGGCAATCGCAAAGACGAACCTAGACCTACTATAGGAAGTGGAGGAACCAGGCATTGGAGCGGCGGAGCGAGCCCACTTAGGCGGCATCTGAAATGAGTAAACCTAATAAACCAATACCACGATATGAGATGCAAAAGGTGCATGAAATGTATGAATACACGCAAACTAAGGTAAACAGTACATATGCAATGCACCCTAGGATGAAAGAACATAAATGTGTCGTGATGCCTAGGCCTAGGTGACGTGAAGACAAGATGTGTGCCTCGACGTCATGCTATATTGCCAAAACGTTTCCATATGGTGTCAACACCAAACACAACCGTATGAAGACAAAAGAGAACATGGGTGTCCTGTGTGCATGAAGAAAAACTAACATCAACTTCTAACCTATAACTTGATAAGTCAAAACAACACAACACCAATTCTCAAAACAACGAACCTAAATTCCATCCTCAAAGACTATCTCAAATCCAAAACTCTTGCCAAAATCGTCCATTACATCAAGTACGTTCCAAACCAACATAAACACAAACCACTAACTAATTCTAATGCAACCGTCATCAACAACCCAAGTAAAAAAAAATGAATAAATGGAGTGAAGAACATAAAACAAAAAAAAACAAAAATATCGCACCAAAACAAGCAAAAAATCCAATTTTCGTTCAAAATAGTGCAATAATTGATGATGAGAACGTGATGAAACCACCAATTTGATGTGGGTGGGCAAAAATATGGAGAAATGGAAGAAACAATTGGAAATGTCGCGTAAAACCCTTGAAAAATAACGTTAAAATGCAAATAATTGACTGTCATTCGAGCAAAAGTCGAGCGATAAGTGAGCGAGCCAGCTTCTACTTCTATCGCTCGAGCATGGATCATCAATAAGCTAGTGAAAACTTAATGACAAAAATAGCACTGATTTTTTGAAAATTAAGAAAAATAGCACTTTTTTTAAAATTAAGTACTCAACACATAGATGAACTAAAAAATACATGTGTTCACGTATAAGGCATTATCAAGGAAACTTTCCCACGTACTCAATCAAGTTCAAAGCGGAGTAAAGTGCATAGGAGACTCACGTGTGGAAAGTGCTTTCTCGTGAACATGACTCCAAATCTTAAATTTGTGAGAAAGGACATGCGAACATCACTGTTAAATAAGTGTTGTCTTTACTGATGAAAGTCAAAGGATTTTTAGTACCTGAAAACGAGCTCAATTATATAGATATTTGTATTTTCTCTCCCTGAATTAATGTTGCTTTTCTCAAATATCGTATCTTATGTGCAGACTCTTATCCATTAAGCAACTAAATTGACCTCTGTAACGAGTTTTAGGCCGGTTAACCCAAGTCAACAATGTAATTACAAGCACCAGATTATGAGAAACTATGTAGGCTTAATTATTCGAGTCAAATAGTCTTCGAACAACAGTATAAGATGAACCAAGCAAGTATGTGTGTGTATATGTGTGTGTATATATATATAGGAGAGACATCATGAGCTAAGGTCATCTAAATGTAGGTCAATTCACGTTTAAGATCACCTTATCAACAGAAGACGGCCATCCCAAATCTCATACATGCGGTCCAGTCTCACTCACAAGATCACAAGCAGTGCAGCTCGTATGGTACACGAAAAAACATATACTCAATACTCCACTGTAAATCGAACCAAGTAATGAAAATAACAGTATAGATCAATAAATGCACACATGGTCACAAATGCATTGTTTAATAGCACCATAAGCTGTCTAGAGCTCAAAAGATTTTTTTTTAAATAAAAAAAAATCAATTATCTAAAGAAAATATATACAAACCGAAATAAAACAAAACGTAAATAAATGAGATGCATGTACGATTGAATGGACTTAGTGAACTACATATGCATGCACATAAGGAACTAATCAAGGAGAACCATGGATGATCTTTCCTTTAAGAGCATAATCAAACTCACGACATTCCATGTCACTTTTCTTAACCTAAACTTGCTTAGAAGTAGAAATGATTTTAGTTAACCGAGTCATCATCTCAATTAAGTGGTTAAGCTGATTGGCGAGAAAGTTAACTGTGCTGAGACATCCTGATTATTACTTCTAGTAATGAGTTTACGACACCTAGGTCTTGTATGTCCCAAAGGTGCTACAATGGTGAGAGGTGGGGATAAACATAGATTCAAACCTGCTTGGAGGTTGTTGCCGATATGTAAGACGATTGACCCTACGTTGTCTAATAGATCTCGATCCTAAGTCATTTTTGCCCTTTGGTTCAAGATAAACAATTTTTCGAGCCTTGTTAGTAGCCGGTACGAATGTGGTCTTGGATGAACTTGCAGTAGTATTACCATTATGAGCGTAACATAAACCATGCCTATCTCCAGCAAGCTTGTTCATCCCAAATAGATTATCAAGTTTCTGCGAACCACTCATTAATGATTGGAGTTGAGTATTGGATTTTTCAAGATCACTTGATAAGATTTAATTGTGGCCTCTAAATTTTGTTAACAAGCTTTAACTCACTCAATCTTTTGGTAGAATCCTGAAGATCACCTATAAGTCTCTCTCTCTTTCAAGTTCGTTTACCTTTTTCAGAACAACTTTATTAACCTTTTTGATTTAAAGACTCTGCTCAAATAGTTCACAATAAGATTCGTGAATATCAGGTTCATCATCAGATTCTTCCTCGGGTTTTTCATTCTCTTCATCGCCTCAATCTTCTCAATTTCTTTATTAGATTCTATAGTAGTTATAGAAGTGAAGGCCATGAACTTTTGATCATCTTCACCACCAGAAGTATCACTCTGAGCACTAGAATCTGATTCATCATTACTCAAGGTCATTTCTAAAGTCTTACGTCTACCTTTAGTAGAACTCTTTTTCAAGTTAGGACATTCATTCCTATAGTGACCGTAACCCCGATACTCGTAGCATCTAACAGATTGGGTTTTCTTATTAGCAGTCCTAGAGTCACTCTCTTCACGATTATCTTTTACGAATTTACTAGGGAATTCATTTTTCCATTCTTGAGGCTTTCTCCTATTCCTCATCACTTTCTGAAATTTTTTAACGAAATAACCTATTTCGTTGTCCCTAAGTGTCTCAACATTAGAAGTCTCACTCTCTTCTTCTCTAATAGTGTTCATGGTTATAGATTTAACCTTTTGAGGTTGAGAGATGGTGAGTTCATAGGTTTGAAGGGATCCTACGAGTTCTTCTATCTTAACTACATCTAAATCCTTTCACCTAGGTTGAAGCACGAATTAACTATTTCATTTAGCTTCGCATAGAATTCATCAAACAGTTCATCGCCCTTCATTCTAAGTTCTTCAAACCTAGTGGTTAACATCTACATTTTAGAATCTTTAACCGTTTTAGTTCCCTCGTGTGTGATTTCTAAGATGTCCCAAACTTTTTTAGCAGTATCACACATCGAAACGCTTCTAAACTCTTCATCAGACATAGCCATGAACAAAGCATGTAATGCTTTACTATTCGAGTTACATTCATCTAAGTTAGTTTTAGTCCATAATGAAATATCAGTGGGTATAACTACACCAGCAACAGTAGTTGAAGATGGATTCCTCCTTGTTTGAATGCTAATCCAAATACGTTCATCCAAAGATTTAAGAAATGCTCTCATTCAAACTTTTCAATAAGCATAGTTGCTTCTGTCGAAAAATAAAAGTACATACTGTGACTAACTCATCTAGATTTTAGTAAGGGTCATCAATTGAATTAAGGCTCTGATACCAATTGAAAAAATGCAATTCGACCCAAACTACACCTAGAGGGGAGTGAATAAGTGTAAATGTGGAATTAAAAATTTATAATTAATAGTTACAAGTCACAAATTAATTATCTCTAGATGATTTGACATACATTCAGATTATCCTATGTTTGAATACCACAGAATATAATAACAGTAAATAAAATAATATATAACACATGGTATGATCAACGGAGAAACCTTAACTAGGTAAAAGCTCCGAGCACTTTGATACCAACAATCCACTATAAATGATATATAACTTACAGCTACTGCACTAGACGACGACATGTATTATCTGATCTCCTGATTGCAGTTCCAACAATTCTCTTGGATTCTGTGTTTCTGCACCACTTCCAGCTGCAGTTTTCAAATCTCTCCTAGATTTTGCTATCCTGTAGCAACTCCTAACTTTGTGAAATCGTTTATCTCCTGTGGATTCACGAAAAACACCACGTTCTTCAACAATCGAAACTCCAATACCTTCCCTTGATCTTCGTAAACTCGACGTATATGAAGAAAACAAATAGCTTCATATTTGGATTATGTGAAGGTGATCTCAAAGGAATATGTTTCTCTCAATGTTCAACCTCTCCATTCACGTTCTGTGGGGTTTGACTATTTATATGTAGGTTGGGGAAGCAAAGTTTATCTATATCGATACTTACATAAGATCTATACTTCTTCTGTCAAGGCAATGAATCTCTCTATTGAAAATGATTAAGAATTTCCATTAAATACACTAAAAGTGAAGCACCTCTTTTGTCCATACCCCTCCCCTCCCCTCCCCTACCCACACACTCAACCACTTATCTCACTATCTGTTTTTGCAAGTGTGTTGAGATTTCAAGAATGTCACATTTACTACAATCATTTTCTTCGCTTTTACTGCTTTTGTGTTTATATGTGTAAACTGATCTTGAGCATACAAAGACCCTGTCTAGTTTCATTAAAACTAAGATATTTAAGTGGACTTTGATAAAAGTTGTGGATTTCGCAAAATGTGTAATTAAGATTAATTATTGCCTTTCGCTTAAGTTTTATAAATTTCTTAACTAAACATGTGTTGGTTGTGTAAGAGCTATGCCCTAGCTCAAATTGATTTTGGATGTAAACATTTAGGGCCTGTTTGGTATGCCTTTGAAAAATTAAAAGGAGCTTTTGAGACCCAAAAACTGCTTTTGGACCCATTTGCCTATTTTTATGTAAGTATTTCTGGTTGTTAGAAGAGCTTTTAAATAAAATTGTTTAAATGTGACTTTCTCTAAAAACACTTTCATAATAAGAAGTGCTTTTAAAAATTAGTTTCTAAACAAAGATTAAGGTACCTTCTACAAGAAGCAAAATTCGTGCAAAACGGGTCTTTAATACGTTTAATACAATTTTATTTATGACTGATTTATTATTTAATTGAATTATTACTTTGATAAATTAAATTAACAGAATCCCCATATTTAAGTTTTAGTAACTTGTTAAATCACAGGGAATTGTAATTGTAAAATACGAATTACATATGACTGAATCTTAAATTATATCGTAAGTAATAATGAGATACATAGACCGTTATCAAGATGGACTATCATGTGTGACATTTCTCACTTATTAAGTGAATAGCTAATCTCACAAGTTAAAATATAATGACATTTAAATAGATGTATGCATACTTTGTTAAGTGAACAAAAAACTGGAGACCCGATTAGAGATTTCATATGGATAGCTATCTGAATGTCAATAGTTAATCTCTAATGTTCAATAGTGCAATTGGGTCATCATAATATCTTATAAGAGGACAAATTTATACTTTGGTGATATTTGATATTATTTTGCAAAAGTCACTAATACGACATCGTTTGGGTATGTTAGTAAAATATGAATGTCAGAAATAATCAATAAAGGATTTGTCATTCTTAGATTGTAAGAGTTTATGATCTAATATTTCAGCCGATTAAGTTGATAATGAAATCCTTCGCCAAAGTGAGTTCATAAGTCGAAAAGAGTTTCGACTATTACTGACTTAAGACAGAAGAAAAATATTATCGATAATCTAGATTGACATACTTCCGCATCTCGCAATTGATCGGATCATATTGACAAATGGATTATACGGTAAATGAACAAGTTTGATTTTTTCACATCACGTGACATTTTTCGTCATATATATTATCTTGATACATTGTTGGATGTCAACTTGGGACAAAGAATGTGAATTAATTAATTAAGGTGAATTCATGATAAATTGGAGACCGGAGAGTTTTAACCTATTATATTTTGATTAGATCAAAATATAATTCGGCTATTCAATATCGTAATTTGGAACTTAATGGGACACACGCACAAACAAAAAAGGACTAAAAGAATGATATTATGAATTAATTAATTCACAAGTATTGGACATTTGTATAATTAATTGATCGGATCGTTTATTAATGGGTTTAAGTTAATTAATTAGACTAATTAACTTATGGGCCAAGTTTAATTAATTATATTAATTAAATATAGGGTTGATTTATGTGTAATAGGTGGTTCAAGTCCAATTGAACACCTATTAATAAGTAGTTGGATTTGTGAAAACACATCCCATTTCATAATTATTATAATTTTGCTAGTACAATAAAGAGAATTCTAACCTTTCATTTTTGTTCTCCCATGTGGACTGTCGTTAAAGGCTGGGGAATTGGACTGTTGTGGTGTGGAAAGATAAACACATGGAATCTATAAATTGATTTTCTGTATCCCAGACAAGTTTTAATTGATTTTGAAATTCTGTTCTCCTAAATTAAGTTCAAATAATTTTCGAGTTTGTCAAAAATTCAAATCTTTCAACTTTCAAGTTCTTTGATATTGTAATCAAGAAGAGTACTATAAAATTGTAGTTCCCCGCCAAGGTTATTATTATGGTCAATCTTGAAAGAGAGGTTATATTTTGGGGGGCGTGCATTACCTGAAAGGAGCGAAATATGTCTTAAGAAGATTTGAAATCATATACAACACTTCAAATAAGATTTCCATCGAATTCTTTGTTTTCTTCTATTTATTGTACTGATCAATTTCCTAACAGAAAGAACTTATCTTAAATAAAATTAATTATTTGTGTTAGAAATAAATCGAGTTTGATTAGATATTCCACAAAAAAGTTGAATTGCGTGGACATGATGATGATCATTTAGGTCTGAAGTTTCTTCATTTTCTGATTCATGGACCCCCTACTTTCATTTATTTTCGTACGGGTTTTTTTCGTAGACGTCACGTTTTATTAATTCTTCCTTTCATTGACTACCACACATTTCTCTATATATACAGATGTATCTCTGGATATGATATAAACTAATTAAGCAAAACAAATGGAAGAAAATCAACAAAGGCATTTTGTTCTCGTTCATGGTGTATGCCATGGAGCTTGGTGCTGGTACAAGCTACAACCGCTGTTAGAGGCGGCCGGTCACCGCGTCACGGTATTTGATCTCTCAGCCTCCGGCATCGACCCGAAAAGCCTAGATGACCTTCGCACCATTTTAGACTATACATTGCCGTTGTTTGAGGTAATGGAGTCGATTCCACCAGACGAAAAGGTAGTTCTAGTTGGACATAGTCTTGGTGGCACGAACTTGGCTTTTGCAATGGAGAAATACCCTGAAAAGATTTCTGTGGCTGTTTTTCTTGCGGCTATGATGCCTGACACTATACATAAGCCGTCCTATGTTCAGGAAGAGGTAAAAATAGTATATCCACTTAGGAATAGCTTATTACCCTTGAATTGGACAATTTTAATAAATTTCACTTTTAATTTACTTTCATTAACTTGTTTGGTAGTACTTTTCACGGATCCCGCCGGGATATTTTTTGGACACTCAATTCGAGCCATTTGGTAGACCTGAAGATAATCTCGAATCAATACTCTTTGGTCCGCAGTACCTATCATCCAGGCTATATCAACTCTCTCCACCTGAGGTAAGAATATATAGAATGGAAGTATGGAACCAATGATAAAACAGATTAAAAAATGAAAAAAGTTAAGGAGAACTAAAAGATTCTTTATTTTTCAAACGAATACAATTTTTCCTATTTTTACATTATACAAACACTTCCTAGAGCATGTTTGGTAAAGATTTTCATTTTCTACAGTAAATCAATTCTCATTTTCAACCACATATTTTTAAATAAAATAATATTTTCCATCACATCAATACTTTTTTATTCTTTTTCAACCACACATTTCTCATCATATCACTATTCAAAAATCAATTCTTCCCTCAAAAATCCCTACCAAACACACTCCTAGTCTTTTCCGATTTTCAGAAGTGATGATAATAACATTTCACTACCAGATTTCTCAAGTTAACATTTCCATTAAATTAGCAAATAAAATTTTAATGACTTAATTAGAGCAAAGGAAAAGTTTAGTGGTCGAAATGAACCACTGCTACAAATTGATTAACAAGTGCTTTTAATTCATTATGGCAGGATATTGCATTAGCAAACTCATTAGTAAGGCCAGGCTCTGTTTTTCTGGAAGATCTGTCAAATAGGAGCCCATTTTCCAATGAAAAGTTTGGATCAGTAAAGCGTGCTTTCATCATAACTGGCCAAGATAAAACCATACCCCCAGATTTCCAGCGCTGGGAAATTGAAAATAATCTAGTGGCAATACAGAAAGAGATAGAAGACTCTGACCACATGGCAATGATTTCAAAGCCGAGCATCCTCTGCCAATATTTATTGGAAATAGCAAAATAAATATATTTAAAGAATTGTTTTCTTTAATTGTTGAAAAATAATGTACTCTTTTATGACACTAGTGGTCAATATTTAAACATTATCAGAAACGTTCAAGTAGAACGTTAAAGTACAATAATAAATGTTATCAAAACTTAAATAAAGTACTTTTTTTTTTTTGCTTTAACTTTTAAAGTTCTTGGCGGTTTATTATTCATGAAATTAATATGGATGTGCAAGAATTAATTAGAATCAAAATTCCAGTTTGTTTATATATGTATATAGATTGCATATATTTTATTAAGTGCAAATACATAAATCCAATTTAGAGTAACACAATCCCCAACAAGGGAACTCACGTGCTTCCAAACTTGAAGAAATCTTCTATATATTAAAAGTGGCTATGTAACGGAATTTCTTGTTTTTAACGGAAAAACTAACGGAATTTGTTGTTTTAACGGACTATGTAACGGAATTTCTTGTTTTAAACAAAAGTAACAGATCTTTTTTCAATGTTTTTATCATAACTTTGTATTCCGATATCCGATTGAGGCGATTCAAAATGCGTTGGAAAGCTAACTCATCTGGCTACAACTTTGATTCAGACATCATTCTCCAATTCGATCACTTTCTATGTCAAAAATAGGTCTCAATATGAGACTAAAATATCTGGAAAGATAACTTTTCGGTTGGAAATTGATTTGTGATCATCTTTTGACTAAATTTGATTCCATTGACGTCTTCCTTTATCCAATTGACTCCGAGTACTCTCAAATCTTCATCGTGAGGTTTGGCACAACTTTTAAGTATTTACATTTTAGTTCCCGAACTTTGGATCCCTTACAATTTAGTCATTTCTCCAAATTTGTCAACTTTTGCTTATTTTCTTCGATCTCACCAACTTACATCACAACATCAAAATCACATATCTAATTATTTATCAATTACATAAACATTACATCATTAATTATTTAATTAACCAAAAAAATTACATCTTTATAAATAACAAATTAATTCTTAAACAAAACTATTAAATATAAACTAGGCAAACGTGCATTGCACGTTGTTTGCACCTAGTAGTTATAAAAAAAGACAAAAAAAAAAAATAAATCCACAAGGAAACTGAAAATCCCTATCCAAATTGCAATTAATAAATAACTACCCACTTGTTGCAATTTGTTCCAACAATTAAAATGGCGTTAAGAGAAAATTCATCCCTATTATATGGTGTCCTATGTTTTAGACAAATCCCGTCCCCAAGCTGGGATGGTGGATTTTTCTGTCTTTTTGCACTTTTGGTCCTTGGTGCTATGGACTCGAGGTCTATCCTTTCAATTTTCGCAAAAACATCCCTAAATCAATGTTTCCTTAGCAAGAGTTGTCATTGCCATAAAAAAATGGCCGTTACATTTTCTCATGCACTGCACACGCCTTGTTTGAGTGTGAAATTTTTGCAAATCACTCAAAATATAACTAAAAATTGAAAAAGTAGTCTCCTTCGATATTAATGACCCACCCTACTCCCAATCTTCCATTTCACGCCCTCCACCAATGATCGGATTATAGGATCCCAAGGGTTTGGTCTACCACCCCTTCCACACCCTCTGGCTATACAATGCGATAATGCCACCAAAATCAACACCAAAGTCAATTGTTCAAGTATGTCAATAACATATGAATGTCGTTAAAAACAAAAACAAAAAAAAAAAAAAAAAAAAATCCACAAGGAAACTGAAAATCCTATCCAAATTGCAATTACTAAATAACTACCCACTTGTTGCAATATGTACCAACAATTAAAATGGCGATAAGAGAAAATCCATCCCTAATTATTTTTCTCCTCTACCTTTTGGAATGGAGTCAAGACTTTTATTCTTAACCTTCATTCCACTCTTGAATTGGAATCAAATACCTTGGTCATGAGCAAAGATAAACCAACTTTATATGCTTTCGTCAATTTTAAAAAAAATAAAATTGAATTCATCTTAGCCATTAATGCATGTCCTTTAAGCAACTGTCCTAGTTACAAGATCAATTCATCTTTCACAATACGAGACTAACTTTAAGACAAAAATTAGGAAGTTAAAGACTCAAATTTTGAAATCCAGAAATCATAAATTCCAATATTGACTTCTACAAATTGGATGAAAGACGTAACATAGTTTTGAACCTTTGATTTCAATTTTCATTCTCATATTTAAATTTTTCATATATGGATTTTTTCTTCCATTCTTCATGCTTTGAAATAATTGATCACTATTTTATTAATTTATGAATTTGCAACAAATCGAGAGGATAGTTATACATTTGGACTGTGTAGTAAAATTCAACGATGGGATAAAAGATAGAGATACACCTTTATTATTTTTGCGGTCTTTAAAAAGGAATCATTGTAATTTTGTTTTTAAACTTTTCATTTTTTTTGCAGATAATATCCTAACTTTTTTATTTTTACCACCTACAGTCATAAACATTTAAAACTTCGTCTTCTTCCCCAATTCCATCCCCAACCGCCCCCACCCCGACCCCCATCCAAAACCAAAACCCAGTAATGAACCCTACAGAGGCAGATCGACATGGATGGAGAGTTGCAGAGAGTGAGTATGCAAGTACGTGGATTCTGGCAGAATGATAACATGACGCGCCGTGATCGAAGAACTATTACTTATGCATATGATCAGGTGCACGAGCAGATGCGACGTTTTGGAAATCGACTGGATGCAATTGACCAAAATGTCAACTAGATAATAAAGACAGTCGAGTCCTCCATACCTACTAGTTCATCAAACCCACCGAACCAGTCAGATTTCTCTACTCATCCGTATCTACCCTGGCGAGTATTGATCCCCTACTCAGTTATTTTTTATTATTTTTACTTTTACATTGGGGACAATGTATTATTCTAGTTTAGGGCTGGATAAGTATTTGGAAACTTATGATCTTTTTTTCTTGCTTTTCAACTGTTTATCGAGTCTGTATAACTAATTTAATTTAAAATAAATAAAAAATTCAAAGATAGTGTCTAGTTGAGCATGAACGGCTTGACGTTTATGATGATATATGTTTGAATTGAGTATATCTTTAGGTAGAATACTAAAAAACACCATAACATGTCTTTGTACTTGAGTACTTATCCGTGTTAGCCTTAATTATTTGAGCACATAGCCATTATTGACTTATTACTTATGTTGAAGCATGACTTGATTATGTAGATTTAATTGTTGATGTGTTGGCCTAACTTTAAATAGAATCCCCAATTCCTTAATATAGAAACCAAACAACTAGAAAGTAGTTTGGAGGCTGGAATGTCTGTGCCCATATTCATAAAATTTGATGGTTTGAAGTTCTTAGATCAGATCTTTAGTTGAAGGAGTTTAAGTTAAGGAGTCTACAACTGGCACTGACCACTTTAAAAATTTGAATCTCACGTAAAAAAAAAAGTGCGACATATCTTATACCTCTCTTCGTAGCCTTTTTAACTCGAGTAATTAAGCTTGTTAGGGTATTTAAAACCTCATACCCGCTGGTCATCTGACTTGAAAGTCATCGGCTTAAAACTTGCTGCATGGGTTTTTTTTGAAAGCTTAATAGAAAGAATTTTTGTACATATTATGTCAAAAAAAAGAGCAAATATCAAAATACATTCATAGAAAAAGAAAAAAAGGATTTAGACTATCAAAAGCGAGTGGTGTTCGATAGCAATTTCGAGATTTGAACTCTAGAGACTGACAGTGTGACTTTGAGAAATACTATCTTCCTTCTAAGTGTACAATGATCTAACTATGATCACTTCGTGTGAAAAAATGCATTATAATGATTGTTAGGAACCCACATCTGCTAGAAATACCTCGAGATTGGACAGAAAGACATAAGCGATTTTGCAAGAGAGGTGTAAAGAAAAATACTGATCACAAGATGATTGGGATTGTGTAAATCAACAACACTTAATTGGTTGTGTTCTACTTAATATAGTTTAATTTCTTCTTCCTTTTTTTTTTTTTAAAGTTTTGGACTCGTATTTAAGCAAGTGGAAAAGAAGAAGGGTGAAATCCAAAGAATGGGGACTAAATTGAAATATTTTGTTAGTTGATCCAGTCCACAAAAATGAAGATTGAAAATGTTGCGGGTTCAATTAGATGCAATTAGAAGTTGAAGGATCGAAAGTGCAAGAGAAAAAGGGCTTAAAAGAGGTAAGAATCGAATTTGGGGACCAAAATGCAGCGTTTGAAAGTATTTATAATTGTGCAACTACCCAGTTATAATAGCCGAGCATTCACCCTACTTGGTTTATCAATAACATAGTCAAAAACATATACCTAGGTGACCACTCGGGTATTCCTGGGCGATCGCACATGCCAAAATGCAGTCAAAAACTATTTTTTTCTCGTTGAATTCTATTCGAACTAGGATTCTTCCTTTTGGGCCATTATTTGCACGAATTTTATTAACTTTTCGGAGTTTTAGGGGGTGGAGAATTTTGTTTGTTAGATATTTGGGTTGATGCAGACTCGACTATTACCATTCATTGTATCGCCGAGGTGGCGGGCCATGGCCTATCCAGGGGATACTCAGACAGATTGCAGATATCGTTTCCTTTGACAGAGATATGATTTCCTAAATCTTCAGGGAGGGGAATCAAGTTGCAGATGCACTTGCTATCGAGGGTTGGCATCAGCGTAGATACCAGGAATATGGACCAGTCGACCTACTACGACATATCAGTGCACTTGTTCAGATTGACAGATATGGTTTGCCCAACACTAGAGTTTAAGTATTTGTATTTTACTTTTATTTTTATTTAACTTGTACTTTTTGTAAGGGAGGTAGTACTCTTTTTTTGCTGCTTTCTATTATTCTTTACTTTCACTGTAAGGGAAGTATTAATTCATCATTTATTGATTTCATTGATATCATTTGTAACAACGATATTGCTTCGCCACAAGTGAGGACATATTAATAAAATGTCGGAGGTACCGCTCTCCTTCTAAAAAAAAGGGAAGTGAAGAATTAATTTTAAAAGGAGGCAAAGTATACATCAAGATTGAATTTCAAGAACTTCAAGACTGAATTCAAGAATTTCTGAGTGATGAACAACTTTTACATCTTTTGCTTTCTTCTTCACAACATGTTAGGCTAAACGAATCTAATGCTAGGGTTACGATAAATCTTGTATCATGAAGCTTTAATTTTTAATTTTTCTTTTTGACATTCAAACACGTTTTCAATTATTGAACGGTTTTTATGGAATTATTTTCTTTACGATTATGTGCACAATGATTGTATGAATATTGTGGCTTGTTTTACGCTCAAAATACGAAAAATAAGTTCGACATAGTGTTAATCGCTGTAGAGTTCGATAGGGGATAGATATATACCGCTATACTTTATGTGATCTTTAAGTATTCGTAAATAGTTAATGCATTCTTATATGTTCACATCGTCATAAAAATATAGTCAAGTAACGTGTGAAAATATGTTTAATTCTACTCGAGAGAGATTGTTAAACAAATTAGGAATATTGATTTTTATAATTGAATCGTGTTGTCAAATTGTAATGTCAGTGTTAAAGGGGATTCGAGATCTTAATGTGCTTTTCATCAATTGACTTTCATAAAAACTTGTATTAATCACATCTTTTCATTGATTCTCATTAATTTAGGTATTGCCTTCATAAGTAGATTACAATTTAGTCATAGAAAAATCTCAAGTTTTTATTGTTTTGGTTAAGGCTTAGTTTATTTAAATTTAAACCAATAAAATCTCCGTAGGTACGATTTTTGGACTAAAAAATTCATTTAATTACTTGTTAACGAATCGTACACTTACGGTATTTCAAATGAACAAATATTTTCGTAACTTCTGGCATCGCCTTTGGCCATACAAGGTGATGGTCCTGCCAGAATAGATACCGAAGTCACACAAACTACATAAACATCTATTAAAAGGATCACACCACTACCAAAACATATGATAAAACACAGATAGAGTTGGTCAAGACTGAAAGAAGAGAACATAGAATCGGAAAATTGTGTAAAGCAAGTAATTGAACTCAGTCTCCGCTTGTGTGTGCCAAGAGTTTATGTGGAAAAAACTATGGGTAAAAGAGTAGAATTCACTAATATCAATAATTGAGGATTACAAAATGTATATAATGTAAGGATAATTTTTCAAGAGGTTTACTCATCATATTTATAGTGTAAAGAAGAGCCTAAGATGTGGTAGAGTTCAACTATAACAAATTTAGATAATAATGAAGTGTTTGACATAAAATAGAATTTAAAAAAATGTCAAAATCACGCACTATTCATTCCACGATATAATCGCCGATCAGTTGTCGAGCGGTGGCCGATCGCTCGGCCGGCCGCATTGCGGTAAGCGAGCCCTGGGGCTACTATTTTGAGCACTCGAGAGGGATCAAGGCACGTAGAATTCTCAAATAGAGTTCAAATTGAATTCTCAAATAGTCTTCCAAATAGAATTTCCATATAGTCTTTCAAATAGAATTCGGATCACACTCTAACTCTAACAAAACACGAAAGCACCTCTTTTGTCCATATGTATCGTCTATCCTAGCACTTACATACCTTTCTCGCCTTTCTTTCTATTTGCTCAAAATTGTATTGAGATTTCAAGAATATTTCATGTACCTCAACCATTATTTTTTCTTTTGACTGCTTTTGTGTTTGTAATTGTATCTCAAAAGCACAGTGTGTTGGTTGATAGTAAGTATGGACTGAAAATTGAAAGGTCGGTGCTAACACAGATTGTATCTACGAAGAACGTTGCAGTTGAAGCACGATGATAGTGCCAAAAGTAATGAGTATGGCTGAAGGGAGAGTGAGAAACTATGGCCGCTGCAAAATTAATAAAATCTTAATCACTATTCTTTCTCTCTGTTTTTGTCTTTTAACACCACATATATTATATTAGATCTTGCTACATATACATCAAGATTTACATAATAGATTACTTAATGCCACATATCACTCTATCTTGTGCCAGTTTAAAACACAATCAACTTTTTTCATCCAATCTTTTCCCTCCACATCATTCTCGGTAACCGCTTATGTAAAATAAAATTGTAATTATAATTTACTTTTAATCAACTTTTTTTTCTTAATCTGGTGGTTTTATGAATTGAGAATTAATTAGAATAAATTAAGGATCATCCTCTTTCGTGTGCTGCCTATGCTTTTGATTAATTAAGGTCCCGCCACTGCCACCATAATGTCTTTGCTGGAAGTAAATTACTAAAGCTTCATCCACAAGAAAAAAAAGGGTTGAAAACCACCAAGGTGCCATGAAAATTATTAAAGATGAATTCTTGGGTACGTTTACTCTTCGGAGAAAAATGGGAAAAAGTTGGGATTTCTGTAGGTGTTGATAGTTCACGCTCCTCACCAAGCATATTTACTCCATTCCATTTCAAACCTATTGCATTTGAAGTCAGTGAATTAAAAATTCAGACAGCCCTCCAGGAAAAAAAATTCAGGCCTCGGCCCCACATCCGACCCTCCCATAGGGCGTCATCACTTGGTGATGTAGTCATCCATGTAGTACATCTTGTTTATCAAAGTAATAAAAGATAAATTAAGAAAATCGCATCCCTAGACCCCTATACCAACCCAACAATTGCCACATGTCCAATTTAAATTGCTTTCTACCTTGTCTCGCTCCTTGAGGTTTTGGTCATGATCTTCCTAATATACCTCTTTTTCCTACACCACAGCCACATATCCCAACCCCCCGAATTTTTTTTTCTTTTAATCTTTATATATTTTGAGACGGAAACCTAATATAATTAAGCCTTTAACTAAGTGACAACAAAGTGAAAACTATGCGAATGAGCTAAATATTAAAAATGACCCATAAAATGTAAAGTCCATTGTCTACTAAATAATAAGTTGGTCCATCCGACGTGGATCATTTTCATGTCTTTTTTGTTGAAATGTTGGGGCTTTACGAAGGGTTTCATTTTGTCCAACATCGAAAATTTATAACCTTTATTAGAGAATGGAGGTCTACAAATAATGTAGTTTTACCCAATTCTTTTCAATTTTTCTAAAATAATTTATAATTATGATGTAGTTTAATTCAATTTACTTAATGATAAAATGTAATTTAAATTGTAAATTATTATAGTATAATTTAAAATTATAAAGGGGGATTGGGAGTTCTCAAACTGCAAAGATCTAGATTTGACATCGAATAATTAGGAACAATGGTCCGCAATGGTGAAGGGGACGTTGGTCCTTGCCCCGTCCATTTCACTGCCCCAATTAATAAAATAGCAATTTTTAATTACATATAATATATAAAAAAATGATATAATATAAAAAACAGAAACTATGCCAAATAATAAAAATGACCCATAAAATGTAAAGCCCATTATCTACTAAATAATAAGTTGGTACGTCCGACGTGAATCATTTTCATGCCTTTTCTGTTGCAATGTTGGGCTTTATTAAGGGTTTGGTTTTCTCCAATATCGAAAATCTAAAACTTTTATTACAGAGCGAAGGTGTATAAATAATATAGTATTACCCAATTCTTTTCAATTTTTTAAATAATTTATAATTATAATTTAGTTAATAATAAAATGTAATTTAAAATTTTAAATGATTAAAGTATAATTTAAAATTATAAACGTGAATTGTGAGTTATCTCACAGTACAAATTCCGATGTGACATCAAATAAGGACAATGGTCCCTGTCATTCTCTTTCACATCACCAATTAATAAAATAATTGTTTTTAATTATATATAGAGCTGTGCTAGGGGGCCAGGGTTTGCACCCAGGCTTTGGTGACCGACGCCACATGGCGTCGGTTCCTTGGAGGTGGCCTCCAAGGAACCGACGCCATGTGGCGTCGGTCACCAAAGCCTGGGTGCAAGCCCGGGCTATCTATCTTTTCCCTTATATATAACATATAGAAATGATATAATATAAAAAATGAAAACTATGCTAATGAGCTAAATATTTAAAATGACCCATAAAATGTAAAGTCCATTGTCTACTAAATAATAAGTTGGTCCATCAGACGTGAATCATTTTAATGTCTTTTTTGTTGAAATGTTGAAGCTTTACTAAGGATTACGTTTTGTCCAATATCGTAAATCTCGAACTTTTATTAGAGAATGGAGGAGTACAAACTATGTAGCTTTACTTAGATCTTTTCAATTCTTCTTAATAATTTATAATTATAATTTAGTTTAATTCAGTTTACTTAATAACAAAATGTAATTTAAATTGTAAATTACTAAAGTATAATTTAAAATTATAAATGCAGATTGGGAGTTCTCAAACTTTCTGTTCTAAAAAGCTCGCCTAAGCGGCGCCTAGGCGACGCCTAAGCTCGAAGCTTGATGAAAACGCCTCGCTTTGAGGCTAAGCGGTAATTAAGCGATCAACGACAATGTTGATCGCTCGTTGACCGCTTAAAGCGCGCCTAGGGGCCCTAGGTGACTAGCGCGCTTTCGCCTTGGAGGCCCAATTTTCCCCCATTTTTAAATATAACCCGCAGCAATTAAGATTATTATCAAGTAGTGAAGTTATACAACTCAAAATAGAAGTGTTTTACATTTATTAATGATTCAATAGTGAAAACGGGCTAACGTAATCTAGGCTTCTGCAATTAAGAACTCGTCTGAAACTGTAATCTGAGCTTCTGTAATTAATCGAAAATCATATGTTGTGAATTTTTATTTTGTATATACGTATGACATATCATTTTAGGACTTCGAGAGAGTCATTGTAATTTGTAGCTCTCATAAATCTGATGCATGGCAATGATTCCAAACTGATTGTGAAATAACTCATGTGGAAAAATCTAGAAATTTAATCAAGAATACTTTTTAGCTCTTGACGTGAGGCCCAATCAGTGTTTAACTGTTTATGTAACTAAATTTTCATTTGTTTTCACGTTCATATGCTTTTTGGGTCTGACTTTTGTAAATAATAAACATTTGCATTGTTTTTCTTTTTTGTAGAAACCAATGGAAGAAGATGATTCCTCAACAACATCTAAATTTCAAGCTACTTTATGAATGAATTATTAAATAAATGCAGTATTTTATAATTTTAGATGTTTGATATGTATTATTTGAATTGTTGAATTTTTTTACAATGATTAAAAATTTAAAATAAAAAATAAAGGTTTTTTTACGCCTAAGCTTCGCCTAGGCCCGCCTAGGCTCGTAAAACTTGAAATTTGGCCTCCACGCCTAGCCACGCTTTGCGCTTTTTAGAACACTGCTCAAACTGTAGAGATCTAGAATTGACATCGAATAACAATATCGAAAATCTAAAACTTTTATTACAGAGCGAAGGTGTACAAATAATATAGTTTTACCTAATTCTTTTCAATTTTTTTAATAATTTATAATTATAATTTAGTTAATAATAAAATGTAATTTTAAATTTTAAATGATTAAAGTGTAATTTAAAATTATAAACGTGGATTGTGAGTTCTCTCACTATACAAATCCTGATGTGATATCAATAAGGACAATGGTCCCTGCCATTCCCTCTCACATCACCAATTAATAAAATAATTGCATATAGAAATGATATAGTATGAAAAATGAAAACTATGCTAATGAGCTAAATATTTAAAATGACCCATAAAATGTAAAGTCCATTATCTATTAAATAATAAGTTGGTCCATCAGACGTGAATCATTTTCATGTCCATTATCTACTAACACACCCTTAGGGATGAATTTTCTCTTAACGCCATTTTAATTGTTGGTACAAATTGCAACAAGTGGGTAGTTATTTAGTAATTGCAATGTGGATAGGGATTTTCAGTTTCCTTATGGATTTTTTTTTTTTAATAACTGTTTCTTCAAGTTTGGAAGCACGTGAGTTTTTCCCTTGTTGGGGATTGTGTTACTCTAAATTGGATTTATGTTATTTCATTGTTGCTTTACATTGTATTTGCACTTAATAAAATATGCAATCTAAAAAAAAATAATAATATATATATATATATATATATATATATATATATATATATATATATATATATATATATAAACAAACTGGAATTTTGATTCTAATTAATTCATGCACATCCATATTAATTTAATTTCATGAATAATAAACCACAAAGAAATTTAAAAATTAAAGCAAAAATAAAAAAAGTACTTTATTTAAGTTTTGACATCGACCACTAGTGTCATAAAAGAGTACATTATTTTTGAACAATTAAAGAAAACAACTCTTTAAATATATTTATTTTGCTATTTCCAATAAATATTGGCAGAGGGTGCTCGGCTTTGAAATCATTGCCATGTGGTCAGCGTCTTCAATCTCTTTCTGTATTGCCACTGGATTATTTTTGATTTCCCAGCGTTGGAAATCTGTGGGAAATGTTTTATCTTGGCCAGTTATGATGAAAGCACGTTTTACTGATCCAAACTTTTCTTTGGAAAATGGCCTCCTCTTTGACAAATCTTCCGCAAAAGTAGAGCTCGGCCTCACTAATAAGTTTGCTAATGCAATATCCTACCATAATGAATTAAAAACACTTGTTAGTCAATTTATAGCAGTGTTTCATTTCAACCACTGAACTTTTCCTTTGCTCTAATTAAATCATTAAAATTTTATTTGCTAATTTAATGGAAATGTTAACCTGAGAAATCTGGAAGTGCAATGTTATTATCATCATGTTGGATAAAAACTGATCTTTTGAAAATCGGAAAAGACTAGGAACTAGTCTGGTGGATGAATTTCTTTTATTCCTAAAAACCTGAGCTATATGGTGGATGAATTTCCTTGGCCAAAAGCCTATATTTCCATTAAAAACCTGAGCTATATGTGAAAATGCAGCTAATATGGATGCCTGTCATTCCTTTCATCGTGGCATGGCCCACTGAGGCTCCAAGTAAAATTTTCTTATTGGTTCTTTTTAATTAGTATGCTCTTTCAATTCTCTTTTATTAATACAGTCATTTAGGTAAAGAGAGAACTATTTGATGGATACTAAAGACTTTGGAGAAATGAGATTCTTTAAGTTGATAAATATGTGATTACTACAATGTTTAAGGGAAACAGTCCTCAAACTTTACTAGTTGCAAATCACCTTTTAAAATCTCACGAGGATTTAGATTTTAGATTAAATTCAATCAATTCGAGTTTAAAACAATAGCTGAGGGTTGAGTTATGATTGTAACTAATTCATACTATCGCTATTTAACTAGATGCAAATAAAAGTTTGGAGAAAAGAGATCAATTAAGAAAAGTGTGCAATGTTAATTCGACTAGGAACTAGTCTGGGTATAATGTAAAAATAGGAAAAATTGTATTCATTTAAAAAATAAAGATTCTTTTAGTTCTCCTTAACTTTTTTCATTTTTTAATCTGTTTTATCATTGATTCCATTCTATATATTTTTACCTCAGGTGGGGAGAGTTGACATAGTTTGGATGATATGAACTTTGGACCAAAGAGCATTGATTGGAGATGATCTTCAGGTCTCCCAAATGCCGCGAATTTAGTGTCCAAATAATCTTGCGCCGGGAGCTGTGCAAAGTAGTACCAAACAAGTTAATTAAAGTAAATTAAGAGTGAAATTTATTAAAATTGTCTAATTCAATGGTAATAAGCTATTCCTAAGTGTGTACACAATTTTACCTGTTCCCCAACATAGGATGGCCTATGTACAGTGTCAGGCATTGCAGCCGCGAGAAAAACAGCCACAGAAATCTTTTCAGGGTATTTCTCCATTGCAAAAGCCAAGCTCATGCCACCAAGACTATGTCCAACTAGAACTACCTTTTCGTCTTGTGGAATCGACTTCATTACCTTAAACAGTGGCTGTGTATAGTCGGAAAATGTGCGAAGCTCATCTAGGCTTTTCGGGTTGATGCCGGCGGCTGCGAGATCAATTGTCGTGACGCGGTGACCAGCCGCCTCTAGCAGCGGTTGTAGCTTGTACCAGCTCCAAGCTCCAAGGCCTGCACCATGTACGAGAACAAAATGCTTTTGTTGATTTTCTTCCATTTGTTTTGCTTCAAGGATGCTGTGTGTACAGAAGACACACATACAGAGCAACAGAAAACGCACGGGGCTCATTTTTATTTTTTTTGCAATATTTTACTACACAGGTGTGTATAAAATTTGGTTTTGCTTAGTTAGTATATATCATATCCAGAACATCTGTATATATAGAGGAATGTGTGGGAGTCAGAGAAAGGAGGATTGATGAAAGGGAAATGCTATGTCAAGAAATATAAAGCTCTAATACCATGTCAAAAAATATAAATTGTATTATTGTGGTCTTGTAAATTTTACAATGTAGAAGACCCTATTTATAGGGTTACAAATAACTGTAAAAGGAAATAAATATAAAAGGAAAGATCACACAATCAACTACTATACAAATAATCATATACTAAGAGGAAATAATAAAATGGAAAATATTCCTTATTATATTTCTATATATAACACCCTACCCTCAAACTCAATATGGGGTAGAATATTGAGTTTGAAGATATCGATCCAATCAAAACTTCCAAATTGAAGAACTCCAAGCACTTGAGGTCTTTGTCATTGTTGATGTAGATAAGAGACTTCTCGTTAGAAAATATTTGATGGGCACATTTTTTTTTTATTTTAACATAAAAAAAACCTCTAGGTAGTTTAAGAGGCAGGGAGAGTGCCGATAAATTTCAAGGTACCGACCCTCCAATTGAAAAAAAACCTCTAGGCAGTTTAAGAGGCTCCAATTGAAAAAAAACCTATAGATAGTTTAAGAGGCAGGGGAAGTGCCGGTAAATTTCAAGGTACGGACCCTCCAATTGAAAAAAAAAAACTTCTAGGTAGTTTAAGAGGTAGGGAGAGTGCCGGTAAAGTTTAAGGTACCGACCCTCCAAATTGTGAAAAAAATCTCTAGTTTGATTAAGAGTATTGTGCATAGAGAGACATGGTGGAAGAACATTGATGGAAGCAACCACAATTTTCTCTAACAGTCGCCGTTGTTGACCTCTGAATTTTTTTTTTGTGTCTAATATATTTATTCCAGCCAATTCTTGCTTTTCTTAGCCGCCGTTGTCTAATATATTTATTCCAGCCAATTCCTACTTTGCTTCTCCACCGTTTTTGACTTCTTGAAATTTTTAGCTTCCTGTTGTCTCTAATTCCTCTCTGCCAAACTGCGGCTGCTGGAAAAATATTCTGTTTCTAAAAAAAATCATCTTCAGAACAAGAAAGACAGTGCTGAAAAATATTTCAGTTTCTGAAAAGGAACGACATTGCTGGTAGGAATTTTGTTAAACGGGTATTGGCGGAAGTTTTTTTTTTTTTTTTTGGCATGTTTAACCCAAGACCAAGTTAAATCTGCTCTGATACCATGTCAAGAAATATAAAGCTCTGATTCTTAATGAAACGGGACGTGTACAAAAAGTAAATGAGAGTAGGGTCCATGAATCATCATGTTCATGCAATTCAACTTTTTGTGAATCACGTGGATGTAATCAAATAAAAAACATATAATTAATTTTATTTAAGATAAGTTCTATCTGTTAGGAAATTGATTAGAACAACCCAATATTTAATTAATATAATTAATTAAACTTGGCCCGCAACTTAATTAATCTAATTAATTAACTTAAATCCATTAATAAACGATCCAATCATAATTCTACGAATGTCCAACACTTGTCCTACACAATATCATTCTTTTAGTCATTTCTTTTGTGTGTGACCTATTAAATTTCAAATTACGACGTCGAATAGTTGAAATTATTATTTTGATCTAATCAAAATAAGATCGGTTAAAACTCTCCGTTTAATTTATTATCAATTCACCTTAATTAATTAATTTACATCCATTGTCTCAAATTGACATTTAAAAATATGTCATGATAATACATATAACGAAAAATGTCACGTAGTGTGACAAAATTAAACTTGTTTATTTATCGTGTAATCAATTCGTCAATATGAATCAATCAATTGCGAGATATAGAAGTATGTCGATCTCGATTATCGATATTATTTTTCATCTCTCTTAAGTCAGTAACAATCAAAACTCTTTTCAACTTATGAACTCACTTTGACGAAGGATTTCGTTATCAATTTCATCGATTGAAATATAGATCATAGACTCTTACTATCTAAGAGCGACGGATCCTTTATTGATTATTCACAACATCCGTATGTTACTGACATACCTGAACAATGTTGTATTAGTGATTTTTGCAAAATAATATCTAATATCATCAAAATATGACTGTCCTCATATAAAGTACTATGAAGACCCTAAGTCAAATGACCAGTTGCACTATTGAACATTAGAAATTAACTATTGACACTCAAATAGTTATCAATATGAAATCTCTAAAGTGGGTCTCCAGTGTTTTGTTCATTTAACAAAATATTCACGCGTCCATTTAAATGTTTCTATGTTTTAACTTGTGAGATCAACTAATCACTTCATAAGTGAGAAATATCACACATAATAGTCTATCCATAATAACGATATATGTATTCAATCATATATAACTCGTATTTTAAAATGACAATTCCTCGTTGTTAACAAGTTACTAAAACTTAAATCTACGGACTCCATTAATTTACTTTATCAAAGTATTAATTCTATTAAATAATAAATATGTCATAAATAGAATTGCATTAAACATAATAATGACCCGTTTCGCATGACCTTTGCTTCTTGTAGAAGAGTTTTTGATAGAAACTACTTTAATTTTTGTTTAGAAACTAATTTTTAAAAGCAATTCTAATTCCAAATGCGCTTTTAGAGGAAGTCGCATTGGAACAACTTCTTTTAAAAGCTCCTCTAACAATAGAAGTACTTTAATAAAACTAGCCAAACGGGTCAAAAAGCAGTTTTTGTGTCTTAAAAGCTCCTTTTAATTTTTCAAAAGCATACCAAACTGGCCATAAGTGTTTACATCTAAAATCAATTTGAGCTAAGGGTATAACGCTTACACAGCCAATGCATATTTAGCTAAGAAATTTATAAAAAAAAAAAAAAATTTAAGCCAAAAGTCAATAATTAATTTTAATTATACATTTTTCGAAATCCACAACTGTTATCAACTTTAACCAAAATCTAATAAACATCTTATTTTTAACGAAACCAAACAGGGTCTTTGTATGCTTAATATCAGTTTACACATATAAACACAAAAGTAGTAAAAGTGAAGAAAAAGATATTCTTGAAATCTTAACACACTTGCAAAAATAGACAGTGAAAATGATCCATGTTCGATAGACAAACTTATTATTTAGTTGAAAATGGGCTTTACATTTTGTGGGTCAGTTTTAATATTTCGCTAATTAGCATAGTTTTTGATAGTGTTTAAATATTGACCACTAGTGTCGTAAATGAGTACATTATTTTTCAACAATTAAAGAAAACAATTCTTTAAATATATTTATTTTGTTATTTCCAATCAATATTGGCAGAGGGTGCTTGGCTTTGAAATCATTGCCATGTGGTCAACGTCTTCTATCTCTTTCTGTATTGCCACTGCATTATTTTCAATTTCCCAATGCTTGAACTCTGGGGATATGGTTTTGTCTTGGCTGGCTATGATGAAATGGGATGTATTTTCACAAATCCTAACTACTTATTAATAGGTGTTCAATTGGACTTGAACCACCTATTACACATAAGTCAACTCAATATTTAATTAATGTAATTAATTAAACTTGGTCCATAAGTTAATTAATCTAATTAATTAACTTAAACCCATTAATAAACGATCCAATCAATTAATTATTCAAATGTCCAATACTTGTGAATTAATTAATTCATAATATCATTCTTTTAGTCCTTTTGTGTGTGTGTGTGTGGTCCATTAAGTTCCAAATTACGATGTCGAATAGCTGAATTACTATTTTGATCTAATCAAAATAAGATAGGTTAAAACTCTCTGGTCTCCAATTTATCATCAATTCACCTTAATTAATTAATTCACATTCGTTGTCCCAAATTGACATCTACCAATGTATCAGGATAATATCTATGAAGAAAAATGTCACGTGGCGTGACAAAATCAAACTTGTTCATTTACCATGTAATTCATTCATCAAAATGATCCGATCAATTGCAATATGCGGAAGTATGTCAATCTAGATTATCGATAATATTTTTCATCCCTCTTAAGTCAGAAATAGTCCAAACTCTTTTCGACTTATGAACTCACTTTGTCGAAGGATTTCGTTATCAACTTAATTGACTGAAATATAGATCATAGACTCCTACAATCTAAGAGTGACAAATTCTTTATTGATCATTTACAACATTCATAAGTTATTGACATCGAACGATGTCGTATTAGCGACTTTTACAAAATAATATCAAATGTCACAAAAGTATGACTGTCCTCATATAAGGTACTACGATGACCCTAAGTCGAATTCACCAATTGCGTTATTGAAAATTAGAGATTAACTATTGACATTCAGATAGCTATCCATATGGAATCTCTAATCGGGTCTCCAGTTTTTTGTTCACATAACAAAATATGCATGCATCCATTTAAATGTCATTATATTTTAACTTGTGAGATTAGCTATTCACTTAATAAGTGAGAAATGTCACACATGATAGTCTATCTTGGTAACGATATATGTATCTCATTATTACTTATGTTATAATTTAAAATTCAGTCATATGTAATTCGTATTTTACAATTACAATTCCTTGTGATTAACAAGTTACTAAAACTTAAATATGGGGATTCTATTAATTTAATTTATCAAAGTAATAATTTAATTAAATAATAAATCGGTCATAAATAAAGTTGCATTAGACGTATTAAAGGCCCGTTTGACATGCATTTTGCTTCCTGTAGAAGTGCTTTTGACAGAAGGTATCTTAATTTTTATTTAGAAACTAATTTTTAAAAGTACTTATTCCGAAAGTGTTTTTAGAGAAAGTCACATTTGAACAATTTTATTTAAAAGCTCTTCTAACAACCAGAAATACTTTCATAAAACTAGACAAATGGGTCCAAAAGCAATTTTTGGGTCCCAAAAGCAGTTTTTGGGTCTCAAAAGCTTCTTTTAAATTTTCAAAAGCATACCAAACAGTCCCTAAAACGCTTACACAACCAACACATGTTTAGTTAAGAAATTTATAAAAACTTAAGCCAAAGACAATAATTAATTTTAATTACACATTTTGCGAAATCCACAACTTTTATCAAAGTCCACTTAAAAATCTTATTTATGAATAAAGAAATAAAACTACTATTTTGTTAATGAACTTCGGTAAAAAAAATATAAAGTAATCCAATTTGATTAACCGTACATAAAAATGCCAATACAATAGATTTGTCAACTTTAGCTGTCAAATAATTAGTTAGTATATTTAATATTAGGAAAGATAACATTAAAGTTAACGAAACTATGTTAAAAACCTGGAGTATGAAAATGAAACTAAAGATAGGGACTGAAAATTGAATTTTAAAGGTTAAGATAAATTTAAATGTTATGAAGGACAAGGACTAACTGCACCAGTTTTCCAAAAAGAATAGGAAAAATTGATTGTGGTTGCCTACTGAAATTTGAAACTACAAATGGCAATAAGCGTTTCCCATTCCATCCCCTAGAACTGAATCATTTCCTTGTATATGAGAAAAACTTCTAGATTAATAGGAAGAAAGCTTAATCGGAATGAAGGATCGCTATAAACATCAATAGGTACGAACTGAATTAGTTACTCCTGTACAATTGCTTAAGCCACTAATTACAAAACCAATAAACCTTAAAAAGTGGAATTTGTACTTGTGGAAATTATTGAGTAATCGGAGATGAAAAAGAAGACCCAAAATTTGGTGAACAGTGTGAAGTCGAATTTGTCGATTCTCGCATATGAAGGTATCATATGGGTTACATCAAACTTGCATGCCCAGTAATTCATGTGTGGTACTTAAAACGTCAATTATATTCTATTAAAATATAATTTGAATTAAACTATAAAAAATTGTGAAATATAATATAAAAATTACTCTTTGTTGATCTTCGTTCTCTAATGAAAGTGATAAATAGATTATCCAATATTTCAATAATAAAGGCATAAAAATGGTCCCAATTTGGAATCTTTACGTGAAAACTTTGAAGAGAAGGGAGCGGTGGACCAACTTATTATTAAATAGATAATGGACTTCATATTTTTATTTCTCGCTTTTAAAGTTTAGATCATTAGTATATTTTTTGCTTTTTTTAGTATACCATTTTTTATTAATTATAATAAAAATAATAGTTTTATTAACAGGGCCGCACCATCACCTCCACTTTTCTTGATTACTCGGGAATCTATACCCTATTGTCATCCATATTTGAAATTCAATCTCCAAAGCCAAAAGTGACAACATTTACTCTAGTTTGCACCAACTTTATTGTCAATAAGTTAAAGCTTAAATTATGTTAGGTTTCGATGTTAACTTATATAAAAATAAAAAATCTAGTGGATTGGGATATGGGTATGTGAGTAGGGAAAGGGGGTATTCTTGGAAGCGTGGTGAACAAAACTTCAAAAGCTCGACAAGGTAGAAAGATTGCTCTAACAGAATTAGACAAGTGGTAATTTTTGGGTTGGGACACAGTTTGGGGATGCTTTTTTTTTTTTTTTTTTGCGTTTTTTTTCCATCTTTCGATATATTATTCAACTATTTATATTTACTCGTTTTAGCTTTGAAAAACAATTTGTTACTACATGATGCTATAAAACTGAAAGTCCAAAAATTTTAACCATCAACAATATAAGGTTGGAAATATTTGGGAGTGCTTTTTCAAACTTACAAGTTGTTAAAACATCAATTTTAACCACACAGTTTTCAGGATCAATTGATTTTATCCACTCATGTCGTTAGACCGATTGCTCATAAATTATTTATGAAGCAAACACTATTTGTTTTGGGTTGCTCACTAGTGAATAAAGCAATTTCCGTGGCAGAAAAGTTTTGCTTAATTAATTTTTGCTTATTCTCATAACTTATTTGAGATAAGTAAAAGGATTGTCGTATACGTGCTCTTACACAATGGTTTCTGCGATGCTACACCACTCACATGGAGGGGGGCCCACGAATATTTTATTGTGTGTGTGCCCCCTCCATGTGAGAGGGGTGTAAAGAATTGTGTAAAAGATTATGTACATTTAGCATAATCCTAAGTAAAATGCTTTACCTGTCATGCGAGACACATTAAAATAATGCCTGTACATTTCTTCCATTCGTATATATTACATAATTTTTTATTCTAATTAGTATCTTTCGCATAATCATTGAATTATCGAATTTGAAGATGAAATAGTCTAATCTTTGTGTTTACAAACAAGGGATATTTATCTAAACTATTATTAAATAGAAAAACAAAATGTACTTATACGTACTCAAACGATATATTTGACTTGGTACCTGATGTGATGGAGTATTATGATATATAAGTTTTAGCCCTTGTATCGTTTAGATAAAAATCAGATTTTTAGTAAATTTTGATAAAAGTTGATAAAATGTATGATGAGGATTTCATGAAATATGTGATTAATATTAATTATTAACTTAAACTTAAATTTTAATCCACTGAACCAAATTGGTGCTTAAACATTTTTCTAATATTGTATTCAGCATTAGGTTAAATGATTACTATCAATTAATTTTTAAATGATTATATCTTTTTCGATGGATAGTTTATGAAGTAATAAATATTGACAGACTTATCGACAAAAATAATGGTTCGAAGCACTCCATGAATGAGCGAGGCTCAATCTATCCTCTTACAAGGCTAATAACTTGGTTAATAGTCAAACGCCCAACTTTTTGGATTGGTCGTATGCAGGGTATATGGGATTCAATTTTGTCAATGATTTTTGTAGATATCCTTGCAGATTCCAAAAATTAGGTCTTCAAGTTTCCTAATTATTTTCTTCAAGTTCATATCATATTTTAAAAGTTGAAGTGAGCTTTTGATCATTCATTGTTGGCTAAGATGCATTAAATTTTTATTTATTTGTATTTGACGAAAGCGTATAAACAGGTGGTTTACCATTAGCACATGACGAAGGGATTTGATTGCACTCCAAGAGTTAAATGAAGGTTAAGCTCCTGCTTTGTACAATCAAAGTCAATAATTAATTTTAACCACATATTTTATAGGATCCTCAAATTTTTAACTACACATTCTATGAACTTTTATCAAAATTTGATAAAAATCTGATTTTAATTCTACCAATTACAGGAGCTAAGAATGGAAGTCTTGGACTCCATTCCAAAAAGTAGTCAAGAAAAAAGTCCATTTTAATTTCTGATTCAAATTTTAGCAAGTGGGTAATTATTTAGTAATTGCAATTTATAATTGGATTTTTAGTTCCCTAACAATTTATTTATTATTTTATTTATTAATATTTTCTTCTAGTTTGGAAGCCAATGAGTTCTTTCCTTGTCAGAGATTTTGTCACTCCAACTTCAATTTAAATATCTTACTTCATTGTTGCTTTGCACTTTACACTTGATGAATTCTGTGACATAAAATTATCTAAACAAACAAATTTGAAACATCCATATTACTTTCATGAATTGCCGTCATATATCATAAACCACCAAGAAGTTTAAAAAATTAAAGCAAAACATACATAAGTACTTTATTGCAATTTTGACAACATTTATGACTATCTTTTAACGTTCTACTTGAACGGTTCGATTATTGATTAAACATTCCCGACTAGTACCATAAAAGAGTACAATATGTCTCGGCAGTTGAAGAAAATAAAATTATTCTCTATAAATTTATTTTGCTTTATCCAATAATTATTTGCAAAGTGTTTTGGGATTTGAGATCATTGCCGTGGGGTCAAAATTTATGTCTTTCACAATTGCCGCTCCGTTGTTTTCAATTTGCCAGCGTTGGAATTCTTGTGTCATGTTTACATCTTCGTCGGTTATGATGTAAGCACGCTTTATAGATCCAAAACTTTCATTGGTGAATGGGCTCCTATTTAACAAATCTTCCATAAAGAAAGAGGTTGGCCTCAATAATGACTGTGCTAACGCAACATCCTACCATCATGAATAAAAAACACTTGTTAATCATTTTATAGCAGTGTTTCATTTTCGACCATTCAACTTTTTCTTTACTCTAAATTAGTAATTAAAATTTTATTTTCCATTTTATTTTTATTTCATGCATTTCATTTGCTAAATTATTGGAAATGTTAAGTTGAAAAATATTGAAGTACATTGTTATTATCATCATGTTTGATAAAAACTAATGTTTTATGTCAGGTTTAATGTAATTGGCTATTCTTTAAACAAAAAAGACTAGAATTGACATGTTGTAAAAAGTCAATGAGTAGTGTGCATTTAGTATAAATTGTAATATTTTAAGTCTAGGGTTCAAGAATGGGAAATAAGGAAAAAGGGAACACGGAATTTCACTAGCTTTTCGCCAAGGTTTGGCTCAAGCGTCAGAAACAGAAACTTCATCACTAGACTGTCGCCTTACCTTCGCTCGAACGACAACCCATCGCTCGACTGTGGCTAGCCCTTCGTTCGAGCGACAATGTTATTAAGGAAATTTTTATTTCATTTTTTAAAGGTTTTTTGTCCGACCCATTCATTCTCTAACCTACATATAAATAGTCAAATGCTACAGAATGTGAATGGAGAGGTTGAACATTGAGAGAGACATATTCCTTTGAGATCACCTTCATATAATTACTTTTAACCTTCTTCTTGATTTGGCTTTTGGCGGTGAAAACATCATATTCATAATTCAAATGCCAAACTGCTGCTTCCTTCAAATCTGTCAGAGTTTCTGAAGATCAAGGGAAGGTAGCTGAAGTTCCAGTAGTTAAAGAATGCAGTGTTCTTCGTAAATCCACAGGAGATAAACAATTTCACAAAGTTAGGAGTTGCTTCAGGAGAATACAATCCAGGAGAGTTTTGGAAACTACAGCTGGGAATGGTGCAGGAGCACAGAATCTAAGAGAGCTGTTGAAATTGCAGTCAGGAGATCAGATAGTACGTGTCGTCGTCTACTCTGGTAGACTATAAGTTATAAATCGTTTATAGTGGATTGTTGACTGGCAAAGTGTTCGGAGTTTTTACTGAGTAAGGGTTTCTCCATGATCATACCGTGCATTATTTATTGTTTTATTTACTGTTATTATATTATGTAGTATTCAAACATAGGATAATCAGATTGTATGTTTAATCATCTAGAGATAATTAATTAGTGACTTGTTGCTATTACTTATAAATTTTTTATTCCGCATTTACACTTATTCACCCCCCTCTAGGTGTAGTTTGGGTCGAACTGCATTTTTTCAATTGGTATCAGAGCCTTAATTTGATTCCTGACCCTTAATAAAATCTAGATGAGTTAGTCACAGCCTGTGCCTCCGTTTTTCGACGGAAGCAACTATACTTATTGGAAAGTTCGAATGAGAGATTCCCTTCAATTTTTGGATGAACGTATTTGGATGAGCATTCAAACTGGGAGGACTCCACCTTGAACTACTATTGCTGGTGTAGTTACACCTATTGATATTTCATTATGGACTAAAACTAACTTAGATAAATGTAACTGGAACAGTAATGTTGAAGAATTTGGGACATCTTAGAAACCACACACGAGTGAACTAAAACGGTTAAAGATTCTAAACTGCAGATGTTAACCACTTGATTTGAAGAAATTAGAATGAAGGACGATGAATCGTTCGATGAATTCTATACGAAGCTGAATGTCAGCTAATTCGAGCTTCAACCTAGGTGAAACAATTTAGATGCAGTTAAGATAGAAGAACTCGTAGGATCCCTTCAAACCTATGAACTCGCCATCTCTTAACCTAAAAAGGTTAAATCTATAGCCATGAACACTATTAGAGAAGAAGAGAGTGGGTCTTCTAATGCTGAGACACTTAGGGACCACGGAATAGCTTATTTCATTAAAAAATTTCAGAAAGTGATGAGGAATAGGAGAAAGTCTCAAGAATTGAAAAATGAATTCTCTAGTAAATTCGTAAAAGATAATCGTGAAGAGAGTGACTCTAGGACTGCTAATAAGAAAACCCAATATGTTAGATGCCACGAGTGTTAGGGTTATGGTTACTATAGGAATAAATGTCCTAACTTAAAAAAGAGTTCTAATAAAGGTAGACGTAAGGCTTTGGCAGTGAGCTTGAGTGATGGTGAATCAGATTCTAGTACTCAGAGTGATACTTCTGGTGGTGAAGATGACCAAAAGTTTATGACCTTCACTTCTATAGCTACTATAGAATCTGAGAGGGAAATTGAGAAGATTGAAACTGATGAATAGAATGAAAAAACTGAGGAAGAATATGAGGATGAACCTGATATTCACAAATCTTATCATGAACTACTTGAGGAGAGTCTTAAGATTAAAAAAATCAATAAAGATGTTCTGAAAAAGGTTAACAAACTTGAAAGAGAGTGAGAGAAACTCATAGGTGACTTTCAAGACTCTACCAAAAGATTGAGTGAGTTGAAGCTTGTTAACGAAAATTTAGAAGCCACAACTAAATCCTTAACAAGTGATCTTGAAAAATCCAATAAACAGCTCTAATCATTCATGAGTGGTTTGCAGAAACTTAATAATCTGTTGGGGATGAATAAGTCTGCTGGAGACAGGCATGGTCTGGGTTACGTTCGTAATGGTAATACTACTACAAGTTCATCCAAGACAATGTTCGTCCCGATCACTAACAAAGCTCGTAAATTTTTTTATCCTGAACTAAAGGGCAAAAATGACTTAAGATCGAGATCTACTAGACAATGTAGGGTCAATTGTTCTACATATCGACAACAACCTCCAAGTAGGTTTGAATCTAATTTTATTCCCACCCGTCACCATTGTGGCACACTAGGACATACAAGACCTAGGTGTCATAAACTCGTGACTAGAAGTAAAATTCAGGATGTCTCGAGCACAGTTAATTTTATCGCCAATCAGGTTAGCCACTTAACTGAGATGATGACTCAGTTAACTAAAATAACTTCTACTTCTAAGCAAGCTTAGGTTAAGAAAAGTGGCTTGGAAGGTCATGAGTTTGATTATGCTCTTAAAGGAAATGACATGTATGGTTCTCCTTGATTAGTTCCATAAGTGCATGCATATGCAGTTCATTAAGTCCATTTATTCGTGCGTGTATCTTTTTTATTTGCGTTTTGTTTTATTTCAGTTTATATTTATTTTCTTTAGATATTGATTTTTTTTATTAAGCTTATAGGGTTTCTCATAACCTGGTACCTATGGTCGACTAACTTTGGTTAACCGGCCTAAAACTCTTTACATGGGTCAATTTAGTCGCTTAATGGATAAGAGTCTGCACATAAGATGCGATTTTTGAGAAATGCAACATAAAAATTATATGCTCAAATTTCGGGAGAGAAAATACAAATATCTATGTAATTGAGCTTGTTTTCAAGTCCTAAAAATCTTATGGGTTTGATTTTCATCAGTATAGAAAATCCTTATTTAACAGTGATGTTCGTATGTCATTTTTCACAAGTTTAAGGTTTGGAGTCATGTTCACGAGAACATAGTGGTACTTTACATGCATGAGTCCCTTGTACACTTTACTCATTGAACTTGATTGAGTGCGTGGGAACATTTTCTTGATAATGCCTTACATGTGAGCACATGCATTTTTGAGTTCATCTACTTGTCGAGTGCTTAATTTAAATTAAAAAAGATGCTATTTTTCTTAATTTTCAATAAATCAGTGTTATTTTTGTCCTTAGGTTTTCGCTAGCTTATTGCTGATCCACGCTCGAGCGATAGAAGCTGGCTCGCTCGACTTTCGCTCGAGCGACAACCAATTTATTTGAATTTTAACGTTATTTTTAAGGGTTTTATGCGACATTTCCAAAATTTTCTTCCATTTCTTCATATTTTCGCACACCCACATCAAATTGGTGGTTTCATCACGTTCTCATCATCTCAAATCCATTATTTGTGGTGCTATTTCATCAAATCATCACATTTCAACGGTGAATCCCTAAACCTCTATCTATTTCCATTTTTACAACTTATTTTGGGATTTTTTCAATATTTGTCCGTTCTTGCTTCATATTTTGGCATTTGCATCTCACATTCTATGCATTCTCAGACAATGTCATCAATTATTGCACTATTTTGAACGAAAATTGGATTTTTGGCTTGTTTTAGTGTGATATTTTTGTTTTTTGTTTTTATGTTCTTCACTCCATTTATTCATTTTTTTTACTTGGGTCGTTGATGATGGTAGCATTAGAATTAGTTAGTGGTTTGTGTTTATGTTGGTTAGGAATGTGCTTGATGTATTGGACGATTTGGGATAGTCTTTGAGGATGGAATTTAGGTTCGTTGTTTTGAGAATTTGTGTTGTGTTGTTTTGACTTATCAAGTTATAGGTTAGAAGTTGATGTTAGTTTTTCTTCATGCACACGGGGCACCCATGCTCTCTTTTGTCTTTGTACGGTTGTGTTTGGTGTTGACACCATGAGGAAATGTTATGGCAATATGGCATGACGTCGAGGCACATGTCATATCTTCTCGTCACCTATGTCTAGGCATCATGACACATTTATGTTATTTCATCCTAGGGTGCATTACATATGTACTGTTTGCCTTGGTTTGCGAGCATTCATGCATTTCATACACCTTTTGCTTCTTATATCGTTGTATTGATTTATTGGGTTTACTCATTTCAGATGCCACCTAAGAGGGCTCGCTCTGCTACTCTGATGCCTGGTTTCTCCACTTCCTATGGTAGGTCTAGGTTTGTCTCTACGATTGCCCAATATATATTTGGATCGCAGTTTTCTTTATGCCTCGTTTTATTTGAGCGCGAGGTCATTCTGTTTAACTTGTCACCCAACCTCGCTGCTATTTTCACTTCTCAGGGACAAGAATCCTTATTGGTCGAGTTGACACCTCCCCTAGCCTTCTTATTCACGAGTTCTATGCTAACATTTATGATGTTAGCGGGTCATCTTTTAGAGTATTTCTTTGGGGTAGGATGGTTAGGATCATTCCCGATGTCATATCTAGTTTTTTTTCATATTCTTAGGATTGTTCACCCATTATTTCCCTATCTGTCTGTTGAGACACTTCCATCGGACTCTTTAGTCCGTTCCGCGGTGTTTAACATACCATTGGAATATGGTCCTAGTGTGATGTTCATTGGTTCTCTTCCCACTGACCGACATATCTTGTTGCGCATTGTGTACACAAATCTGTGGCCAGTATCGCATACATCTTCCTTACCTATGGAGAGAGCACGATTTTTGTACTCCCTTTTGCACGACGACTCTATTGATCTGCCTACTTTCATATGTCAACAAATCTTACGTGCCTTTCGTGTCACGGGGACTCAGGTGGGACTTCCCTATGCCTGTCTTATTTATCGTCTTGTGAAGCCTTAGGTGTTAGTTTTCCAGAGGGGGTTCCTCAGAGGGTTTCTCAGCTAATTGGCCACACTACTTTTCCTCGGAGTCGGTCGCATGTTTCTTCTAAGCTAGCACAGCCTGCTGACCCGACTGTGTCGACTGATCCTATAGATAACCTTCTATCTTTTGATCCCTCGGATTTGCCTACCTTTTCTTCTACTCCTCCATCCACTGATATTCCGTCTTTTTCTACTTCTGCTTCCCTTCACACTGAGCCTGTCCCTCCTTCTGTTGATATCCCTTCTATTCCCATTGATCCATCTATTGCACTTATGGGTCAGATGACCGTGCTGATCGAGCAACAGGCTCGGATGATGGCAGAGCTTACACAGCTGCGAGATACAGTTGATCGACACACTATCGAGTTTTCTATGCTTCGGGGTGCTATTGATATGTTTAGCATGGGCTCCAATCGATTCGTCGTCATTGGGATGATGATGCAGCTTCCGAAAAGCGGACTGATTTTGATGATGTTGACGATGCTACTTAGCGTTTAGGTTATCCCTTGTCATTTTGCGACAAAAAGGGAGAGTAATTTAGATACGATTTTGAGTAGTATTTTTGTTTTTAACTGGATGTATATAGGGGGATAAGATGGGGGTGTCAAAAGAGAATCGTTAAAAAAAATAAAAAAGAGCATTGGTTGAAGACTGGAATTTGTAGAAATAAACGAGTTAATTGTATTGATTGAGCATGTTGTCAGATGCTTACTATTTCAAATTTTCATTCCATATAATTAAACATTTCGATAATTTGATTCTGAAACACGATAGAAACTAACCTAGTATGCTAAATAATTATATAAATATTTAAATTCATCAATTTTGTTGTAAAACAAATAAGATACCAAAATTGCTCTGACACCAATTGTTGTGAAACAAACCATCGAATTGAGATGTTGAAGTTATAAGGCAAATAATAATGAAGTATATGATCAAACAAAAGAATAATAAAGACAAGAATATGATGATGAATTAAGAGATTTTATTGATTCAAGAATAATGGAAAAGAAAGAAAAATCACAATATATCTTATAATTCTAGTAATCTGTTTTCTCACACCATAAAATTGTATAAAAGAACATTTATAGAGAACATGTAGGAGATGTCCAAACCCTCATAGTAGAGTTGTTGATGAAGTAGGATACCAAAAAATCGAGTTCAAAACAAATTACAACTCTCAATGGGCTTCCAAATTAAAATAAAACTACAACTTGACATATGACTCCAATAGCATTCCAAATTGAATTTTTCTTGGTGTGCACTTCAATTAGAATTTTTCAATTACTTCAAAAAGAAATTCGAGTCCCACCCAAATTCTAACAAATTTCAAACAAGGTGAAGAACACGTTTTTTTTAATTTTGTCAATTATTGGTCCAGGAACCCACCCATTTCCAACAAAGTAAATAACTTTTTTTTTTATGTCAATATACACTTTGCCTGTTCGAGCCCCATTTTCGATGTAGAATGCATTTTGAAATAATGAATTGATGGAGATTGTGTGGTTAAAAAATAAAGAAAAGTTTTTGATTTGCGCATAATGTTATTTTATTGAAAAATATGGAGTTGAAAAGAAAGAGAAAAAAATATATTTTCAAAAAAATGGAGATCAAACAAGGGCCAAACGAAAATTTTATTTAATGTCATTTTAACAAAATAGACAAAAAGTAGTTATTTGGTCCCCATTTATTTGAATTTATCGTAAAGCAATGGTACATAAGTTAAAAGTTTGTATGGACTCTCCTGGATTTTTCCATAACGTGTCATCATTCATATCCACATCCTGTGTCGGCATAATGGAACAATTTATATGGCTTGGCAACAATTTAATTTTGAATATTGTTAGACTGTACAACATCTTATCAACTTAGTGGGTCTTCCTCCATGTGACACCTGCAACGGGCTATCTCCATCATATTTAATTTCCGTATCTTCTCCCAAATTCTCATGCTCTTCTCCAATAATGGCAACGATCACCATTTAAATAACACCCTTTTATACGAATTTGTTTGATATGGTATTAAAATCAATAAACATGTCGAGTTGATAAATAACTTGTATGCTTCAATAGAAAATAACATGATGCTATAGGGGGTAGGATGGGTTGTGTCAAAAGAGAATAGTTAAAAAAAAAAAAAAAAAGCCTTGGTTGAAGACTGGAATTTGTAAAAATAAACGAGTTAATTGTATTGATAGAGCATGTTGTCGTATGCTTATTATTTTAAATTTTCATTCCATACAGTTAAAACATTTCGATAATTTAATTCTGAAAACACGATAGAAACTAACCTAGTATGCTGAATCATTATATAAATATTTAAATCCATCAATTTCAAACAAGGTGAAGAACGTGTTTTTTTAATTTTGTCAATTATTGGTCTAGGAACCCGCCCATTTTCAACAAAGTAAATAACTTCTTTTATATCAATATACACTTAGCCTGTTTAAACTCCATGTAGAATGTATTTTGAAATAATGGATTGATGGAGATTGTGGGATTAAAAAATAAAGAAAAGTTTTTGGTTTGCACATAATATTATTTTATTGAAAAATATGGAGTTGAAAAGAAGAGAGAGAAAAATATATTTGCAAAAAAATGGAGATCAAACAAGGGTCGAACGAATATTTTATTTAATGTCATTTTAACAAAATAGACAAAAAAGAACTTATTTGGGCCCATTTATTTGAATTTATCGTTAAGCAATGGCAAATAAGTTAAAAGTTTGTATGGACTCTTGGATTTTTCCTTAATGTGTCTTCATTCATTTGATGACCTTTTTTATTGGTTCGTGATCATTTTTATAGCCACTACGTTGCTTAAATCATGTAAATACCGAATCGTGACTTATGCGTGACATATTTAACCATGCATCAATAATCGTTTTAGGGAAGGCATTTTTTTGTTCCAACATATAGAAATGCTACTCAAACTCCCATCTAATTTTATTTTATATGATTTTACCTGCTATAAAACAATTTTATGTTATATGTAATTCCGAACGATACTTAAACTAAATCAAATCAAACTACATCCACCCTCAAATTCGATGACTTCTCATCCCTTACAACTTTTGTGGGCAATGTCCTCTCACTCTTGAAAATTTTGAAGCAAATCATAACCTTACGAAACGCCTTTTAGTTGGGAAAGGCGGACTCCGCCAGCAAATCTCAATTTGTCTTCCAAAGTGTATAAATTTCTTTTAGTGGATGATTTTTCTTTTTCTCTTTTTTCTTTTTTATGATTCACGAACCTGCACGTTTTACACAATTATGTTTTACGTGGTCCTAACTTTGTGTAATTATTTTTCTGATTAATGGACACCTATTCTCATTTCAATTTCAAATTTAGCCCCTATTTGGGCCACATTTCTCTTCAATTGTAGAAAAAAAAAAGAACGTTGGAGCAGTATCCTCTTTGACAAAAAACAGTGCACAATTTGACAAAGCAAGCCTACATTTCTCATTTTCTAACAAAAACTTTCCCAATTTCTTCTTGAAAAGAAGGGAGAAGGGCAAAGATGTAATTGCACATAACTTTTCATAGACCAAAAGAGAGGAGTTACTGTAGCGGCCCATGCGATGTGACAGAAAAATGCATTATTGGTGGAAAAAATGTGGATCAAATGAACGCTTAATTTCAATTTTATTTTTATTCTTTACTTAAGATACATTTTAATCATATAGACGAGTGTGTGAGCTCGAGGGCTTGAAACTAGTACGAGAAAATTGATGCTCAGCTCACAAGTGGGACGAGATGGTGAGCGGCTCACCACTTAAACATCCCCTACTTACTACATTTCTTTCTATTTGTTGTCAACTACTAAAGATGTGTTAGACAATCACTTTAAATTTGTTCTTAATGATCACCTTAAAATCCACGTCGTGTGTCACCATAATGGAACAACATATATGGCTTGGCAACAATTTGATTTTGAATATTGTTAGACTATACAACATCTTATCAACTTCGTGGGTCTTCCACCATGTGACCACCTGCAATGGCCTATCTCCATCATATTTAATTTCCATATCTTCTCCCAAATTCTCATGTTCTTCTCCAAGAATGACAATGCGCACCATTTAAATGACACCCTTTTATATGAATTTCTAAAAGAAATTTATACACTTTGGAAGACAAATTGAGATTTGCTGGCGGAGTCCGCCTTTCCAAATCCGGGGGTGCTGAAAGGCGCTTCGTAAGTTGTCATTGCGATTTGCTTCAAAATTTCCAAGAGTGAGAGGACATTGCCCACAAAAGTTGTAAGGGATGAGAAGTCATCGAATTTGAGGGTGGATGTAGTTTGATTCGATTTAGTTTAAGTATCTTTGGGAATTACATATAAAATCAAATTGTTTTATAGCAAGTAAAATCAAATAAAATTAGATGAGAGTTTGAGTAGTGTTTCTTTATATTGAAACAAAAAAAAAAATGCCTTCCCTAATACGATCGGCGATGAATGAAATCTAAAATGACTTGGATGATTATTGATGCATGGTTAAATATGTCACGCATAAGTTACGATTCGGTATTTACATGATTTAAGCAACGTAGTGACTATAAAAATGATCACGAACCAGTAAAAAACGTCATGAAACGAATGAAGACACATTAAGGAAAAATCCAAGAGTCCATACAAACTTTTAACTTATTTGCCATTGCTTAACGATAAATTCAAATAAATGGGCCCAAATAAGTTCTTTTTTGTCTATTTTGTTAAAATGACATTAAATAAAATATTCGTTCGACCCTTGTTTGATCTCCATTTTTTTGCAAATATATTTTTCTCTCTCTTCTTTTCAACTCCATATTTTTCAATAAAATAATATTATGTGCAAACCAAAAACTTTTCTTTATTTTTTAATCCCACAATCTCCATCAATCCATTATTTCAAAATACATTCTACATGGAGTTTAAACAGGCTAAGTGTATATTGACATCAAAAAAGTTATTTACTTTGTTGAAAATGGGTGTGTTCCTAGACCAATAATTGACAACATTAAAAAAAAAAATGTTCGTCACCTTGTTTGAAATTGATGAATTTAAATATTTATATAATGATTCGGCATACTAGGTTAGTTTCTATAGTGTTTTCGGAACTAAATTATCGAAATGTTTTAACTGTATGGAATGAAAATTTAAAATAATAAGCATACGACAACATGCTCTATCAATACAATTAACTCGTTTATTTCTACAAATTTCAGTCTTCAACCAAGGCTTTTTTTTTTTTTTTTTTTTAACTATTCTCTTTTGACACAACCCATCCTACCCCCCTATAGCATCGTGTTATTTTCTATTGAAGCATACAAGTTATTTATCAACTCGACATGTTTATTGATTTTAATACCATATCAAACAAATTCATATAAAAGGGTGTTATTTAAATGGTGATCGTTGCCATTCTTGGAGAAGAGCATGAGAATTTGGGAGAAGATATGGAAATATGATGGAGATAGCCCATTGCAGGTGTCACATGGAGGAATCTAAGTTGATAAGATTTTGCACAGTCTTAACAATATTCAAAATTAAATTGTTGCCAAGCCATATAAATTGTTCCATTATGCCGACACACCATGTGGATATGAATGATGACACGTTATGGAAAGCCATATAAATTGTTCCATTATGCCGACACACCATGTGGATATGAATGATGACACGTTATGGAAAAATCCTGGAGAGTCCATACAAACTTTTAACTTAATGTACCATTGCTTTACTTTTTGTCTATTTTGTTAAAATGACATTAAATAAAATTTTCGTTTGGCCCTTGTTTGATCTCCATTTTTTTGAAAATATATTTTTCTCTCTTTCTTTTCAACTCCATATTTTTCAATAAAATAACATTATGCGCAAATCAAAAACTTTTCTTTATTATTTAACCACACAATCTCCATCAATTCATTATCTCAAAATGCATTCTACATCGAAAATGGGCTCGAACGGGCAAAGTGTATATTGACATAAAAAAAAAAAAAAAGTTATTTACTTTGTTGAAAATGGGTGGGTTCCTGGACCAATAATTGACAAAATTAAAAAAACGTGTTCTTCACCTTGTTTGAAATTTGTTAGAATTTAGATGGGACTCGAATTTCTTTTTGAAGTAATTGAAAAATTTTAATTGAAGTGCACACCAAGAAGAATTCAATTTGGAATGCTATTTGAGTCATATGTCAAGTTGTAGTTTTATTTTAATTTGGAAGCCCATTGAGAGTTGTAATTTGTTTTGAACTCGATTTTTTGGTATCCTACTTCATCAACAACTCTACTAGGAAGGTTTGGACATCTCCTACATGTTCTCTATAAATGTTCTTTTATACAATTTTATGGTGTGAGAAAACAGATTACTAGAATTATAAGATATATTGTAATTTTTCTTTCTTCTCCATTATTCTTGAATCAATAAAATCTCTTAATTCATCGTCATATTCTTGTCTTTATTATTCTTTTGTTTGATCATATACTTCATTATTATTTGCCTTATAACTTCAACATCTCAATTCGGTGGTTTGTTTCACAACAATTGGTATCAGAGCAGTTTTGGTATCTTATTTGTTTTACAACAAAATTGATGGATTTAAATATTTATATAATGATTCAGCATACTAGGTTAGTTTCTATCGTGTTTTCAGAATTAAATTATCGAAATGTTTAATTTTATGGAATGACAATTTCAAATAGTAAGTATCCGACGACATGCTCAATCAATACAATTAACTCGTTTATTTCTACAAATTCTAGTCTTCAATCTTTTTTATTTTTATTTTAACTATTCTCTTTTGACACCCCCATCCTATCCCCCCTCTATATACATCCAGCTAAAAACAAAAATACTACTCAACAATCGTATCTAAATTACTCTCCCTTTTTGTCGCAAAATGACAAGGGATAACCCTAAACGCTAAGTAGCATCGCTAACATCATCAAAATCGATCCGCTTTTCGAAAAGTCGCATCATCATCCCAATGACGACGAATCGATTGGAGCCCATGCCGAAACATATCAATAGCACCCCGAAGCATAGAAAACTCGATAGTGTGTCGATCAATCTCGTATCTCGTACCGTGTAAGCTTCCGCCGCTTTATCATCCGAGCTCGTTGCTCGATCAAAGACTGGCCATCTCGACCTCATAAGTGCAATAGATGGATCAATGGGAATAGAAGGGATATCAACAAAGAAGGAGGGACAGTCAGCCTCGGTGTGAAGGGAAGCGAACAGAAAAAGACGGAATATCAAAATGATTGGGAGGAGTAGAAGAAAAGTGTTGTAGGCAAATCCGAGGGATCAAAAGATAGATAGGTTATCTATAGGATCAAATGGGCATTGACACGCTAAAGCCGGCCAACAGGCCGTGCTAGCTCGGAAGAAACATGCGACCTGACTACGAGGAAAAGTAGTGTGGCCAATTAGCCGAGAAACCCTCTCGAGGAACCCCTCTCGAAAAACTAACACCTAAGCGCTTCCTTGCCAAGACGATAAATAAGACATGTGCATAGGGAAGTCCCACCCGAGTCCCCGTGACACGAAAGGCAACGTAATATCGATTTGTTGACATATGAAAGTAGGCAGATCAATAGAGTCGTTTGCTGCAAAAAGGGTGAGTACAAAAATCGTAAGCTCTCTCCATAGGTAAGGAAGATGTATGCGATATCGCCAGCTGCGTATTTGTGTGTACACAATGCGCAACAAGATATGTCGGTCGGGCCGGGAAGAGAACCAATGAACATCACACTAAAGGACCATATTCCAATGGTATGTTAAACACCGCGGGAATCGGACTAAAGAGTCCGATGGAAGCTGTCTCAAACGTACGTATAGGGAAATAATGGATGAACAATCCTAAGAATATGAAAAAAACTAGATATGACATCGGGAATGATCCTAACCATCCTACCCCAAAGAAATACTCTAAAAGATTTGACCCGCTAACATCATAAATGTTAGCATAGAACTCGTGAATAAGCATATTGTAAGGTGTCAACTCGACCAATTAACAAGGATTCTTGTCACCCCGAGAAGTGAAAATAGCAAATGAGGTCAGGTGACAAGTTAAAACGTAATGACCTCGCGCTCAAATAAAACGAGGCGTAAAGAAAACTGCGATCCAAATATATATTGGGCAAATCGGGGTAGAGACAAACCTAGACCTACCATAGGAAGTGGAGAAACCAGGCATCGCAGTAAAGCAGAGCGAGCCCTCTTAGGTGGCATCCGAAATGTGAGTAAACCCAATAAATCAATACAATGATATAAGAAGCAAAAAGGGTGCATGAAATGCATGAATGCCTCGCAAACCAAGTGCAAACAAGAGCATATGTAATGCACCCTAGGATGAAATAACATAAATGTGTCATGATGCCTAGACATAGGTGACGAGAAGAAATGACATGTGCCTCGACGTCATGCCATATTGCCATAACATTTCCTCATGGTGTCAACACCAAACACAACCGTACAAAGACAAAAGAGAGCATGGGTGCCCTATGTGCATGAAGAAAAACTAACATCAACTTCTAACCTATAACTTGATAAGTCAAAACCACACAACACAAATACTCAAAACAACGAACCTAAATTCCATCCTCAAGGACTATCCCAAATCGTCCAATACATCAAGCACATTCCTAACCAACATAAACACAAACCACTAACTAATTCTAATGCAACCATCATCAACGACCCAAGTAAAAAAAATGAATAAATGGAGTGAAGAACATAAAAACAAAAAACAAAAATATCACACCAAAACAAGCCAAAAATCCAATTTTCGTTCAAAATAGTGCAATAATTGATGACATTGTCTGAGAATGCATAGAACGTGATATGCAAATGCCAAAATATGAAGCAAGAACGGACAAATATTGAAAAAAATCCCAAAATAAGTTGTAAAAATGGAAATAGATAGAGGTTTAGGGATTCACCGTTGAAATGTGATGATTTGATGAAATAGCACCACAAATAATGGATTTGAGATGATGAGAACGTGATGAAACCACCAATTTGATGTGGGTGTGCGAAAATATGAAGAAATGGAAGAAAATTTTGGAAATGTCGCGTAAAACTCTTAAAAAATAACGTTAAAATTCAAATAAATTGGTTGTCGCTCGAGCGAAAGTCGAGCGAGCCAGCTTCTATCGCTCGAGCGTGGATCAGCAATAAGCTAGCGAAAACCTAAGGACAAAAATAACACTAGTTTATTGAAAATTAAGAAAAATAGAATCTTTTTTAATTTAAATTAAGCACTCGACAAGTAGATGAACTCAAAAATGCATGTGTTCACATGTAAGGCATTATCAAGAAAATGTTCCCACGCACTCAATCAAGTTCAAAATTGAGTAAAGTGTATAAGGAACTCACGCATGTAAAGTACCACTATGTTCTCGTGAACATGACTCTAAACCTTAAATTTGTGAAAAATGACATACGAACATCACTGTTAAATAAGGATTTTCTATACTGATGAAAGTCAAACCCATAAGATTTTTAGGACTTGAAAACAAGCTCAATTACATAGATATTTGTATTTTCTCTCCCAAAATTTGAGCATATAATTTTTATGTTGCATTTCTCAAATATCACATCTTATGTGCAGACTATTATCCATTAAGCGACTAAATTGACATATGTAACGAGTTTTAGACCGGTTAACCAAAGTTAGTCGACCATAGGTACCAGGTTATGAAAAACCCTATAAGCTTAATAAAAAAATCAATATCTAAAGAAAATAAATACAAACCGAAATAAAACAAAACGCAAATAAAAAAGATACATGCACGAATAAATGGACTTAATGAACTGCATATGCATGCACCTATGGAACTAATCAAGGATAACCATACATGTCGTTTCCTTTAAGAGCATAATCAAACTCACAACCTTCCAAGCCACTTTTCTTAACCTAAGCTTGCTTAGAAGTAGAAGTTATTTTAGTTAACCGAGTCATCATCTCAGTTAAGCGGCTAACCTGATTGGCGATAAAGTTAACTGTGCTCGAGACATCCTGACTTTTACTTCTAGTCATGAGTTTATGACACCTAGGTCTTGTATGTCCTAGTGTGCCACAATGGTGACGGGTGGGAATAAAATTAGATTCAAACTTGCTTGGAGGTTGTTGTCGATATGTAGGACAATTGACCCTACATTGTCTAGTAGATCTCGATCTTAAGTCATTTTTGCCCTTTAGTTCAGGATAAAAAAATTTCCGAGCTTTGTTAGTGGTCGGGACGAACATTGTCTTGGATGAATTTGTAGTAGTATTACCATTACGAACGTAACCCAGACCATGTCTGTCTCCAGCAGACTTGTTCATCCCCAACAGATTATCAAGTTTCTGCAAACCACTCATGAATGATTGGAGCTGAGTATTGGATTTTTCAAGATCACTTGTTAAGGATTTAGTTGTGGCTTCTAAATTTTCGTTAACAAGTTTCAACTCACTCAATCTTTTGGTAGAGTCTTGAAAGTCACCTATGAGTTTCTTTCACTCTCTTTTAAGTTTGTTAACCTTTTTCAGAACATCTTTATTGATTCTTTTAATCTTAAGACTCTCCTCAAGTAGTTCACGATAAGATTTGTGAATATCAGGTTCATCCTCATATTCTTCCTCAGTTTTTTCATTCTATTCATCAGTTTCAATCTTCTCAATTTCCCTCTCAAATTCTATAGTAGCTATAGAAGTGAAGGCCATAAACTTTTGGTCATCTTCACCACTGCGTAAGTATCACTCAGTACTAGAATCCGATTCACCATCACTCAAGCTCAACGCCAAAGCCTTACGCTCTACCTTTATTAGAACTCTTTTTCAAGTTAGGACATTTATTCCTATAGTAACCGTAACCCTAACACTCGTGGCATCTAACATATTTGGTTTTCTCTATTAGCAAATTCTAGAGTCACTTTCTCTCCACGACATTATCTTTTACGAATTCTACTAGAGAATTCATTTTTTCAATTCTTGAGACTTTCTCCTATTCCTCATCACTTTCAAATTTTTTAATAAAATAAGCTATTCCGTGGTCCCTAAGTGTCTCAAAGATTAGAAGACCCACTCTCTTCTTCTCTAATAGTGTTCATGGCTATAGATTTAACCTTTTTAGGGTTAAGAGATGGTGAGTTCATAGGTTTGAAGGGATCCTACGAGTTCTTTCCTATCTTAACTCACTGCAGATTCTAAATTGTTTCACCTAGGTTGAAGCTCGAATTAGCCGACATTCGGCCTTCTGTGATAGAATTCATCGAACGATTCATCGTCCTTCATTCTAATTTCTTCAAATCAAGTGGTTAACATCTCATAGCTTTAGAATCTTTAAACTGCTTTAGTTCACTCGTGTGTGGTTTCTAAGATGTCCCAAATTCTTTCAAAACACAGCATGTAATACTTCTATTGTCTCCCAATACATTTATCTAAGTTAGTTTTAGTCCATAATGAAATATCAATAGGTGTAACTACACCAGCAATAGTAGTTCAAGGTGGAGTCCTCCCAGTTTGAATGATCATCAAAATACGTTCATCCAAAAATTGAAGGGCATATCTCATTCGAACTTTCCAATAAGTATAGTTGCTTCCGTCGAAAAACGGAGGCACAAAGCCGTGACAATTAACTCATATCTAGATTTTATTAAGTGGTCAGAATCAAATTAAGGCTCTGGATAACCAATTGAAAAATGTACTCGACCCAAACTACACCTAGAGGGGAGTGAATATTTGTAAATGCGGAATTAAAAATTTATAATTAATAGCAATAAGTCATAGTTAATTATCTCTAGATGATTAAGCATACAATCCGATTATTCTATATTTGAATACTGCAAAACATAATGACAGTAAATAAAATAATAAATAATGCATGGTATGATCATGGAGAAACCCTTACCTCAAGAAAAACTCCGAACACTTTGCCACCAACAATCCACTATAAACGATTTATAACTTATAGTCTACTGCAGTAGTAGACGACTCAATTTCACACGTACTATCCGATCTCCCTAACTGCAATTCTCCTAACGAATTTCTCTTAGATTCTCGTGCTCCCGCACCACCCTCCCACCAACCGTAGTTTCCAAAACTCTCCCCGGATTGTATTCTCCTCAAGCAACTCCTAACTTTGTGAAATTAAGTTTATCTCCTATGGATTTACGAAGAACACTCAGATTCTTTTTTTAACTATCGGAACTTCACTTACCTTCCTTGATCTTTCTAAACTCGGCGATTTTGAAGGAAGCAAATAGCTTGGCATTTGAATTATGAATATGATGTTTTCACCGCCAAAAGCCAAATCAAGAAGAAGGTTAAAAGTAATTATATGAAGGTGATCTCAAAGGAATATGTCTCTCTCAATGTTCAACCTCTCCATTCACATTCTGTAGCATTTGACTATTTATATGTAGGTTAGAGAATAAATGGGTCGTACAAAAAGCCTTTAAAAAAATGAAATAAAAATTTCCTTAATAACATTGTCGTTCGAATGAAGGGCTAGCGACAGTCGAGCGATGGATTGTCGTTCGAGCGAAGGTAAGGCGACAGTCTAGCGATGAAGTTTCTGTTTCTGACGCTTGAGCCAAACCATGGCGAAAAGCTAGCGAAATTCCGTGTGCCCTTTTTCCTTCTTTCCCATTCTTGAACCCTAGACCTAAAATATTACAATTTATACTAAATGCACACTACTCATTGACTTTTTACAACATGTCAATTCTAGTCTTTTTTATTTACAGAATAGCCAATTACATTAAAACCTAACATAAAACATTAGTTTTTATCAAACATGATGATAATAACAATGTACTTCAATATTTTTCAACTTAACATTTCCATTAATTAAGCAAATGAAATGCATGAAATAAAAATAAAATGGAAAATAAAATTTTAATTACTAATTTAGAGTAAAGAAAAAGTTGAGGGGTCGGAAATGAAACACGGCTATAAATTGACTAACAAGTGTTTTTAATTCATTATGGTAGGATGTGGCGTTAGTATAGTCGTTATTGAGGCCACCTCTTTCTTTATGAAAGGTTTGTCAAATAGGAGCCCATTGACCAATGAAAGTTTTGGATCTGTAAAGCGTGCTTACATTATAACTGACGAAGATGTAAACATGAACAAGAATTCCAACACTGGCAAATTGAAAACAACGGAGCCGGCAATTGTGAAAGACATAAATTTTGACCCCCACTGCAATGATCTCAAGTCCCCAAACACTTTGCCAATATTTATTGGATATAGCAAAATAAATTTATTAAGAATAAATTTTTTTTCTTCAACTGTTGAGAACTAATGTACTCTTTATTTTACTAGTCGGGGATGTTTAATCAATAATAGAAACGTTCAAGTAGAACGTTAAAAGACAGTCATAAATGTTGTCAAAATTGCAATAAAGTACTTTTGTATTTTTTGCTTTCATTTTTTAAACTTCTTGGTGGTTTATGATATATGAAGGTAATTCATGAAAGTAATATGGATGTTTCAAATTTATTGGTTTAGATAATTTTATATTGCAGAATTCATCAAGTGCAAAGTGCAAAACAACATTGAAATAAGATATTTAAATTGAAGTTGGAGTGACAAAATCTCTAACAAGGAAAAAACTCGTTGGTTTCCAAACTAGAAGAAAATATTAAAAAAAAAAAACATCTGTTAGGGAACTAAAAATCCAATTATAATTTGCAATTACTAAATAATTACCCACTTGTTAAAATTTGAATCAACAATTAAAATGGACTTATGAGAGACTTTTTTCTAGACCACTTTTTGGAATGGAGTCAAAGACTTCCATTCTTAGCTCCTGTAATTGGTAGAATTAAAATCGATTTTTATCAAATTTTGATAAAAGTTCATAGAATGTGTAGTTAAAAATTTGACATCCTATAAAATATGTGGTTAAAATTAATTATTGACTTTGATTGTACAAAGCAGGAGCTTAACCTTCATTTAACTCTTGGAGTGCAATCAAATCCCCTCACTGCTAATGGTAAACCACCTGTTTATACGCTTTCGTCAAATACAAATAAATAAAAATGTAATTCATCTTAGCTACCAATGAATGTTCAAAAGCTCAATTCAGCTTTTAAAATATGATATGAACTTCAAGAAAAAAATTAGGAAACTTAAAGACCTAGTTTTTGGAATCTGCAAGGGTATCTACGAAAATCATTGACAAAATTGAATCCCATATACCCTTCCTACGACCAATCCAATAAGTTGGGTGTTTGACTATTAACCAATTTATTAGCCTTCTAAGAGGATAGATTGAGCCTCACTCATTCGTAGAGTGCTTGGAACCCTTATTTTTGTCGATAAGTCTGTCAATATTTATTACTTCATAAACTATCCATCGAAAAAGATATAATCATTTAAAAATTAATTGATAGTAATCATTTAACCTAATGCTGAATACAATATTAGAAAAATGTTTAAGCACCAATTTGGTTCAGTGGATTAAAATTTAAGTTTAAGTTAATAATTAATATTAATCACATATTTCATGAAATCCTCATCATACATTTTATCAACTTTTATCAAAATTTACTAAAAATCTGATTTTTATCTAAACGATACAAGGGCTAAAACTTATATATCATAATACTCCATCACATCAGGTACCAAGTCAAATATATCGTTTGAGTACGTATAAGCACATTTTGTTTTTCTATTTAATAATAGTTTAGATAAATATCCCTTGTTTGTAAACACAAAGATTAGACTATTTCATCTTCAAATTCGATAATTCAATGATTATGCGAAAGATCCTAATTAGAATAAAAAAGTATGTAATATATACGAATGGAAGAAATGTACAAGCATTATTTTAATGTGTCTCGCATGACAGGTACAGCAGTTTTACTTGGGATTATGCTAAATGTCATGTCTTTTCTGATTCTTTTCTGGCACTCACATGGAGGGGGCACACACACAATAAAATATTCGTGGGCCCCCCTCCATGTGAGAGTGGTGTAAAGAATTGTGTAAACCATGGAGTGTACATGTAGCACAATCCTTTTACTTATCTCAAATAAGCTACGAGAAGAAGCAAAAATAAATTAAGCAAAACTTTTCTGCCACGGAAATTGCTTTATTCACTAGTGAGCAACCCAAAACAAATAGTGTTTGCTTCATAAATAATTTACGAGCAATCGGTCTTACGAAATGAGTGGATAAAATCAATTGATCCTGAAAACTGTGTGGTTAAAATTGATGTTTTAACAACTTGTAAGTTTGAAAAAGCACTCCCAAATATTTCCAACCTTATATTGTTGACGGTTAAAATTTTTGGACTTTCAGTTTTATAGCATCGTGTAGTAATAAATTGTTTTTCAAAGCTAAAACGAGTAAATATAAATAGTTGAATAATATATCGAAAGATGGAAAAAAAAATGCATCCCCAAACTGTGTCCCAACCCAAAAATTACCACTTGTCTAATTCTGTTAGAGCAATCTTTCTACCTTGTCGAGCTTTTGAAGTTTTGTTCACCGCGCTTCCAAGAATACCCCCTTTCCCTACTCACATACCCATATCCCAATCCACTAGATTTTTTATTTTTATATAAGTTAACATCGAAACCTAACATAATTTAAGCTTTAACTTATTGACAATAAAGTTGGTGCAAACTAGAGTAAATGTTGTCACTTTTGGCTTTGGAGATTGAATTTCAAATATGGATGACAATAGGGTATAAATTCCCGAGTAATCAAGAAAAGTGGAGGTGATGGTGCAGCCGTGTTAATAAACCTATTATTTTTATTATAATTAATAAAAAATGGTATACTAAAAAAAGCAAAAAATATACTAATGATCTAAACTTTAAAAGCGAGAAATAAAAATATGAAGTCCATTATCTATTTAATAATAAGTTGGTCCACCGCTCCCTTCTCTTCAAAGTTTTCACGTAAAGATTCCAAATTGGGACCATTTTTATGCCTTTATTATTGAAATATTGGATAATCTATTTATCACTTTCATTAGAGAACGAAGATCAACAAAGAGTAATTTTTATATTATACTTCACAATTTTTTATAGTTTAATTCAAATTATATTTTAATAGAATATAATTGACGTTTTAAGTACCACACATGAATTACTGGGCATGCAAGTTTGATGTAACCCATATGATACCTTCATATGCGAGAATCGACAAATTCGACTTCACACTGTTCACCAAATTTTGGGTCTTCTTTTTCATCTCCGATTACTCAATAATTTCCACAAGTACAAATTCCACTTTTTAAGGTTTATTGGTTTTGTAATTAGTGGCTTAAGCAATTGTACAGGAGTAACTAATTCAGTTCGTACCTATTGATGTTTATAGCGATCCTTCATTCCGATTAAGCTTTCTTCCTATTAATCTAGAAGTTTTTCTCATATACAAGGAAATGGTTCAATTCTGGGGGATGGAATGGGAAATGCTCATTGCCGTTAGTAGTTTCAAATTTCAGTGGGCAACCACAATAAATTTTTCTTATTCTTTTTGGAAAACTGGTGCAGTTAATCCTTATCCTTCATAACGTATAAATTTATCTTAACCTTTAAAATCCGATTTTCAGTCCCAACCTTTAGTTTCATTTTCATACTCCAGATTTTTGACATAGTTTCATTAATTTTAATGTTAAATTTCCTAATGTAAAATTTACTAACTAATTATTTGATAGCTAAAGTTGGCAAATCTATTGTATTGACATTTTTATGTACGGTTAATCAAATTGGATTACTTTATATTTTTTTTACCGAAGTTCATTAACAAAATAGTAGTTTTATTTCTTTATTCATAAATAAGATTTTTAAGTGGACTTTGATAAAAGTTGTGGATTTCGCAAAATGTGTAATTAAAATTAATTATTGTCTTTGGCTTAAGTTTTTATAAATTTCTTAACTAAACATGTGTTGGTTGTGTAAGCGTTTTAGGGACTGTTTGGTATGCTTTTGAAAATTTAAAAGAAGCTTTTGAGACCCAAAAACTGCTTTTGGACCCATTTGTCTAGTTTTATGAAAGTATTTCTGGTTGTTAGAAGAGCTTTTAAATAAAATTGTTCAAATGTGACTTTCTCTAAAAACACTTTCGGAATAAGTACTTTTAAAAATTAGTTTCTAAATAAAAATTAAGATACCTTCTGTCAAAAGCACTTCTACAGGAAGCAAAATGCATGTCAAACGGGCCTTTAATACGTCTAATGCAACTTTATTTATGACCGATTTATTATTTAATTAAATTATTACTTTGATAAATTAAATTAATAGAATCCCCATATTTAAGTTTTAGTAACTTGTTAATCACAGGGAATTGTAATTGTAAAATACGAATTACATATGACTGAATTTTAAATTATAACATAAGTAATAATGAGATACATATATCGTTACCAAGATAGACTATCATGTGTGACATTTCTCACTTATTAAGTGAATAGCTAATCTCACAAGTTAAAATATAATGACATTTAAATGGATGCATGCATATTTTGTTATGTGAACAAAAAACTGGAGACCCGATTAGAGATTCCATATGGATAGCTATCTGAATGTCAATAGTTAATCTCTAATTTTCAATAACGCAATTGGTGAATTCGACTTAGGGTCATCGTAGTACCTTATATGAGGACAGTCATACTTTTGTGACATTTGATATTATTTTGTAAAAGTCGCTAATACGACATCGTTCGATGTCAATAACTTATGAATGTTGTAAATGATCAATAAAGAATTTGTCACTCTTAGATTGTAGGAGTCTATGATCTATATTTCAGTCAATTAAGTTGATAACGAAATCCTTCGACAAAGTGAGTTCATAAGTCGAAAAGAGTTTGGACTATTTCTGACTTAAGAGGGATGAAAAATATTATCGATAATCTAGATTGACATACTTCCGCATATTGCAATTGATCGGATCATTTTGATGAATGAATTACATGGTAAATGAACAAGTTTGATTTTGTCACGCCACGTGACATTTTTCTTCATAGATATTATCCTGATACATTGGTAGATGTCAATTTGGGACAACGAATGTGAATTAATTAATTAAGGTGAATTGATGATAAATTGGAGACCAGAGAGTTTTAACCTATCTTATTTTGATTAGATCAAAATAGTAATTCAGCTATTCGACATCGTAATTTGGAACTTAATGGACCACACACACACACACAAAAGGACTAAAAGAATGATATTATGAATTAATTAATTCACAAGTATTGGACATTTGAATAATTAATTGATTGGATCGTTTATTAATGGGTTTAAGTTAATTAATTAGATTAATTAACTTATGGACCAAGTTTAATTAATTACATTAATTAAATATTGAGTTGACTTATGTGTAATAAATAGGTGGTTCAAGTCCAATTGAACACCTATTAATAAGTAGTTAGGATTTGTGAAAATACATCCCATTTCATCATAGCCAGCCAAGACAAAACCATATCCCCAGAGTTCAAGCATTGGGAAATTGAAAATAATGCAGTGGCAATACAGAAAGAGATAGAAGACGTTGACCACATGGCAATGATTTCAAAGCCAAGCACCCTCTGCCAATATTTATTGGAAATAACAAAATAAATATATTTAAAGAATTGTTTTCTTTAATTGTTGAAAAATAATGTACTCATTTATGACACTAGTGGTCAATATTTAAACACTATCAAAAACTATGCTAATTAGCGAAATATTAAAACTGACCCACAAAATGTAAAGCCCATTTTCAACTAAATAATAAGTTTGTCTATCGAACATGGATCATTTTCACTGTCTATTTTTGCAAGTGTGTTAAGATTTCAAGAATATCTTTTTCTTCACTTTTACTACTTTTGTGTTTATATGTGTAAACTGATATTAAGCATACAAAGACCCTGTTTGGTTTCGTTAAAAATAAGATGTTTATTAGATTTTGGTTAAAGTTGATAACAGTTGTGGATTTCGAAAAATGTATAATTAAAATTAATTATTGACTTTTGGCTTAAATTTTTTTTTTTTTATAAATTTCTTAGCTAAATATGCATTGGCTGTGTAAGCGTTATACCCTAGCTCAAATTGATTTTAGATGTAAACACTTATGGCCAGTTTGGTATACTTTTGAAAAATTAAAAGGAGCTTTTAAGACGCAAAAACTGCTTTTTGACCCGTTTGGCTAGTTTTATTAAAGTACTTCTATTGTTAGAGGAGCTTTTAAAAGAAGTTGTTCCAATGCGACTTCCTCTAAAAGCGCATTTGGAATTAGAATTGCTTTTAAAAATTAGTTTCTAAACAAAAATTAAAGTAGTTTCTATCAAAAACTCTTCTACAAGAAGCAAAGGTCATGCGAAACGGGTCATTATTATGTTTAATGCAATTCTATTTATGACATATTTATTATTTAATAGAATTAATACTTTGATAAAGTAAATTAATGGAGTCCGTAGATTTAAGTTTTAGTAACTTGTTAACAACGAGGAATTGTCATTTTAAAATACGAGTTATATATGATTGAATACATATATCGTTATTATGGATAGACTATTATGTGTGATATTTCTCACTTATGAAGTGATTAGTTGATCTCACAAGTTAAAACATAGAAACATTTAAATGGACGCGTGAATATTTTGTTAAATGAACGAAACACTGGAGACCCACTTTAGAGATTTCATATTGATAACTATTTGAGTGTCAATAGTTAATTTCTAATGTTCAATAGTCCAACTGGTCATTTGACTTAGGGTCTTCATAGTACTTTATATGAGGACAGTCATATTTTGATGATATTAGATATTATTTTGCAAAAATCACTAATACAACATTGTTCAGGTATGTCAGTAACATACGGATGTTGTGAATAATCGATAAAGGATCCGTCGCTCTTAGATAGTAAGAGTCTATGATCTATATTTCAATCGATGAAGTTGATAACGAAATCCTTCGTCAAAGTGAGTTCATAAGTTGAAAAGAGTTTTGATTGTTACCGACTTAAGAGAGATGAAAAATAATATCGATAATCGAGATCGACATACTTCTATATCTCGCAATTGATTGATTCATATTGACGAATTGATTACACGATAAATAAACAAGTTTAATTTTGTCACACTACGTGACATTTTTCGTTATATGTATTGTTATGACATATTTTTAGATGTCAATTTGAGACAATGGATGTAAATTAATTAATTAAGGTGAATTGATAATAAATTAAACGGAGAGTTTCAACCGATCTTATTTTGATTAGATCAAAATAATAATTTCAACTACTCGACGTCGTAATTTGAAATTTAATAGGTCACACACAAAAGAAATGACTAAAAGAATGATATTGTGTAGGACAAGTGTTGGACATTCGTAGAATTATGATTGGATCGTTTATTAATGGATTTAAGTTAATTAATTAGATTAATTAAGTTGCGGGCCAAGTTTAATTAATTATATTAATTAAATATTGGGTTGTTCTAATCAATTTCCTAACAGATAGAACTTATCTTAAATAAAATTAATTATATGTTTTTTATTTGATTACATCCACGTGATTCACAAAAAGTTGAATTGCATGAACATGATGATTCATGGACCCTACTCTCATTTACTTTTTGTACACGTCCCGTTTCATTAAGAATCAGAGCTTTATATTTCTTGACATGGTATCAGAGCAGGTTTAACTTGATCTTGGATTAAACATGCCAAAAAAAAAAAAAAAACTTCCGCCAATACCCGTTTAACAAAATTCCTACCAGCAATGTCGTTCCTTTTCAGAAACTGAAATATTTTTCAGCACTGTCTTTCTTGTTCTGAAGATGATTTTTTTTAGAAACAGAATATTTTTCCAGCAGCCGCAGTTTGGCAGAGAGGAATTAGAGACAACAGGAAGCTAAAAAAATTCAAGAAGTCAAAAACGGTGGCTAAGAAAAGTAGGAATTGGCTGGAATAAATATATTAGACAACGGCGGCTAAGAAAAGCAGGAATTGGCTGGAATAAATATATTAGACACAAAAAAAAAATTCAGAGGTCAACAACGGCGACTGTTAGAGAAAATTGTGGTTGCTTCCATCAATGTTCTTCCACCATGTCTCTCTATGCACAATACTCTTAATCAAACTAGAGATTTTTTTCACAATTTGGAGGGTCGGTACCTTAAACTTTATCGGCACTCTCCATACCTCTTAAACTACCTAGAGGTTTTTTTTTTCAATTGGAGGGTCCGTACCTTGAAATTTACCGGCACTCCCCCTGCCTCTTAAACTATCTATAGGTTTTTTTTCAATTGGAGCCTCTTAAACTGCCTAGAGGTTTTTTTTCAATTGGAGGGTCGGTACCTTGAAATTTATCGGCACTCTCCCTACCTCTTAAACTACCTAGAGGTTTTTTTTATGTTAAAATAAAAAAAAAAATGTGCCCATCAAATATTTTCTAACGAGAAGTCTCTTATCTACATCAACAATGACAAAGACCTCAAGTGCTTGGAGTTCTTCAATTTGGAAGATTTGATTGGATCGATATCTTCAAACTCAATATTCTACCCCATATTGAGTTTGAGGGTAGGGTGTTATATATAGAAATATAATAAGGAATATTTTCCATTTTATTATTTCCTCTTAGTATAGGATTATTTGTATAGTAGTTGATTGTGTGATCTTTCCTTTTATATTTATTTCCTTTTACAGTTATTTGTAACCCTATAAATAGGGTCTTCTACATTGTAATATTTACAAGGCCACAATAATACAATTTATATTGCTTGACATGGTATCAGAGCTTTATATATCTTGACATGCATTTCCCTTTTATCAATCCTCCCTTTCTCTGACTCCCACACATTCCTCCTATATATACAGATGTTCTGGATATGATATATACTAACTAAGCAAAACCAAATTTTATACACACCTGTGTAGTAAAATATTGCAAAAAAAAAATGAGCCCCACCTGTGTGCGTTTTCTGTTGCTCTTTGTGTGTGTCTTATGTACACACAGCATCCTTGAAGCAAAACAAATGGAGGAAAATCAACAAAGGCATTTTGTTCTCGTACATGGTGCATGCCTTGGAGCTTGGAGCTGGTACAAGCTACAACCGCTGCTAGAGGCGGCTGGTCACTGCGTCACGACAATTGATCTCGCAGCCGCCGGCATCAACCCGAAAAGCCTAGATGAGCTTCGCACATTTTCCGACTATACACAGCCACTGTTTAAGGTAATGAAGTCGATTCCACAAGACGAAAAGGTAGTTCTAGTTGGACATAGTCTTGGTGGCATGAGCTTGGCTTTTGCAATGGAGAAATACCCTGAAAAGATTTCTGTGGCTGTTTTTGTCGCGGCTGCAATGCCTGACACTGTACATCGGCCATCCTATGTTGGGGAACAGGTAAAATTGTGTACACACTTAGGAACAGCTTATTACCATTGAATTAGACAATTTTAATAAATTTCACTCTTAATTTACTTTAATTAACTTGTTTGGTACTACTTTGCACAGCTCCCGGCGCAAGATTATTTGGACACTAAATTCGCGGCATTTGGGAGACCTGAAGATCATCTCCAATCAATGCTCTTTGGTCCAAAGTTCATATCATCCAAACTATGTCAACTCTCCCCACCTGAGGTAAAAATATATAGAATGGAATCAATGATAAAACAGATTAAAAAATGAAAAAAGTTAAGGAGAACTAAAAGAATCTTTATTTTTTAAATGAATACAATTTTTCCTATTTTTACATTATACCCAGACTAGTTCCTAGTCGAATTAACATTGCACACTTTTCTTAATTGATCTCTTTTCTCCAAACTTTTATTTGCATCTAGTTAAATAGCGATAGTATGAATTAGTTACAATCATAACTCAACCCTCAGCTATTGTTTTAAACTCGAATTGATTGAATTTAATCTAAAATCTAAATCCTCGTGAGATTTTAAAAGGTGATTTGCAACTAGTAAAGTTTGAGGACTGTTTCCCTTAAACATTGTAGTAATCACATATTTATCAACTTAAAGAATCTCATTTCTCCAAAGTCTTTAGTATCCATCAAATAGTTCTCTCTTTACCTAAATGACTGTATTAATAAAAGAGAATTGAAAGAGCATACTAATTAAAAAGAACCAATAAGAAAATTTTACTTGGAGCCTCAGTGGGCCATGCCACGATGAAAGGAATGACAGGCATCCATATTAGCTGCATTTTCACATATAGCTCAGGTTTTTAATGGAAATATAGGCTTTTGGCCAAGGAAATTCATCCACCATATAGCTCAGGTTTTTAGGAATAAAAGAAATTCATCCACCAGACTAGTTCCTAGTCTTTTCCGATTTTCAAAAGATCAGTTTTTATCCAACATCATGATAATAACATTGCACTTCCAGATTTCTCAGGTTAACATTTCCATTAAATTAGCAAATAAAATTTTAATGATTTAATTAGAGCAAAGGAAAAGTTCAGTGGTTGAAATGAAACACTGCTATAAATTGACTAACAAGTGTTTTTAATTCATTATGGTAGGATATTGCATTAGCAAACTCATTAGTGAGGCCGAGCTCTACTTTTGCGGAAGATTTGTCAAAGAGGAGGCCATTTTCCAAAGAAAAGTTTGGATCAGTAAAACGTGCTTTCATCATAACTGGCCAAGATAAAACATTTCCCACAGATTTCCAACGCTGGGAAATCAAAAATAATCCAGTGGCAATACAGAAAGAGATTGAAGACGCTGACCACATGGCAATGATTTCAAAGCCGAGCACCCTCTGCCAATATTTATTGGAAATAGCAAAATAAATATATTTAAAGAGTTGTTTTCTTTAATTGTTCAAAAATAATGTACTCTTTTATGACACTAGTGGTCAATGTCAAAACTTAAATAAAGTACTTTTTTTATTTTTGCTTTAATTTTTAAATTTCTTTGTGGTTTATTATTCATGAAATTAAATTAATATGGATGTGCATGAATTAATTAGAATCAAAATTCCAGTTTGTTTATATATATATATATATATATATATATATATATATATATATATTATTATTTTTTTTTATATATCATATTTTATTTAGTGCAAATACAGTGTATAGCAACAATGAAATAACATAAATCGAATTTAGAGGAACATAATCCCCAACAAGGGAAAAACTCACGTGCTTCAAAACTTAGAGAAACAGTTTTTTTAAAAAAAAAAAGAAAAAGAAAAAGAAAAAAATCCACAAGGAAACTGAAAATCCCAATCCAAATTGCAATTACTAAATAACTACCCACTTGTTGCAATTTGTACCAACAATTAAAATGGCGTTAAGAGAAAATTCATCCCTAAGGGTGTGTTAGTAGATAATGGACATGAAAATGATTCACGTCTGATGGACCAACTTATTATTTAATAGATAATGGACTTTACATTTTATGGGTCATTTTAAATATTTAGCTCATTAGCATAGTTTTCAATTTTTATATTATATCATTTCTATATGCAATTATTTTATTAATTGGTGATGTGAAAGAGAATGACAGGGACCATTGTCCTTATTTGATGTCACATCGGAATTTGTACTGTGAGAGAACTCACAATTCACGTTTATAATTTTAAATTATACTTTAATCATTTAAAGTTTTAAATTACATTTTACTATTAACTAAATTATAATTATAAATTATTAAAAAAAATTGAAAAGAATTAGGTAAAATTATATTATTTGTACACCTTCGCTCTGTAATAAAAGTTTTAGATTTTCGATATTGGACAAAACCAAACCCTTAATAAAACCCAACATTGCAACAAAAAAGGCATGACAATTATTCACGTCGAACGCACCAACTTATTATTTAGTAGATAATGGACTTTACATTTTATGGGTCATTTTTATTAATTAGCATAGGTTCTGTTTTTGTATTTTATCATTTTTTTTTTATAAATTATATGCAATTAAAAATAGCTATTTTATTAATTGGGGCAGTGAAAGAGACGGGGCAAGGACCAACGTCCCCTTCACCATTGCGGACCATTGTTCCTAATTATTCGATGTCAATTCTAGATCTCTGCAGTTTGAGAACATCCCAATCCGCATTTATAATTTTAAATTATACTTTAATAATTTACAATTTAAATTACATTTTCTTATTAAGTAAATTGAATTAAACTAAATTATAATTATAAATTATTAAGAAGAATTGAAAAGAACTAAGGGTGCGTTTGATTGCAAGGGTGGAAAATGGGTGGAAAGAAAATATTTTGCAGGGAAAAGATTTGCCTAGAAAATGTTTTGCAGGGAAAATGATTTTAAGTGTGTTTGATTGGTATAATTTTTCACCCGGAAAATTTTTAAATTTTATATTCGTTTGGCTTTGTTTTACATGAAAATTGTCCATTAAAGTGATATTTTTTTCCACAATTGGTTATAAAACTTGTACCCATTGCCAAAAAGTAAAAAAAAAAGGAAAAAAAATTGTTTCCTAAAAAATCATTTTTTTCATCAAAATTTAGTGTCCGTTTGACTTTGTTTTACATGTAAATTGTCAATTAAAGTAAAATTTTTTTTTACAATTGGTTATAACATTTGTTTCTATTACCAAAAAAAAAAAATAAAAAATAAAAAAAAAAAAAAAATCCAGCAGCCTAGAAAATCATTTTCCCACCAAAAAGGTGGGAAAATGATTTCCCCAAAAAAATGGAAAAGAGGCGCGTGGATCAGCTCCAAGGAAATGATTTGGATGGGAAAATATGGCACATCAAACAAGTCAAAGCCAAGGAAAAGGAAATTGTTTTCCAAGTTTCAAGGAAAAGATGGCCAATCAAACATGGCCTAAGTAAAGCTACATAGTTTGTACTCCTCCATTCTCTAATAAAAGCTCAAGATTTACGATATTGGACAAAACGTAATCCTTAGTAAAGCTTCAACATTTCAACAAAAAAGACATTAAAATGATTCACGTCTGATGGACCAACTTATTATTTAATAGATAATGGACTTTACATTTTATGGGTCATTTTAAATATTTAGCTCATTAGCATAGTTTTCAATTTTTATATTATATCATTTCTATATGTTATATATAAGGGAAAAGATAGATAGTCCGGGTTTGCACCCAGGCTTTGGTGACCGACGCCACATGGCGTCGGTTCATTGGAGGGGGGCCTATTCAAATAGGCCCCCCTCCAATGAACCGACGCCATGTGGCGTCGGTCACCAAAGCCTGGGTGCAAACCCTGGCCCCTTAGCACAGCTCTATATATAATTAAAAACAATTATTTTATTAATTGGTGATGTGAAAGAGAATGACAGGGACCATTGTCCTTATTTGATGTCACATCGGAATTTGTACTATGAGAGAACTCACAATCCATGTTTATAATTTTAAATTGTACTTTAATCATTTAAAATTTTAAATTACATTTTATTATTAACTAAATTGTAATTATAAATTTAAAAAAATTGAAAAGAATTAGGTAAAACTATATTATTTGTACACCTTCGCTCTGTAAGAAAAGTTTTAGATTTTCGATATTTGACAAAACCAAACCCTTAATAAAGCCCAACATTGGAATAAAAAAGGGGAAAATTAGGCCTAATACTCTCAAAATTGACCCAATTAGATTAATACCCTAAATTAATTAAACATCACGTGAATCCCGAATAAATTACGCCCTAAACTAAAATCAAATATGCAAAAGTCCAAAATGTCACTGCCTCGCCTCTTTCTCTCTCTACCAACATCGCCCATTCTAGCAGCCACTTATGGCCTATTTTTCCGGCAACGATCGACCACCCAAACCACCGGATATAAGTACCGGTGGAAAGCCCTTAACGTCTTCTTCCATTACAACCCAACAGCAAGCAATAACACCCACAGAATTGGAAGAAATCGCAGCTAAAAAATCGTTGCCTGAAAAGTTTCATTCTGCCAGAATCTCAACTTCCGGTCATACCCATGACGTTGGACCAACACCGGTAGATGGACGATGGCCCATGCTCATTCGACCCTAACCAAGTTCACAATTTGTCCCAACCATCCCTCCAGCTGCACGAATTTTCACCAAAACACTGCCCAGCTGCGACTGTCGCGGAGCACCCCACGAATAATGGCGATTCCTCCTCCATCCGGGGTACCTTTACATCAAAAAAGTGTCAGGCATTTTGTCTTCCACAATTGAACACTGCCATGCCTTCCAACACAACCAAAGAAGTGCTCTTCAACCTCTTTCCTTTTCTCAAATTCTACTCGGATGGTACCATCGAAAGTTTCATGGACACGCCTAATGTCCTACCGTCATCGGAAGACCCAACCACTGGCATTTGATGCAATTTCAACATCTATTCCAGGCCTACCCTTCTTTAATCTATATGAGTTGTGACTGATATCAATACCTCTGGTAATCGGAATGGGGACCCAAGTGAAGTGCATAGAGGAGTAAATGAGGTAAGGAATGATGATGTGATCGTTGGATTGACGCTATGGATATTGCCTTGCGGTGGGTTTGCTTTGGCCGACTTTTGGGAGGGAGGAGGGATGTGGAGAAGCAGCTGGTACTTGGTAGTGGTATATACTGAGATGGATGTGGGCTTAATAATAATGGTGTTCCAAGAATTTGTTCACATTTATTTATTATTCTAGAATTGTTGTATTTGTAAGAAAAATCATGAGGGTCTTCTGATTCGTTTTTCGATCGTAGAGAAAGTGGTGACCGAGAAATTTGTTGTTAATTTTCTGCTTATATAATGTGTAAAGATTAGTGCTTTTTTTTGGAAATTATGCATGTTTGAATTTTTGATAATTGAATTGTTGTTTGTTTGTAAACACTACTATTAGAACTGCAAGGAATTCAAAGTTAAATCCGGGATTTTGATGAAATATACAATTTGAGAAGGAAAATAGGAGGTCTTCGAATGTTTTCGATTTGTGTTTTGTCACTTTTTGGAATGTTTGCAGTTTTGTTTTAACTTTCGTCACTTTTCTGAACGTTTGTCACTTTTTTTTAATTCATGTTACTTTTTTCGTGTTTATCACTTTATCTATCACCTTTGTTTTTTTGTTGGTGGTAAGAGGTTTTGGTGCTGACTTTTGTTCTTAAAGGAAAAATTCGACTCCATTTATTACTGAAGGAGGAAGCTCGTGAATTTCGTCAAAAGATTGTCACTTTTTTTTTTAATTTGTGTCACTTTTTTATTTAATTTTCTTCACTTTTTTGAGTTTGTCACTTTTTTTTTGAATTTTGTCACTTTTTTTTTTATTGTTTGTCACTTTTTTTTGAATTTTGTCACCTTTTAAGTTTTTGTCACTTTTTAAGAAAATAAAAAAATAAAATAATATGTTATATTTTTCTAACATGATCAGCATGTGGATTTGCCTGAATGTGGTAATTATTTTAAGAACATGATTAATGGTACTGCACAAATAGATGATGTTATTTAAGTATTTGTCACTTTTTTTTTTTTAATTTGTGTCACTTTTTTATAAAAAGTTTTTTAAAAAAGTGACAATTTTTATAAAAAAGTGACATTGTGTCACTTTTTTATTTTACACAGTATTTTTTACTTTCTAAAAACTTTTCACATAATTTTTCAAAACACCCATAATTTTAAGGGTATTTTTGTAAGTATCCCATAAAAAAGACATGAAAATGATTCACGTCGAACGTACCAACTTATTATCTAGTAGATAATGGACTTTACATTTTATGGGTCATTTTTATTATTTGGCATAGTTTCCGTTTTTCGTATTTTATCATTTTTTTATATATTATATATAATTAAAAATTGCTATTTTATTAATTGGGGCAGTGAAATGGACGGGGCAAGGACCAACGTCCCCTTCACCATTGCGGACCATTGTTCCTAATTATTCGATGTCAAATCTAGATCTTTGCAGTTTGAGAACTCCCAATCCCCCTTTATAATTTTAAATTATACTATAATGATTTACAATTTAAATTACATTTTATCATTAAGTAAATTGAATTAAACTACATCATAATTATAAATTATTTTAGAAAAATTGAAAAGAATTGGGTAAAACTACATTATTTGTAGACCTCCATTCTCTAATAAAGGTTATAAATTTTCGATGTTGGACAAAATGAAACCCTTCGTAAAGCCCCAACATTTCAACAAAAAAGACGTGAAAATGATCCACGTCGGATGGACCAACTTATTATTTAGTAGACAATGGACTTTACATTTTATGGGTCATTTTTAATATTTAGCTCATTTGCATATTTTTTATTTTTCATATTATATCATTTTTATGTATTATGTATAATTAAAAATTATTATTTTATTAATTGGGGTGGTGAAAGGGACGGGGCAGCGACCATTGTCCCCTTCACCGTTGCGTTTCCTAATTAATTGGGGAATTCCCATCATGTTTCCGTCCCTTTTGAAATCCAATCTTCAAGGCCAAAACAACCTTTATCACTAGTTTGTGCCCACTTTATTACACCATAATTTACCAAGCATAAAATTTAACTACTACATCACATTATAATTACACCATAACTAAAATATATTTTCAATAAATACACCACAACAAATTTACAATTATACCCCTAATACAAGAAAAACTAAAATTGAAAAACATAATATAATATTGTGGTTTACTCATCCTTCCAATATACTTCATCTTCATTTTATTTTTTCTTAGAATATGTTTTTCTCTTTCCGCTTTTCATCTCCATCCGTGTTGACGCATTGCAAGCTTTTCATTATTCACCCCCAATAATTTTACTGCAACTTATATAGTTGAGGTATAATGTCCATTTACCCCCCCAATAATTATTTTCCATAATTTTTTTTTTCCTGGAGGGCTGTCTGAATTTTTAATTCACTGACTTCAAATGCAACAGGTTTGGAATGGAATGGAGTAAATATGCTTGGTGAGGAGCGTGAACTATCAACACCTACAGAAATCCCAACTTTTTCCCATTTTTCTCCGAAGAGTAAACGTACCCATATATTCCCACTTTTCCATTTCTAACCAATGTGGGATTGTTAGTCCCTTTTAAGGCTCCTCTTCAAATCCCTACTTTCAATCAATGTGGGATTAATTTCACATATACAAGTGAAAATTCATTTGTCAAATAATATATTTTCCAACAGTTTTCAACCCTTTTTTTTTCTTGTGGATGAAGCTTTAGTAATTTACTTCCAGCAAAGACATTATGGTGGCAGTGGCGGGACCTTAATTAATCAAAAGCAGAGGCAGCACACGAAAGAGGATGATCCTTAACTTATTCTAATTAATTCTCAATTCATAAAACCACCAGATTAAGAAAAAAAAGTTGATTAAAAGTAAATTATAATTACAATTTTAATTTACATAAGCGGTTACCGAAAATGATGCGGAGGGAAAATATTGGGTGAAAAAAAGTTGACTGTGTTTTAAACTGGCACACGAAAGAGTGACAATTGCATTATATAATTTATTTTGTAAATCTTGATGTACATGTAGCAAGATCCAATATAATATATGTGGTGCTAGAGCACAAAAACAGAAAAAAAAAAAAAAAAAAAAGAATAGTGATTAAATTTCTATTAATTTTGCAGCGGTCATTGTTTCTGACTCTCCCATCAACCATTCTCATTACTTTTGGCATATCATTGTGCTTCAACTGCAACATTCTTCATAGATACAGTCTGTGTTGGCATCGACCTTTCAATTTTCAGTTCATACTTACTATCAACCAACACACTTTGTGCTCTTGAGATACAAGTACAAACATAAAAGCAGTCAAAAGAAAAAAAATGATTGTGGTACATGAAATATTCTTGAAATCTCAATACAATTTTGAGCAAATAGAAAGAAAGGTAAGTAGGGAATGTAAGTGCTAGGATAGGCGATAGGTATGGACAAAAGAGGTGCTTCCGTGTTTTGTTGAAGTTTGAGTGTGATCCAAATTCTATTTGGAAGACTGTTGGGCAATTCAATTTGAACTCTATTTGAGAATTCCACGTGCCTTGATCCCGCTCGAGTGCTCAAAACAGTAGCCCCACCAGTGCTCGCTTACCGCAAGGCGGCCGGTCGAGCGATCGGCCACCGCTCGACAACTGAGCGGCGATTATATCGTGGAATGAATAGTGCGTGATTTTGACATTTTTTTTAAATTCTATTTTATCTCAAACACTACATTATTATCTAGTCTTGATATAGTTGAACTCTACCACATCTTAGGCCCTTTGCAATATAAATATGAGGAGTAAACCTCTTGAAAAATTATCCTTACATCTTAGGCTCTTCTTTACACAATTTTCTAATTCTATGTTCTCTTCTTTCAGTCTTGATCAACTCTATCTGTGTTTTATCATATGTTTTGGTAATGGTGTGATCCTTTTAATAGATGTTTTTGTAGTTTGTGTGACTTCGGTATCTATTCTGGCAGGACCATCACCTTGTATGGCCAAAGGCGATGCAAGAAGTTACGAAAATATTTGTTCATTTGAAATACCGCAAGTGTACGATTCGTTAACAAGTAATTAAATAAATTTTTTTAGTCCAAATATCGTACCTACGGAGATTGTATTGGTTTAAATTTAAATAAACTAAGCCTTAACCAAAACAATAAAAACTTGAGATTTTTCTATGACTAAATTGTAATCTACTTATGAAGGCAATACCTAAATTAATGAGAATCAATGAAAAGATGTGATTAATGCAAGTTTTTATGAAAGTCAATTGATGAAAAGCACATTAAGATCTCGAATCCCCTTTAACACTGACATTACAATTTGACAACACGATTCAGTTATAAAAATCAATATTCCTAATATGTTTAACAATCTCTCTCGAGTAGAATTAAGCATATTTTCACACGTTACTCGACTATATTTTTATGACGATGTGAACATATAAGAATGCATTAACTATTTACGAATACTTAAAGATCACATAAAGTATAGCGGCATATATCTATCCCCTATCGAACTCTACAGCGATTAACACTATGTCGAACTTATTTTTCATATTTTGAGCGTAAAACAAGCCACAATATTCATACAATCATTGTGCACATAATCGTAAAGAAAATAATTCCATAAAAACCGTTCAATAATTGAAAACGTGTTTGAACGTCAAAAAGAAAAATTAAAAATTAAAGGTTCATGATAAAAGATTTATCGTAACCCTAGCATTAGATTCGTTTAGCCTAACATGTTGTGAAGAAGAAAGCAAAAGATGTAAAAGTTGTTCATCACTCAGAAATTCTTGAATTCAGTCTTGAAGTTCTTGAAATTCAATCTTGATGTATACTTTGCCTTCTTTTAAAATTAATTCTCCACTTCCCCTTTTTTTAGAAGGAGAGCGGTACCTCCGACATTTTATTAATATGTCGTCACTTGTGGCGGAGCAATATCTTGGTTACAAATGATATCAATGAAATCAATAAATGATGAATTACTATTTCCCTTTACAGTGAAAGTAAAGAATAATAGAAAAGCAGCAAAAAAAGAGTACTACCTCCCTTACAAAAAGTACAAGTTAAATAAAAAATAAAAATAAAAGTAAAATACAAATGCTTAAACTCTAGTGTTGGGCAAACCATATCTGTCAATCTGAACAAGTGCACTGATATGTCGTAGTAGGTCGGCAGGTCTATATTCCTGGTATCTACACTGATGCCAACCCTCGATAGCAAGTGCATCTGCAACTTGGTTCCCTTCTTTGAATATGTAGGAAACCATAGCTCTGTCGAAGGAAACGATATCTGCAATCTGTCTGAGTATCCCCTGGATAGGCCATAGTTCGCCACCTTTGGTGATACAGTGAATGGTAATAGTCGAGTCTGCATCAACCCAAATATCTGACAAACAAAATTCTCCACCCCCTAAAAGTCCCAAAAGTTAATAAAATTCGTGCAAATAATGGCCCAAAAGGAAGAATCCTAGTTCGAATAGAATTCAACGCGAAAAAAATAGTTTTTGACTGCATTTTGGCCTGTGCCATCGCCCAGGAAATACCCGAGTGGTCACCTAGGTATATGTTTTTGACTATGTTATTGATAAACCATGTAGGGTGAATGCTCGGCTATTATAACTGGGTAGTTGCACAATTATAAATACTTTCAAACGCTGCATTTTGGTCCCCAAATTCGATTCTTACCTCTTTTAAGCCTTTTTCTCTTGCACTTTCGATCCTTCAACTTCTAATTGCATCTAATTGAACCCGTAACATTTTCAATCTTCATTTTTGTGGATTGGATCAACTAACAAAATATTGCAATTTAGTCCCCATTCTTTGGATTTCACCCTTCTTCTTTTCCACTTGCTTAAAAATGAGTCCAAAACTTTAAAAAAAAGAGAAGAAATTAAACTATATTAAGTAGAACACAACCAATTAAGTGTTGTTGATTTACACAATCCCAATCATCTTGTGGTCAGTATTTTTCTTTACACCTCTCTTGCAAAATCGCTTATGTCTTTCTGTCCAATCTCGAGGTATTTCTAGCAGATGTGGATTCCTAACAATCATTATAATGCATTTTTTCACACGAAGTGATCATAGTTAGATCATTGTACACTTAGAAGGAAGATAGTATTTCTCAAAGTCACACTGTCAGTCTCTAGAGTTCAAATCTCGAAATTGCTATCGAGCACCACTCGCTTTTGATAGTCTAAATCCTTTTTTTCTTTTTCTATGAATGTATTTTGATATTTGCTCTTTTTTTGACATAATATGTACAAAAATTCTTTCTATTAAGCTTTCAAAAAAAACCCATGCAGGAAGGTTTAAGTTGATGACTTTCAAGTCAGATGACCAGCGGGTATGAGGTTTTAAATACCCTAACAAGCTTAATTACTCGAGTTAAAAAGGCTACGAAGAGAGGTATAAGATATGTCGCACTTTTTTTTTACATGAGATTCAAATTTTTAAAGTGGTCAGTGCCAGTTGTAGACTCCTTAACTCAAACTCCTTCAACTAAAGATTTGATCTAAGAACTTCAAACCATCATTTTATGAATACGGGCACAGACATTCCAACCTCCAAACTACTTTCTAGTTGTTTGGTTTCTATATTAAGGAATTGGGGATTCTATTTAAAGTTAGGCCAACACATCAACAATTAAATCTACATAATCAAGTCATGCTTCAACATAAGTAATAAGTCAATAATGACTATGTGCTCAAATAATTAAGTCTAACATGGATAAGTACTCAAGTACAAAGACATGTTATGGTGTTTTCTAGTATTCTACCTAAAGATATACTCAATTCAAACGTATATCATCATAAACGTCAAGCCGTTCACGCTAAACTAGACACTATCTTTGAATTTTTTATTTATTTTAAATTAAATTAGTTATACAGACTCAATAAACAGTTGAAAAGCAAGAAAAAAAGATCATAAGTTTCCAAATACTTATCCAGCCCTAAACTAGAATAATACATTGTCCCCAATGTAAAAGTAAAAATAATAAAAAATAACTGAGTAGGGGATCAATACTCGCCAGGGTAGATACGGATGAGTAGAGAAATCTGACTGGTTCGGCGGGTTTGATGAACTAGTAGGTATGGAGGACTCGACTGTCTTTATTATCTAGTTGACATTTTGGTCAATTGCATCCAGATTTCCAAAACGTCGCATCTGCTCGTGCACCTGATCATATGCATAAGTAATAGTTCTTCGATCATGGCGCGTCATGTTATCATTCTGCCAGAATCCACGTACTTGCATACTCACTCTCTGCAACTCTCCATCCATGTCGATCTGCCTCTGTAGGGTTCATTACTGGGTTTTGGTTTTGGATGGGGGTCGGGGTGGGGGCAGTTGGGGATGGAATTGGGGAAGAAGACGAAGTTTTAAATGTTTAGGACTGTAGGTGGTAAAAATAAAAAAGTTAGGATATTATCTGCAAAAAAAATGAAAAGTTTAAAAACAAAATTACAATGATTCCTTTTTAAAGACCGCAAAAATAATAAAGGTGTATCTCTATCTTTTATCCCATCGTTGAATTTTACTACACAGTCCAAATGTATAACTATCCTCTCGATTTGTTGCAAATTCATAAATTAATAAAATAGTGATCAATTATTTCAAAGCATGAAGAATAGAAGCAAAAATCCATATATGAAAAATTTAAATATGAGAATGAAAATTGAAATCAAAGGTTCAAAACTATGTTACGTCTTTCATCCCAATTTGTAGAAGTCAATGTTGGAATTTATGATTTCTGGATTTCAAAATTTGAGTCTTTAACTTCCTAATTTTTGTCTTAAAGTTAGTCTCGTATTGTGAAAGATGAATTGATCTTGTAACTAGGACAGTTGCTTAAAGGACATGCATTAATGGCTAAGATGAATTCAATCTTTTTTTTTTTTTTTTTTGTTTTTTGTTTTTAACGACATTCATATGTTATTGACATACTCGAACAGTTGACTTTGGTGTCGATTATGGTGGCATCATCGCATTGTATAGCCAGAGGTAGTGGAAGGGATGATAGACCAAACCCTTGGGATCCTATAATCCGATCGTTGATGGAGGTCGTGAAATGGAAGATTGGGAGTAGGGTCGGTAATTAATGTCGAAGGAGACTACTTTTTCAATTTTTAGTTATATTTCAAGTGATTTGCAAAAATTTCATTACTCAAAAAAGGCGTGTGCAGTGCATGAGAAAATGTAACGGCCATTTTTTTATGGCAATGACAACTCTTGCTAAGGAAACATTTAGGGATGTTTTTGCGAAAATCGAAAGGATAGACCTCGAATCCATAGAACCAAGGACCAAAAGTGCAAAAAGACAGAAAATCCACCATCCCAGCTTGGGGACGGGATTTGGCTAAAACATAGGACACCATATAATTAGGGATGGATTTTCTCTCAACGCCATTTTAATTGTTGGTACAAATTGCAGCAAGTGGGTAGTTATTTATTAATTGCAATTTGGATAGGGATTTTCAGTTTCCTTTTTTTTTTTTTTGTCTTTTTTTTATAACTATTTCTTCAAGTTTGGAACTTGGAAGCACGTGAGTCCCTTGTTGGGGATTGTGTTACTCTAAATTGGATTTATGTATTTGCACTTAATAAAATATGCAATCTATATACATATGTAAACAAACTGGAATTTTGATTCTAATTAATTCTTGCACATCCATATTAATTTCATGAATAATAAACCGCCAAGAACTTTAAAAGTTAAAGCAAAAATAAAAAAGTACTTTATTTAAGTTTTGATAACATTTATTATTGTACTTTAACGTTCTACTTGAACGTTTCTGATAATGTTTAAATATTGACCACTAGTGTCATAAAAGAGTACATTATTTTTCAACACTTAAAGAAAACAATTCTTTAAATATATTTATTTTGCTATTTCCAATAAATATTGGCAGAGGGTGCTCGGCTTTGAAATCATTGCCATGTGGTCAGAGTCTTCTATCTCTTTCTGTATTGCCACTGGATTATTTTCAATTTCCCAGCGCTGGAAATCCGGGGGTATGGTTTTATCTTGGCCAGTTATGATGAAAGCACGCTTTACTGATCCAAACTTTTCATTGGAAAATGGACTCCTATTTGACAGATCTTCCAGAAAAACAGAGCCTGGCCTTACTAATGAGTTTGCTAATGCAACATCCTGCCATAATGAATTAAAAACACTTGTTAGTCAATTTGTAGCAGTGGTTCATTTCGACCACTAAACTTTTCCTTTGCTCTAATTAAGTCATTAAAATTTTATTTGCTAATTTAATGGAAATGTTAACCTGAGAAATCTGGTAGTGCAATGTTATTATCATCACTTCTGAAAATGGGAAAAGACTAGGAACTGTTTGTATAATGTAAAAATAGGAAAAATTGTATTCGTTTGAAAAATAAAGAATCTTTTAGTTCTCCTTAACTTTTTTCATTTTTTAATCTGTTTTATCATTGGTTCCATACTTCCATTCTATAGATTCTTACCTCAGGTGGAGAGAGTTGATATAGCCTGGATGATAGGTACTGCGGACCAAAGAGTATTGATTCGAGATTATCTTCAGGTCTACCAAATGGCTCGAATTGAGTGTCCAAAAAATAACCCGGCGGGATCCGTGAAAAGTACTACCAAACAAGTTAATGAAAGTAAATTAAGAGTGAAATTTATTAAAATTATCCAATTCAAGGGTAATAAGCTATTCCTAAGTGGATATACTATTTTTACCTCTTCCTGAACATAGGACGGCTTATGTATAGTGTCAGGCATCATAGCCGCAAGAAAAACAGCCACAGAAATCTTTTCAGGGTATTTCTCCATTGCAAAAGCCAAGTTCGTACCACCAAGACTATGTCCAACTAGAACTACCTTTTCGTCTGGTGGAATCGACTCCATTACCTCAAAAAACGGCAATGTATAGTCTAAAATGGTGCGAAGGTCATCTAGGCTTTTCGGGTCGATGCCGGAGGCTGAGAGATCAAATACCGTGACGCGGTGACCGGCCGCCTCTAACAGCGGTTGTAGCTTGTACCAGCACCAAGCTCCATGGCATACACCATGAACGAGAACAAAATGCCTTTGTTGATTTTCTTCCATTTGTTTTGCTTAATTAGTTTATATCATATCCAGAGATACATCTGTATATATAGAGAAATGTGTGGTAGTCAATGAAAGGTAGAATTAATAAAACGTGACGCCTACCAAAAAAACCCGTACGAAAATAAATGAGAGTAGGGTCCATGAATCAGAAAATGAAGAAACTTCAGACCTAAATGATCATCATCATGTCCACGCAATTCAACTTTTTTGTGGAATATCTAATCAAACTCAACGTATCCTATAAAACTCGATTTATTTCTAACACAAATAATTAATTTTATTTAAGATAAGTTCTTTCTGTTAGGAAATTGATCAGTACAATAAATAGAAGAAAACAAAGAATTAGATGGAAATCTTATTTGAAGTGTTGTATATGATTTCAAATCTTCTTAAGACATATTTCGCTCCTTTCATGTAATGCAGGCCCTCCAAAATATAACCTCTCTTTCAAGATTGACCATAATAATAACCTTGGCGGGGAACTACAATTTTATAGTACTCTTCTTGATTACAATATCAAAGAACTTGAAAGTTGAAAGATTTGAATTTTTGACAAACTCGAAAAGTATTTGAACTTAATTTAGGAGAACAGAATTTCAAAATCAATTAAAACTTGTTTGGGATACAGAAAATCAATTTATAGATTCCATGTGTTTATCTTTCCACACCACAACAGTCCAATTCCCCAGCCTTTAACGACAGTCCACATGGGAGAACAAAAATGAAAGGTTAGAATTCTCTTTATTGTACTAGCAAAATTATAATAATTATGAAATGGGATGTGTTTTCACAAATCCAACTACTTATTAATAGGTGTTCAATTGGACTTGAACCACCTATTACACATAAATCAACCCTATATTTAATTAATATAATTAATTAAACTTGGCCCATAAGTTAATTAGTCTAATTAATTAACTTAAACCCATTAATAAACGATCCGATCAATTAATTATACAAATGTCCAATACTTGTGAATTAATTAATTCATAATATCATTCTTTTAGTCCTTTTTTGTTTGTGCGTGTGTCCCATTAAGTTCCAAATTACGATATTGAATAGCCGAATTATATTTTGATCTAATCAAAATATAATAGGTTAAAACTCTCCGGTCTCCAATTTATCATGAATTCACCTTAATTAATTAATTCACATTCTTTGTCCCAAGTTGACATCCAACAATGTATCAAGATAATATATATGACGAAAAATGTCACGTGATGTGAAAAAATCAAACTTGTTCATTTACCGTATAATCCATTTGTCAATATGATCCGATCAATTGCGAGATGCGGAAGTATGTCAATCTAGATTATCGATAATATTTTTCATCTGTCTTAAGTCAGTAATAGTCGAAACTCTTTTCGACTTATGAACTCACTTTGGCGAAGGATTTCATTATCAACTTAATCGGCTGAAATATTAGATCATAAACTCTTACAATCTAAGAATGACAAATCCTTTATTGATTATTTCTGACATTCATATTTTACTAACATACCCAAACGATGTCGTATTAGTGACTTTTGCAAAATAATATCAAATATCACCAAAGTATGACTGTCCTCTTATAAGATATTATGATGACCCAATTGCACTATTGAACATTAGAGATTAACTATTGACATTCAGATAGCTATCCATATGAAATCTCTAATCGGGTCTCCAGTTTTTTGTTCACTTAACAAAGTATGCATACATCTATTTAAATGTCATTATATTTTAACTTGTGAGATTAGCTATTCACTTAATAAGTGAGAAATGTCACACATGATAGTCCATCTTGATAACGGTCTATGTATCTCATTATTACTTACGATATAATTTAAGATTCAGTCATATGTAATTCGTATTTTACAATTACAATTCCCTGTGATTTAACAAGTTACTAAAACTTAAATATGGGGATTCTGTTAATTTAATTTATCAAAGTAATAATTCAATTAAATAATAAATCAGTCATAAATAAAATTGTATTAAACGTATTAAAGACCCGTTTTGCACGAATTTTGCTTCTTGTAGAAGGTACCTTAATCTTTGTTTAGAAACTAATTTTTAAAAGCACTTCTTATTCTGAAAGTGTTTTTAGAGAAAGTCACATTTAAACAATTTTATTTAAAAGCTCTTCTAACAACCAGAAATACTTACATAAAAATAGGCAAATGGGTCCAAAAGCAGTTTTTGGGTCTCAAAAGCTCCTTTTAATTTTTCAAAGGCATACCAAACAGGCCCTAAATGTTTACATCCAAAATCAATTTGAGCTAGGGCATAGCTCTTACACAACCAACACATGTTTAGTTAAGAAATTTATAAAACTTAAGCGAAAGGCAATAATTAATCTTAATTACACATTTTGCGAAATCCACAACTTTTATCAAAGTCCACTTAAATATCTTAGTTTTAATGAAACTAGACAGGGTCTTTGTATGCTCAAGATCAGTTTACACATATAAACACAAAAGCAGTAAAAGCGAAGAAAATGATTGTAGTAAATGTGACATTCTTGAAATCTCAACACACTTGCAAAAATAGATAGTGAGATAAGTGGTTGAGTGTGTGGGTAGGGGAGGGGAGGGGAGGGGTATGGACAAAAGAGGTGCTTCACTTTTAGTGTATTTAATGGAAATTCTTAATCATTTTCAATAGAGAGATTCATTGCCTTGACAGAAGAAGTATAGATCTTATGTAAGTATCGATATAGATAAACTTTGCTTCCCCAACCTACATATAAATAGTCAAACCCCACAGAACGTGAATGGAGAGGTTGAACATTGAGAGAAACATATTCCTTTGAGATCACCTTCACATAATCCAAATATGAAACTGCTGTTTTCTTCATATCTGTCAGAGTTTCTGAAGATCAAGGGAAGGTGACTGGAGTTTCAGTTGTTGAAGAACGTGGTGTTTTTCGTGAATCCACAGGAGATAAACGATTTCACAAAGTTAGGAGTTGCTACAGGAGAGCACAACCAAGAGAACTTTGAAAACTGCAGCTGGGAGTGGTGCAGGAGCACAAAATCTAGGAGAGTTGTTGGAATTGCAGTCAGGAGATCAAATAATACGTGTCGTCGTCTAGTCTGGTAAACTGTAAGTTATATATCATTTATAGTGGATTGTTGACTGTCAAAGTGCTCGGAGCTTTTACCTAGTTAAGGTTTCTCCGTGATCATACCATGGGTTATATATTATTTTATTTACTGTTATTATATTCTGTGGTATTCAAACATAGGATAATCTGAATGTATGTCAAATCATCTAGAGATAATTAATTTGTGACTTGTAACTATTAATTATAAATTTTTAATTCCACATTTACACTTATTCACTCCCCTCTAGGTGTAGTTTGGGTCGAATTGCATTTTTTCAATTGGTATCAGAGCCTTAATTCAATTGATGACCCTTACTAAAATCTAGATGAGTTAGTCACAGTATGTACTTTTATTTTTCGACAGAAGCAACTATGCTTATTGAAAAGTTTGAATGAGAGCATTTCTTAAATCTTTGGATGAACGTATTTGGATTAGCATTCAAACAAGGAGGAATCCATCTTCAACTACTGTTGCTGGTGTAGTTATACCCACTGATATTTCATTATGGACTAAAACTAACTTAGATGAATGTAACTCGAATAGTAAAGCATTACATGCTTTGTTCATGGCTATGTCTGATGAAGAGTTTAGAAGCGTTTCGATGTGTGATACTGCTAAAAAAGTTTGGGACATCTTAGAAATCACACACGAGGGAACTAAAACGGTTAAAGATTCTAAAATGTAGATGTTAACCACTAGGTTTGAAGAACTTAGAATGAAGGGCGATGAACTGTTTGATGAATTCTATGCGAAGCTAAATGAAATAGTTAATTCGTGCTTCAACCTAGGTGAAAGGATTTAGATGTAGTTAAGATAGAAGAACTCGTAGGATCCCTTCAAACCTATGAACTCACCATCTCTCAACCTCAAAAGGTTAAATCTATAACCATGAACACTATTAGAGAAGAAGAGAGTGAGACTTCTAATGTTGAGACACTTAGGGACAACGAAATAGGTTATTTCGTTAAAAAATTTCAGAAAGTGATGAGGAATAGGAGAAAGCCCCAAGAATGAAAAAATGAATTCCCTTGTAAATTTGTGAAAGATAATTGTGAAGAGAGTGACTCTAGGACTGCTAATAAGAAAATCCAATCTGTTATATGCCATAAGTATCAGGGTTACGGTCACTATAGGAATGAATGTCCTAACTTGAAAAATAGTTCTAATAAAGGTAGATGTAAGACTTTAGCAATGACCTTGAGTGATGATGAATTAGATTCTAGTGCTCAAAGTGATACTTCTGGTGGTGAAGATGATCAAAAGTTTATGGCCACCACTTCTATAGCTACTATAGAATCTGATAGGGAAATTGAGAAGATTGAAACTGATGAACATAATGAAAAATCTGAGGAAGAATCTAAGGATGAACCTGATATTCACGAATCTTATCGTGAACTATTTGAGGAGAGTCTTAAGATTAAAAAGGTCAATAAAGATGTTCTGAAAAAGGTTAACGAACTTCAAAGAGAGAGAGAGAAACTCATAGGTAACCTTTAGGATTCTACCAAAAGATTGAGTGAGTTAAAGCTTGTTAACAAAATTTAGAGGCCACAATTAAATCTTATCAAGTGATCTTGAAAAATCCAATACTCAACTCCAATCATTAATGAGTGGTTCGCAGAAACTTGATAATCTATTTGGGATGAACAAGCTTGCTGGAGATAGGCATGGTTTATGTTACGCTCATAATGGTAATACTACTGCAAGTTCATCCAAGACCACATTCGTACCGGCTACTAACAAGGCTCGAAAAATTGTTTATCTTGAACCAAAGGGCAAAAATGACTTAGGATCGAGATCTATTAGACAACGTAGGGTCAATCGTCTTACATATCGGCAACAACCTCCAAGCAGGTTTGAATCTATGTTTATCCCCACCTCTCACCATTGTAGCACACTGGGACATACAAGACCTAGGTGTCGTAAACTCATTACTAGAAGTAATAATCAGGATGTCTCAGCACAGTTAACTTTCTCGCCAATCAGCTTAACCACTTAATTGAGATGATGACTCGGTTAACTAAAATCATTTCTACTTCTAAGCAAGTTTAGGTTAAGAAAAGTGACATGGAATGTCGTGAGTTTGATTATGCTCTTAAAGGAAAGATCATCCATGGTTCTCCTTGATTAGTTCCTTATGTGCATGCATATGTAGTTCACTAAGTCCATTCAATCGTACATGCATCTCATTTATTTACGTTTTGTTTTATTTCGGTTTGTATATATTTTCTTTAGATAATTGATTTTTTTTTATTTAAAAAAAAATCTTTTGAGCTCTAGACAGCTTATGGTGCTATTAAACAATGCATTTGTGACCATGTGTGCATTTATTGATCTATACTGTTATTTTCATTACTTGGTTCGATTTACAGTGGAGTATTGAGTATATGTTTTTTCGTGTACCATCTGAACTGCACACACTGTGATCTTGTGAGTGAGACTGGACCGCATGTATGAGATTTGGGATGGCCGTCTTCTGTTGATAAGGTGATCTTAAACGTGAATTGACCTACATTTAGATGACCTTAGCTCATGATGTCTCTCCTATATATATATATACACACACATATACACACACATACTTGCTTGGTTCATCTTATACTGTTGTTCGAAGACTATTTGACTCGAATAATTAAGCCTACATAGTTTCTCATAATCTGGTGCTTATGGTCGACTGACTTGGGTTAACCGGCCTAAAGCTCGTTATATGGGTAAATTTAGTTGCTTAATGGATAAGATTCAGCACATAAGATGCGATATTTGAGAAACGCAACATAAAAATTATATGCTCAAATTTAGGGGGAGAAAAAACAAATATCTATGTAATTGAGCTCGTTTTCAGGTCCTAAAAATCTTATGGATTTGACTTTCATCAGTATAGAAAACCCTTATTTAACAATGATGTCCGCATGTCCTTTCTTACAAATTTAAGGTTTGGAGTCATGTTCACGAGAACATAGTGGCATTTTACACGCGTGAGTCCCTTATACACTTTACTCCATTTTGAACTTGATTGAGTACGTGGGAACGTTTTCTTGATAATGCCTTACATGTGAGCACATTCTTTTTTGAGTTCATCTACTTGTCGAGTGCTTAATTTAAATAAAAAAATATGCTATTTTTCTTAATTTTCAAAAAATCAGTGCTATTTTTGTCCTTAAGTTTTCACTAGCTTATTGCTGATCCATGCTCGAGCGATAGAAGTAGAAGTTGGCTCGCTCACTTATCGCTCGACTTTTGCTCGAATGACAGTCAATTATTTGCATTTTAACGTTATTTTTCAAGGGTTTTACGCGACATTTCCAATTGTTTCTTCCATTTCTCCATATTTTTGCCCACCCACATCAAATTGGTGGTTTCATCACGTTCTCATCATCAATTATTGCACTATTTTGAACGAAAATTGGATTTTTTTGCTTGTTTTGGTGCGATATTTTTGTTTTTTTTTGTTTTATGTTCTTCACTCCATTTATTCATTTTTTTTTACTTGGGTTGTTGATGACGGTTGCATTAGAATTAGTTAGTGGTTTGTGTTTATGTTGGTTTGGAACGTACTTGATGTAATGGACGATTTTGGCAAGAGTTTTGGATTTGAGATAGTCTTTGAGGATGGAATTTAGGTTCGTTGTTTTGAGAATTGGTGTTGTGTTGTTTTGACTTATCAAGTTATAGGTTAGAAGTTGATGTTAGTTTTTCTTCATGCACACAGGACACCCATGTTCTCTTTTGTCTTCATACGGTTGTGTTTGGTGTTGACACCATATGGAAACGTTTTGGCAATATAGCATGACGTCGAGGCACACATCTTGTCTTCACGTCACCTAGGCCTAGGCATCACGACACATTTATGTTCTTTCATCCTAGGGTGCATTGCATATGTACTGTTTACCTTAGTTTGCGTGTATTCATACATTTCATGCACCTTTTGCATCTCATATCGTGGTATTGGTTTATTAGGTTTACTCATTTCAGATGCCGCCTAAGTGGGCTCGCTCCGCCGCTCCAATGCCTGGTTCCTCCACTTCCTATAGTAGGTCTAGGTTCGTCTTTGCGATTGCCTAAGATGCATTTGGGTTGCAGTCTTCTTTACGCCTCGTTTTATTTGAGCGCGAGGTCATTCTGTTTGACTTGTCACCCAACCTCGTTGCTATTTTCACTTCCCGGGGACAGGAAATCTTATTGGTCGAGTTGACACCTCCACATAGCCTTCTTATTCACGAGTTCTATGCTAACATTCATGACGTTAGCGGCTTATCTTTTAGAGCATTTCTTTGGTGTAGGACGGTTAGGATCACTCCTGATGTCATATCTAGTCTTGTTCATATTCTTAGGGTTGTTCACCCATTATTTCGCTATCTGTCTTTTGAGACACTTCCATCGGACTCTCTAGTCCGTTCCACGGTGTCTAACATACTGTTGGAAGGTGGTCCTAGATGTGCTTTGGTTCTCTTTCCACTGACCGACAATTCTTGTTTCGCATTGTGTGCACAAATCTGTGGCCAGTATCGCATACCTCTTCCTTACCTATGGAGAAGGCGCGATTGTTGTACGCCCTTTTATACAGTGACTCTATTGATCTGCCTACTTTCGTATGTCAGCAGATCTTACGTGCCTTTCGTGTCACAAGGACTCGGATGGGACTTTCCTATGCCCGTCTTATTTATTGTCTTGTGACAGTCTTAGGCGTTAATTTTCTAGAGGGGTTCCTTGGAGGGTTTCTCGGTCGATTGGCCGCACTACTTTTCCTCAGAGTTGGTCACATGCTTCTTCTAAGCTAGCACGACCTGTTGACCCGACTGTGCCGACTAATCCTGTAGATAATCTTCTATCTTCTAATCCCTCAAATTTGCTAGCCTTTTCTTCTGCTCCTCCATCCATTGATATTTCGTCTTCTTCTATTTCTGCTCCCACTCCCACTGAGCATGTCCCTCCTCCTGTTGATATCCCTTCTATTCCCATTGATCCATCTGTTACACTTATGGGGCAGATGACAGTGCTGATCGAGCAGCAAGCTCGGATGATGGCAAAGCTTACACAGTTGTGAGCTACAGTTGATCGACACACTACCGATTTTTCTATGCTTCTGCGTGTTGTTGGATATGTTCAGCATCGGCTCCGATGGATTCGTCGTCATTGGGATGATGGTGCAGCTTCCGAGGAGCGAACTAGTTCTGATAATGCTGATGATGCTACTTAGTTTTTAGGTTATCCCTTGTCATTTTGTGAGAAAAAGGGAGAATAGTTTAGATATGATTTTGAGTAGTATTTTTGTTTTTAACTGGATGTATATGTTTTTATCTACTTAATGTATCTAAAACTTTTGATTTTGATTTTATTATATATTTTCAGTTTATGCTTGATTAAGTTTTAATGTTTTAGTAATATCAATGTTTCATTTTGGTATGTTGGGTTGCATTGATATTACATCTTAATTTAGCTTGTGATATGAAACTGAAAAGTTGCATTATGGTATATTAACTGCTTGAATCACTTTTTACAATGTGAACTAGTTGAACTATTTTTACACTTAATACTGTTTTATATACATTTTACATTGGGTATTTGAGTTTATTTTAGAAAATAGGCATTGAAGAAATGAAATACAGAATTCATTCAAGACAGTTGTCGGTTGTGTCAATTGATTTGAGACTATAATTTTAATTTAATACTGCATTGACTTATATTGTAGTTTAGTCACAGAATACCAAAGGGAGAGTTTGTTAAATATTTAATGTAATTGGCTATTCTGTGAACAAAAAGAACTAGAATTCTTATGTTGTAAAAAAATCAAGGAGTGGTGTGCAATTAGTATAAATTGTGAAATTTTAGGTCTAGGGTTCGAGAATGGAAAAGAAGAAAAAACGACGCGAAATTTCACTAGCTTTTCGCCAAGGTTTGGCTCAATCGTCAGAAAAAAACTTCATCTTTTTTTAAAGGCTTTTTGTCCGACCAATTCATTCCCTAACCTATATATAAATAGTCAAATGCCACAGAATTTGAATGGAGAAGTTGAACATTGAGATAAACATATTCCTTTGAGATCACCTTCATATAATTGCTTTCAACCTTCATCTTAATTTGGCTTTTGGCGGTGAAAACATCATATTCATAATCCAAATACCATTCAACCTTCATCTTGATTTGGCTTTTGGCGATGAAAACATATATTCATAATCCAAATACCAAACTGCTAATTCCTTCATATCTGTCAGAGTTTCTGAAGATCAAGGAAAGGTGACTGGAGTTCCAATCGTTAAAGAACGCGGTGTTCTTCGTGAATGCATAGGAGATACAAAGCTAGAAGTTGCTGCATGAGAGCACAATCTAGGAGAGCTTTGAAAACTGCAGCTGGGAGTGGTGCAGGAGCACAGAATCCAGGAGAGCTATTGGAATGGCAGTCAAGAGATCAAATAGTACGTGTCGTCGTCTCGTCTGGTAGATTGTCAGTTATAAATCGTTTATAGTGGATTGTTGATTGGCAAAGTGTTCGGATTTTTTACCATTTGGGGTTTCTTCGTGATCATACTGTGCATTATTTATTATTTAATTTACTGTTATTATATTCTACGATATTCAAACATGGGAAAATCGGATTGTATGCTTCATCATTTAGAGATAATTAATTAGTGGCTTGTTGCTATTAATTATAAATTTTTAATTCTGCATTTACACCTATTCATCCCCTCTAGGTGTAGTTTGGGTCGAACTGCATTTTTTCATTTTGAAAATCAAAATAGACTGGGAATTAGTCTGGGTATAGGGTAAAATAATTAAGCTACTTATACAAATGATGTTTACACTTTCATTCACAAATGATGAGGTGACGTGCATGTTGACCCTTGATTTGAATAAATGAAATTCAAACAAGGGCCAAATTGGAGGCCACCTTATCATCTATCAAATTTTCTATCAAACTAATTGTACGTGTAGCATAACTGAGGGTAAAAATAGGAAAATTGATATTCGGTTGAAAAATGAGAATATTTTAGTTCTCCTAACTTTTTACGTCTATTATTTTTATTATTATTTTTTTAACGTTTCTTCCACTCTATATTTTTCTTACCTCGGGGTAGTTTGGATGATGTGTACTGTGGACCAAAGAATATTTTCCAAATGGTGGAAATTGAGTGTCCATAAAATCTTCCGTCGAGGTCCATTCAAGGTACTGCCAAACAAGTTAATTAAAGTAAATTAAGTGAAATTTATTAACATTGTGTAATTCTAGGATAATAACTATTCCTAGGTATGTATACACAATTTTACCTATTCCAAACAATAGGATGGCCTATTTTCCTTTATGCACTGTCTATTTGCTCTATGGGAAACATTTTTTTATGAATGGATTTGCTAAGTTATCCTTTGACCTAACAAAAAAAAAATTGATATGTTTCACTGGAGAGAAACTATGGAACAGTATTGTGTTTGCTATGTATATCAGTGACCATTATATACAAAATTTTCCGCTTTAGTTGTTGTTGCCTGATTATCGCAATGTATACATATAGTTGGTATTGACTTTGGCCACATACGAAAGTCTTAACCAATATGATTTGTTTAAAAAAAGAAACTCTAATTCCATGCTAGAACGAGTTATACAAGTTTGCTTAGAATATTTTCAAGACATACCACTAATATTATTCGACTCATTTGTTTCTCATATCTAATTAGCATGATTTCATTTTATCCTTCAAATTTATGGATATTTTTTCATATTATAACGAATATTATTTAAATCGTTGCAAGTATCCCAAAAATATTATTATTAAGCACTATAGTCTTCATTACTTAGGTTATTTGTGCACTGACTTAACTTACCACGTATGTTTTATGTGGCTTTGTAAAATGTATAAGGTACATCAAGCTTTCAATTTGGGATATTTCTTGTATTCTTTGGTAAAATTACTTGAGGAAGAGATGAATTACTTGTCTCTTTATTAGCATGAGTCTTAATTCTCACAATCACTTATGTACATAATGTGTTGAGACAATGTTATTTCTCAAGGTGTTTAAAATTTCATTAGCAAAGTCATATGTACTATAACAATGTTGAGTGTTTTAAAACATTTTTGTCGTGAATTTTGTAAAATCAAAACTTTTAGCTTGTCACGATACATTACCAAGTATTAATACGTTTTACCTTTACATATAATCGTGAAACGTCTGAGTACTTAGTTTGAATATTTGACGTGCATTGTTTGACTGTACTTTGAGTTGTGTCTCGATTTTCGTTGAGGCAACCTTTTGCAAGATTTGTAAAATCGTTCTTTATGGCCGGATTGTTTGATCATGTTTCCACGTTGGCCATTGTGTGCAAATATCTTGGTCATGAACTTTGTGCCATCGAATATACTTATGCGCAATAATCACTATGGACACTTAAATCAATTTGTTAGTAATAAACATAATTTATTTGTGATAATCAAAACGAGAAATCAACCATAGGTCAACAATTTTCCCCTTTTTGATTATGACAAACACAATGATTTGTATTGTATGATTCAAAACAAATTGGTAGTTAATATACACATTCTCCCTATCTATTTAGCATGTATTCCCCTTGTTTAAATATTATCATGCAAATCTCTATTTCTTCCCCCTTTTGGCATAAGAAAAAAGTACGCAATCATGTAAGAATAAGCAATAATAATAAATATAGCGGATAAGCATTTCATAATTATGACAAAGGTTAATACATAATCAAATGGTCAACCATAGTTTTAAAACATTTGTAATACAGAAAGGAAATGACTACAGAGCCTGCGGAGGAGGATGTGGGAACCGAGCAAGCATGTCGACAAAGAAGGCGGTCATGTAATCCTGCATGCTAATCGTGTCCTGCTGAGCTCATATGTGACGGAGTTCACCGCTTATCCCGTCAACCATCGTAGTAAGAGAGTCGATCCGTCCGCTCAAAATTGCAAACTAATCCTCGTGACGTCCTTGGCCAGCGGGTCGGGAAGCTCTCGATCATGAGGTGCCAGTAGGAGGTGCTTCTTTGTTGTCATCGTCATTCTCATCTTCTTCAATTGGTAACGTTGACGGCCCAGAGGCCAGGTCAAACCCCTTTGTTTCAGCTACCCATTGTCAATTTTTCTTAACAATTTTCATGCTTTTAAGGGTGGTGGAACTAATGGTGTCGGTGGGATTCGAGTGTTTTTGATAAAACTTGAAATATCTTATTGACGTGAAGGAAATGTCATGTTTTCATAAAATTCTTGCATTAAACGAGGATGGACATTTTCTTCTAACAAGCAAATTGACACCCAACCCATTGTTATGAAAATTTCCTCAATCCTAAATGCGGGTGCATCAAGAGAAAAAGAGGTAAAGTTAACGTTTTTACCTAGTAAAATGGGTAGCTTTGCAAAGGGGTTCATTGGCGCCGTCTCGGTTTCAAAGTCCATGTTGTCTTTAGATGATGAAGGTGGAGCTCGTCGAACGGTCTGCCTGAGGCGCTTGTCTCTGCCTCGAGAAGTCGACATTGTTAAAATGAGCATGGGATTTTCAAAAAAATTGCTTGAAAAGGAGAATTTTCGAGTTATAGCTTTTGAAGTGGGGATTTGAGATATTGTGGATTGGAATATTTCAATAGATGGTCTAGAGTGATAGAGAATCTTGTAAAGTAGTAGGCTTGAGTGATTAATAGTGTAATCTGAGCAAAAGTTAGGGAAGAAGTGAGATTGGAAATTTAGGGCTCGTTTTGGAAGAGAAATCGATGAGGAGTTCGAATTGTAGATTCGAAATTTGGATCTAATCTGGATGGAAATCGATTTTTGAGAGAGGATTGTGAGAGAATTTGAGAGTTAATGGAGACGGGAACAATGGATTAAGAGAAGAGAGAAGAGAAATGGAGAAGGAAAGGGGCGAATTCACGTTTTAAAAGCTGGAATTTTCCAGTACCGGACGTCAGCTATATATACCGGACGTCCGGTAAAAGATAATCAAAAGGTAGAAAAAATCCCGCCTTACCGATGTCCGGTATTTTTTTTTTTTGATAAATACAAATGTAAACAAAATAAGGAATATATAGAGAAAATACAATTTTGAAAATTATATTAGCTCGATAAGACCCAAGCTTCGTTTAATGGTCGAGAAACGATCGAGCGTAAGGGGTTTGGTGAAAATATCGGCCAATTGGTTTTTGGTGTCAATAAACTCAAGAGAGATATCGCCATTTAGAACATGATTTCTTAGAAAATGATGTCGTATCTCAATGTGCTTTGTTCGAGAGTGTAAAATGGGATTTTTGGATAAATTAATAGCACTTGTATTGTCGCACATGATAGGAATATGATCATAGGATAGGTGATAGTCGCTAAGGGTATGTTTCATCCATAGCACTTGAGCACAACAACTCGCGGCGGAAATGTATTCAGCTTCGGCCATAGATAGGGCTATGGAGTTTTGTTTCTTACTAAACCATGAAACCAAAGCAAAACCAAGAAAGTGACAAGTGTCACTAGTACTTTTCCGATCAACTTGACAACTGGCCAAATTGGCATCCGAGTAACTAAGTCAAAGTGGGTACGTTTCGGATACCAAAGTCCTAAGTTTTGAGTCGCACTAAAATATCTAAAAATTATTTTTACGGCTTTAAGGTGGGATTCCTTAGGGTTTGATTGAAATCGTGTACATAAGCATACACTAAACATGATATCGGGTCTACTTGCGGTTAAATAAAGAAGGGATCCTATCATACCTTGATATTTGGTGATGTCAATGGAAGTGCTTTGATCGTCTTTGTCAACCTTTGTGGAAGTGCTCATCGGAGTATTCATCAGTTTTAGATCATTCATCTCGAATCTCTTTAGCATTTCTAAGATGTACTTAACTTTGATTTATGAAAATGCCACCACATGCTTGCTTAATTTGAAGTCCAAGAAAGAATTTGAGTTTACCCATCATACCCATTTCAAATTCTATGCTCATGTTTTTAGAAAATTCTTCACAAAGTTGAATATTTGTTGCACCAAAAAAAATGTCATCAACATAAATTTGAAAATTCTTGTTTTTGGGTTTTGATAAAAATAGTTGTGTCCACTTTTCCAATAGAAAAATCTTTTGAAAGTAGAAATTTGCTCAAATGTTCATACCAAGCTCTAGGAGCTTGTTTGAGGCCGTAAAGAGTTTTTCTAACTTTGAACACAAGATTTGGAAACTTATGAATTGTAAAACTGGGTGGTTGCTCAACATAGACTTCTTCTTGAATAAATCCATTCAAAAATGCACTTTTAACATCCATTTGATCAAGCGTGAAGTTTTTGTGACATACAAATGCAAGAAGCGTGCTAATGGATTCTAACCGAGCTACCAGTGTAAAAGTTTCTTCATAGTCAATTCCTTCTTCTTGATTATAACTTTGGACCACTAATCTAGTCTTGTTACGCATAATGACTCCATTTCATCTCTTTTGTTTCGAAAAACCCATTTAATACCAATAACGGTTTGATTTGTTGGTCTAGCGACCATGTCCCAAACATGGTTTCTTTCAAATTGATTAAGTTCATCTTACATTGTTAGAATTCAAAACTCATCGAATTCCAGTTTTTTAAGGTTTTGGGTTCAATTTGTGAAATGAAGGCACAACTACCAAGATGATTTCTAAGAAAAGTTCTAGTAGTAATACCTTTTGATGGATCGTCGCTTATTAACTCTTTTGGGTGAGACGAGACAAACTTCCATCCTTTTAGCAAGGTGGAGTCACCTTGAGCTTCGGTTGGTGTTTCTTCTCTTCCTTGATCGTTTGGCTCCTTTGATTGTTCTTCATTAGACACTCCTTTGTCTCGGACATTCATTTGTTCAAAATGAGTCTCTAAACCTACATCATCATCATCAATACCCTTCTCTCGATCAAGTAGATTAGTTTCATCAAAAGTAACATGTGTTGATTCTTCAACGACTAGAGTTCTTTTGTTGAAGATTCTATATGCTTTGCTAGTCAATGAGTAACCAAGAAAAATCCCCATATAGGATTTTGAGTCAAATTTCCCCAAATTGTCTTTTGTGTTTAAGATAAAACATTTGCAATCGAAAAGTTTGAAATAACTAATATTGGGTATTCTCTTTTTCCAAAACTCGTATGGAGTTTTGTTTTTCTTACGACTAACCAAAACTTTATTTATGATATAGCATGCGGTATTAACGGCTTCAGCCCAAAAATGCTTCGATAAATTATTTTCATTTAGCATGGTTCGAGTCATTTCTTGTAATGTGCGATTCTTCCTCTCTACTACACCATTTTGTTGAGGAGTTCTAGGAGCCGAAAAATTATGTTCATATTCATTATTATTACAAAAATCATCAAATGCAAGATTGTCAAATTGTCACTTCTAATCGTAGTAATAGTGTGAACCTTTTCATTTTCAACTTTCTTACAAAAATGTTTGAAAGCTTTTAAGGCTTATCTTTTGCACTTAAAAATATTACCCATGTAAATCTAGAAAAATCATCTAACAAAAGCATAGTATTTACCACCTAAACTAGTTGTTTTTGATGGTCCAAAAAGATCCATATGAAGAAGTTGCAATGGTTTCGTTGTTGAAGAAAATATTTTTGGTTTAAAAGAACTTTTGACTTGCTTCCCAAGTTGACATGCATCACAAATTTTGTCATTTTCAAATTTCAAGTTTGGCAATACTTTCACAAAACAATTTTTAGAAATTTTCGAAATAAGTTCCATGTTTACATGACCAAGTCTTCTGTGTTAAAGCCAGGTTTTGTCTTTAAATCCAAGCAAGCAATGTTCATTATTTTCATACTCAATATTAATGATATAAATATCCTTATTTCGACTCCCTCTGAAAATCACCTCTTTTGATATAGCATCCTTAATTAGGCATTTGGAAGGATCGAATTTTATATTATAACATTTATCACATAATTGACTAATACTTAGCAAATTATGTTTGAGGTTATCAACTAACAAAACATTTTCAATAGAGAGTGATAGGTGATTACCGATGTTGCCGATTCCAATTATCTTCCCCTTTGCATTGTCTCCAAAAGTCACATGACCTCCATTCTTTATTTTGAAGTTTGAAAGTAGTGATCGATCTCCTGTCATATGCTTTGAGCATCCACTATCGAAGAACCACTTTCTATTGGTTTTCTTTAGTATCTACAAAAACAATTTGATTTTTGATTTTTGGTACCCATACAAATTTGAGTCCTTGATAGTTAGTTTGTGAGGATTCTTTAATCCACTTATTTTTGTTTTCAAAATATAGTTTCTTTTTAACTAAGCAATTAAAAGAAACATGTCCAATTTTATTACAAAAAGTGCAAGTGGTGTTTGAAGCTTTGACAAACATGTTTTGAAGATATTTTTGTTTTAAAAATGGTTTGAATCTGATTCCCCCTTTGTCAAAAACACATTTTTGATTTCCGAGCATTAAATCAAAATTCTTCTTTCCTTCGGTAAATTTATAAACTATTTTTGTTAAATCATCAATTTTTTCTTTTAGGGAACTATTTTCCTTAATCAATAAATCATGGTCAAAGTTTTCTTTTGATTTTTCCAAAGTTTTCTTTAATTCATCTTTTAATAAAGAATTTTTCTTTTTAAGAATAGAATGACTTAAGGCAAGTTTTTCAAAGACTTCAAGTAATTCATCATAAGAGAATTTTTCTTTTGTACTTACCTCATCTTCGAAGGTCATGAAGCACATGGGAGATTTCATGTTGATCATCGCTTTCATTTTGATCTTCATCTTCACTATCATCCCAAGTAGCTTGAAAAGCCTTTTTCTTGAAACTTCTCTTCTTGTTCGGGCACTCGGTTCCCTTATGGCCGGGTTTATCACATTCGTAGCAAATAATCTTCTTGCTCTTTTCTTCTCCTTTATCGTCTTTTCTTTGAAACTTTTTGTTGTTTCGAAAGCCTCTCCATTTTTTCACGAAAAGTACTAGATCATCGAGCTCTTCATCACTCATGTTACTTGTTGATGTCTCCTCATCAATTGCCGATTTTAGAGCAATTTGCCGTTTAGGAGATTCTTTTGATTCCTCTTTGCTTTTCTTTGTCTTTTCCTTGATCTAGGCATTGTTGAGCTCATAGGTCATCAGCGTTCCATGTAATTCTTCCAACGGGTATGTATTCACATCCTTTGTGTTTTCTATAAGCATCCGTATGGGACTCCATTCCTCTGAAAGTGACCTAAGCATTTTACTCACAAATTCACCGTTAGTATACTTTCAATCAAAACATTTTAAGCCATTAATAATATCGGTGAAACGAGTAATCTTATTAACAATGGGCTCATCTTGTTTCATAAAGAAATTTTCAAATTCTTTGACTAGCATATTTATCTTAGTTTCCTTAACTATATTTGTTCCAACATGAGTGACTTCTATAGCATGTCAAATTCCATGAGCCGAATCACATGTGCTAATTCTATTGAATTGATTTCTATCCAGTGCACAATAAAGCAAATTCTTGGCCTTAGCATTTAATGACAATTTTCTCCTATATTCTTCATCATATTCCTCTCTAAGCTTGGGAATACATTGATCTGATTTACCATCAATTTTAATAGTTTTTGTAGGCACATAGGGACCATATTCAATAATTTTCCAAATATTATAATCAATAGATTGAACATAAATCATCATTCTAGCTTTCCAATAATTATAATGTATGCCATCAAAGAAGGAAGTTCGGTTGGTAGAATACCCCTCGAGATTTTAAAAACCGATGTTAGCTATAACTCAAGATTGTGAAATCTTAAAGAAGTGAGTACTGAGCTCTGATACCAATTGTAATCCCAAGATAGGTTAACCAAGAGGGAGGTGAATTGGTTTTTAAAACTTTTTCATTAACTACTATGAAATTTTAAACAAATGATAACACAAATGATAAAGAAATAAACTAAATGAAAATAACCTCGTAGATGGTATGATATAAGCTTGCACAAAGTAAAACGTTAAGTAAAGAGTTAGAAAGTGCAAACGATATGCTATGGAGGTTCGATCCAACCCAATGATCTACGTCCCCCGTTACCAAGCTCTTCGTTACGAGCAAGGCCTTTTTCATTATGTTGATTGACTTGTGGTGCAATCCAACCCTTTACAACGCTTCTGGTGACTTACAACCAAGGAGCACCGATCCTTTTACAATGTTGAGCTTTTTCGGGACATCAACACGACCCACAATTCAAAATAAATTTACAAGTGAAATCTTCTCTTCTTATTGAATGATAGAATCATGATTTATAACAAGAAGAGAAGAGGCAAACACTTCAATAGATGGTAATGAGTTTAGCTCAAAGTGTTGAGATGAAAAACTTCTTGAAGAACTAAAGATTTTCACAAAGTTAAATCACTCAAAAGTTTTCCAAGAGTTTGATGCTTTTCATCTTCTTAAAGATGGATAGTAAGGTAGTTGTGAACAATAAAAAGCCTCACTTAATGCTCAAGAAGGGTTTTTGTAAGTGGAGAAATAGTGAGGTATTTATAACACTCAAACGATCAAAAACTCTGCCATACCGACGCACTTTACCGGACTTCTGGTAAAATATCGGATGGTCAACTAGCCGTTATTTTTTGTCAGAAAATTGAACCATTGGAGCATTTTTTATTATGCCGGACGTCCGGTATGTGTACAGGACATCCGGTATAGCCAAAAATGCTCGAAACGTCCTCGTTTTTAAATCTCGTCAAATGTAAATGTGGGAGGGATGTTTAAGATATTTTTCAAAGTTTTGTCATATTTAAAAATATGTGTCATGATTTTTTACTTTTGAAAAACATAATTTTCAAGTAAAACATTTTTGTAAAATCAAAACTTTGAGCTTGTGACGATGCATTACCAACTATTAATGCGTTTTAACTTTACATATAATCGTGAAACGTCTAAATACTTAGTTTGAATATTTGATGCGCATTGCGTGACGGTACTTCGACTTATGTCTCAATTTTCATTGAGGCAACCTTTTGAGGGATTTGCAAAATCATTCTTCATGGCCCCGATTGTTTGATCATGTTTCCACGTTGGCCATTGTGTGCAAATATCTTGGTCTTGAATTTTGTGCCATCGAATACACTTATGTGAAATATCACTATGGACACTTAAATCAATTTGTTAGCAATAAATAATTTGTTTGTGATAATCAAAATGAGAAGTTAACCATAGGTCAATAGAATGAATACTGTAGATCTTGTGAAAAATGCCAAAACGTAGGTGATGTGTCCTGATGTAACATGATTCCCCTAAATCCCATTTTGGTAATTGACATATTTGATTGTTGGGGAATTGATTTTATGGGACCTTTTCCATCCTCTTTTGGTTATTTATACATCATTGTAGTAGTTGATTACGTGTTTAAATGGGCAGAAGCTTCTGCTTGTAGGGCTAACGACAATAAAACTATTGTTAAGTTTCTGAAAGAAAACGTTTTATCTCGATTTGGTAGACCACATGTTATTATTAGTGATAGAGGCACACACTTTCGCAGCCGTCCATTCTAAGCACACACTTTTACAACTGTTCATTCGAAGCACTCAGCAAAAAGTATGGGGTCATTCATAAAATTTCTACTACTTATCACCCTCAAACTAGTGGACATGTAGAACTGGCTAATAAGGAAATTAAACAAGTTCGGGAGAAAACGGTGAACCATAATAGTAAAGATTGGTCTTTAAGACTGAATGATGCACTTTGGCCTTACCGCACAACTTTTAAGACTTCCCTAGGGATGTCACCATATTGTCTCATTTTTGGAAAGCCTTGCCATTTACCTGTAGAGCTTGAACATTGAGCCTATTGGGCAATTAAACATTTTATTTTTTTATCTAGACGAGAGCGGTAAGCTTAGAAAATTTCAACTGAATGAGTTAGAGGAATTGAGGAATGACGCTTATGAGAGTTCTAGAATTTACAAGGCAAAAATGAAAGCTTTTCATGATAAAAATATTTTGAGAAAAACTTTTGAACAAAATCAAAAAGTGTACTTGTACAATTCTAGACTCCACAAGCACCCAGGTAAACTCCGTTCTAGGTGGATTGGCCCCTTTGTGGTACGTTTTTTTGAAAATGGGGCAGTAGAAATTGAAGATCTTAGCAATGATCGGGTGTTCAAAGTGAATGGACGGGGTTTGAAAATAGCATATGGGCAACAGGTGCCTACGGTGGAAGAAATTCTCCTTGCAGACCCTCTTTACCACCTTTGACGTCCTCCAAGTATGGTCTTCACTTTACTTTTCTCTGTATTAGCATATGGTTTGTTTTCCATTTATGTCATCCTGGAATTTAAAATATAAATAAATAAATAAAAAATTCAGGTAGTTTATGCGAGTAATTTCCATCCTGTACTTTCATACTGATCAGAGGAATACTTTGAACCACATTTTCTTTACCTTATTGAACATTTTTCATGTTCTTTGCGTGCTTTTCCGTTTTGCTATTTGTGGTTATCTAAACATTAAAGTCAATGTTCCAAATAAGTTTGAGGGTAGGGAACATGCGTTTATCATTTTGTCTACAATTTTTTTTTTGTGACTATGTGCGTTTTAAAAAAAATTGTAGTTTTTATTTATTTATTTTCAGATTTTTATTTGTTTTTTAGTATTAGATTATATTTTTAGTTTGTGTACTTGTGTGGATTTGATAACTATGTTGGCTATGATGTGATTATTGGAATATGTATCGGCTGTGAATAATGAAAATATTACAGTATTAGATTAGTCAAAAACCTGTTTATGTGAAACTTGACATTTTCTATGCACGTTACTCATGTTTGGCATATTGAGTTATTGGTGAGGTTCAATATTCAGAAAATAGTTGAACATAGCAAGTAAAATCGAACAACCTCTATAGTACCGATCCATAATCCAAATATAGAGTAGTTTGGAGATATTTGAGCTGTTACGAGAGAACATTGAGATGAGTAGGGATTTCGTGCATGAAAATCTTGTGTTGAATGTCTAAAACCTATGAGATGAAGACAATGTCAAAGTTTTAAGTTAGAGGCTAGTTTTAGAAACTGAATGTCTAAAAGAAAAGGGACATTGCACTAATTTTTGAGTGAATAAAATGATCTTTTCGAGTCCATATAACTCAGGTGATTAAGCCAAGTACATTGATTGAGCTCCAAACATTCGGTTGATAAAATTACACATTTGATGAGAATTAAGCAACTTAGTTTAGTCTTCAGGTTGAAGCAATCAAAACTATAGGAAGATATCGACTTGTTGAAATGTGAGCTTGTAATAGTGAGATCCAAGCTAAGAGAGGGTAAGGAATAGAATTGAAAAGTTCAACTAAAAATGTGCCCCGAGAAAATTGAGTGAAAAGTATAAGTTTGGGGTGTGTGTATCTCTCAAGCGAAGTAAGGATATATTTGACTGCTATGGTGTCAGGTGTTGAGCAAATCACAATCTGAATATGTTGACATGAGTTTTCATACAACACACATCGAGATAAGCATGTAACAGGTGGAGATTGATTTAATTTTTACACTGTTGTAAGTGTTCATTTGTTTGATTACATAATTCCAATGTTGAGACAGGTTGTCAAACCATGTTTTGTGTAGAGCTCAGCTACATTTTTGTTTAAGGACAAACAATAATTTAAGTTTGGGGGAGTTTGATAAGTGCATTTTTACACATTTATTTTACTATCAATACATGGAAAATTGTTGGTTAATATGTAGGAATATGACCTAATTCAATGCAATTTATGTTTTACAGGACAACATGATGAATATAGCGAAATTGGGAAGAAATAAGGAAAAAAAGGACCAAAATGAAAGAAAATGAAAGTTTAGGAACTAAATCATAAATATCCAAAAATTGATTCGGAAGGGTAAATGGGAATTTGAAAGAGTTGGAAGCTAACTGGTTGAAGACAATTGGCTTTGGATAAAGAATTGGAGAAAAGAATGCAAAAAATAGCGAAAAATGGCAAAATTCGAAGTCTGATGACCAAATTGCAAATACTCAATAGTTGATTCGGACAGCAAGAAGATACTTTGAAGATTGGTAGGAGACAATTGGATGTAACTGGAACTCAAAAAGGACTAGAATATAATCAAAATATTGTCAAAATCAATTTCCAATTCGCACAAGATATATTTCTGATTTTTAGCCAAAGATTGAGACTCATTTTTAACATAGTAAGCGTCCGAATGGAAGAAATATATTTCCACCAAAGTTGTAGCCCTTTGAGTTATATTTTCAAATCATATTTAATCGTCTAAATCGGATATCGAGAAAGAAATTTATGACCAAAATACTGACTGCTGTGCAGAGACAAAAATTCGCGTGCAAATGCAAATTTCCTTATTCGATTGGAACTCTTTTGGAAATTAATTTGGACGTGATTTTCATCCAATTTTTGACTCCTGCATATACTTAACAGTGAATATATATTGGGGACACCTCCATACTCTTTTCTCTTATCTTTTGGCTCAAGAACTCCATGAAGAACTAAACAATTTGGTGAAACGAGGGAGGAACTCATTAGATTTGGTGATTTCATGTCTTTTATTTATGTAATTTGTTATTTTTCTTGTTAAAAAATTTTAGGTTTAGATTTTCTCTTCATAAATTTATTTTGAAATTGGTTTAACTCTTATTAGATTTTTCGTAGACATTAGTCATGCTTTTTCTATCGAACGAATGAAACACTTGTTGAATTTCAATTTCATTTCATTTATTTTATTGGTGTGATTATTTACTGTCTTATGGTTGATTTATAATCTAATTTTAATAAATAATTGTGGAAAATTGTTTGGAAAATCTTTGGCATGTACCACACCAGTGCCCTCTTAAGATCTTTTACGGTCTTTCTTCCTCGTTCTACCTTTTCGTAGGATTTCTGGTGGCTTGACCAACTCGATTTTCTCAATTCTAGAATCCAACATCTACAATTTGACGTCAACCGTAGGGCCCTAGCAATCATTTTTACGAACGAAGCTCTTACCATTACTGTTCATCATTCACCATGTTGGGCACTTTTGAAATCCACCGTACGGATGGCTCTACTGATTATGCTTTGGACGAAATCGCTCGTCAAGGAGTGGGACGAATGATTAGCTAGGAGGTGGAAGCAACAAGGCAATAGGGAGACAGCTCAAGTCATATCACCGCTCATCCAACCATTACACAGCCAGTCCAGCCGACAGCTATTCAGCAGGATGCTATTCATCCTGCCTCCACATACTCTTAACCTATCACTCTGTCTGGCAAAGTAACTGCACAACAAGCCCAACTTATCGGGTTGACAAAGAAGAATTCACAAAAATTGGAAAGACTAGAAGCGGAGAATGTTCCCATCCATATGGAGAATCGAGACCTTCAAGAAAGGATGGAATCATTGGCGTTCAATCTAACTTTGGTACGTCTGTCCCATTCCCATATTCCCTTCAAGCCAACGCTTTCACTTGAGCAAAATGGTCTTAGGACCATTGGTTCAAACGTCCAATTTGCCACACCGCTGAACGGAGGGTCAAAAGATGTACAACCATATCCTACCAATGGACAAGATCCAGAGTTCACACAAAAGTTAGTGGCAAATGAAGACATGGTTCAACGTATGCCTGGGATGCTTGCATCAATCAAAAAGAGTACAGATAGTTCTTTCGCCTACTCTTCCTTGTTGACGAAATTTCCCTAATTGAAATGCCCAAAAAGTTTAGCTTCCCTAACATGAAACTTTACAATGGGATGGCTAATGCGGACGATCACGACAGTTTTAAAACCCGTAAGTGAACAGGATAGTGATCGAGTAATATAGTAGTGTGTAAATTGTCGAACCCACAAGAACTACGTGTTTTATCAAGTTAACGTTAATAATACCCTTAATCGAATAGCAATAATAATTTGTAATAAATCTATGTATAATTTATCACGTACTATAAATCAAAGTAAAAGTTTATCAAACTTTTGAGATGCATTGCTAAGATGTAGAATCCCCCTTGTTAATCCATTTTTAGTACAACAATTAAATTTACTTATTGTTATCATGTGAGTTGGTCAAAGTTTCAAATTTATTTAAAAGCTTCTCTCGATAGAAATTAAATCTAATTCTATATGTAACCTTTATATATCTCGATAAAAGATATCATCGTATAAGAAAGCATTAAACGTGTTAGAACATCAAAATAACCATGCGAAGCATAGAGGTATATCTCTATCATCTATCGAACCTCACAATACTTATTACTACGTGCTAACGATCCTATGACCTCTCTCGATTATAATAAAATCCACAAACAATTCAACTAATGGCCAAATAATTGAAAAGTATGCTAAACCATAATAAACATCCAAACACTCAAACAAATCAACGTCAAAATAATTAATTAATACTAAAAATTTCAAAACAACGGTTCATCTATATCTTAGCAATGTAAAAATATAGCCTAGAATAATATTGAAACTAAACATGCAAAAGTGGAACGAAATCACCAGAAATTGACCAAACGTGAACAAATCTAAAATTAATTCTTTCTTCAGCTGCTGCCAGATTTCTTTGCCTCTTTCTACGTGTATCAATATATATTATATATATCAATTATGCATTGTCTCCGTCTGCGTGTATCTTTAATTATGCTTCCTCTCTTTTGCTGCCAATTTGTGTATATAACGTTAATTTCACAGCAGCTTTTATAAAAGTCCATCCAAATTGAGGCCCAATTAATTAATGTTTACTTCGAAAATCCTCAACTCTTTCACGTAATGCAAGTTAGTCTTTGTACTTTGGATTTTACCATTTTCGCCACATTTTGCTTCTTTCATTCAATTCATTTTTCCATTCAAAGAATTTTACCTATTAAACATAAAATGCAACAATTTAGAATATATTGTGTCAAAAGAATTATCAATTATCTTTATTTTAGGTCCAAAATAAGTGTAAAAAATTATACTTATCAGATCACACAGCTCAACACAGACAGAGAATGATTACAGCTGCTATCCTGAGAGACATTCCCGAGGCCTGCATGTATAAGGGGTTCGGCTTCAGGCTTGTGGGCTAGCCACACAGTGGTATGCAAACCTTCGTAATAATTATATATCGTCATTCGCACAACTAACTGATACTTTTGTTGAGCAATTTGCAAGCAGCAAAAAATTTGAGACGTGCCACGATGACCTCTATCATATAGTGCAAAGGAGAAGTGAATCACTTGGTAAATTTATTGGACGATTCAACCAGGAAAAAGTTTCCATTCCTAGCTATAACCAACAAAATATTGTTTCTACTTTTCGAAAGGGACTCCTTCTGGACACTGATTTTTATAAGGAACTAACCAAATAACCTTGTAGTACAATGGAGGATATCTTGGCTAAAGCGTGGGACCAAATTAAATGGAAAGATGATGATGCTAATTTTAATTTTACCAGATGACAACTCTCTAAAGAAGAGCCGTGATGATAAAATAGGGTTGACAAATGGCCTGCAAGTACTTAATCTTCTCCAAATATGAGGGACACCAAGCACAACGAGCTACCCAGACCATTTGATCACCTTTCTATAAGGACAGAAGGTTCGGATCCCTAAATACAACCTCTCAATCGGACCATCAAAACTAATTGCAGTGCTGAAGGAGATGGGAAGCGTAGTAAATTGGCCTGGAAAGATGAGAAGCTCTAGTGACCAACGTGACAAGACTAAGTGGTGTGAGTTTTAGGCAAACCACGGCCATTGAACATATGACTGCATTGCCCCTAAGATTGGAAGTGGAAAAGTTGTTGAAGAGATGACACCTTATAGACTTTCTGACTAAAAAAGGAAAAGAAAAAGTCGCCAAACGACAACAATAACCACAAGGTAAGCAAGGCTTAGGTCCAGCGGTCGCATCGACACATGATAGAACTATTAACTTTGTCACTGGCGGGTCAGAAGTTAGTGGGATAGCAAGGGCAGCGGCACAGAGACATGCATATTGAGTAACTTATATTTGCCTGAGTCTAAGCCAAGAGAGCAAGCCAGACTCACCACAGATCATTAGCTTCACAACCTCCGAGGTTCGTAGCTACTGAGTACAAAATCCACTTGTTCCATTCCTTGTGCCAGAATAGGACAGTGTGTTGTATTATGCTCTGCCCCACACTCTTTGCAACTTAGCTTCTTCGTTTGTACTGCATTGGCTGTCTGTGATATACTTTCCACCTTATGAAATAATGAATCTATCTTCGCAGATAAAGCTAAGTAAGCATCCATCACGTATTCACCCAGCGTTTTCTTTTGAATAACTCGCTCAAAAGCCCATATAGCTGAAGTAGTAGCCACTGTCTCGAATAATTTCAAAGACTCATCAATTGTCTTTGTGGATAAAGAACCGTTTGACGAAGAATACACCATTCTTTTGAACGATGGAAGCAATCCCGCATAGAAATATTGGACTTAAAGACCTTTGCTAATACCGTGATGAGGACACTTCCGAAGCATGTTCTTGAACATGTTCCAACCTTCATCAAAAGATTCTAATTCACTTTGATGGAAGATAGGTATATCATGCTTCAATTTTGCTATCTTGGCCGGTGGGAAAAATTTTGTTCAGAACTTTTGGGCTAGATCATTCTACGTGCTAATACTAGTGATAGGTTGAGAATCTAACCACTCAAGTGCTTTGTCATCCAAAGTATGTGGTAACAGCCTTAGTCTAATAGCATCATTAGAAATACCAGAAATACCCTGATATTGAAAATGTTGACACATCTCCAAGAATCAAGAGATGTGCGTATGTGGATTTTCTTCAGCTCTGCCATAAAATCGATGTCCATTCTGGAATAGATGTATAACATTGGTCTTCAGCTAGAATTTAGGCTTGCCAAACGAAGGATAGACAATGCTCGATTTACTTTGAATGATATGTGGTGAAATCCCCAACAAACACGTTTCCCTCAACAATGGCTCCTTCTTTGTTGACTTGAGCTAGCGGATTGTTTTGCTCATTAGCTATTTCTACTTGTTTTTTTTCGTCTTTTTGTTGTGCTACTCTTGCTTCCCTCTGTCTACGATGGAAGGTGCATTCGATTTATAGATCAGTTGGAATCAATTCACCATCAAATGACCTTTGCATACAATACTTGAAAGAAAATCAATAGTAGCACTTAGATACAATAAAAGGGAAGGACATAAATAACTAAAAATGTTCGACTTAATGTCGAGGTAAGTAAAATAAACTAAACTCAATCCCCGGCAATAGCGCCAAAAACTTGTTCACGAAAATATAATTCGAATTTAAACCACATTAAGTATACGGTTCGTTAACAAGTAATAAAGTATAATTGAATTCAGGTATCATCCTACGGAGATTGATTAGTTGAATTCTAATTATTACGACCTTAACCGAAATAAGAATAATGTGATGTATTTGTTTGTGACAAAATTATAACTAAAATACTTTACTTATTCAATGATGTGTAACTTAATTAACTTAAATGCAATTTATTCTAAAGTCAGATTAATGTATTTAATAAATAACGAACGTACTAGGATCCCGAATTCTCATGCAATAATCAATTTTCCTGGTTTTACACGTTGACAATAAGATTGAATTTTGACGAATCGATGTTACTATTTTATTTAACAATCTCTCTCAAGTAATGTTAAACCTACTTTATATTTGACCCAACTCTATTTCTATGATGGATGCGAATATATAAAAGTGCATGAATTTTTATGAACACTTAAAGATTCACATAGAGGATAGCGGTATATTTCTATCCCCTATTGGACCATATGACAATTTATATAAGTTGAAACTATTTTCCTTCTTTCGAATGCATAAAATAAGCCACCAAATTTACACAACTACAATGCACAATAATTGTGGAGAAAAGAAAATTATATAGATCATTCAATATTCAAAAACATGTTTCAAGGTTAAGTATATAAAACTAAAGATTAAAACTCATATTACATGGTTCATCGTTCTCCTAGCATAAAGAAAACTAGCCTAGCATGTTATGAAGAAGAAAACAAAAGAAATATTGAAGAATCGACATCATCCAAATAATGCTTGAATTTAATCTTCGAGTCTTTGAATCGATCTTCATAGTATTGCCCCTTTCTATGCTCCCAAAAGCTCTTAGAATCTCTTCTTCCGCGTTTTGGACGACCCTAGGTTTTAAAAAGAGGCCCCAAGGTTTGTTTCCATAAGAGTTTTATTCAAATAAGGAAACAAGAAATTTTCCTTCGACATTGTACTATGCGACCGCATAGTTACATCAAACTCCTCGCTGAAAATTCTCTGAAGCACTATATGCGACGCATGTAAGAAGAACTATGCTATAGTATAGTTCAAGTAACTTTCATTCTTTACGTTTTGGTCCCCGTACTCCGTTTTCTCGTTTCTTCTTCTTCCAACACTTCATGCTACATTGGTGTTTGACTCTTTCACATCTTTGTTTCTTCTTTCGGGTCATCTTTTGGAAATTAGCACTTTGGTCCCTAATCATTGGTTTTATTCTATTTTAGTCTTTTTTTTGGTCATTTTTCATAAATTTTACCATATCCATCAATGTTATCCTACAAAACATAGTTTATATATAATTAAGTCATATTTCAATATATTTGCCAACAATTATCCATGTTTTGTAGCCTAAATAAGTGTGTAAAATGCACTTATCATTATCATTCTGTTGGAATCCACGTACTTGCATACTCACTCTCTATAGCTCTCCCTATATGTTGATCTGCCTCCACTATATCACCTCCAAAATATTTGTTATGTTGCCAACAAATCTACCCAACTATACCTAGGTTACTTGCATCTGAGCTAATTGTCTACTCAGGAGGGCTGTGTCGGTATCTAGAGCATTCTATGGTGGTGATTTTGCTTGCTCAAGGTCGTGTGCTTTTTTTTTTCTCTCCTTGTCTTACTTCTAAATGTTCAATGGTTCTTAAGCTAATTGGGGTATCTAGAGCAAAACTCTTCTCTCTTGGCAGTAGTGGTACCTCGGCTATCAAGTAGATTCCACTAATCAAGCATGAGAGCATAATACTGCCTCGAAGGCCAATAGATGAAGCTAACTCCCATATGAAATCATATATATGGGCTCCTAAATCAAACTTCTATACTCTTTCTGTGTGATAAAGTAGCCTACCCTTTTGATCATTTAATTTTGTCCCTGGGGTGTGGGGTAAATTTTGGTGCAGAAGATGATATGTAAGAGTCTGAGCTCTGAAATCAACTCATTATGTAAGAAATGAGATGAACGAAGCGGTCACTCAACCTCCTTACTATATAGAAAATGAGCTACAAATGCCATATATTGCTCCTCTAGCGGGGGCTCTATTTGAGTGTGGTTCAATCCATAATATTTGTTAATTACCGATGGGCTGACTCGGATCCATTTTCCTCTCACCTATGTTTGGTTTCTGTGTGACGATTCTGAGTAATCAATTTTAGCATTGACGTTGGGGATAAATTCCCTTACCAATGTAGGATATGTTGAATGAGCCATACCAATAAATTTTTCCCAACCACAATGGTGTATAATTTCTTTCTACTAGCTATCCCTGAAAATCACCAATCATGACCCACCTCTCTTGATAAAGTGGGGGAATACCCCCAAATTATACAACTCTATGTCAATTTTCATGCACTTGCTCTACAAAAATGTCATGATATAGGGTATGTCTCCAATAAATGAAGGCAATATAGTTCACATTCACTAAACGAACATAAAAGTGGTAAATTCATGTTTTTACCCTAAATCGATCAGGGACTTTCACCATAGGAAAACATCAAGAAAAAGTAAACTTTTCTCTAACAGTCTCTGGAATATGAAAGTTCATATGTTGTTCATACTCATGTTCAAATTTGAGGTAAAACGGAAGTCGTTTGGGTCAGACAAGAAAAGGACGAAGTTGGTGACTTGAGGTGGTTGGTGCCTAGGCAATGTCAAGCCAAAGTGTGCCAATCGGAGTCAATGTGTTTTCTAATGGAATTTCAGAGAATCTCAACACCCAAAACAATCTCAAATGTGTATCAATAATTCCAATTGCTAGATTAGCCCTAATTACACAATAAGGTCTTCTTAGGAAAATTATGAAACACCTTGAAGGTACCTAGTTTTCCCTAAAATTTAAAGAGGATAAAGTTTGAATCAAATTTCCATTTTTCTCATCACAACACAATCCAATAAACCAAAACTTACATAAGCCAATACTCCTCAATTATAACTCAAATTTTGAATAAAAGCAATGGCATAATAATTAAGAGAAATGGAGTAGAGATGAATAACATACATTGAATTCTTTTTGCCTAGATGATGTGCAATAGATGTAATTGATGATGGAATAATTAAACTCAATGCCTAGTGGTTAGAATTGCTTTGCTTGTTTGAGGAGATGAAGTGCACTATGTGTTGAGCTTGCCATTTTTCAAAACATGTGTTGATATGTACAAAATGTTGTGTATTTGTGAATTGCAAATTGAAAGTGTCGTGGGTGAAGAGTAAAAAAGTGTTGTGTGCATGCTGGGAATAAGCCGTGAGTGGTGATAATTATAGGTGCTATGTGTGTAGAATTTCAAAGTGTGTGTATGTATTGAAGAAGAGAGTCGTGGGAGAAGATGAAGGAATAACGTGTGTGTGAGCCTTTTTTTTTCATTTAAACTTAGGATCTTTGTGTATGACCCGGACCACCATGATCTCAATTTGCTGTCCAACCTCAAACTTTATTCTTTGAATGTGTATATCATGCCACTTTTTAGTGCGCTCTTTGTATAACTTCGCATTCTCATAGGCTTCCAACAGAAACTCATCCATCTTATTCAATTGAAGTAATCTATTTTACCCATTACTTTTAAATCAAAATTCAAGTTTTGAACTGCCCAATTGGCTTGATGCTCCAACTCAACTGGTATATGACACGCTTTCTCAAAAATTAGACGATAAGGAAACATGCCTATAGGGGTTTTGAAAGTTATTCTGTAGGCCTACAAGGCATTTTCAAGTTTCTTAAACCAATCTTTTCTTGAAGAACTAATAGCCACTTCAAGGATTTGCCTCAACTCCCAATTGGAGATTTCAACTTGCCCACTGGTCTGAAGGTGAAAGGGGATAGCTGTATGATGTCGGACGCCATATTTAGCCAACAAGGACTTAAATTGACGATAGCATAAGTGTTTACCCCCATCACTAATAATTGCGCGGGGTGTACCATACCAAGTGAAAATATACTTTTTCAAGAAACTTATATCTACCCGGGCATCATTAGTCGGCAATGCAACTGCTTCCACCCATTTAGAGACATAGCCAAATGGAACGAGAATATATTGATTTGAGAACGACGGATGAATGGTCCTATGAAGTCAATTCCTCATACATTAAACAGCTCCACCTCAATAATATTATTCAAAAGCATCTCATTCATACATCTTCAAAAAAATATAAGCATCTCTGAATATTAAAGGCCAATAGAACCCAGACTATAGGATTTTTATAGTTGTCTTTGAATACCAAAGTGTCCAGCATAGGCAGATAAATGACACTGCTCGAGTAGCTGAAGAACCTCTTCTTTTGGAACACACTGCCTAAGTATCTAATCAAGACCCCGTCTGTAGAAGAATAGGATCCTTCCAAAAATAGTACTTCAAATCAGAAAAGAATTTTTTTCTTTGGACAACTTGAATAATCTGGTGGAATGATGGGTTTTGCCAAATAATTCATAATATCTTCTTATCATAGTGCATCCTCCACATAAAAAACATGTTCATCTGGAAAGATCTCATTTATATCTAAATATTATTTCTGCTCTTCATGCTCAAATCAGGATAAATAGTCAACTATTAAGCCTTTACTTCCCTTCTTGTCTCTTGTCTCCAAATCAAATTCTTGCAAAAGAGTACCCATTTGATCAGTCTTGGTTTTGCATCCTTCTTTGCCGTCAGATACTTTAAAGCTGCATGGTCAGTGTATACTTTTACCTTTGATTCAACAAGAGAAGATCGAAATTTATCAAAGACAGAGACTATAGCTAGAAGTTCATTCTCAGTGATGGTGTAGTTTAGCTATGCATCATTCAATGTCTTGCTTGCATAATAGATCACATGAAAAATTTTATCTCTTCGCTATCCCAATATTGCTCCCGCTGTGTAGTCACTTGCATCACACATCAGTTCAGATGGCAAACTCCAATATGGTTGAATTATTATTGGTACTGAAATTAACTTCTATTTTAGAGTGTTGAAAGACAATAAACACTTGTCAAATAAGTCAAAATGAACATCTTTGACTAGCAGATTTTATAATGGTTTAGTAATCTTAGAGAAGAACTTGATGAAGAAACAATAAAATCCTGCGTGACCAAGGAAATTGCGAACAACTTTAACTAAAGTTGGAGGTAATTTCTCAATAACCTGAATCTTTGCCTTGTTCACTTCAATCCCTTTAGCTGAAATCAGATGTCTCAGTACGATTCCTTCTTGTACAATGAAGCAACATTTTTCCTAGTTTAGTACCAAATTAGTTTCCTTACATCGCTGCAAAACCAATTTCAAGTGCTCTAGGCACTCATCAAATGAAGAACCGAAGACTGAGAAATGATCCATGAAGACTTCTACAAATTTTTCCATCATATCAAAGAAGATTGCCATCACACAATGCTGAAATGTAGCAGGAGCATTGTATAGACCAAATGGTATCATATGGTAAGCAAAGGTGCCATAGGGACAGGTAAAAGTAATCTTCTCTTGATCCTCGACGCTATCAAAATATGATTATAATCGGAGTATTCATCAAGAGAGCAATAATGGGAGTGACATGCCAACCTCTCCAACATCTGATTAATAAATGGAATGGAAAAGTGATATTTCCAAGTAGCAGTGTTGAGTTTGCAATAATCAAACTCTTAATTCTGCCACGGTTCTGGTAGAAAATAGTTCATTTTTCTCATTTTGTACGACTACGATACCCCTCATTTTTGTCTCAACCTGAACAACATGCACTATTTGAGATAGGATAGATTATCCATGCATCTAAAAGCTTTAATACCTGTGCTCTGACTACCTCTTTTAGATTTGGATTGAGTTTCCTCTGGTTGTCTATACTTGGTCAAAAAATATCCTCTATGAGAATTTTATGCATGCAAAGTGTAGGGTTGATCCCTCTGATGTCAACAATAGACCACCCAATACTCGTCTTATTTTCTCTAAGTACCTGCAGTAGTCTCTCTTCTTCAAGCTTACTGATGGAATTTGAAATAATGTCAAACAATGTGGAAGATTCTCCCAAGTAGGCATAATGAAGATGAGATGGTAATTGTTTTAGCTCTAACTTAAGATGCTGTTGAATTGATGGCAATCGCTTTTGTAGGATTGGTGCCCAACTCATGAAAGTGTGGTCTGAGCCTATATAGAGGATTAGCTTTAAGATATCTTGCACAGATCTCAATCTCACTAGAGTTAGAATGAGTGGATTGAGAATGCACAATGTATGCATCATATGGATCATATGGATTATTCAGTTGAAATGTGTCGTGAACTACCTTGTCAATCACATTGATCTAAAAGCAATTGTCTAACTCCGTTGGGTATTTCATAGCCTTGAATACATTAAATGCAAGCCTGTTCTTCATAAAGCCTTAGAATCAGTTGACTTGTTTGTACTTCAATAAGAACTCTACTGGTAGCTAAAAATGGTCAGCCCAAAATAAGTGTAATGTCCCTATCCTCATCCATGTCAAGAATAAAAAAATCCGCTGTGAAGATGAATTTGTCTACTTTCTCCAAGATATCTTCAACGATTCTTCTTGGGTGCATGATATATCAATCTGCTAATTATAAAGTCACTGTAGTTGTTTTAACCTCTCCTCGAGCCTAGTTTTCTGAAAATAGAGAATAGCATCAAGTTAATACTTATTCCTAGATCACATTAAGCTTTATCAAAATAATAGTCGCTTATAGTGTAGGGTACAGTGAAAGGAAATAACTTATTTCTAGTACTACACTCCTCTATCAACATCGCTGTCTTATGCTCGTCCAGCTTGCATTTTTTAGATAAAATATCCTTCAAGAATTTAGCATAGCTAGGCATCTAAACAAGTCCATCAGCAAAAGGGATGTTGATTTGAAGCTTCTTAAAGACTTCAAGGAATTTTGTATACTGTTTGTATAACTTGTGCTTTTGCAATCTCTAACGAAATGGAATCGAAGGCTCGTATGATTTGATATGAGTGGTTGTCTTAACTTGTGGTATGTTTGAACTCTTTTGGACAGATGTATATGTTGTCTATTCAGTGTGTTCCATATACTCCTCATCAATATAAGATATTTTTTCTTTATTTGCAACCAGCCTCTTAACATGAATCTCAGGTAACTGGACCACAATTCTGGTAGTAATTGCTTTGACATATTCCTTGGGGTTAACCTTTGTTTTGCTTGGCAATGTAGTTGGTGCTGTGCCTGATATAGCATGTGCCATCTATCCCATCTAAGTCTCCAAGTTTTTAATTACAGAACTTTGATTCTGAAGAGTTGTCTTCGTCTTTCTCATGAATTGATTATTCGCCTTCATGTATTGATCTATCTTTTCCATGAATTAATAAAATATCTCTTCCAAGGAAGTTCTCTTCTCTGTCTACTAAAACTGAGAACCTTATGGTCTATTAGAATTTTTATTACAAAAATTTGAGTGCTTCCTCCAACCAAGGTTGTATATGTCAGAATGTGGGTTATTTTTTTGGCACTGACCTCCTTGTACATATTCAACATGTTTAATATCTTGTGCAAGAATTGGAAAGTCTACTGTAATGTGATTTGCCTCGCATTCTTCACAACTTGCCTTGTTGGCTTGTACTGCATTTCCTGATTGTTGCATGATGTCAACCTTATGAACCAAAGAGTTAATTTTTGCGAACAATGTTGTATAAGTGTCCACCTTATACACTCACGGTGCCTTCCTATGAACAACCTACTTGGAAGCCCACATGACTGCAGTAGTAGCCACTCTCTCAAACAACTCCAAGGCTTCCATCAATTGTCTTCGTGGAAAAGGATCCATTTGATGATGAGTCCACCATGCTTTTGTAAGATGGAAGTAGACTTGTATAGAAATATTGGACCTAGAGTGCTTAACTGATGCCCTGATGAAGAAACTTCCTAAACATATTCTTGAAACTATTCCAAGTCTCATTAAAGGACTCGATTTCTCTTTGGCAGAATATGATATGTCATGCTTCAACTTTTTCGGTGGAAAGAATTTTGTGCAAAATTTTTGCACTAAGTCATTCCAAGTGGTGATGCTAGCAGTAGGTTGTTAGTCCAACCATTCATACGCTCTATCACGTATGGTATATGGAAACAATCTCAATCTGATAGCACCATCTCAAACCCCTTGATATTTGAAGTGTTGACACATCTCCAAAAATCGAGGGACATGTATGTATGTGGATTCTCATCAACTCTACCAAAGAATTGATGTCCATTATGAAGTAAATGGATGACATTGGTCTTCAACTGAAAGTTCAATTTCCTAAAAAGAGGACAAAAATGCTAGACTAACTCTGAATAATTTATGGAATCATGAAATTCCCAACTAGCATATTCCCTTCATCAACAACTACATCTTCATTCACCGAAACTACTAGATTATTTAGCTCGTTAGCCATCTCCTGTTGCTATTTTTGGTCTTTTTGTTGCTGTGCTTCCGTTTGCCTACGGTAAAAGGTGCATTTGATTTTCAGATTAGCTAGTATTAGTTCACCATCTTTTGAATTTCGCATAAAATGCCTAAAAGAGAGAAAATAAAAATACTAAAATAATCTGATAAAGAAGAATAAAATAAAAGTAAAAAAGTTCGAATTAGTGCCAAAATAAATGAAACTAGACTTAAATACAATCCATGCCAATAATGTCAAAAACTTGTTATGAAAATATTTGTTCGTTTGAAGTACCACAAGCACACAGTTCTTTAACAACTAGTAAAATGGATTTTTTAAGTCCAAGTATCGTTGTATTTGTTTAAATTCAAATAAACTAAGCCTTAACAAAAACAAGAAAAAACTTGAGAGATTTTTCAGTGACTAAATTGTAATCTACTTATGAAGGCAACACCTAAATTAACAAAAATCAGTGAAAAGATGTGATTGATGCAAATTTTTATGAAGATCAATTAATGAAAAGCGCACTAAGATCTTGAATCCCCTTATATCAATCTGCTTTAACCCTAACATTACAATTTTACAACATGATCCAATTATGAAGATCAACATTCCTAATTTATTTAACAATCTCTCTAAAGTAGAATTAAACATATTCTCACATGCGACCCAACTATATTTTTATGACGGATGCGAACATACAAGAATACATTAACAGTTTATGAATACTTAAAGATCACGTAAAGTATAGCGGTATATTTCTATCACATATCGGACTTTACGACGATTAACACTGTGCAACTTAGTTTTCATTTTTCGAGTATAAAAAAAGGCCACAATATTCATAGAATCATTGTGCACATAATTGTAAAAATAATAATTCCATGAAAATCGTTCAATAATTGAAAACGTGTTTGAATGTCAAAAAGAAAAATTAAGACTTAAAGGTTCATGATACAAGATTCATCGTAACCCTAACACTAGATTTATTCAGACTAACATGTTGTAGAGAAGAAAGTAAAAGACGTGAAAGTTGTTCATCACCCAAAAATCCTTGAATTCAACCTCGAAGTTCTTGAAATTCAATCTTGATGTGTTATTTGCCTCATTTTACAATTAATTCTCCACCCCCCTAATTATGTTTATAATTTGTATTTATAGTCTTCTTCCAGAAGTCCCAAAAGTCTCTAAAATTCGTGCAAATAATGCCTCGAAAAATCGTTTCTGCTTGCATTTTAGCCTAGGTATCCCCAGCGGTTGCCCAGGCATATGTCTTTTCCTCTGTTGTTGATAAACCAAGCCAGACGATTAACTGGGCAGTCGCCGAGTTATAAACACATTCAAAAACTGCATTTTGGTTTCCGAATTCGATTCTTGCCTCTTTTAAGCCCTTTTCTCTTGCACTTTCAATCCTTCAACTTCTAATTGCATCCAATTGAACTTGTAATATTTTTAATCTTTATTTTGTGGTTCGAATCAACTATTCGAATGTTGCAATTAAGTCCTCATACTTTGACTTTCACCATTCTTCTTTTCCAGTTGTTTAGAAACTGGTCCAAAACTGAAACAAAAAGGAAATTAAACTAAATTATGTAGATTCACTACTTTGATGACATAAAAGCTTAATAATATGGCGCAAATAAGTGTACAAAATGTATTTATCAAAGGTGATCGGCCAAACCATTGGGATCCTATAAACTGGTACGAGACGGGTGGATATTGGGATGGTGGCTGGCGGTTTTTAAAATTGGAAGTAGGGTAGGTCATTAGTATTGGAGGAGGAGACTACTTTTTTTTAATTTTAAATTTTATTTTAAGAGATTTGCTAAAATTGCCCTTCTAAAAACAAGGCAGGTGCACAGCACACGACAATTTAATGGTCATTTTTTATGACAATGGACGGAAATGACCACCCTCGTAAAGGAAATGTTGATTTAGGAATGTTTATGCTAAAATTGAAGTGATAGATCATGAATCCATAGAAACCTAAAAAGATAGGGACCAAAAGAGTAAAAAGCCAAATAAAAATCCATCCTCTCATCTGGGGACGGGATGTGGCCAAATCATGGGTTAACATATGTTAAGGACGAATAGTAGCAGAGTCAAGATTTGTGTTTTGGGGACCTATGGGCATTACAGTAGTCGACGACGTGTAACAAAATAGTAGTTGACACAGATTAAAATGGGGAACTCCTAATCTGCATTTACAATTTTTAATTATACTTTATTAATATATAAATTAATTTAAACTAACTTACAATTATAAATTATTAAGAAAAAAACATGAAAATAATGATACAAAACTATCTTATCTTTAGACTTTCATTCTCTAATAAAAGTGATTGATTCTTGATGTGGGACAAAATGAAACCCCTAGTGATTAATAGTGGCGGATCCAGAATATCAAGTCAGCTAGGGCGGTCGTTGATAACCATAATAATAAGATTTTTTTATTAATATTTAATTAAATAATGTTAAAAAATTTCCAGTTAATATATAAATGCATTAAAACGTAAAAAACTTGTATATATTTGAAAATATAATCAAATACAACCAAAAATAATAATAAAAAAATACAATTTTCAATCGTATATGTACAATCAAGTTTCAAGTTTTTAACGAACTCAAATGAAATAGTTTATACATAAAATATAATTAAATGGTAAAGATAAGCTCCGAGTTTAGGCAAAAGTTATTTAAATTTTGAAAACAATGATTTTTAGAAATAAAACTATTTTTGACCGCAAAAGAAAAACTGTTTTTCGAACTTTTAAAAGAATAAAGAACAATACTTAGATTGTCCAAATTTGAATTTTATAAAATAAATTAATAAAATCTAATAATAAAAGTATATATATCATAGACTAATAATTTGAGTCAATAAATTTTTTAAAGAAATTATTTCAAAAACGAAAACTATAATATATAATTATTTAGTTATTATTTATTGTATTGAAAAATTAAACAAAAAAGTAAAAAAAAAAAAGCATAGAATTGAACCCCATACTTAATGCACAAGATGGCCCTTCTACCATGTAAGCTACACTTCTTGTTGTTGAACATTGGTATAATTATGAATTAATATTTAGTTATTATTTGCATGTTTAAAATTTGAAAAGGAGAATGTTGTTCAAAAGAATCGAACTCGGGAATTAAGGTAAACGCTCCTTCAGTTGATGTGCACGCCATTTCGGTAAAACCTCTACAATAACATTTATATATAATATTATTTTCATATTTCTTAATTAATTTTTTTTACCAACGAATCCACACCGGCGGCCGCCCCGACTTGCCAGGTGCTAGGTCCACCCCTGCTAGTGAAGCCCCAACATCTCAACTATACAGGTGTGACCATGATCCCACATCAGAATATATTTAAGTAAATGTTTTGAAATGAAGCCTATAAAAGGGAATGGTCTACCGACTTATTATTAAACTGATAATGGACTTTAAAATTTTATAGGTCATTTTTAATACTTAGCCCATTAGTATATTTTTTATTTTTATATTATCCTATTTTATAGGTTAAATTTAATTATTAAAAAAAAAATTATTAATTGGAGTGGTGAAAGGGATGGGGGGTGAGATGTTGTTCGTGACCATGCCACGTTCCCTGATTAATCGGGAAATTACCTTTCCATTGTCATCCTGATTTGAAACTCTTTCTTCAAGTCCAAAACAAACAACATTTCTACTAGTTCGGACCAACTTTGTTGTCAATAAGCTTAGGCGTAAATTATATTAGGTTTCTATCTCCAAATATATAAGAAGAATAATAAAAAAATAAAAAAAAAAAATCTAGACGGGTTGGGGGACGCGAAACAAGGGACAGGAATTGAATATGTTGTAGAGAAAGGGATACACTAGGAAGCGTGATGAACAAAACCTCAAGATGCAAGACATGATAGAGAGATTGCTCTAATCGGATTAGACAAGTCGCAATTGTTGGGTTGGGACACAGATCTGGGGATGTGAATTTCTTTAATTTTTGTTTTTTTTCTTTCCTATCTTTCGATATTTTGTTAATTTTTTTATATTTAAAGCAGATTTTAATTCGGAAAACAATTTATTACTACCATGATGCTATAAAAATGAAACTCCGAAAATTTTAACCATCAATAATATAAGGTTGGAAATCATTTTACATAATTACTGTATTTATTATCGTTTTAGTTTTTTTTTTTTTGTCATATTGAATTATGAAATGTGAAGATGAAATTGTTTAATCGGCATGTTTACGTATTTGACATGTAGTACCTTACGTGGCGGTGTATTATGGTATAAATGATTTTAAAAAGTTTTCTAATATTGCATTAAGCATTAGTTTGATTTAATTATCCTTATTTCAATTGTTGCTTTACACTTTGCAAGGGAATTAATTCATGCACATCTATATTACTTTCATGATTTATCATCACATATAAAAACCAACAAGTAATTTTTTTTAAAAAATAAAGCATAAATACAAAAGTACTTTATTGCATTTTTTACAACATGTATAACTGTATTTTAGTGCTTTACTGGACGTTTCTAATAGCGTTTAAACACTCCCCACTAGTATCGTACACTATTTCTCAACAACCAAAGAAAATAATTCTTAGAATATATTTATTTTGCTATGTCCAACAAATATTCGTAAAGTGTGTGAGGCTTTGATATCATTACCATGTGGTCAGAGTTTACCTCTTTCACTATTGCTACTCCAGTATTTTCAATTTGCCAGCGTTGGAACTCTTGTGTAATGGTTATATCTTTGGTGGCTATGATGAAAGCACGCTTTACCGATCCAAATCTTTCATTGGAAAATGGGCTCCTATTCGACAAATCTTGCATAAATAAAGAGGCAGGCCTCAATAACGAGCTTGCTAACGCCACATCCTAGCATAATGAATTAAAAACGCTTGTTAGTCAATTTATAATAGTGTTTCATTTTGATCACTCAACTTTTCCTTTGCTCTAAATTGGTCATTAAAATTTTTTTTCCTGTTTTTTTTTTTTTTTTTAATTCAAGCGTTTCATTAGCTAATTTATGGAAATGTTAACTTGAAAAATCTGGTAGTGCATGGTTCCGGATAAAAACGAATGTTTTGAAATTCAAAATAGACCAGATCAATTAAGAACTTGTCTGGGTATAAGGTAAAAAATAGAAAGCACATTATTCATTAAAAAAAAAAAAATCTTTAGTTCACATTAGCTTTTTTAACTGTTGGATCTGCTATATTTTTCTTAATTACCTCACGAGGGGAGAGATAATATAGTCTGGATGATATGTACTGCGGACCAAAGAGTATTGATTGGAGATGATCTTCGGGTCTACCAAACGGTGCGAATTGTGTGTCCAACAAACTTTCCCTCGGGGTCCGTGCTAGGTACTGCCAAACAAGTTAAATTTATAAACATTGTCTAATTCCAGGATAATAAGCTATACCCAAGTGTTTGCACAATTTTACCTCTTCAACGACATAGGATGGCCTATGCATAGTATCAGGCAGGAAAGCAGTAACAAAAACAGCCACAGAAATCTTTTCAGGGTATTTCTCCATTGCAAAAGCCAAGTTCAAGCCACCAAGACTATGTCCAACTAGAACTACCTTTTCGTCTTGTGGAATCGACTCCATTACCTTAAACAGTGGCTGTGTATAGTCGAGAAATGTGCGAAGCTCGTCTAGGCTTTTCGGGTCAATGCCGGAGGCTGAGAGATCAAATGCTGTGACGCGATGGCCGGCTGCCTCCAGCAGCGGTTGTAGCTTGTACCAGCACCAAACTCCATGGCATGCACCATGCACGAGAACAAAATGCCTTTGTTGCTTTTCTTCCATTTGTTTTGCTTATTTAGTATATATCATATCCAGACATATGTCTATATATATAGAGAAATGTTAAGAGAAAAAGAGAATTGATAAAACGTGTATAAAACGTAAAAGAGAATTCATTTTGAAAATGAAAAGAGAAACTTCAGAACTAAAATCATCATGTTGGCGCAATGTCAAATTTTAGTGAATCACATAAAATATCGAGTTAAAGTTAATAATATCCTTAATTGAATAGAAATAATAACTTATAATAAATCTATGCCTAATTTATCACGTACTATAGATCAAAGTAAAAGTTTATCGAATTTTTTTAAATGCATTGCTAAGATGTGGAATCCCCTTGTTAATCCATTTTTAGTACAATAATTAAAATGACTTTTTGTTATCATGCGAGTTGATCGAAGTTCCAAATTTATTTCAAAACTTTTCTCGATAGCAATTAAATCTAATCATATATGTTTATAAAAGTTACCAACATATAAGAAAGCATTAAACGAGTTAGAACAAAAAAAAAAAAAAAAAACATGTGAAGCATAGAGGTATATCACTATCTTCTATCGAACCTCACAATGCTTATTACTATGTACTAATAATTCTATTATCTCTCTCGATGATCATAAAATTCACAAACAATTCAACTAATGACCAATTAATTGAAAAGCAATTTAAACCATAATAAACATCCATACATTCAAACAAATTAACTTCAAAATAATTAATTAATACTAAAAATTTCAAAAGGTTCATGAATATATTAACAATGTAAAAATTTAGCCTAACATAATATTGAAATTAAATACGCAAAAGTGGAATGATATCACCGAAAATTGACGAAATGTGAACAAATCTGGAATTAATTCTATTTTATGCCTCTGCATGCGTGTACAATATACCTGTGCCTGCCCCTTTTTTCAGCTTCAATTTTCTGTGTGTATATATTTATTCAAGGCAGCCACCACTTATGTATAATAAATAATGTATTTCTTGCCCCTCGGGACAAAGTTCAGTGGTGCAAAGGATATGAGTGAGGTAGTCTCAGTTGAGCTGGCAGTTGCAATGTTAAGATTCGATTCCTTCTTACAATGTATGAAAATTGGACTCTTTGTGAGCACCAGCACGACAGCTCTTGTACCTTAACCCGCTGAGACACATCCCACGATTTACCTCATCCACAATGCTCTAGGGGCGGGGCGGAATGCAATTTAATCCTTCACTTTCTAAAGTACAAAATTTGGGGTGTGTTTGAGCCACATTATTTCGAAAGAATGTATTCTAAAATAGTTGATTGATGGAGAATGTGTGGTTGAAAAAGAAGAAAAAGTTATTGATGTGATGAAAAATATTATTTTATTGAAGAATGTGTGGTTGAAAATGAGTAGAAAAATGATAATGAAAATTTTAATGTATGCCATACAGGGGCTTGATCTCCAAACTTTATATTCAATAGCCAATTTAGTCCCTGCACTTTAGATTTTGCCACTTTCACCACATTTTGCTTCTTTCCCTTAATTCTTTTTTCATTCATAAAGTTTCACCTATTAAACATAAAATACGACAATTTAGAATATATTTTATCAAAAGAACTATCAAATATCGTTATTTTAAGTCCTAAATAAATGTAAAAAATTATACTTATCAATATCTAATAAAACTCAACTTATCTAATGAAACTTGACTTATTTCTAGAACAAATAATTAATTTAATTTAAATTAAGTTTTTTTTTTAAAGAAAATCGATTAGTACAATCAAAAGAAGAAAACAAAGAAATAGATGGAAATTTAAATTGAAGTGATGTATACGATTACAAATCTCCTTAAGAAGCATTTCGCCCCTTATATGTAATGTACGTCCCCCAAAATGTAACACCTCTTTCAAGACAGGGGAACTATGTACAATTTTATAGTAATATTCTTGAACGGAATATCAAAGAACTTGAAAGCTCGAAGATTCAAATTTATTACAAACTCAAAAATTATTTGGACTTAAATTTGGAGAGAAGAATTTTGAAATCAATTAAACTTGTCTGGGATGCAAAAATCGAATGAAATGGCTTCAATTTATAGATTCCATGTATTTATTCTGAATTAGTGCACCTTTTAGCACGAATCTACCAGAACTATTAGATAATACCATATCGGATAGTGAAATGATTTGGAGGTCCATATTGCACGATATCCAAAGGTCCACGAGACTGTGGCCTTTTGATTTGCACCTATTGCGTAAGAAAATCACGTTTAGTCCTCGCACTTTAGAAACTCATTTCAATTCACACATACAAACCATTAAATAGCACTTATCTCCAACAATCCCCATATGAATAGAAGAAATTAACTCAGTACAAGGAAGATGAAGAAGAGTATATCTAAAAGATAATGCATTAGGTAGGTAGCTTTAATTTTCAACCTTATGTTGTAAAAATCTATATATACACTCATCTTTTTATATCATTCGGCACATGGGCATGAGATAGACCTCGACATCAATATTTATACCCGGGGTGGACCTAGGGGGTGGGGTCTTGGGGGCACATACCCCCAACTTTTGAGATTTTTTTTTTTAAACTCATGTTTGGTATCAGGTGAAATCTAAATATTAATCTAAATCAAAGTTAACAATTAATTTTAATAACATACTTGAAAAAATCCATAATTGTTTAGCTTTTATCAAAATTTACTAAAAATTTGGGGCAAAATCACAATAAATTTGAATTTCGATAACATGCTAATTTTAAAAATTCTCCAACGATCGTACGCTAATAGAATATACAAATTGTGTATGTCATCTCAAATCTTATTTCGAGAACTATATTATGGGCATATCGAATAGTACAAACAGTTATCAAAAATAGTTAAAAATACGTTAAACGTGAGTTTTAAAGAAGGACTTCTAACTCGCATTTAAAAAAATTCAATTATTTTATTAACATTTATTATTTTTGCAATACAAATTTCTCAATATAATTTTCATCATTTTATTAGGAAACTTTATATGGAATATAACATCAAAAATTGTCGAAATTTTACATTCGAAAAAGTTATATCCCATGTAAATTTTCGATTGTAAAATTTCTCATAATATCTTTGCTAGTTCGATTGTGCCCCTAACTTTAAAGTTCTGCGTCCGCCCCTATTTATACCTACATGTTTTTACCCCTCGTGCCAAATCCTTCGTGATGTTCACATATTTTGTTTCAGATTCTCTATAGTGATGGAGAACATTAGAGCTATTAGGGCTTTCCAGCCGGATATGTTGACTCTGCACATTATTTTATTACAAATAAGCCCCCGTTTGGTGCACATTTTGAAGGTAAGAATGCATTTTTATTGTTGATGTGATGGGGAATATGTGGTTGAAAAATAAGGAAAAGTTATTGATGTGATGGAAAATATTATTTTATTGAAGAATGTGTGATTATAAATGAGTGGAAGAATGAAAATAAAAAAAATAATGTGAACCAAAATTGAAATGTCATAATTACTTTTGAATATAAATTCAACAATGAGATAAAATACTACTAAAAATTCATACCACGTATAATCTACGCAGATAACTTCCTGCTATTTTATCACATATGAAATAAAATTATTACTTTATTGAAAATAAATTGGAATGTAATTATTACTATTGAATATAAATTTTCACAATTGAATAAAATGATATTAAAACTTCGGACCTTATCCAATTCTTAATTCTCATAATGGAGGCATAGAATGAGTATTGTGTTATAATGATGGAGTCAACATTTAACAGCGTGGAGGTGAACAAATTAAATTTCGAATTTAACGACACGTAATTAGACCAAATTTCAGCTACCTAATCTTCATGGATCGTTATTTATCCCTTTTTACTTATTTATAAATATTTATTTTACTTTACCAACTTAAAATCATTGAATTTTGTCCAAATATCATTATTATTATTATTATTATTATTTTAGATTTAAACTAATGGCACATCAATCGTCTAGGGTTCCAAGAAACATTCCACTGTAAAAGTTAGAATTAGCCACGATAAAGATAGTCATATAAATTCAATAGTAAATCCAATATTAATACATAATCTAAATGGCAGGATAATAATGAAAAATAAGTACAATGAATTACGAATTCCTAGATGATCAGAGCTAGGTGAGGCGACACAATTACCTAAAGCGAGATGGGCTCAGTATTGTCCCACACCAGATATTTTAGTTATACTCTAAATTAATAATTTGAAACTTTTGAAAATTGTTACTATTATGAATAAATCATTTAAGACCATGAATTTCACCTTACAAAATCGTCAGTCATTTTGCTTTATAAAAAGAAGATATCAATAAACTTCTATAAAATGGTTTCACGGGATTCAGCCAATTGTCGGAATTTATTATTTTCCTAGTTATGATGTCAATTTAGTTCATTGATATTAATTAATTTTATCTAATTTTCGCATTCATGTTTTAAAAAGATAATTAATACTTACACTTATTAATTTAGGGTTTCTAGATTTGTGGTGTTACCATTTGAACATTTCCTTGTGTAAGTATGTTTACTTTACTAGCCGATTAGTAAACATGATATCATTGAACTATTCTTCCATTTAAATGATGACACACTCCACACATGCCTTTTCCTAACGCAATTCAGTTCTTATAGTTATGTTCATTTTGACCATGAACATCACTCTAGTGTTGTGAGAGTTTCTAAGGAATTAAGCCCTTATAATTCCCCTTTGAAGCGACCCCACTTCTTTCTCACACATGCGATTTCTTAATTAAGAGTAATCGGCGTTACTCTCTTCTAATATTTCGATGCATTAGGATCGTTAAAAGCTTAGCATATCATTTATTCCTTATAGGTATCACTCATTTCATCATAGGAATGGACTGGGATAAATTTCCACACACACACACACAAGAAACACAACAATGTAATTGATAAATGCATCGTTCTTTGAACATGTATTTCCTTATAAGTCCAAAGAAGGACTAAGTTCGTCAAAACGAACATTTGAGACTATTAGTGAAAATAGTTTGGACGAAGGACATGAAGAAAATGAAGAGATTCAAAATGAGCCTACAAGTAAGAGCAAGGACAGAAAATCTTTTGGTCCAATTTTTTGACCTATCCTCGAGAAAGTGAACATCAAACTTTTAAAGATGCAATAAGCTCTACTAAAGGACCTTTGTGGATATAGGCCATTAAGAGTGAAATTGATTCCATACTATAAAAAAAACGCTTGTTAGATAGTGGATCTGCTCCCTAAGTGTAAACCTCTAGGATACAAGTGGGTTTTTGAGAAAAAGATGAAAGCGGATAGATCAATTAATAAATACAAAGCAAGCTTATAATTAATGGTTATAGACAATAAGAAGGTCTAGACTACTTTGATATCTATTCTTTTGTAATGAGAATAAATTTTATAAGGATGGTACTAGTAATTGCAGTCATGCGCAATCTTCAAATACATCAAATAGATGTGAAAAAAGCCTTTCTAAATAGAGATTTGGATGAAGAAAACTACACGAAACAACCTAAGGGTTTCACTGTACTGGACAAGAAAAAAAATCTTTAAATTGGTGAAATCTTTGTATGGTTTAAAACAAGCACCAAAATAATGACATGAAAATTCGATGGTGCTAAATGGATTTAAAATCAACAAATGCTATAAATGTATTTATATCAAAGACATTGAGAATGAATATGTTATTCTGTGTCTATACGTTGATGACATACTCATTGTTAGTAGATCTACTTAGCTTACTTATTGCATATGCTACATCAGGTCTTGTGCAACGTGCAACTTATTAATTACATTAGATAGACTTCGACATCAATATTTATACACACATTTTTTACCCCTTGTACTAGATCCTTCGTCAGATTCACAGATTTTCTATAGTGATGGAGAACACCAGAGCTATTAGGGCTTTCCAGTAGGACATGTTGACTTTGCAATGGGATATAGCTAACATCCGCGCTACTTGCTAGTTCATTAAGAGGAATACCTTTGTACTATGTTGTGATCATGATTACTTTAAAATCATTTATTTTACTTGACCAATTTAAAATCATTTAATTTTGTGCAATTATTATTATTATTATTATTATTATTATTATTATTATTATTATTATTTTGGATTTAAACTAATGGCATGATCGTCTAGGGTTCCAAGACACATTCTACTGCAAAAATTATAATTAGCCACAATAAAGGTAATCATATAAATTAAATAGTAAATGCAATATTAATACATAATCTAAATGACATGATAATAATGAAAAATAAGTACGGTGCATTACGAAATCCTAGATGATGAGAGTTAGGTGATGCGACGCAACTATCTAAGGCGGGATGGGCTCAGTATTGTCCCAAACCAGATATTCTAGTTATGTTCTAAATTAATAATTTTAAACTTTTGAGAATTGTTATTATTATGAATAAATCATTTCAGACCATGTATTTTACCTTACAAAATCGTTTGGAAATTTATTATGTTGCAAGTTATGATGTCAATTAAGTTCATTGAAGTTAATTAATTTATCTAATTTCCACATTTGTGTTTTAAAAAGATAATTAATACTTACACCTATTCATTTAGGGTTTCTAGATATGTGGTTTTAGTATTTGGACCTTTCTTTGTGTATGTTTACTTTACTAGTTGATCAGTAGACATGATGTCATTCACCAATTCTGCCATTTGTGTAAATAATGATACACTACACGAAGGCTTCTTCCTAACATAGTTCAGTTCTTATAGTTATGTTCATTTTGGCCACGAACATCTAATTGGCTCTATGAGAGTTTCTAAGGAATTCAACCCTTATAATTCCCCTTTGAAGCGATCTCGTTTCTTTCTTACATAGGTGATCTTTTAATTAAGAGTAACTCGCATTATCCTACTGGAATATTTTGACGCATTAATATCTTTACACTCTTAGCTTATCCTTTATTCCTTATGAGTATCACCCTTTTCATCATAGGAATGGACTGGGATGAATTTCCACACATACACAAGAATACGATAATGGAATCAAGAAATACATCGTTCTTTGAACACGTATTTCCTTGTAAGTCCAAATAAGGACCAAGTTCGTCAAAACAAACATTTGAGACTTTAGTACAAGTAGTCCGAACGAAGGACACAAAGAAAATGAAGAGATTCAAAATGAACCTAGACATAGTAAAAGAGCAAGGACAGAAAAATATTTTCGTCCAAACTTTTTGTCCTGTTGATGAGAAAGAGAACATCGAACTTTTAAAGAGACGATAAACTCTACTGAAGACCTTTGTGGAAATAGGCCAATAAGAGTGAAATTGATTCCATATTACAAAATCATGCTTGGAAGTTAGTGGATCTTCCCCTAGGTGTACACATGTAGGATCCAAGTGGATTTTCAAGAAGAAGATGCAATTTAAAGATACAATGCGAGGCTTATAATTAAAGGTTATAGACAACAAGAAGGTCTAGACTACTTTGATACCTATTCTCCTATAATGAGAATAAATTCCATAAGGATGGTACTAGCACTTGTTGCAATTACTGCCATGCACAATCTTGAAATACATCAAATTGATGTGAAAACAGCTTTTCTAAATGGAGGTTTGGATGAAAAAAATCTACATGGAACAACTTGAGGGTTTTACTATTCTTGGACAAAAAAAAAGTCTTTAAATTGGTGAAATCCTTGTATGGTCTAAAACAAGCACCAAAATAATGGCTTCAAAATTCGACAGTGCTAAGTGGATTTAAAGTCAAGGAATGCGATAAACGTGTTCATGTCAAAGACAATGTTATTCTGATACGTTGATGACTTGCTCATTATCAGTAGATCTACTTAGTTTACATATTGCGGCTATGTTACTTATTAAGTACATTAGATAGACCTCAACATCAATATTTATACACACATTTTTTTAGCCCTCATACCAAATCCTTCGTCAGATTCACGGATTTTGTTTCAGATTCTCTATAGTAATGGCGAACAATAGAGCTATTAGGGCATTCCAGCAGGATATGTTGACTTTGCTATGCGCCAGTTCATTAAGAGGAATACCTTTATAGTATGTTGTGATCTTGATCACCTCAAAAGAGACTCAAATCAGATCAGACGACGAATGGACACGTGTTAACTTGATTAACGATATTCATGTACAACGGACTTGATCCTCTCTCGACCAGGTCATCTATTTCAAGTCCCATTGTTCCATTCCAGCAGCCTAAGTCTGATTCACACCTAGAGAGCACCCAGATAAGAGAGCACCCAGATCTATTTTCCATTTTTTTTAACTATTTTGATATATTTTGAGATATTGATGGTAATGTCTGATTTAGATTTTTTTTTTTTTTTGGGTGGTGGGGGGGGTGAAAACCAATGTTCTAAAATGCACATATCTCAGGGTGTTTACAAAATGTACCGCATATGGGCTAGGTGCATAATAATGTAGTCATTCCATTTTGTTGATAACATAGAACACGTGGAAGCAAATATGAGCATTCATGTGCTAAAAATAGTGTTAAAATTAGCCTAACAAAGCTCGGCTCATTTTTATATCTTAAGAAAAAATAAACGGAGCCCAACAAACATCAAATTAGTCCAAATCTCTTAATTCCATGAATTTTATACAGTAATCTATAGGGTTTTGATGTTTAGAAAAATCAAAAATTTTAAAAAAACCCTTATTATTGCAAACTATCTACGTTGAAATCGAGCCTCCTTCTTCTTTGATCTTTCCCTAGTTTTACTAGCAATTTATGCTAATAATGCACAATCTTGATCTGTTGATAGTTGTGATGATGAGAAGGATGTTGACAATGATAATGTAATGACCAAAAATCTAGAAACCCTAAACTAATAAGTGTAAGCATTAAACTTTTTAGAACATAAAATTAGATAAAATTAAAAAATATTATTTTATTACAAATAAATTGAAATGTCGTGATTACTTTTGAATAAAAAATTCAACAATTAGATAAAACACTATTAAAAATTCATACCACGTATAGTCTACGAAAATAACTAGTATGCTATTTTATCAATATGAAATAAAAATATTATTCTATTGTAAATAAATTGGAATGTAATGATTACTTTTGAATATAAATTTTCAACAATTGAATAAAATACTATAAAAATTTTGTAGCTTAACGAATTCATAATTCTCATAATGGAGGCATAGAATGAGTATTATGTTATAATGGTTAAAGATGACAATTTTCCCCGTCCCGTCCCGTCCCGTCCCATCCCCGTGGGACCCGGCCCCGAACTGGTTGGCGGGGCGGGGCGAGGGTGGAGATGCTCCGCCTCGAACCCATCCCGTGAAGAATTAAAAAAAAAATTGTTTTTGACATTTTTTGTTTCGAGCGCTTGCTTTGGATATTGATATAGTTAGTTTGAACATTATTTATTTTGGATTTTAAAATTTAAAATTTGTATTTTAACTGAAAATAAAAAAATTAACAAACGGGGTAGGAAACGGGCCCCGCCCCGCCCCGAGTCTAGGAGGGGCGGGGCGCGGGGGTGGCATGGAGGGGGGCCCCGCCATGAACCCGTCCCGTTGCCATCACTAATAATGGTAGAGTCAACATTTAACAGCGTGGAGGTCAACAAATTAGGTATGAATTTTATTTCAAATTTAATCACATGTAATTAGACCAAATTTATGCTACCTAACCTTAAAGGCTCGTTATTTATCTCTTTTTACTTATTTAAAATCATTTAGTTTACTTTACCAGTTTAAAATCATTTAATTTTGTTCAAATATTATTATTAATATTATTTTAGATTTAAACTAATGGCACATCAATCGTCTAGGGTTCTAAGGCACATTCCGCCGTAAAAATTATAGTTAGTCACGATAAAGAGAGTCATATAAATTAAATAGTAAATGCAATATTAATACATAATCTAAATGACATGATAATATTGACAAATAAGTGTGTTGCATTACGAATTCCTAGATAATGAGAGCTAGGTGATGCGACACAACTGCCTGAGGCGAGATGGGCTCAGTATTGTCCCAGACTAGATATTCCAGTTATATTCTAAATTAATAATTTGAAACTTTTGAGAATTGTTATTATTATGAATAAATCATTTCAGACCATGTATTTTATCTTACAAAATTGTTTGGAAATTTATCATTTTGCAATTTATGATATCTATTAAGATCATAATTAATTTTATTTAATTTCAGTATTTATGTTTTAAAAAGATAATTAATACATGCACTTATTTGTTCTGAGTTTCTAGATTTGTGGTGTTACCATTTGAACCTTCACTTGTGTAAGTATGTTTACTTTACTAGCTGATCAATGACATGATGTCCTTGAACTACTCTGTCATTTGTGTAAATGATGACACACTCCACATAGGTTTCTTCTTAACATAGTTCAATTCTTATAATTATATTCACTTTGGCATCGTACTAGTCCCGTGAGAGTTTCTAAGGAATTAAGCCCTTGTATTTCCCCTTTGAAACGGCTCCACTTCTTTCTCACATAGGTGATCTCTTAATTAAGAGGAACTCGCATTACGCCACTTGAATATTTTGACGCATTAGGATTATTAAAAACTTAGCTTATCCTTTATTCTTTACAGTATCACTATTTTTATCATAGGAATTGATTGCGATGAATTTCCACTCATACACACAAACACGATAATAGAATCAAGAAATGTGTCATCCTTTGGATATGTATTTCCTTGTAAGTCTAAAGAAGGACCAAGTTCGTCAAAACGAACATTTGGGACTATAAATGAGTATAGTCAGGATAAAGAACACAAAGAAAATGAAGAGATTCAAGATGAACTTAAACGTAGCAAACGAGCAAGGATAGAAAAATCTTTTGGTCCAGATTTTTTAACATAAGAAAGCGAACATCAAACTTTTAAAGAGGCAGTAAGCTCTATTAAAGGAGCTTTGTGGAAGTAGGCCATTAAGAGTGAATTTGATTCCATACTATAAAATCACGTTTGGTAGTTAGTGGATCTTCCCCCTAGGTGTAAATCTCTAGGATTCAAGCGGATTTTCAAGAGGAAGATGAAAGCAGATAGATCAATTGAAAAATACAAGGCGAGGCTTATAATTAAAAGTTATAGAAAACAAGAAAATCTAGACTACTTTGATACATATTCTCTTGTAATGAGAATCGCTCTTTCTTTGGAATTCTACTGAACATGTCAATCCTCCTCTCCCCCGTTAGTTTTAGCAACTTATCCTAAGGTCTCCTCGCTAAGAGCTCCCCAGCCATTAGTCGGTTCTGACTCCCACTTACTTTCACCCAAGCTTCATCCTGGTCTTGGATAAATCACTCCTGCAGGTTCATCAATGCTTATGTGAGCAAATTGCATAAGGATGGTACTAGCAATTGCTGCCATGCGCAATATTGAAGTAGATCAAATGGATGTGAAAACAGTTTTTCTAAATGGAGATTTGGATAAAGAAATCTGCACATAACAACATGAGGGTTTTACTATACTTGGACAAGAAAAAAGTCTTTAAATTGGTGAAATCCTTGTATTGTTTAAAACAAGCACCAAAACAATAGCATTAGTGCTAAGTAGATTTAAAATCAACGAATGCAACAAATGTATTTATATCAAATACACTGAGAATAGATATGTTATTCTATGTCTATACGTTGATGACATGCTCATTGTTGATAGTAATTAAAGGATGATCAAATCTACTAAAGATTTATTGAATTCAATATTTGACACGAAAGATATAGGACTAGTTGAATTTATCTTACGAAAAAAAGATCTCCAAAATATCTTATGGCTAATCTTAAATGAGTCATATTATGTTGGAAATATTCTTAAAAAATTTAATAAAGATGACACTTGTGTTACCAAAATACCAATAGATATAAGTGTACATATATTCAAGAATAAAGGAAAAAGTATTTTGAAAATAGAGTACTCTAGAGTGATTGGTAGTCTAATATACTTAATAAGTTGCATAAGACCTGACATAACCTATGCAATAAGTAAGCTAATTAGATATACGAATAATCTTGGAGCTGACCATTTGTAAGCAATTGTAAGAGTACCGAGGTACATAAGATATTCGTAACTATGGCTACATGACTATACAAGATATCCAACTGTCCTAATAGGATACAAATATTGCTTCGCTTTCGACGAAGACGACATGAAGAACAACATGCCTCACATGGTGAGGGAAATAATCAACCACGTCGTGAGCGAGATATACGCAATGAACAATGGGAATACAGTGTCTATCGACTTCGGAAGTATCTTCGAAATTCTGCCCGACGATATGAAGTATCACGTCAAACGAATATACTGGAAAGGCTACGTGTCCGACGAGGCACGATTTCATCGAGCAATAGCAATAACGAGAATAATATATCCATTCTGGTGTCTGCATTTGATTGCCAATTACGCTGTGCACCTAAAAACTGTTGATAATGTTTTTTAATTAAATATGACGGAGCTACGTCATCGATTACGTTGTACCATGCGTCGTTTGTGAACGTTTTTGAATTCAAATCCATAAATTCCATTATGTAGTTTGTTCACGAAAATATGTTTCGAATAAAACCACCGCAAGTGTACGGTTCGTTGACAAGTAATAAAGTGGAAATCCTAAAATTTCGAGTATCGTTCCCACGAGGATTGATTTAACTTGAATTCTATTATTGCGACCTTAACCGAATCTATTAAACTCAATATGATTATTTTTGTGACTTTAAGATGAAACTATGACTAATCTATAAATTAAACTAAAATTGTGAATCAAATGCAAAAGTAATGTTTGAATGCAAAAGTTTTAAGAAATCAATGTATGAAGAGCGTACTAGAATCCCGAATCGCCAAGCAAAATTCACTCTTAACCCCTATCTCACAATTTGACAACACGATGAATCGTTTGAAGAATCAATGTTTCTAACCTATCCAACAATCTCTTTCGAGTAGAATTGAACCTATCCTAGTATACCATTTGACTATATTTCTATGACAAATGCAATATACAAGAATGCATGAAGTTTTGTAAACACTTAGAGATTCACGTAATGCATATCGGTATATTTCTATCCTCTATGAACACAACGATGATTTATACCTTGTTGAGTTTATTTCCCTTCTTTCGAATGCATAAAATAAACCACCTAAACTCACACAATTATCGTGCACTATAATCATGGAGACGAAAAGTGTATATAAACCATTCAATAGCCATCAAACGCGTTTAAATGTCAAATTGCAAAATAGAAATTAAAAGATCATAATGCGAGGTTCATCGTTCACCTAGTACATGAAAAGTCTAGCCTAACATGGATAAAAGAAAAGAACAATAAAAATAATGAAAAGAAAACATCACCAAAATCTTGAATTCAATCTTGAAATCTTGAAACTTCGAATGTAAATCCTTGTTCTTGCCTTCTTGTAAGCTCTCCAAGGTGTTTTTTTCTCAAAAGTGGCGTAGCCCCCTTTCTTTGGACGAGTTTAGGGTTAAATAAGTGCCCTAGATTCCTTTCCATAAGAGTTTTAGCGAGAAAAGGAAACCAGAAAATCGGGCCAAAATTACTACCATGCGGCCGCATGGTTATTTTCCATGCGGCTGCATGGAACAAAAAAATTTCTTGAATTTATCCCTGAACCCTTCCTTGCGGCCGCAAGGAAATTACACCATGCGGCTGCATGGTGCAATATATTTTCGAAATCTTCATTTTGGTCCTTGAACTTCTGTTTTCTCTTGTTTTGACCTCTTTTGTTCATTCTTTCCCTCAAATCATCTCATGACATCCTCAATTTGTGATTAAACTCGTGTCCTCTCTTGAGTTGTCCTCGGGTCATCTTTTGGTTATTTGCATTTTGGTCCCTGAACTTTCATTCTCTTCCATTTTGGTTCTTTTTCGTACGTTTTCGCACGCTTTTCATTCCATCCATCAATGTAGTCCTACAAACGCAAATTATATCGAATTAAGCCATATTTCAACATATCTATCAACAATAGTCCATGTTTTGTGGCCTAAATAAGTGCACAAAACGCCCTTATCATAGTTAATTAAAAAACATTATCAACAGTTTTTAGGTGCACAGCGTAATTGGCAATCAAATGCAAAGTACGGTAAACCAGTTCAAATTAAAGGCGGAATTCCTTGTATCATACTTTGCAATCCGAGGGGTCCAGAGTTGTCCTATAAAGCGTTTTTACATTAAAGCAAACTAGATATTTGAAATAGCAGACTCAAGGTCTACTGGTGGATACGTGTTCACACTAGAAGGTGCAGCTGTGTCTTGGAAATCTTTGAAGTGGACAGTTATAGCTAGATCTACAATGGAATATGAATTTATCACACTGGATAAATGTTGGGAAGAAACAAATTGGCTACAACATTTCTTAGAGGATATTCCAAAGTGGTCAAAGCATGTACCTGCAATATGTAGACATTGTGATAGTCAATCTGCAATTGGCAAGGTACAGAGCAACATATATAATGATAAGTCAAGACATATTTGTAGAAGACATAACAGCTTTAGACAACCAATCTTTACTAGATATATCTCCATTGACTATGTAAAGTCAAAGGATAATATTGCGGATCTGCTAACCAAAGGGTTAAATAGAGATTTAGTTGAGAAATCATCTATGGGAATGGGACAAAAGCCAATAAAAGAATATATTGATACATTGGAAACCCAACTTAGTTGACTGGAGATCCTAAAATCTAGGTTCAAATAGACAACCTAATTGTAAAGACCATGCGAGTCCATTTTCTATGATGAAAAAGTGATACCTCGTAAGGAATAAAGGATAAGCTGAGCTTTTAATGATCCTTATGTCTCAGAATATCCGAGCAGAGTAATGCATGTTACTCCTAATTAAGAGATCATCTATGTGAGAAAGAAGCGGGGCCACTTCAGAAGGGAATTACAAGGGCTTAATTCCTTAGAAACTCTCATAAACCAGGGAGATGTTCATGGTTAAAATGAACATAACTATGAGAATTGAGTAGTATTAGGAAGAAGCTTATGTGGACTGTGTCATCATCTAAAAAATTGGCATAATACTTCAAGGACAATATGTTTACTATTCAACTAATAAAGCGAACATACTTATACAAGGGAAGGTTCAAAGGGTACACATACCTATCCTATAGAGGTTTCGACCATTAGATTCCATCGCCATGTCTTTCTGGCTGTCATTGTTGTTAACTTAATTCATTTTGGGAATTGTTGGAAAAATTTCAAAATAAAATGAATGTGAATGAAGAATTGTAACAAGAAGCTTTTTATTTCAAATTTCAATTATCTAGTTAATTTTGTATCGAATTGGTGGTTACAATGCCTCAATGCTATTGTAACATATTGCTCTAATGGATATTGTAACATTTTGGTTTTAATAAAAAAATTAATAAGAATTGAAACCTTCATCAACCTAGTACTATATAAGGAGGTGTTCTTCTTATTCCTTACAACAAATACTTTGAGAGCTCTCTCCTCTCTTTAATTTTCTTTCATCTATTTGCTTTCACGAGCGTTATTCTTTGTAGCTTAGATAATTATTTTTGAGCTCAATGATAGAATTGTGAGCATTCTGAGTTCGCCTGGAGTAGTGACAAGGTGCTAGTCAGTTATTTCAACCTTTGTATCATGTGAAACAAACATCAGTCTTCTTATACCATAGTGGCGACGATTCTGTTTTAAGAAAATTGTGCGCAACACTGGCCTCAATTCATTCCAATACTGCTACTACATCAACAACCAAATTTCCTCTCCTTCATTCATTTCTTTAAACACCTTAACATTAACATTGTGAGCTTACTTGGTGTATCAATTAACCAATCAGAATGCAGTAGCCATGTTATTTGGAACCCAATCAAATCTACCAGTAGTACAGCAAAGTGGTTAACATTAACATTAGCATTGCACATTCATCATTCAACATTGGTCGGGTGCACCAGTTCCCTATGCCCCATTTTTCACTTACAAGCTTCATGACATAGACATACACCTCATAACAAAAATATTTGGAAAGCGATATACATACATTAATAAAATATTCCTTGACTCATTGATATTTGAAAACTTTTTTTTAAATGTATGCTTATGGATGCATTGACATTTATGAATATATCGTAAAAAGTATTAATGAAAAAAACATAATAATCAAATATCGTATTCGCATGGTAGCAAATTTGGAAAATACATTTATACATTTAATAATGTAACATAGACATGAAACAATGGAAGTTTTACTTACTAAGCCTTATCTCATTCCACGTTATCCTTCTCCATTTTCATGTGTTCAATGCAAGAGGATTCGAAATGACAACATTAATGTGCTTGGTTCTTGCATGACAAATTTGGTTCTTTGCTAAGAAAATGACACTCTGACAATCACAATACAGCTTCATTCCATCTTACTTGATCCCAAGCTCCCTGAAAAACCCTATCAACCGCAATAATTCCTTTGCTACCTCAATTACCACCATGTACTCTGCTTCAATCGTCGATAATGTCACAACTGACTGCACCATTGATCTCCAACATATAGCCCCCCCAATGGTATACCATTGGTTTTGCATTGGACATGCTAAATCTTTCCAACACTTTCTTCAAACTGGGACACCCATAATTTTCTGGCCTACCTAATCTCTGTTGATCTCCATACTAGAATCTTCTTAGCCGATCCGAGTCTTTCATATCAAACTTACTACTTAACAAAGACTTCAATTTTTCTACCTCATTCATGTTCTTAGTAGCAATTAGCATGCCATCCACATACATCATCAAAAATATATATAAATCATCATCAACAACTCTGTAGTAAACACAACAATCATACTCACAGCGACTGTAGCCAATTTGAATCATGTAGGAGTCGAGCTTCTTGTACCATTGTCATGGAAACTGCTTTAGCTCATATAAAAACTTTTTTAGCTTACGCACAAGATTCTTTGTTCCTGGTTCCAAGAACCCTTTTAGCTGCTCCATGAAAATCTTCTTCTCCAAGTCACCATGAAGGAAAGTGGTCTTCACATCCACCTGTTCTAACTCCAATCAAAACTGCCCACCATTGCCAAGAAATTCTTGATGGAAGTGTGTCGACAACAGGAGAAAAAATCTCGTCATAATCTACTCCCTTCCTCCTGAGTAATCCTCAGCTATTAACCAAGCCTTGTATCTTTCCCCTTCCTTTTCTGACATTGTTTCTTTTTTTTTGTACACCTACTTACACCCTATTGGTCTTTCCCCTCTGGAAGCTCCACCAAATCCCAGGTATCATTCTTAAGCAATGAGTCAATTTCATCCATCATAGCCTCTATCTATTTATTTTTATCCCGACTACCAACGGCATCCTGAAAAGTTATAGGATCATTATTCCTGGTGATGAGTACATAAAAAATGGAATCCTCGAATACATACTTCGTTAGTGGCCTGATATTGTGACGTGGTCTATCTGTGACAATATTGTGATACTGCGTCTTTTTTAGCCAGAACTGCCTGCTCCCTGAGCATTGATCTCCATGTCAACATTTTCTATCTCCACCTACACGATTGGCTCTTGCTGCTGCTCTCAGCTAAATTGAGCTTCTCTTGATCAAGAAAAACTTAAGCAAGAATGCTTCATCAAAGACTACATCTCTACTAATCAACATCTTCTTTGCCTCTAGATCCCAAAATTTGTACCATCGTATTCCTTTCACATAGCCCAGAAAATACACTTTCTTGATTTCAGATCAAGTTTGGATCTTTGATCACTAGATAACGTACATAAGTCAGACACCCAAATGTTCTCAATCTAGAATAATAAACTTCATTATCTGTCCAAACTTCCTCTGCAACTTTCTCATCTAGTGCTGCCCATGGTGATATATTTATGACATAATATGTCATGTTTACCGTTTTTGCCCAAAAACTCTTTGGAAGCCCTATAGTTCGCCTCAAACATCTTGTTTGTTCTGCAATCGCTTTGTTCATCCTCTATGTTACCCCATTCTGCTATAGTGTCTATCGAACTTTATAATGTCACTGAATATCATGCTCCTCACATAATTTCAGAAAATGTGAATTTGTGTACTCTGTACAGTTATCTATGTTAAGCTACTTAATTTTCCTGGCCGTGTGGTTCTCTACCTCTATTTTCCACAATCTGAACTCGACAAAGGCTTTAGACTTGTAATTCATGAAATACACCGAGACTTTTCAAGAGAAGTTATCATGAAAGTAATGAAATACTAAGATCTACCTTTTGACAACTCCATCATTGGTCCCCAAATGCATACACATAATCAAAAATGCTTTCTATCTTGTGCTTTCTTGTCTTGAAGTGTACTTTGGACTATTTTCCAAGAAGACAAAACTTGTATAAATCTAGCTTGCATGATTTTACTACCTTCAACAAATTCCTCTTGTAAAGCTCAATCTATTACGTTCTCCTATATGCCCTAATCGTATATGCCATAAGAAAGTGTCATCTGATCCACTGTAGAAACTCCACCTACAACTGTATTCCCAATAGTTTGTAAATATTCTCTGCCAATTTCTGACCTTTCATCACAATCATAGCACATTTCTTCACTGTCAGGACCCTATACTTTGACTAATAAGAATAGCCACTGGTGTATAAAGTCCCTAAAGAAATTAGGTTTTTTCTCAACTCTATACATGCCTAACATCCTTTAAAATCCTCATCACCACACCATCGAACATTTTAAATTTTATAGAACTCATTCAATGAACTTACATGATGTCTCATTACTCATCAAAATAGATACTCAATTACGTGAACGATAGGAATCAAACCAATCCTATGGGCATGTGATATGGACAGGTTGAATCAAGTAACTAAGAGTCATGTAATCCATTAAAATTACCTGTAGAGATTGATAGCATATCTCCATCTCCAGAATTTGAATATCCTTCTGCAACACTAGCCAGGTTTGAAGACCCATTACCTTTGTTTTCATCTTATTTAGATAGTCTTTCTTAAAGTGACCCATGTGATGACACTTTTAGCACTTGACATTTTTCTTGTTTTGATTTCTGGACTTCGATCTCGTATTCCCTTTGTAAAAACCACCAATGTCCTTCTTTCTCCCACAATCCAGGTACCCTTTCACGATCAACCTTTCACCCTGTAAACTTTTACTAGTACACAATTTTAGCTTATTGTAGGCAAACAGAGCTAATGAGACTTCCTCCAATTCGAGAGACTCTTTATTCCCTTTGTCTTCTTCATCGAACTTGATGTCAAATTGCAATAGATCATTGATAATCTGATTGAACACGTTGGTGTGTTGAATCTGTTAGCCAAATTGTTGTCAAATGACTTCTTGGGCAATGATGTTAAGTCATTACTTATTCAGTCGGCATTGACTAATAACTGAAGTAAAATATCGACACTACAATTGTATCGACCTAAACCTATAACATATTTGGGGCATTTGAAGTCGTCTAATTTAATTAGAGCTACTCATGGCTAGACCCATAATTCCTGGATGGCTTTTGGTTGATAACGCATTTATTCACTACATATTAACTCTTAGGCCTAACTACTGTTTAATCTAAAAGCCCACCTATCCCTTATATATGCTGGCTCTTGTTGCTGTGTTGGCTAGGTCTGAGAAACGTTATTTGATTGCCTATTATTAATAGAACCCAGCTGCAACCTCTCTTCCTGGCTTTGTGCTTCCTAATTTGCAGTGTACTCTTCCATCTCTCTTTCGACCTCTGTGGCATTTTTGTGGCTGCTATAACTATTCATCCCATGTCCTTTGTAGGTAATACCAAGCAACCGAAGTTAAGGGAAGGTTGTAGGAGTGTTTGGGTCTTGGAACCTTAATGGTGTCGATTCGGTATTGTGTAAAATACTGAGATCAGAAGCTTTGGTATCTTTAATCTGCTCAACATTTTGTATTAGAGCCTTAGAGGTACGTAAAGGTTCCGACCAAGACTCGACCAGAATTCGACAGAAGAAAACAGATGAAAAAATGTCTAATTTCTTTTTCATCTCACCGAACCTGTAACTCAATTTTTCAACCAAATCAATGGCCGGTTGAAGAACCCAGTACCATAGGCAGACTCTAGCTAGCTATCCGATGGAGGCGCATCTAACATTTCCGGGGAAGGTTTCTTCAGACGGATTTTTTATAATGTGCATTCTAACAGTTTGGTGGTAGTTTTCTGTTTTAGGTTATACGTTGAAATTTGGACGATTTTGCCCCTGCACGTTTGTGATTCAGTTCTATATTCGATTGATTGCTACAATTGCAGAGACTTTAGGGTGAATAGTGGTGGCCAAAAGTGTTAAATTCTTGTCTCTCATTATTTACATACTCAAATAAGTCCGCTCTGGTAAACAAGCTTAAACTTTAGCCTCTGTGGCGTTTTTGTGGCTGCAATAACTATTTATCCCATGTCCTTAGTGGTCAATACCAAGCAACCGGAGTTAAAAACACATAATGGAAGACGAAGCTTTGCGAACATAAATCTGAATAACCAAATTTGAAATCCACCAAAGAAACGAAATTTTATAATAATCAAATAACGATTCGAAGAACGTTCAAAAGCCATTAAATAGGCGTTACAAGAAATCCTAAAAATATAGAATATGAAAGCATTGCAAAAATAGCGAAAATCTAAAACTGGAAATATGAAAATTAATTATTTGAATGCCTAAACGAAGGAATTTGGCTAAAATCCCGAGATCTCGGGCTTTTTCCCGAGTCCAATTTTTCAGGCCGTTTCCAATCAACCTGCCAAATTTCAGCCCATTCCGACACTGTCGCGCCAAATGACCAAATTGCCCCTGGCTCGATCTTTCTTCATCAATTTCCTGTCCAGCACTTCTTCAAACTCCAAAACTAGTTGTCCTACATCATGTCAATTTGATATTGTGTGAAATATTGAGCCTAGAAACTTTGGTGTCAATATTCTGTTCAACAGAATCATATTTGTACCTTCCAGCATCCTGAAGCCAAACAGCTGCTACTTCATATGCAACTTGTTCGTGAAAAACTTTGACATGTAACGACTCTTCAATTTTACCCAAACCTCTGCCAAAGACCAAACATCAATGTCGTGATACATGATCTCGTCCGCCAAACAGAGCCAAATTGTACCCATTACTCACACATTTAGCTCTTCCCAATTGGAAACTAATGTAGCCTTTGGTTTCTTCCCAGATTGCGCCTCACCATACCTTGTTGCGCCAACAAATCCTTTATCCTTTACTGTCATAATTCAAAATTTCCATTTCCGTCGAATTTCATCACTTCAAATTTTGCAATTGAAGAACTCACCATCTAGACCTGACATTTTGATACAAGTTGTTGAATTTTATATTCAATAACAGAAAAGTGAAAGATAAAAGTATGATCTGGTAAAGCTACCTTAAAAGCAAACTCCTTCATTGAGGAGCTCAACTTACTAAACTAAGCTCTTGGGGTGTGATTTTCTAAGGCCAACTAAAAACCATACTCCTTTTTTTGCAAGCTGAGTTATTCCTTCCTCCCATCCTGCTTTCTTATCTTCTGCTTTTCCTACATTTAGCATTTAGCGTATCATTGTAAGAGAAGTTTGAATGCTTCCTTCAGCCGTAATTATAGGTCTAAGAATACGAATTATCCTGCTGGTACTAGATGTTTAGAGCTTAAAGTGCTTGCCCAGTGGGCTTGCACCATATTGACTAATTAAGTTGTAGACAACCCATTCACCTTCTTTTTCTATGAATTATTTTACCGTTAGATGGGTATAGGCAACCTCATGTATTACGGCTAACTTCTTCCATGGTCCTCTATATCTGCTCAATCATTCTCTTAAATAATTTATATTCTCCTTTGATGGTCTTTGTTTTGATTGATCCATTGGAAGCTAAATCAACTATACAACCCAGAATAGAAGTAAGAGACTTGTAAACCCTTTTGATACCATGGTTCGGGCACTTCCTGAGTAGTTCTTTAAATATTTCCCAAACCCCATGAAAGCCTTATGAATCATATTTCTATAAGATAGAGATATCATATTTGAGCTTGACAACCTCTGCGTGAAAAATCAGTCCACAAAGTAATACTGCCAAGAAATAACGAGTCCAACCTCTCAATTGCCTTATCCCTCAAGAATGTGGGGAAAAAAAGTCTCATCCAAATTCCCTCTTTGTTCACCATTTGATATAAGAGTTGGGTATAAAAGTTCCGTATAATTCTTAATCTTGGACCTCATCAATAATCTTGGATTACATATTCTTGCTCATCAAAATCATTCAAACCTTGAGATAATTCTTCAATTGAGCTACAGAATGTGTTCTATGAAGCTTTATGGTGTGTCCCATAGGTTTTGATAGGCTCGAGATATATATAGGGATCTCAAAAAGCCCTAAATGTGGGTTTACTAATTTGCACAAATTATATTTCCAAGATTATCTTGGAAATTCGCTCTAGAGGGTATCGTACATGCGTTAGGGTAGAGTGGTCGGGCCATGCTTGATGGCGGTGTTCTAAAAAGCATAAATCGTGGTTAGGCGTGGATGCGAAACTTCAAGTTTTACGAGTTTAAGTTTAAGCAAACCTAAGCGACGCTTAGATGTAAAAAAATATTTTCTTATTTTTAATATTATTTTAAGTTTTTAATCATTTTAAAAATCATTTAATAATTAAAATAATGCATATTAAACATCTAAAATTATAGCATACTATATTTACTTAATAATTCCTACTATTAGTCAATTATACAATTTTCAAGTTTTCGAAACGCAAAAATTAAAATATTTTTTATAGTTTCACTTTTCAACTAAACAAATTAATATATTTATAGGAACTTCATACATACTTTTAGAATTTGTAACAAAATAAATAGTCTCAAGATCATAAATACATAATATGTTCTGTAGCTATGTACAATGATAAGTTCAGTCAACTTAATCCCTAACTCAGAATTCAGAAAGCAGAAACTTGAAAAAGATGCCATGAAAAGCAGCCAACTCATATTGCATTTACTTAAAAGGTCAAAATAATAAACAGATACTGCAGCTTGGGTTGACATACAGGGAATGGAAATTGTGGTTTCTCATTTTTTTTTATCCTGTACTAAATTGTTGATGATCTTTACCAAATGAACATTGCCTTTTGCCATGATTTCTATCCTAAAAGTATTGTTGGCAAGAGCAAAAAGAGATAGTCCGAAATGTATGAGATCCAGAAGAAATAGACAAGATGATAAGGTGCTTCACTGCCTTTTTATTTTTATTATTTTATTTTATTTTTATTTTATATTTTAAAGAAAAAGCTATTTTAAAGCTACCCCTTGAATCCTGCCTCACATGAGGCCTAAGTAAAACGGCTCAAAAGCTTAAGCCTTAAGCGCCATTGTGGGGCGCAAACCTCAATTTACTACGGCTTACGCTTCATGTGAGACTTATTTACTATTTTACCAATCCAGTTTTTATTTGTTGCAAGTAGACTTTTAATTCTGTTAATTTATTTTATTATGAATAATTTAAGTCTTATTTAAATATTTAGATAAAGTCATTTTTAACTTTTGTACAGAAAATTTTTTTAAAAATTTTTGAAATAAAGTCAAATGAAATGTTTTTTGAAAAATAATAATAATAATAATAATAATAATAATAATAATAATAATAATAAATTAAAGTCAAATAAAAGACTCTTAAAAAAAAGGAAAAAATAATAAATAAATAAAAATAATAAAACCTAGGAAAGACAAAAGAGAGGAAGAAAAAAATTCAATCGCTTAGGAATTGAAAAAAAAAAAAAAAGTCTAAGCGCGAAGCAAGATGATTTGCCCAAGCTTTGAGCGTAGGCACTGCCTTGACGAGCTTTTTAGAACATTGCTTGATGGTCAAAAAACCTAAGGGTGGATAGAAATTTCTACATCTCCCGCTGACCTGCGCATCACGCGAGGTCTATTGTACCTAGCGCCCTAACTTTGAATGCACGACTTTTGATCTACAATGTTGAATTGTAATTTGTGTTTTGCGTTGAACTCTAAATTCATTATCTTTTCAATGATATATCATTTTCCTTGTGGAATCTTTGTACCAAAATTTTGTGCCCTAATATTTTTTTACATACTCCCCAGTTACTCGTTCGGCTTCTTCGAGCTTTCACCATTTGATCTATCACGTCAAATCTTCATTATTATTTCCAACCATTTTATTTCACCTAGATTTCTTCTTCAATACATTTACCTACTTTCCTCGTGCAAATCTGCAAGTCCTGGTAATTGTATATTTCATCTTTTAATCCTTTTAGGATCAAAATCTATTCAACTTTTCCTTGTTTACCTAAAAGTATGGGGTTTGACTTACAAAATAAAAATATAACATAAAGTAAGTAGAAATATGCTTAATGAATTCCAAATTACAATTTAAAGAAGTACATAAGCATGTAGAGCATTGCAAGTGGACTCAAAATATTCATACACTGCCAATTATCTCCATCATCGGTGGGAGCATGTTAAGTCCAACGTGCAACCAAAGATTGGCCAACATGTCCCCCAATTAATACCTTTGTCACATTCCCATCCACACATAAATAATAGGAGCCCTATCATAACCACTCATGACTCCCTCTTCCACAAGATTCGAACCTCAGAATGTGGGCAAGCTGACTGTTGATGATCCCCCGTGCCTTATAAAAAACTACACATTGTTGTCGCTGCGAGCAATAGTTGGGGTGTTTGACCTACTTGAAAAGACATTGCCACTTGCAACTCCATGGTTGGTGGTGGATGGGACGTGATTAATACATTTATGCGCTTAATCGGACTTCTATTCTTATTTATTTATCGCTAGATTGAGCGAATATCTACATAATTTAGTTTAAATTATGTTAAGTGTAGGTGAAACCCCAATTTGAATTCACTTGGATGAATTGGATTGAAGTTGTACAAAATAGAGGAATGGGGGACTAAAATAATATGTCAGAATAAGTCTAGATAGAATGACGTTGTGTTACCGTTGTTAAACAGTGCCGACGCACTTCCACGATAGGAGCAGCAATGTGCGATGCTGCTGCAAGATCCTGCAATGACGACACTGGCACTGTTGCAAATAGCAGGAGCGCTAGGCACTACTATACGCGCAACACAGCGTACATCGCCCCGCAAGGCAGTGTGTCGATGCCGTGCACTAGTGCCACCAAGGCTGCTGCGGCTGTTTCCACCCTCTGCCGCCGCCTACTTTCTTCTGACCATTTTTCAACCAAAAAGTTTATTTTCTTTTCAAAAATAGATTTTAGAAGATGAAATTTAATTTTCTTAAATGCTATAAACAAAAAATAATAATAAAAATCAACCAGTGATTTCAAGATTCAAAAACAACTTCCAACAAACAAAAAGTCGGCTCTAATACAAGTATTTGGAATTTACTTATATATGTACAGCGAAATTTAAAAATAATTTCAATTCCCTTCAAGGATCTTCTTTGTGTTTATATAGAAATCGTAATTAGAATTATAACTTTAGTAAATTCTTCAAATTCCTTCGAGAATCTTGATCGCGAACAATCACGATCTTTGCAAGTCTTTATAAATCACGATTTTTCCACGGCATAATGTTCAATTGTCCCGCCTCTAATGATATTTCACACGAAAGAATAAGAATGAGATATTAAGGTTTATTTTTCGTATGCTAGAAAGATTATGATATTGTGAGATGTGAAATATTATAATTACAATCTTAATTGCCATTGTACAACTTAAGAAATCTCAAATCATAATTTTTTATTTATAGATATTAAGTATGCTTGATTCACCCACTAAACCTAAGTTGGCCCAATATTTTATTAATCTAATTAATTAAAGTAGCACATAAGTTAATTAATACAATCAATTAAATTAAGTACATTAATAAATAATCTAATTAATTATTTCTATAGATATCCAACACCTATCAATTAATTAATCATAATATCATTCTTATAGTTATCTCTTTTGATTGTGAACCACTAGGTTCCCTATCACGATGTCGATAATGTAAATTAAAATTAATAAAAATAAGATAAATTCAAACTCACTTTTAATTTATCATTAATTCACCTGAATTAATTAATTTACATTCATCATCCCAATTGACGTTTATCAATGTGTCAGGGAAATTCATGTGATGACAAATATCAAGTGGTGTGATAAAACTAAAATTGTTCAGTTACAGTTAAACTATAATCCATTCGTCAATATAAATTGATCAATAACAAGAAATATAAGTGTGTCAATTTTGCTTATTGATAATATCTTTCATCCCACTCTTAAATCGATAAACGTTGAAATTCTTTTTGACTTATGAACTCACATTTGCTAAGAATTTTTTTGTCAACATAATTGAATGAAATGTAAATCATAAACTCTTAGGGTCAGTTTGATTGTAAAGGTGGAATTTGGGTGAAAAGAAAATGTTTTACTGGGAATTGAATTGCCTAGAATTTATTTTACTGAGAATTGTAATTAATTGTGTTTGATTGGTATAATTTTTCACCTGAAAAATGTTGAAAGTTTCGTGTCCGTTTGAATTTGTTTTGTTGGAAATTGTCCATTAAAATGATAATTTTTTTTACCATTGGGTCTAGCATTTATTCCAAGTGCCAAAAAAAGAAAAAAAAAACTGAAAAATTAAAACCAACCAAAACAACAAGAAATCTTTTTCCTCCAAAAGCTGGAAAGTAGGCGCATAGGTGGAAAAAAAATTTCGGAGAAATTGTTTGCTGTCAAACGGTGCAAAACTTGGAAAATGGAAAACATTTTCCAAGTTCCATGGAAAATGTTGCCCATCAAACAGGGCCTTACTATCTAAGAGTGACAAATCATTTATTGATCATTCATAACTTTTACATAATTCTTAACATACCCAAATGATGTCATATTAGCGACTCCTGGTAGAACAACATCTAATATCACCAAAATATGACTATCATCATATAAAGTATTATGACGACCTCAAGTCGAATGACCAATTCCACTGCATAACGTTAGAGATTAATCACTGACGCTCATATAATTATACATGTGGAATATTTTCAACGGGTTTCCAATATTTTGTTCTCTTAACAAAACATCCACGCATCTATTTAAATGTCATTACATGTTAACTTGTGAGATCAGTTACTCATTTCATAAGTGAGAAATGACATCTCGTTATTACTTACAACCATGAATAATTTAAGATTCAAACATATGTAATTTGTTTTTCGCATTCACAACTCTTTGTGATTAACAAGTTACCAAAACTTGAATTTACGAACTCTATTGATTAAATTTATCAGAATAATAATTCAATTAAATAAGATATTTGTCTTAGATAATAATGCATTAATCATATTAAAAGTCTTTACATCCAAAATCGATTGGACTTAAGGCATAACACTTATAGTATGCTCGCTCATATTTTATAGAATAGCCTAAAGAGACTTGTCAAATAAGTACTCATTGGCTGCTTAGCACCATTTTCACATGAGTAATACTAAGGATGGCAACGGTTCGGTTCGGGGTCGATTCGGCCAAAACCATAATCGAACCATTAATTTTTTGGCAATACCATAACCGCACCATAACCACGTAAGTCGGTTCAGTTCGTATCTCCGTTCGGTTCGGTTAATAACCACGAAAATAAATTATTTTTTATAAGTCCAAAATCCAAAAGTCAAAGTGAAAAAAAATTATGAAGAAAAGTCAAAAAAACAAAAAACAATACTAAGCCAATTTAGCGAACAATATCCCAAATGAAAATGCAAACAATATCTCAACTTCCAAATGCAAAATTCGAATTTATCAAACAACATTATCAACATAGATCAAGACTTTTACTAGCATAGGTCAATCTTCTTCTTCCCCACAACTCTTACTAGCATGGTCAAGAGTAAGTTGATTCCTATATAATAAATAGGAAATGTAATTAAAGTAATAATATAACCATACTACCTAATCAAGAATGATTTTAATTGGAGATTTAAACAAAAAAATACATCTTCACGCTTGGTTCTGCACGATTTTTTTTTTTACAATGGTTTGTTTTTCACGAGCAGGGACAATTGCACTGAATTCCTGAAATAAGAATTTGATGCACAAAATTATTTACCAAACTTAAGGCACAATACAAGCACTCACGAAACATGAAACTATACCATACCCGGAACTGGCGAGGGCGACGACAGATTTGAGTGTAGGAGAAGTGTAGTCTGGAGATTGTAAACCTGAGTTTTAAGTTAACTTGTAGGGTATATTAAAATTGAGCTACTTGGACAGTGGGCAAGGTTATTAGGTTAAGGTTTACTTAGTGGGTGTTTGGCCCCAGTTTTTTAGGAAGAATTAGTTTTTGAATAGTGATTGATCGGAGAATGTGAGGTGGAAAAGTGATAAAAAGTTTTAGATTTATGTGTAATATTATTTTATTTGGAGAATGTGTGGTTGAAAATGAGTACGGTAGAAAAATGAATGGGAAAAAAAAAGGAGAAAGAATGGGGCTCAAACATGGGCTTAATGTTGATTGGGCCAGAATTTCGGGAAGTTCAATTGTCAAAATTGCCCAATTAATTTTGAGAAAGAATAATGGAAAACCCAATTGTCCAATTAATTTTTTTTAACAGGTAATAGGTTCGGTTAGGGGCACCATCGCTAAATACCATACCCGCCCCTAAATGAAGCGGTTCATTAAAATCAAAACCATAACTGCCCCATTGCACCATCGTTTGATTTTTTTTTGCCCCATTCGATTCGATTAACCGCGATTTTCGATTTTAACAGTTCGAATTGCCATCCCTAAGTAATACTAGCTAGAATTAGTGGTACTAGAGTACCAATTTAGATGATCACCCTTAATAAGTTCGACAAAATAAATCATATGACATAACATTTGAGTGAATCTATCATTTAGTATTATGTAATTACGACGTAGATTGTTACTTGATACCAATCATACCGAATAGAATTGCTTTTTTTACATAATCAATAATTTGATGACGTTATTCCCTCAAATAATTCTCACCATCCCAGAATTTGTAAATTTAACAGGGTTACTACCTACCTCGATTCGTCAATCTATTCGGAACTTTATAAAGATTTGCTTATCATAAAATTAAGGAAAAATTGCAGTAGTGATCCTTAACCTTTCACTTTTTTGTAGACTTTACCATAACTTACAGTTTGTACCAACGGTGGTCTCAAACTTTTGAGAAATTAGCAGTTTGGGTCCAAATGAATGGACCGTTAGTTAATCAAGAAAAGTAGACTTTGACTATTTTTTACTAAATTGAAAGGGATAAAAATGGTAATTTTAAAATTACCACGTTAAATAAACAATCGAAAAATCTGAAAAACAAAATAACAAGAAAAGAAACAAAAAAGTTATCTTCCTCTTCGCCACGCTACGCTACCCTACCGTACGCTACCCTACCCCCTTCCCCGACCCCGTCCTTCAAAATCTACCACCATCACTATCGTCGCCGTGGCCATGAGTCAACTTCAACACCACTGCCGACAGAAACAACTCTAGCAACATTTTTCTATGTCTTGAATTGTCTAGGCTATGATTGAAAAATCTAGAAAATCACTCGGATTTCATTTCTTCAAAAGGTAAATACTTTGGCCTTAGATCGAATGAATAATTGATACAAAAGATGAAGTATTGGCAGTGTGGACTTTGTATTTATACTAAAAAAATCAGCCATCACCACCATAAAATATTGATTTCGGGGCGATGGTGTTGTTATTAGTCAACTAAGGTTGACGTTAGGGTGGTGCCGGTGCCGACGGTGGGTGGCCGTGGTGGTCATTGATTTTCAAAGGTGGGGGTGGGGTGTCGTATGGTCGAGATTTTTTTATATTTGTTTTCTTATTTTTTTTTTGTTTTTGTTTTTCCAGAGTTTTCAGTTTTTTGTGTTATTTAATGTGGTATTTTAAAGGGTAATTAGCACATAACGTCCCCACCTTTTATTGTTATTATGGAAAACGTCCATACATTTCATTTTTTTACATTTTCACCCTTATTTCCACCTTTTTTTGTTATTATGGAAAAAGTCATTTTCATCCAGTTTCTCAATTAATTAATGACGAAATACCATTTCCTTTAAATAAAACAAAAGAAAAAGAAAAAAATTAATTGCAATTATAGTCCCAATTTTTTTTGAAAAGCACAAATGAGTCACAAATAAATTATTAAAAGGGTAATTAGTACATAATGTCCCTATTTTTCACATTTATTATGGAAAACGTCTATACATTTAATTTTTTTTGGCATTTTCACTATTAATTACACATTTGATTGTGCAAACCATCATTTTCATCCATTTTCATCCAATTTCTCAATAAAAAACTGTGAAATAATGAATATACCATCATACTTAAATAAAAAATATATTTTTTTTAATTTCTATTTCTTTAATAATTTATTTGGGACTCATTTGTACTTTTTTTAAAAATTTGAACTATGATTGCAATTAATTCTTTAGCTTTTAAATTTAAATAAGAGGATATATTCGTTATCCTACTGTTTTTTATTGAGAAATTGGATAAAAATGGATAGAAATGATAGTTTACGCTATCAAATTATAATTAAGGGAGAAAATGCCAAAAAATTAAAAGGTATGAAATTTTTCGCAATAATAGTTAAATGTAAGGACATTATGTACTAATTACCCTTTTAATAATTTATTTGAGATTCATTTGCACTTTTCAAAAGAATTGGGACTATATTTGCAATTTGTTTTTTCTTTTTCCTTTTGTTTTATTTAAAAAGAATGATATTTTCGTCATTTCACAATTTTGAATTGAGAAAATAGATAAAAATGACATATTGCGCAATGAAAGGTTGAAATAAAGGTGAAAATGCCAAACAATGAAAGGTATAGACGTTTTCCACGATAACATTGAAAGGTGGGGACGTTATGTGCTAATTTCCCTATTTTAAAGTTACAATTTTATCCCTTTCAATTTAATCAAAATTAGTCAAAGTCTACTTTTTTTGGTTAACAAACGGCCAAATGGATCCATTTGGATCTCAACTACTAATTTCTCAAAAGTTTGGGACCAACGTTGACACAAATTGAAGATTAGGGTAACGTTTATAAAAAAGTGAAAGTTTAGGGCCTCTGCTGCAATGCTCCCTAAAATTAAAAGTTAAAACCCTTGTAAAACCCCAAGAATTCGTCCAAACCCACACTTCTCTCGACTGGCCTCACCTACAGACATGCGCCACCTCCTCTCCACCTTCTACCGCTCCAACCTCTGCCGACACTTACTCCAGTACGCCAATTATAAGCCGCCGAAGCCTCAGGCACCACCCTCCCCACCGTCGCCGCCGAAGCCCCCAAAGAAACCGACTACTTTGAGCCTCCACGGGGAGACGTGGGAGGACCCTTATGGCTGGATGTCTCAATTGCATGACAAGGTGGCGATGAGACACATGGATGTATATATGGAGCAGGAGGAGAAGTTTACGGAAGCAGTAATGTCCGATACCGAACGCCTCCAGTCCAAGCTCCAGTCGGAAATGGCCTCCCGCCTCGCCACCCACCTTTCTACCCCTCCCCTCCGCTGGGGCCCCTGGTAATTTACAGTTTCTATTATTTGTTTCTGCTTCTATTTCATTGCTTGAGGGTATGTGCCAATTTTAAATTCTAACCTCCTTCGTGCAAAAAATAAAAATAAAAATAAATAAATAGCTTAGAGCGTGTTCTTGAATCTGGATGTTGCATTACTTTAAAATTTGAAGATAGGAATGTTGAGGATAAGCTAGTTCATGGATTAGATAGGGATTTTATTTGGTTGGTGCCATGTGAAGTTGCTTGCTCACATTTTATTTTTGACACTGGCATTGAGTACAATATGAATTTAGGGTGCGTTTGATTGTAAGGGTAGAAAATGGGTGGAAAGAAAATATTTTATAGGGAAAAGATTTGTCTAGAAAATGTTTTGCAGGAAAAATGATTTCAAGTGTGTTTGATTGGTATAATTTTTCACCCGAAAAATTTTTAAATTTTCTATTCGTTTGGCTTTGTTTTATATGGAAAGTGTTTGTTAAAGTGATAATTTTTTCCACAATTAGTTATAAAATTTGTTTCCATTGCCAAAAAGTAAAAAAAAAAAGAAAGGAAAAAAATTGTTTTCTAAAAAATCATTTTTTTCATCAAAATTTAGTGTTCGTTTGATTTAGTTTTACATGGAAATTATCCATTAAAGTGAAAAAAAAAAAATTTACCATTGGTTATAACATTTGTTTCCATTGCAAAAAAAAAAAGATTTTTTTTTCCAGCCAGCCTGGAAAATTTTTTCCAAATTTTTCCCCACCGAAACAGTAGGAAAAAATTTTCATCAAAAAGTAGGAAAATGCACACGTGTGGAGGAAAGAAGGAAAATATTTTTCGTGAAAAATTTCACCTATCAAACAGCAAAAAAAAGTGGAAAGTGGAAATATTTCCTAGTTCCCTGGAAAATTAGGCGTATCAAACAGGGCCTTATTGAATGTTTCCAAGAAAGAAATTTTGTTTCTTGAGGGCACAAGTAAGAAAAATCATTTTCATTGCCGATCAATTAAATTGAGAGTTTGGTTTCAAAGTTTTTAACTTTAACCATTCTATACGTCATTTTCTTATGAAGTATACAGATGCTATATGATTTAGATATTTATATGAGAATTGCACTAGTAGAAGTTATGGTAAAATAATTTTAAAGCAAGAACCTGAAGAGTGATCTTGTTATTCATCGAGTACCATTGATGATTTTTTCCTTTGATCCTGGCATGGAGTGTTTATTTTGTTTTATTGGTCATGCAGTGCAGGTTGTACTATAGGCGAGTTGAAGAAGGAAAGCAATATCCAGTATTATGTCGAAGATTAGCAAGCTTGAATGAAGAGTTTATATCTCATAAATCCTCATCAGCTGGGTTTGATTACACTTCCGGTAAGAGAATAGAGCAGAAGCTGCTTGATTACAATCAAGAAGCTGAAAGATTTGGAGGTATTGAATTATTTCTTTAGTTCTCTTTTATACTTAATGTTTGCATTATTTTCTTTACATTTGGTGGTATGTATCTTTTATTGAGTTAATTCCAGGTTATGCATACGAGGAATTATCAGAAGTGTCACCTGATCACCGGCATCTTGCATACACTATGTATGATAAGGACAATGATTGCTTTAAATTGTTTGTAAGAAACTTGGATTTTGGTTTGCTGTGTAGCAAGCCTCAAGCTGACCGGGTTTCTAACATAGCTTGGGCAAAAGATGGACAAGCATTGCTTTATGTAGTTACAGATGACAATAAGAGGCCTTTTAGGTTGGTATTGAACTGGTTTTGCTATAATAACTGTATTTGATTCTATTGGATAGCTGGAGATGAAATTGACGTTTGATTGTTTTCAGGTTATATTGTAGCATGCTTGGATCAAATGGAGAAGATGTGTTGCTTTTAGAGGAACCTCGAGAAAATATTTATCTGAATATAAGACACACTAAAGATTTTAGGTTTTTGACTGTGAATACATTTTCAACCACATCATCCAAGGTATTTTTTATAAAAACGTTTTCGATACTCTTTTATAGTTTCCTACTGAACTGGTGTTTTATATTCGTGACTTTTTTAGGTCTTTCTAATAAATTCAACTGATCCTTTGTCTGGGATGACACTGGTTTGGGAATGTGAGGCGCAAGCCCACTGCATTATTGAGCATCATCAAGGGTATCTTTACCTCTTCACAGATGCTGCAAAACAGGGCCACCCTGTTGACCACCATTATCTCCTACGTAGTCCTGCTGAGTGTTCATACAGTCCAAGGAAATGGGAGGTCAGCATATTTTTTATGTTAAGTATGCTGAGTTTAAGATTGAATTTTAATTATTTGTGAATGAGAAAAGATAAAAACAAAAAAAATTCATTTGAATGTAAAAGGTATTGTAATAGCTGATTGTACTGTTAATGGAACTACAAATAAGAGATGAAGAGATATAAAAATTTCCCAGGCACTCAAGAGGCCTGTGATCTCTCCACCAAACTAAAACGAACACGCTATCTGGGTGAATGAATAAGAATTCCCCCCTATTTATAGTTAGCCGGTGCCTCATTTATTCAGGAAACTTCTCCCCCTCTAACAAACTAACCAGTTGATAGAGTATAAAGTCAAATACAAGTTCTCAAGTAACTTCCCTGCTTGATGAACTCCTTTATTTGAATTTATATTCTAACAAACTCACCAATCATGATAGAATATTTATTCAGGAAACTACTCATCCTCTAACAAATTAACCAATTGATAGAATATAAATTCAAACACAAGTTCTCTATTAACTCCCCTACTGCATGAACACCTTTGTTTTCCCATGTGAATCAGTTGCTTGAGCTTCCCATCTGCCCCTTTTGTCTGTTCTGCGCTTTGTTTCCTTCTAGCATATGTAAATAGGATTGGTGGCCTATCATATACATGCATTTCTTAATTATAATGGATCTTATGTAAGTTTTACAGCCATGACCCTCATCCTTTTACATGATCGTTTGCAGAGTGTTTTTGTTGATAACCAAGAGTTAATTATTGAAGATGTTGATTTTTGTGACTCGTATTTAGTACTCATTGTAAGGGAAGGTCGAAAATACAGGCTTTGTTCAGTTTCTTTACCTATGCCCGCTGCCAAGGTAATTTTATTCTTTGATTTCTTGTTAAAATCATCTCAATTCCCGTATTTGTGTTATTGTCCGTTACTACTTTCTCCTGTGGTCCATTCATGTTCTTCTTACTAAATTTTTTTTTTAATACTTTTCAACTTTGAATGGTTGCTCAATTGGTCAGGCCTTGGGTTTGCTCCCCAATGGTCACCGGTTCAAGTCCCCTCAGGGCCACTGAGGTGAGTACTCGGCCGTAAACTTCAGGGCCCCGTGGAATTTATCGAAGTGTGCGCAAGCTGGCCCGGACATCCACGGTTATAAAAAAAAATAAAAATTAATACTTTTCATATTTACTACTGTTTCTCTGCCATATAATTGACTTTTCCGTTTTCTATAGAAAATCCTTTATGTAGGATGATGATGGATATCATTTACAAAAATTTGATGCAAGTCTGTAATTTTACAGTCTGGCATTATTTCTTTCACATGCAGTTGCTCTTTATAATTGTCCTAATATGAATTATGACTTAATTTGTTCGATTTCTTTTATTGACTTGGCAGGCATCACTTCATCTCAAAGAGCTCAATCCCCAGTTTTTGTCTCTTCCAGATCATGTTTCTCAAATATTGCCTGGGCCAAACTATGACTACTATTCTTCAACCATGCGCTTTACAATAACATCACCTTTGGTATGTAATTTGTTTGGCAATCTTCTGCTGTAAGCAATACAATTTTATTGAAGAAAGGTTTAATATGTTTTACCTTAGTCAACTTATTATCTTAGTTGACAATGTCATCATGTAGATCAAGTTTACTCGAAAGAAGATAACAAACTTTTAACATACAGAAAACAGTTCGGGGATTTTTTTAATGGAGGCTTAATAGTTTTGTTGGGCAGCTTTAGAAAAAATGACCCCTTTAACAACTTTTCTAATATGTTTTGAGTTTCCTGAATTAAAGAATCAATATTTTTTATTATGTGCTTGTTTGGTAGGGATTTTTGGGGGAAGATTTGATTTTTGAATAGTGATATGATGGGAAATGTGTGGTTGGAAAAGAAGAAAAAATTATTGATGTGATGGAAAATATTATTTTTTTGAAAAATGTGTGGTTGAAAATGAGAATTGATTTAGTGTAGAATTTGAGAATAAAAAACAAACAGACCCTATGTATTAGGGCTGTCCATGGGTCGGTTCGGTTCGGTTCTAAAGATACCCGAACCGACCCAAAACTTTCGGGTATTTAATAAATGGACCCGTCGGGTCCAAATATAATTATGGAACCGTTCGGGTTCGATTCCGTTCGGTTCGAGTCGGTTCGGTTCCGTTCGGTTCCGTACCTAATTAAATTTTTTAATATTTTCAGCAACACTACATAAATACAATTAATAACATTTCATTCGTAACTTTTACAAATTAACGTAGCCCAATTCAAAAAAATATACAAAACTAGTCGTCCAATAAGATTAATTCAATGCATACAAATACCAAAAAGTAGATATTAATATTACAGCAAAACTACATAAAGTATATTCATTTGCTTCAAATTAAAATGGGCTAATGGATTTTAAAATGATTTGGGCTTAAAAATTAAAATTATGAAATAATCTAATTTATTCAATTAATTTACTAATTTGTATAGGAAAAAAATAAAATAATTTAATTAATTCAATATAAAAAATAAAAAAATTATTTAGTTTCGGTTCTTGTTCGGTTCTTCGGTTCTTGGTCTAGACCCGAGACCCGACCCAAACCCATCGGTTCTCGATTCGGGTACCCGTTCGGGTATTTAATTTATGAAGAACCGCTCGGTTCGGTTCGGGTTCGGTTCGGTCCGGTTCGGTTCGGGACTTTTGGACACCCTTACTATGTATTGAAGCTTGCATGTGTAGGTATGGAGATCATAATTATAGGTACATCTAGCAGAAACTTGGTAATCGTTGGTGCATAGTTTGCACAATTAGATTACTACACAATGAGCTTCTTGTGAATTGTAGAGAATTCTTTTTAATTTCTCAATGAATTAACTGCACCCTAATTACATCCTTTTATAGAATACAAAAGACTTAAAAAGGAAAAACAATATTCCTAAATCAATGCAAGAATCTCCTAAAATCTTTATTAATTACAAGAATAAGAGTTTTCCTAAATTGACAATGCTAATTAGGGGTGGAATATTGCCACATATCCGGGATTTCAACACTTCTCTTCTATTGGGGTTGCAAACTCAAGCAATGAGTTTGAACAGATCAGTTTTGTCAGAATATGGCGTTTAATGTCGTCTCTCCTTGGCTGGTGACATTTGTTTCCGTATCTTTAGTTCAAGTGGTAGTTAATCTTAGACTATCTGTAGTTAGTTTTACAAACTTCATTGCATCCCTTAGGGTGGCTAGCATTTAAAACTTAGTCCAACAATGTGGTAGTGATATAAGATTAAATCCTTCATTTGTATTGTATATGATCATCAAGGACTAGTTTGCAATGTCAGGCTGATAAAATTTGTGTTTAAAGGCATCAATGGTATGGGTGTCCTTTCATTTCTCTCTCTTAATTAATCTGCTGGTAAAAATTTTCCATTTGTTTTCCACAGATGCCAGATGCAATAGTTGATTATAATTTATCAAATGGAAAATGGAATATTATTCAGCAACAGAATCTGCTACACGAAAGAACTCGAGTTCTATATGGATCAGCATCTTCTGTTAACATCTCCAATGACTTCTGTAGCAGCAATGCTGGAGAAGATCACTTCTGGAATGATCTCTCCGAGTATTATGCTTGTGAATATTATGATGTCTCTTCACACGATGGGGTTTTGGTTCCTTTGACCATAATATATTCTCACCATAGGAAGAAAAGCTCCAAGAGTCCTGGATTACTTCATGGACATGGAGCTTATGGCGAAGTACTTGACAAACGTTGGCGTAGCGAACTGAAAAGCCTTCTTGATCGTGGCTGGGTCATTGCATTTGCTGACGTTAGGTTTGTTATGGATCAGTTTGCACTTTGAAGTGTTATATTTAACCTTAGCGACTCGGAAATCTTATTTTATCTATGCATTCTGAACTCTTAAGTCTTATCCTCCATGAATTGATTTTTTCTTAAGAAGACTTCTTCTCTATGTTACAATTACTTGATATTATAAGGATATCTTTGTTAAAGCATTTTCCTATTTATGCATAATGCTTACCCGAAGATAACTTGGTATTTTTCTATATAAGTGATTTAGGGAACTACTAAGCGCTTTTACCTATGATTCTCTTGATGGTTTCAATATCCAGAGGTGGAGGTTGTGGGGGTAGAAAATGGCATCACGATGGCAGACGGACGAAGAAACTGAATTCTGTTAGAGATTATGTATCATGTGCTAAGTTTCTGGTTGAGGAGGAGATTGTGCAAGAAAGCAAACTGGCTGGATGGGGATATAGTGCTGGAGGATTGTTAGTTGCTTCTGCCATTAACTCTTGTCCAGATTTGTTTCGTGCTGCTGTTTTGCAGGTCTGCCAAATTCTTCATTCGATTTACCATTTTTCTCTGTTGATGCAGTAATTTGCTCTGCCGTATTGGTTTCATATTAGTTGTAAAAGTGCTGGAAATTTGATAATACAAATCTTCTGTTAAGATTTTGTTTTTAGGATGCGTAATTTGCTCATAATCCCATAATTGACTTCCTTCTGTTTCTTGCTCAGGTCCCCTTTTTGGATCCAAGTAGTACACTTGTGCTTCCTATTTTACCACTAACACCTGCCGACTATGAAGAGTTTGGGTACCCTGGGGACATAGAAGATTTTCAGGCTATACGTCAATACTCTCCCTATGATAATATTCAGAAAGACGCACTGTATCCTGCTGTTCTGATAACATCATCTTTTAATACAAGGTAACTTCGACCCATCATGTTGATTTTCTGCCCTGCCTCAAGACAGTATTGTGTGTTGTAGAAATGAGAAAAATATGGAATGTTTAGAGACAATAACCATTGAAATGTGTCACCGTTATACTTTGGGTACCTCGGAGTTGTGATTTCCACACGCATTTTTAGAAAGTTATTGAACATGCATTTTCAAACATATAGTTTTACATTTGTCTGACCCAGCTTCAATATGCTCAGGTTTGGAGTCTGGGAAGCAGCAAAATGGGTCGCAAGAGTGCGGGAATATTCTATATATGATCCTAGACGTCCGGTACTGCTTAATTTGACGACTGATATAGTTGAGGAGAACAGATATTTGCAGTGCAAGGAGTCAGCAATGGAGATGGCTTTTCTTATTAAGATGATGGATTCATAGTTACGAACCCAACACATTATATGCTATTCCAGTTTCACCATGAGTATGCAAGTTGGTGGGATGTTTCCCTGATGAGGAATATTTGTATCCCTCGTACTCGGGATCTGATGGGATGCATTGTAGGGTGGGAAGAGCTTTTGTTCGTTTTAATGAATTATGAATGGAGAGAGTATGATTCAGTTTGGTTACCTATTGCTTCGTTTTTGGTTCGACATAAAAAAGTTTTGCTTTATTTGTACATCAATCACCTGTAGGCTTGTGGCTTTTATTTGAAAAAAAAATACTGCAATTTGGTACCTGAAATTGTATTCATCCAGGTATTTGGAAATCATTGATATCGTGTTGGGATGTTAAATTCATATAAAGTTTTTTTTTTTCCTTTTTTCCTTTTTTTTTTGTTCCATAGATGACAGGTAAGAGAGAGAAGGGAAAGAAAAGAAATTCAATTATTATATTCTCTTTTTCATGTTATCTATTTATATAATATTATGTATACAAAATGATGTACAAATAGCATTAGACTGGACTTATATAGAAGAAAAATGTTTGTCGTACATCATAATTTAAATAATCTTTTTGGGTCTGTTGGATTACAAAGGTGGAAAATGAGTGGAAATAAAATGTTTTATTGGGAATTAAATTGCTTAAATTTTGTTTTATTGGAAATTGTAATTAATTGTGTTTGATTGGTATAATTTTTCACCTGAAAAATATTGAAAGGTTGGTGTCCGTTTGGCTTCAATTTTTATGGAAATTGTCCATTAAAGTGATAATTTTTTCTACCATTGCGTTTAAAATTAGTTCAAATTACCAAAAAAAAAAAAAAAAAAAAATTAAATTAGAAAAAATTACCACATCGAATAACATTCGTTTAATTTTGTTCTGTATAGAATTTGTCAACAAAAGTGAAAATTCTTTTTATAATGGATGATAGAATTTGTTGTCATTGCTAAAACGGGAAAAAAAAACGTGTTGCTTTCCCACCTAATAGGTGGGAAAACAAAATCAAGCAAATATGTATCAAATGGTTGTACCTAGAAAAATGTGGGAAAAACAAAAGTCAGGCAAATTTGTGCTATCAAATACCCTTAAATGGCTAAAGTTGGAAAACATTTTTTTTTTCCACCCAACTTCTAGGCTATCAAACTGGGCCTTATATATTGATGAGATGTAAAAAAGGGTGGGAAGTTTTTTTTTTTTATTATTTGGTTGATGAGATTTGATCCAATTAAATTTCGTTAAATCATTTATCGGTAAACAAATCTATAAATTGTGTTGTATATGTAACACAATCCTAAATATAAGGGAAGATTACCTATTTAAGAAAATAAGTTTAGCCTATTTCAAAAATAAGAACACAAGTTTGAAATTTCCAAAATCAGATTTTTATTAAAAAAAATTTAAATTTTTATTTATGTAATAATAAATTATTAAATTAATTTATTATTTAATATTTAATTATAATATAATATAATTAACCCATCCCACATTCACCACCCCTACCGCTCCGGTCACCGCCCTACTCCGGCGAACTTTCGGACAATCGATCCGGCGACTGCTCCGATTCCAACGACAGTTCCGGCGCCGATTTTTCCGGCGACTGCTCCACTATATTTTTTTGTACGATTAACATGTTTTTTTACGGTCACAACCCAGGTCACAAGTCACAGTTCAGGTCACAAGTCACAAGTTAAGAGTCACAACCCAGGTCACAAGTCACAAACCAAGTCACAGACCAGGTCACAAGTCACAACGCATGATTGTTTGTTTATTAATAACATATTTTCAAATTTATTAGTTAATTTTTAATCACAAATTGTCCAATTTTTAAAGTCAGAGTTAATTTAAATAGTTGGTCACATACACCACAACCATCATAGCCCCCATCCACCAGCATCACAGCCCCCATCCACCACCAACTAAAAACACACCCCAAAACCCACAGGTTGTGGAGCTGCGATCTGGACATGGCGCATAGACCAAAACCAACACCACCACCATAGCCACCACCATCGTTGGATCCAACAAAATCACAGCTGCCTAAACACCACCACCACGAGCACCACTACCACCACACAAAACATCGCCACTACCCCAACCATCAGATTTACCACCACAGCCGCCAGCACATAAAACACCATCACCATCCCAACGCCAGATCCACAACCACCACCACCCCAACTGTCGATCACCACAACTACAACCACACCTCAGATCCCTCCCCCAATTTTTTCTGCGACGACGAGTTCGAAGCAGCTTTGCACCTCCTTTCGACGCCCCTGTGAACAAACAGAGACCTATTGGAGCCTTCTCATAGCGCAGTGGCCTCCTAGCACCATGGGCAGTTGCATCGCAGTGCTTGATGCAGCCTTCTCGACGGACTACAGTGGCACCGGCTCACAGGGAGAGGACGGACAGAGTGCCGCGAGTAGTGACGCGATTCTTCCGGTGGCGATTCAGGAGGAGAGAGACGAGAGAGGGTGGGTTTAGGGAAATTAGGTGGGTTTGGTAATTAATTAGGGATTGAAATGTATATATTTATTTTATAAAAATATTAATTAAAATAAAATATCTGATTTTGGAAATGTAAAACTTCAAATCTGATTTTAAAAATGTTGATACATAAAGCAATGTTTTGTGTAATTATCACTAAATATAATGTGCTGGGTGGCTTGTGTCAATATTATTTAGGGAAGAATAGTTGTCGCCCGTAGGGCAGGAGTCCAATAGAGACCAGGCAGAGAGGCTTGCACTGAACTTTGAGTCCAACCCAAATCACTTTCATATTTTTTTTTTAATTGGGAAAAATACATAAATATAATACTTTTAAGTATACAATTTCAAATTTAACGTACTCATAAAATGATTTCATAAATCAGGTTTAAATATTAATATTATATATATTATTTTATCACATTCTACTATGTTGTATCTCGTAACTCTCCCAAAAATTTCTTACACTTCACAATTTTTCTCTTTTATTTAATAATTATTTTTCTCACATCCTATTTTCTCTCTCATACACCTCACACTTTCTTTCTTTCTTTCTACAATAATGAATTTTTCTTTTCCAAAATTAGGTGAAACTTTCTTTCTACAGTAATGATTTTTTTTTTTTCAAAATTAGGTTGTCAAAAACTTTGTAGCATATAATTTAATTAAAAAGGTTAAGTCACTGGAACATATAATTTGTGGTTCGATTACATGTCAGTCACAAAATAATATTATTTTTTTAGTCGAAAATCACAAATTTTATAGGTAACAATTTATTTATCGGTTGCATATTATTGTTCGGCCACAAATAGCAAATTTTATAAGCCATAACCTATATCTCTATTACAAATTATCAAATTAATTAGTCAAAAGTTATTTCTGGAATACAAATTATCAAATTAATTGGTCACAACTTAACAAATTATAAGTTACGATTACAAATTTAGTCGCAATTTCACATTTTTATACACTACTTATTATTTATTGATCACAAATTAATCAATATTTTAGTCACCCCACCCCACCCCACCTAACCCAATCCAACCCAACCCAACCCAAAACAAACCATGCACCTGCACCTACACCGCCACCAATGCACCACCACCATTGCCACTTTATCATCGTCGGCAATGTCTACACCCCCACAACCTCTTTTTCCTTGCATCACCATTGGCAACCAGAAAAATGCACTACAAAAATATCATCACACAGATCAACGTCAAAACTCATCACCATTGCCTCCATACTCAAACTAGCCCAAAATTAATATGGCAAAAATTTAAAAAAAAAAATGCTATCGAAACCCTAAACTTCACTATTCATCCACTGCCTCCACGGTAACAATCTCATCATTAGAAAATATCAGTTGCAACCATGACCTGCAAACTCACCATCGCAATGCCCAAATTTGGGTTGTCGTGACGGTACAACACACCATGAAGATCTGGCCCAAATTAAAAAAATGAAATTGAAACCCTAAACTTCACTATTCATCCAACGTTTCCATAGTAACAACCATGTCATGGAAAAATATGAGCCGCAACCAAGATACCCAAGGCGCTATCGCAGTGCCCGCAATCCACGATTGCAAATTCTGGGGTTAAATACACCAATGTCCATCCAACTTTACACTTTGTGTCACCATCGTCACTCAACTTTATACTACCATGACCACCTAATTTGGTTTTATTTCATCATGATCACCTAATTTCATATAATGTTTCATCTTGATTATCCAACTTCTTTTCACAATTTTTATTAATTTTAAAAGGGGTAAAATAGTAACTTTACATTATATATATTTGAAAAACTTATTAAAAAAAGTTACTTAGAAAAATGAAATAAATAAAAATTTATTTAAAAAATAGTTTTTAAAAGAAAATAAAAACTTATTTTTTTAAAAAAAATCCTTTAAAAATAAAATGATTATTTAAAAAAAAATTTAAAATGAAATAAAAACTTATTTTAAAATAAACATTTTAAAAATTTTTTTTAAAAAAATTATTTTTATTATATATATATAATACAAAGTTACCGTTTTATCCCTTTTAAAATTAATGAAAATAGCGAAAAGAAATTGAGTTGTCATAATGAAATGTTATTTGAAATTCAGTAACCATGGTAAAACGTTATATAAAACTGGGTGGTCATAATGAAATAAAATCAAATTGGATGATTATGATGACACTAAGTATAAAGTTAGGTGGTCATAACAAAACAAAATCAAATTGAATAATCACGATAACACTAAGTATAAAGTTATGTGACTATTTGTGAATTTAGCTTGCAAAGAATCGTTGCAGCCTTTGAAAAGTAATTAATTTTTTATTTCATTAATTTAGTCAGTTACTTAAACTTCGTACTACTTTTTCTGAACAATTGGATTACATGGTTTTAGGCGTGGCGATCAAGATTCTAGGGTTTAGGTTGGGGAAGGTGCAGATCATTTTTGTTCCAATTCTTTTTTTTTTTTTTTTGTTTTTTTGATTATTTTATGTCGTTATCTTTCATTTTTATTTTATTTTTTATTTATTTAATTAAAAGAAACGACATTTTAGTTTTGGATAAAATTTTATCTTTATAACAGTAAAAAATAAAAATAAAAAAAATATATATATATATATGGTTATGGAGTTCTGCATTAAAATATGAAAGTTTGAGACCAGTTTTGCCTTGACCTTTAGGTTAGAGACTATTAGCGCTAATTTTCCTTCTTTTAATGAAAAGAAAAGATATCATTATAAACAATAGGGTTAATTTCATCAACGGTAATGAAATTTGTTAAAAATTTTATATGATCAATAAAATATTTTTCTTATAGTCATGACCACTCAACTTTTTGATGGTACAATAATAATCTTGAGAAGAAGTGTAAATCAAAATCCTACATGGCACTAAATGCTAACACACAATCATAAATTTTATAGAAATTAAACGAAAATTAACCTGTTAAATTTAAAGCAGCGAAGGGAATCAATGATTCTTATTCGACAGAATTCTAGCTATCAACATGTCGATTACACACCGGATATTGGTAAGAACTGAGGGACAATGCCCCCAACCTATGTGGGCCTACCAACAAAGCAACATTTATGTTATTTGTTATCACAACTTGAATGTTATCCATTCCCATATGAACGTTATTTTAAACTCTCCAATTTATTAATTTCCAAATTTCAGTGACGTGTCTATGTTAGTATTTAACTGTATTACATAGAATTTATTAGAATTTGGCTATTTGTACACCAAGTTTTACAATTTGGTGTACATGTAGCATCTCTCAATTTATTATTAAAGTTGAATCATGCTTTATGTACAGAAGCACGATTTCACAGGAGAAAACGAGATACACACAATGTAGGAGGTGAGTTTTTTTTTTTTTTTTTTTAATTTTTCATTTTTAATTTCAGTGGACCCCACACATCATGAAGTAGGATTTCACAAAGAAAACAAGATACACACAATGCAGGAGATGGGTTTTTTTTTTTTTTTTTTTTCATTTTTAATTTCGATGGACCCCACACATACATGAAGCATGATTTTACAGAAGAAAACAAGTACACAATGCAGGAGGTGGGTTTTTTTTTTTTTTTTCATTTTTTATTCCGGTGGACCCCACACGTGAGTGATCCATTAAAGTTTCCGGCCAAGGGACATGACGGAGAGAAGATATGAATATGACTGACGACAGAATGATGGCTCCAATTTCATTACTCTTTAACAACTTTGTCTTTTTTATTTATTACTTAATAGTACGTGTCTGTATTATTATTTCTTAGGATTTTAGGGACCAAGGTGCAATTTCAATTAAATAGGCAATAGGTTTGGGTCTGGGTTATTGGCTCAAAACGTCCCTACCTTTGAAGGGTTGTGTGGAAAACATCCCTACGTTTGATTTTTTGGTGCGTAACGTCCCTACCTATCAAGTTTATTGTAGAAAACATCCCTACCTTTCATTTTTTGGCACAAAACGTCCCTACCTTCTGCATTTCTTTGCACTGAACGTCCTTTGCACATTTTTTTTAATTCAAAATGACCAATATACCCTCCTATGTAAATTGAACAAGAAAAGAAAAATAAAAAAAGAAAGGATAATTGGCGCAAAACATCCTTACCTTTGAAGGTGTTTGTGGAAAACACCCTACCTTTCATTTTTTGGTGTAGAACATCCCTACCTTTCACATTCTTTGCGCTGAAGGTCCTTTTCACCAATTTTTAATATAAAATGACCCTTATACCCTCCTATATAAATAAAACAAAAAATAGAAAAATAAAAAACTAATTACAATCAAAGTCCTAAACGTTTTTAAAAAATACAAGTGAGTCCAAAATTTATGAAAATATTAAAAATAAAAATAAAAAATAAAACCCCCTATCTTCTCCTCTGCCTCTCTTCAAGTGGGGTCCCTTTTATATTATTGGGTCAATAATCCCTTTTATTTTTTTTATTTTTAATATTTTCATAAATTTTGGACTCACTTGTATTTTTTAAAAACGTTTAGGACTTTGATTGTAATTAGTTCTTTATTTTTCTATTTTTTGTTTTATTTATATAGGAGGGTATAAGGGTCATTTTATATTAAAAATTGGTGAAAATGACCTTCAGCGCAAAGAATGTGAAAGGTAGGGATGTTCTACACCAAAAAATGAAAGGTAGGGTGTTTTCCACAAACACCTTCAAAGGTAAGGACGTTTTGCGCCAATTACCCTTTCTTTTTTTATTTTTCTTTTCTTGTTCAATTTACATAGGAGGGTATATTGGTCATTTTGAATTAAAAAAAATGTGCAAAGGATGTTCAGTGCAAAGAAATGCAAAAGGTAGGGACGTTTTGTGCCAAAAAATGAAAGGTAGGGATGTTTTCTACAATAAACTTGATAGGTAGGGACGTTGCGCACCAAAAAATCAAACGTAAGGATGTTTTCCACACAACCCTTCAAAGGTAGGGACGTTTTGCGTCAATAACCCTTTGGGTCTTTATCATCTATCGACTATCGTAGACAGTATTGGAGTGGGCTTTTGTTTCATAAAATTTAATATAACGAGAAATTTCTCTCCAAGTTTGACTCAATTTTCAATATTCACGTCAAATAGACGATTATATATCGATCTTCTTGTTGTGTTCTCGATTATTAACTCTTCTACACCAACAATCATTCCTGATGGGATGCTGTGACCAAGGCCAAGGAATGATGGTGTTCTTGAGATACCCATGTAGTACCAGGAATTGCGATGCCAAGTGAAGGCCTTTAGGGCCCAAATGGCGATTCCGAATTATAGGCAACACCACTGTGGTGGTAGTCACAGAGTAGACGGTGGAGGGGCTATAACTTTCGCTATTTATGATTTGCATGTTCATCGAATGATTGTAAAAACCGTCTTCTTAAATGGGGATTTCGATGAGGAGCTTTACATAATTTGAAATGTTTGTTTTACCCGGTATGAACATGAAGTATACATATTGGTAAAATCACTATATGATTTAAAACAAGCTCAAAAAAAAAAAAAAATGCACAAGAAAATTGACGTAGCTATAATATCTTTTGATTTTGTTCGTAATATTGTAGATAAATGTATATATTTCAATGTATGAGATGAACATATTGTATTTGTTTGCTTATATGTTAATGACATGTAAATTATACGTAATCATATGGAATGATTTGAAGAAATAAAGAGAGGTTTCAATCTTTCACATTTAAGATGAAAGATCTTGAACAAGTTGATAATCATATTAGGTATCAAAGTAACAATAAATAGTGGGGTTATTTGTTGGGTCAATTGGATTATATTGAGAAATCATTTAAACAATAAAGAAGCAAAAGAAATTTGATCCAAGTATAAAACTTTGAGAAGAATGATGGAAGAGCATACAAATTGAGTGTGCAAGTGTCATTGGTAACGTAATGTACAATCATGCTACATGAACAGACTCAAGGACAGATTCAAAAACAAAAGGGACACGTCTCCGTACATTATTGGACAGTTTGAAAAATAAAAGAAAAATACATCCACACATACACTGCCAATTAAGTCTGTTTGTACTGTTTCTATTTTTTAGCCTGGACAAGTGGCTTTATACCCTAATGTATGTGGTATAGTGTACAAGATTAGATATAGCATTTGTAGTTAGTAAATTTACTAGCTATTCAATTGAGAAGCATTAGAAAGCCATTGGTAGAATTCTTGGTTATCTTAATAAAACCAAAAACCTTGGCCCATGATATTTTATCTTTGACTATTTTAGAAGGGTATATTGATGCTAGTTGGATATATAGCGTGTAAAAATATATTCATCTCAGGTTGAGTGTTTACTCTTAGAAGTTGTGCATTTTTTGGAGATCTAAGAAACCAATATGCATTACACACTAAACAGTGAAATTCGAATTCGTAAGCATTGGCTAAAACCGAAAAGAGGTGCAGCTTAGGGATCTTCTATATGAAATCCTTAACTGACGAAGAATACATCATAGTGAGGTTATTTCTTGAGTCAATTTTTTTTTTTTAAAAAGGTTTAACCCCAACCTTGGAGGCCCCGTCTCGCCCCTAGAGCATCGTGGATGAAGTAAATCCCGGGACGTGCCTCACCAGGTCAAGGTGCAAGAGCTGTCATATTGGTGCTCACAAATAATCTAATTCATACATTTTAAGAGGTAGGAATCGAACCCTCACACTGCAGCTGACAGCTCAACTGAAACTACCTCACTCCATTCTTTGCACCACTGAATTATGCCCCGGGGGGCTTGAGTCAATTATTTTTAAATTTCATAATTTGCTGCTGCTAAAAATCACTCTCTCTATAGGAGAATATTTCGTCACACAAAATGAAAACATATGTTTCAGAGAGACTACATTATTTCTCAACAAGTAAAGAAAAACAATTCCTAAAATATATTTAATTTGCTATCTCTAGTAAAAATTGGCAAAGTTTATGGGGATTTGAGATCATTGCCATGTGGTGAGATCATTGCCATGTGGTCAGCATCTTTTATTTCTTTTACTATTGCCGCACCACTATTTTCAATTTCCCAACGTTGGAATTCTTCATTCATTCCTTTATCCTGAGCACATATGATGAAAGCACGTTTTACAGATCCATAACCTTAATTGGAAAATGGGCGTCTCTTTGACAAATCTTCCATAAAAACAGACATCAGCCTCACCAATGTTTTTGCTAATGCTACATCCTACCATAATGGATTATAACATTTGTTAGTAATCAATTTATAGCTGTATTTTACTTCGATTAGTCATTAAACTTTCAGTTGCTAAATTAATGGAAACATTAACTTGAAAACGTAGTATGCACTGTCATTTGACTTCATGTCGGATAAAAACTAATGTTTTAAAAATCGAAATAAACAAACATTGTTTGGGAAAAAAAAAAAAAATTAGTTAACGTAAATTTTTTATTTTGTGATATTATATTACCTCAGGGGTGCAGAGGTGATACATTTCGGATAGGTACTTGGGGCCAAAAAGCATTGCTGTAAGTTTATCTTCCGGTCTACCAAACTGTATGAATTGAGTGTCCAATGAATTTCCCTTGGGGGTCTGCCAAAACAAGTTAATTTAAGTAATTTAAAATTTATCAATAAGACAAAATCGGTCTATCTTCTCTAATAAAATTGCTTAAAAATAATTCACGTCATCAATGTTAAAAGGGTCATGCTACATATACATAAAGGTTTACATAATGATATACGATACTCTACCATTTGTCCGTTTAAAACTCTGATCAATTTTTTCATCTAATCTTTTTCCTTTACATCATTTGTCAATTTGAAACTCGGCAAGTTGTAGACTTGGGTTCAACTTTCCCCTCCCAATGAGACATGAACCCAAGTCTACAACTTGCTAAGGTTTCACACTTAACTTGAGGTAGGCCTTAATCTCTCAAATATCTCTATCCTCTTATTAATTGTTAGTAACATCTATATGATGTGACCTCTAATCACATGTTAATCTTTCTTATGATGGTTAAAACATGAAATTTTCTATTCATTCTAGGATATATTTACAGTAGTCTAGGATAATAAGCAATTGTAAAGGGGGCAATGTTAGAACTTTATTAAAATTTAAACTTTATGATCTTGCCAAGATCTTCATGTCAAATCATCAAAAAACTGAATTAACGCGGAACATACCTTAATCAATTGATTTCTGACTTGAATAATGAATATTGAATCTGAATCTGTAAATCTTCAGTTTGGTTGCTTCAAATCTCCATCTTAATTCCTGATTGTGGGTTTTATGGATCTTCCTCTTCATATGCCTTCTCTTGTATTCTTGTGTTGATGGGATGCCACAAAAAATGAGAAAATCACACATGAATTGGGGACCATAACCCTTTATATATTTCCATATGTATTTGGCCCATCGTCAAATACAAACCCTAATGGATCCGGTCTCTACACATATAGTCCGGTCCACACTTTAATTAGATGCTTAAAGCTCAATTACTTAATTCCTTATTATCTCACTTTAATTTTGGGCTTAACTTTAAGATAGCATTTATACACAGTTAATTACATATGTCGGCCCATCACGGGAAATTAAATAATTTCCCAACAATCTCCCACTTGGGCCACATATGCAACCTTATAAATGTGTATAACCTTATGAGCTCAAAACTTTTGCTATCATAACCAAAAGCATCTCCGAACAATCTCGTCCATTGATTATATCAACATAGGATCAAAGCGGTCTTCGTTATAAGTAACATAACTAAACCCATCAATGGTCACGTACAATAATACAATCAAATGACATAGATCAAGCGTGGATGTGTAGCATGGAAATTACATGTAATGTGATCTAAACATGCCTATTTCCAACTGGTCCTGCCTTATTCCTTAATATCTTATGAGATCAACCATAAACTTTAATCAGAGTGGAACTGAACTGAATACTTTATTTCTGAAATGAACTGAATATGCACAACCAAAATTATGTGTCAAAAGACAACATCCAAAATACAAACTCCCACTAAACTGGCACATCATCAAATATGCAACACCCATGTGAGCATCATGCTCATGAAAGACCCCGGGTGGTAGCCATTTAGTAAATGGATCCATGTTTATAGAGTTTATCCTTATATGCTTGATAAAAACCTAACCACTCTAAATTCATTCATTGACAACTAGGAACTTAATGTCTATAAACTTTGACATCATTATGTTCCTATTGGGATACAAGACTATTGTCACAAAATAACTTAAGTGGTTTTTTCATTTCCATCCAAAATATGCAGCCCAGTGACAATATTTTACAGTTAAATTCCATAATCAAAATCAGAATATCCAACGATCTCCAATTGCTCTGATTTTCCTGATTGTGATCATGTAATCCTTTGTTCTCTATAGATACCGAATAACCTGATGGCTGCTTTCCAAATTTCCATCACAAGTTAATTAAATATCTGCCTAGCATTCCAACAATGAATACTGTATCCGGATGTGTGCTATCCCGAATATACATTAAATTCTCAATTGCCAAAGCATAGAGAATTTGATGTATATCCTTTATCTTTAAATTTATTATTGAGGCATTAATTGAGACTAAAGTTGTCTCCCTTAATTGTAGGGGTATTACTTGATTTTCATATCTGCATTACAAATCTTTTAAGAACCTTATTAATACAACTCTTTTGTGGTAATCCAAAAATAAATCAAGAACAATTCTTGTGTATCTATATCCTTAATACAAAAGATGCATCACAAAGATTTGCTTACTCCCACTGAACTTGTGATATCTGCAATCATCAATTGAATGTATCTCAAAACCAAATGAGATAATTATTTGATAAAATTGTGATACCTATTCGGGAAACCAACTTAAGCCCATAGATGGATTTCTTTAATTTGTAAACCATCTAATACAACTTAAGATCAAAATATGTCACAGATGCCATAATTGTCCTAAAAGAGTTTTCATAGAAACCGAAGAAAAATCTCTTTATGCATGGCATCAATCCACTCCTTAGAATTATTCCTTTATATGGCTTGATGAAATTTGATTGATAAATTATTCTTTCGTCAATCAATGTCATCCTTATTTTCTTGGAGAAAGACTATAAGGTTATCCAGAATTGTCTTTCTCCTTTTATAGTGGATTTCCTTAATGACATTTGTTCTTGAGGTTGTTGAGTTTGTTTTTCTGGAACAATCTCTTGATTGTGTATGGGGGATTCTGTAATATTGTCTTGATCCGAAATTGCTTCTTAAACAAGATCTGGAGCAAGAATTTGTCCATGAACCAAATCATTGTCAATTGCAACAGAAGGAATATATAAATATTCTTCATCCAAGACAAAATCATAACCTTATAACCTTATCTCCCATCACAAACTCTACATCCTCAAGAAATCGAACATTTCCCGTTTCGAAAATTGACCTGATAGTGGGACCTTTAAAAAAAAAATTGTAACCCCTTGACAATTACCTTACTTGGAACTTTATTGAGAATTTAAGCTGCAATCTTTAGTGTTTATACCTAGGAGGATCTTGATGTACTGTGGGTAGATTCCACATTCCTCTAGGAATATTCCGAAAGGCCCTGTACATTGTTCTTCTCATTCGTCATATCTATCATAGTATTCACCACTATGGTAAGATTTGACTTGTTAAATTCCTTTACTGAGTTGATTTTCGAACTCAGTCTTGTATGCCTTGAACATGTCCAGTGTTTGGGATTTCTCATAGATGAAATATAGGTAGCCATATTGAGAAAAAATCGTCTATGAACTAAATAAATGACTGTTGAACATTCCAAGAAGCCGAAGGAAATGATCCACAGATATCCGTATAAATTAGTTCTAAGACATCCGAAATCCTATTGGCACCTAATCTCCTTATGTTTGTTTGTTTTTCCCTTAATATAATTTACTTAAGTCTGAAAATATCAAGGGAATCAAGAATTCTTTCTGACACAAATCTTTTCATTCTCTTTTGAGAGATGTGACCTTATCGCTTGTGCCATAGTAAAGCAGAATTCTCATTGGTTAATTTATGTTCAGTACCACGTGAATCCATATACAAGGTTTCTTTATAAGAGGTAACGTATTAAACAGATATAGGTTATCGTAACCGAATAAAGAACTCACACCCACAATATTTGAATTAAGAAAAAGATCAAACTGACTATTTCTAATTGGACAAGAGTAACCAAAGTTGTCCAATGTAGAAATAGAAGCCAAATTCCATCCAAAAGGACGGTACCGTAAATGTCTCTTTCAAATTCAAATAATAATCAGTCTTTAATGATAACCTAAATTTCGTAAAGCCTCAACCTTAACTGATTTGCCATCGCCCCAAATAGATGAATCTTTCAGCATCAATTGGTTTTGGCAGCTCAGACAACCCCGCATAAACAAACTTATGTAAGTGGTGGTACCGAAATTTATCTACCAAGTGTGCCTTGGTATTGACATTCTCAAAACAAACCAAAGTGAGAAATGTACTTTTCTTTACACGCCAAGTGTAGCATTTAGCACAATCTCTCTTAATATATCCCAGCTTTTCACAAAATTTACAACTAAATTTATTCCGCTGTTAATTTTGAACCGAACCGAATGCAGCTTTCTTGTTCTTTCTTTTCTTTAACTTGTCCTTAAAGGTACTAGCCAAGTGAGCACTTTCAGTCCTTTCTTGCTTCAGCCTTTCTTCTTCTTGCACACAGTATGAAATGAGATCATTTAGAGTCCATTTATCCCTTTGACAGTTATAACTAACCTTGAATTGTGCAGGAATAGAAATTAAAACCAGATGCATGAGCAAATCATCAGATAGTTCAAGCTTTAGAGCCTTTAAGTTTGAAGCCATATGAGACATCTCCATAATGTACTCCCGAATATTTCCTTTGATTTTATGCCTTAGTGAAACTAAGTATGTCAAAAGCGTACTAGTTTCAGCCTTATCGCTTTTTGCAAAGTGTTTCTTCAATTTCAGCAAGAAATTTATTGGCAGTAGTTACCTTATCGGACACAGCGCCCCTGAATGATTCTGGAATACTTCACTTCATGATCAGAAGACTTATGCGGTTTGAACAATCTCACTTATTAAAGTCTTTGTTTTCATCAATAGAACTTTTATCCGTAAGTGCAGCGGGTTGTTCGGTCCTTAACGCAAGGTCTAAGTTCATGCAGTCAAGAATGATCATAGCGTTTTCTTTCCAGTCCTTAATAGTTGGTTCCATTTAGCACAGGAATGGAGTTGATGTTGGCAGATATTGTGGAAGTTGATGGATTAACTGAATAGAGAACTAATACTTAATCTACATGTTCACATAGGAATCCGTATTAAACAATTAATCAATTCAAATAATGGTAAACCCCATTACAAGAGACCGAGCACAACATTGATATTTAGTCTTTGGACAGAAATATCAACTTGTAAGTGGTAATCTTGGTGTAGTAATCAAATATTGACAATAAACTATGTCAAACAATAAACCTATCTTTGGACCGATTTATTGTTCACATAAAATAAAGCCTTATAATTGTCACATATTTATTACCACATGTATGTAAATAATTCGGCCAAATATTAACCTTCCTTTGGGTCGGTCAATACCCGCATGAATTACGTACACACAACCTTTCTAATTTTCCAAATAAATTAATCTAGGCAAGAGAGGTCACTTTGGTGACATGTTGCTTCAATCAATTCATTTAGAAAAATTAGTAATCCAAAAGAAATACCAAAATTTGAATTATAATTGTTAATCCTTAATTCTTTTATTTTATTTTGAAACTTTAGGGGCCTAGGGTTAATAATTCAGAACTTTAGGGACCCAAAAATAATTAACCAAAACTTTAGGGGTCCAAAAATTAATTATTGAAAAACTTTAGGAGTCAAAAAATTAATTATTTAAAACTTTATGGGCCAAATTTTAAACATTTAAAACCTTTGGGGGCCAATTAAAAGGAAATCAGCAACTTTGAGGCTTTAATTGCAAAATCAGAACTTTAAATGGCCCAAAAATAATTAATTTTAAAACTTCAGGGGCTATATTATCAAAACCCATAACTTTAAGGCCCAATTTGAATGAACTTTAAACTTTAGGGGCTGAATAACTTGTAAACTGTAGGGGCCTAAACATTGAAATTAAAACTTTAATGGTCCAAAAATAATTAATTTTTGAAACTTGAGGGATTGAATTATTAAACCCGTAACTTTAAAGGCCCAATTGGATGAATTTATAACCTTAGGGGACTGAAACACCAAAACCTTAAACTTAAGGGGCTAAATCTTTAAAATAAAACCCTAATTTGAAATTGCAGTCAGGACCTTAAAACTTCAAATTTTCAACCCAAGCCCCCGCCCCCAAAATTCATCCAAACCCTAAAATCCAACATTTAATAACCGAGCCCGCACCGCCCCCTAAAATCCGGAGCAGCGCTCGCCGGCGCTGCTCCACGCAGCAGCAGCGGCGTGCTGTTGCTGCTGAAACCGTATCGCCCAACAATGATCTCGTCATTGGTCGTTTCGACAACAAGATAGAGTCGTCCCAGTAGGCGCGCGATTTTTGCCGCTAGCGCCGCTCCCAAGTTTTTTTTTTTTTTTAAACCGAAACTTCTGAAAATCTTTAAAATCAACCGAATAATTTTCAAATTTAATAAATCTAAATCCGAAATTATTAAATTTGAAAATCATGAAAATATACAACAACCAAATTAAAATTTTGATTCCCAATGATTTAACATGAATAGGCTTTGATACCACTTGTTAGAACTTTATTAAAACTTAAACTTTATGATTTTGCCAAGATTTTTATGTCAAATCATCAAGAAACTGAATTAACTCAGAACATACCTTAATAATTGGTTTCTGACTTGAATAATGAATCTTGAATCTGAATCTGTAAATCTTCAGTTTGGTTGCTTCAAATCTCCATCTTAATTCCTGATTGTGGATTTTATGGATTTCCTCTTCATATGCCTTCTCTTGTATTCTTGTGTTGATGGGATGCCACAAAGAATGAGAAAATCACACATGAATTGGGGACCATAACCCTTTATATATTTTCATATGTATTCGGCCCATCGTCAAATACAAACCCTAATGGATCCGGTCTCTACACATATAGTCCGGCCCACACTTTAATTAGATGCTTAAAGTCCAATTACTTAATTCCTTATTAGATCACTTTAATTTTGGGCCTTAAATTTAAGATAACATTTATACACAGTTAATTACATATGTCGGCCCATCACGAGAAATTAAATAATTTCCCAACAGGCAAATTTTTTACCTGTTCCAAAACATAGGATGGCCTATGTACAGTATATGGCATATAAGCAGTAACAAAAACAGCAACAGAAATCTTTTGAGGGTATTTCTCCATTGCAAAAGCCAAGTTCATCCCACCAAGGCTATGTCCAACTAGAACTGCTTTTTCATCTGGTGAAATCAACTCCATTACCTTGAACAGCGGTATTGTATAGTCGGAAAATGTGCGAAGTTCATCTAGGCTTTTCGGGTTGATGCCGGAGGCTGAGAGATCAAATGTCGTGATGAGGTGGCCAGTCGCCTCCAGCAGCAGTTGCTGCTTGTACCAGCACCAAGCTCCAAGACATGCACCATGTACAAGAACAAAATGCCCGTGTTTCTTTTCTTCCATTTCTTTTGCTTAATTAATATATATCTTATCCAGACATATAACTTTATATAGAGAGAGATGTGTGGTAGTGGAAGAAAAGAGAGAATTGATAAAAACGTGTACAAAAAAAAAGAGCAATGCTACACTAACTAGGGGCGGATGCAGACTTTTTATGTTGAGGGAACACAATCAAAATTTCAAAAAGTAACGAAAAACACTACACCAGAAACTGCCTACGACAACGCGCGAAAAACGTTGTCATAGCCTTTTTGCAGCTTTTGGGCGCACGTTGTGGGATTGGATGTTGCCGTAGATACTTACCGCAACGTTCAGCGAACGTTGCCGTAGGTCATTTTACATTTTTTTTAAAATTCTTTTACTTGTACAATGATTTACATAAATCAACCACAAAACAAGATAGAAGATAACAATATCAAGTAACTCCCATCATTAACTGAACTCCAAAATGTAACAATAACCTAGGGATGGCAAAAAAACCCGACAAACCCGATACCCGCGGGGACCCGCCCCGAAAGGGGAGAGGAAAACCCGCTTAAACGGGTAACGGGGCAGGGATGGGGCGGGGAATTATTCCCCGAGGCGGGGACGGGTAACGGGGTCCCCGCCCCGCCCCGTTAAAAAAAAAAAATTTTTTTTTTTTTTTAAGAATTCAATACTTTAAATGAACATTTTCGTTAGTTCTAATAGAAAATAGCAACTAAATTTATTTGTTTAAATATAATGAATATGGACAATAAAAATAAATTATAAAAAACAAAAAAAAAAAAATTAAACGGGGAATAAACCTACCCCCGCCCCGCCTTGCCTTAAACGGGGAACGGGGCGGGGACGGGGAGGGCATCCCCGCCCCCGCCCCGCCCCGTTGCCATCCCTACAATAACCGTACAAAATTCTGATAAAAAATTTTGAAACTTCTGAAAATCCAATACATTTCAAAAAAAAAAAAAAAAAGGAACTACCACAAGTCTTTCAATCTTCCACACCAACATCCTTAAATGCGTCTCTCGACACTTCATCAACAGTTTTCTGACCAACGATTCATTGTAATTCCATGCCCCAATAGGTTCTTTTGATGCTTCCTCCGATTAAGAGATTTTGTATTGTAGTTTGCACACTCAACGTCGTTCACATTTTCATTCTCTGTAGAAACTGATCTTCTCAATCTTTTCCCCCCTGAGTTTTTTGATACCTTCTCATTTCGAGGCATGATTTTTTCCTTGAGATCATTCTCGCTTGCATAATCTATTTTAGGTTTCAAGCGAATGGCAGATGATTTGAACATGAATAATCTTTGATCCTGAAAATTTCCATCTTTACTCAATGGAGACACGAATTCCTCAATGTCATCAAGATATCATATCTTCTGGTAGTCGAACTGAAGTTTCTGAAGACGATTCGTCCGCCATGCCTCCAGCATTAGTTTCACCAACAAAAAATTTAACCATATCATTAAGCTGTAGACTTGAATTGAATGCACTTTTTGGAAGTGTTTGCTTCTCGGACAACAGATCAATGTATACAATCTTTCTTTCTGTCTCTTCAATGATAGAAACCGGCATTTCAAGGTCATCACTACTCGAAATCTTATTGCCGATAGTGTTGGTTACCTGCAGTTTTGTAAGATATAAATCCCTAATATCAAACTAAAAGTTCCTATTATCATAGTACAGTAGATGAACAACAAATTACCGATTCTTCCTTCAACTCGGGTATGTACTCAATCAACAGCAACCCTCACTCAACGCAAGTCCTACCAATTTCATCTATGGCACATTTAGTATGGGAAGACTTTCCCTGATCTGCATTTAAATAAGTCGATAAATTTGAATAGTTAGTTATTTCTATAAATAAACCACATTGATTTGAGTAGACAACCTGAATGTTCACAAGATTTCCAGGGAGTGATTCAAGCGCTGCCGTTGTGAAACTCTGACCATAGCGCTCTCCAAAGAGTTTCCTAATGGACCGAAGTTCCGGCAAATCCCCAAATCTTGCTGATGCAAAAATCTGAGTCGACAATGCTTCATTAATATCATCCGGACAGTCCCTACAATGTAACAAAAAACCATCGACTTCGTCATAAAAAGGACTATTGACAAAAGGATGCAGTTGAATTCATATAGCAAGACATACTTGTGTTTGCAGATGTAGCGAAGATATTGATTATATATTCACAAAAATTCTCAATCAGATCATATACTTCCACCATAGTTTCATCTCTGAATAGCTGCTCGACCTGAAAATTCATTGCAATATACGAGTCGAAACTAGAAAACAAGTCTTATGGAAAATCTTACATCTGAAAATGGCAATATTTAAGGTAGCAAATCACTTCTAAGCATATAACAGTTTCGATTTCTACAAAAATGATATTTACTACTTCCATTTACAGCTAAAAGATCATTTTAAGTTCTTGCTTAGGTACTCGATTTCTTTATCCTTGTTTTAATTGGATTATGGTGGCTTCTGCCCCCTTCCTGATATAGCTAATGAGCTCATATAAGAAGAAGAATCAATTTCTTATAGGGGAGGACTGTTAGAATTGATTGAGAACAATAAGTTTGTTTTGTACAACAAGGCAGGCTCAATCACAAATTCACAATTGCCTTCCTAAATCACATTAGATAAGAAAGTTCTCAATCACAAATTCACAATTGCCCAGAATGCTAAATCCCTAAATAAAGCTTCTCAAATCTGAAATCACAATTGAAAAGTGACGAAAGCTGGATTGGCCTAAATCCCTAAAAGCCCTAATTAGAATGGAAGTAATTCTAGAATAATAATTTCCATTATTACATAAACATTTCACCCAAACACACAACCTCTCCAACATCAAAACACCAACTTCTCTATCATCAAAATCCCTAAAAGCAGTGTTGAGTGCCGGAACTTACCTCTTCACGACATTGGTCTTTTGATGGAACGGTGGAGGCAGTGCACGAAGCCGCGGAGGGTGGCTGCGGGAGAGACAGAGACTGGTGCCGTGAGTGGGTGTGGCCGTGTGCGGTGTGCGAGAGAGGACAGGGTCACGGGGGGGAGAGTGGTGCGCAGGGGTTCAGAGTCGGGAGAGAGGAATTGGAGGAGAAACGAGGTGAGGGTAGGGTTTGAGTTTCACTTTTTCATTTTATATTTAAAATAAAAATAAAAATAAAAAGTAACGGCAACGTTCAAATGCACGTTGCTAAAACTATTAATGGCAACGTACAATCAACGTGCATTGCTAAAACTATTAATGACAACGTGCAGTGAACGTTGCAAAAAGGTTAATGGCAACGTTCAAATGTACGTTGCTAAAACCATTAATGGCAACGTGAACAGAACGTGCGTTGCTAAAACTATTAATTGCAATGTGCAATGAACGTTGCCAAAAGGTTAATGGCAACGTTCAAATGCACGTTGCTAAAACCAATATACGGCAACGCGCATTGCTCGTTGCAAAATGGACCGCGAACGTTGCAAAAGGATGTACTAGCAACATTCATTAAAAAAGCGTTGCCAAAACTCAATTTTGTCAACCATTAGCAACATACACTTGTTGAATGTTGCCATAGAACCCTTTTAGCAACATGCAATTGATGAATGTTGTCTTTTGCATGTTGGAAAATGCCTTTTTTCTTGTAGTGAAAAATTAAAGTAAGAGATATTTTATTATAATTTACAATTGTTCTCTATGTTGGGGATGCAGAATTCTCTTGGTCCTTCATAAATTAGTTATGTGGCCAAAACTACCTGTCCATAAGCCAATATTGATGTGTTGTAACTTGCTAATGCATCCTTAACTAAACCGGCACCAACTAATTGATACACATCCTACTAAAATCACAGAACCACACATTTATAAATCAAATTAGATCCTTATGTTTTTTATTCAATGAAATGGCCTTAAATTCATTAACATGTCCTCTTGAGGATATTTGTGTTAATAAAAATGACTGTAGGTTGAGGTACTCATTGCAACAGAATATGTAAAACTATGGGGAATTTCAGAAATAAGTCCAAACCTGAGATGATTTTGAGTCTAAAACTGAATCAAATGTGTAGGTTCTATCACCAACTGATACTGAATCCTTAGGAACTTTCCTAACCATTCCATCTCCACTTCTAGGGCCATTAGATGGCCTGATCCTTAATACAACCTACACATACACCCAGAATCATATACACTTGAAATTAACACAACCTAAACAAATAGCAAAAAAAAGTTAAAATTTAACAATATTCACCATCTGATAATATAAAACAGATTAGAATTAGTTAAATTGGCATACCAAAATTATCAAAACAACTCCAAGCACAAAATCCAATATTACTCGATTAACAAATATAATATTCAATAACATTAACTATAGGATTTGTAAAATTATAGTAATTTTAAAATACCTTGATTGGTGGATCAGGATCTGCAGGTAATTTTTCCTGGGCAACATATGAGGTTCATTCTTCCGTATAGCTATTGACTTTGGGTTCAATTTTTGTATTTTTTGGGAATGAAATTGAGGCCGATAAAGGGGGGTCACTAATCTGGATGTTGGAGTGACTGAGAGAGCTTGGAGTGACCGGTGACCGGAGTAGAGGCTAGAGCGATTTTGGAGAGATCGAGAGTCGAGAGAGATGAAGGGTACTGGAGCGGCGGGTAGGGGTGGGCGTGGTTTGGGTTGGGTTTTGCCCAAACCCAAACCCAAACCCAACCCAACATGGTCGATTTGATCTAAAATCACCAACCCAACCCGTGTAAATGTCCCAATCCAACCCACCCCAACCAAGTGTCGGTCGGGTTGGGTTGGGTTGGTCGGGTTGCCAAAAACTACTTTTAAATATTTGTAGCCAAAAGTAATATTTGGTCAGATTATTTGTATTGGATGGGATTCTAAAGTGTTAACCATACACCAAACTTAAAGAAATGACTACAATTGTTCTTAAAAGTTAAAACTATCTACCTAAAGTTACTGTCATTTCTTTAGTGCACCAATTGCATACCTCACTATCCATACTAAAAATTAAAATAACAACAATAACCAAGCATAATATCCCTGTTAATCTGTTATACATCAATAAGCACCAACATGTTGAACAAATAAAGTTACAACTCAATTACTCAAAAGGCATGATTAAACTTGAAAGGGCAAATTCATTTACACTAAAGATACTGTTCACGAAAATATGTTTCGAATAAAACCACCGCAAGTGTACGGTTCGTTGACAAGTAATAGAGTGGAAATCCTAAAATTTCGAGTATCGTTCTCACGAGGATTGATTTAACTTGAGTTCTATTATTGCGACCTTAACCGAATCTATTAAACTCAATATGATTATTTTTGTGATTTTATGATGAAACTATGACTAATCTATAAATTAAACTAAAATTATGAATCAAATGCAAAAGTAATGTTTGAATGCAAAAGTTTTAAGAAATCAATGTATGAAAAGCGTACTAGGATCCCGAATCGCCAATCAAAGTTCACTCTTAATCCCTATTTCACAAATTGACAACACGACGATTTGTTTGAAGAATCAATGTTTCTAACCTGTCCAACAATCTCTTTCGAGTAGAATTGAACCTATCCTAGTATACCATTCGACTATATTTCTATGACAAATGTAATATCCAAGAATGCATGAAGTTTTATAAACACTTAGAGATTCACGTAATGCATATCGGTATATTTCTATCCTCTATGAACAAAACGATGATTTATACCTTGTTGAGTTTATTTCCCTTCTTTCGAATGCATAAAATAAACCACCTAAACTCACACAATTATCGTGCACTATAATCATGGAGGCAAAAAGTGTATATAAATCATTCAACATCCATCAAACGTATTTAAATATCAAATTGTAAAATAGAAATTAAAAGATCATAATGCGAGGTTCATCGTTCACCTAGTACATGAAAATTCTAGCCTAACATGGAGAAAATATAAGAACAATAAAAATAATGAAAAGAAAATATCACCAAAATCTTGAATTAAATCTTGAGATCTTGAAACTTGAAGTGTGAATCCTTGTTCTTGCCTTCTTGTTAGCTCTCCAAGGTGTTTTTCTCTCTAAAATGGTTTAGCCCCTTTTCTTTGGACGAGTTTAGGGTTAAATAAGTGCTCTAGATTCCTTTCCATAAGTGTTTTAACGAGAAAAGGAAACCAAAAAAAATCACACCGAAAACCTACCATGCGGCCGCATGGTTATTTTTCATGCAGCCGCATGGAACAAATTATTTCCCAAAATTTTTACCTGAAGCCATGCTTGTGGCCGCAAGGAAATTTCTGCCATGCGGCCGCATGGTAGAATGACTTTTCCACTGGACAGCCTTCAATGTTTTGATCATATCTTTCGCTCCCGATATCCGTTTGAGGTGATTCAAATTGCATTGGAACGCTTCCTCAAAGGGCTACAAATATTCCTGAAATATAAATCTTCAAATTCGAATGTCTTCTATTCCAGAAATGGGTCTCAAATTAAGACTGCAAATTCGAAGCATAACTTTTTCGGCTGGAAGTTGATTTGTGATAGTATTTCGCCTCTATTTCATCCCTTTGGCTTCTTTCCTCATCCAATTGATACCCAACACTCTCAAATCTTCATCGTGGGATCGACACAACTTTTTAGTATTTGCAATTAAGTCCTTGGACTTCCATTTTCCTCAATTTTGGTCCTTTTTCGCTCGTTTTCATATACATTTCATTCCATCTATCAATGTAGTCTTACAAACACAATTTCTATCGAATTAAGCCATATTCAAGCATTTATGTCAACAATTAGTCATGTAATGTAGCAAAATACACATTAGAAAATGCACTTATCAACTTCCCCAAACTTAGACTATTGTTTGTCCTCAAACAAGACCACGACTTAAATCTTTCATCAAACATGGTTTAACGGCCTGTTGTGTCTCAGGATTGGAATTCAATATTCAACATGATGAATTGTTTTAATAGTGCAAAATCAAACCAACTTCTACCTATCGTATGTAGAACTTGATGTGTGTGTGTGCATACTCATGCAAAACATACCAAATTGATGATGGGTTTAAATCCCGACCTGTAGTAGTCAAATTTTTTTCCTTTCTTCGCTCGAGAGATGCATACACCCAAATTTATTATTTTCACTCAATTATCTCGGCATGTGTTCTGAGGTGGAGATTATAATTTACTTAAATCCTTACCCTCTCTTAGTTTGGATAGATCTCACAATCACAAGTTCTCACCTCAATAAGCAGGGATTCTCCTATTTCCTTGATTGTTTCAGCTGTTAAGACTAAACTAAGTTACTTGCCTCGTATCAAAGATATAGTTCCATCAACCGGATGCCTAGGGTTAATCAATGCATTTCATACATAGAAGCATGTATATTATTCATCACTGGATATATTTTTCTCTCTCTTTTTTCACATATGTGACATCTTTCATTTGCTTTCTATATAACCCTTGTAACGAGTTTTAGGCCGATGACTCCCAAGTCAGATGACCATAGGGCACCAGGTTTTAGACCCTTACAGGCTTAATCACTCGAGTTATACAGGCTCGAACATATGTCTTTATTTATTCAATGATTAGTGCAATACCCCCTTTTTTAGACACCCAGTTTCTAGAACTAACTTCTAACTTGAAACTTTTACCTCATTTTTGTCTCATTGGTCTAATCCAATCCACACAACACAATTTTCACGCATGAAATCCCTACTCATCTCAATGTTCCCCTGTAATAGCTAAATCATCTCCAAACTTCTACAATGATGGTTTATCGATAAGTGCAATAGAGGTTTTCGGGGTTGACCTATCATGTTCAACTCTACTATGATTTATATATCCCATCATTAGGTTAGCATGCTCAACACAAGTATTTTGCGCAGAAATGTCAAGTTTCCACATAGACAAGTATCGATCAATTTAACATGCAAAATTTTCACAATTCATAACTATACTGCTTCCAATATTCACATCATTGCCGGTAAGGCCATTAAATCCACACAAACACACAAAACAAATAAGCAAATACTGAAATAAACAAACTTTATTTTTTTTTTCTTTTTTTAAATTCACTCGACAAACACACAAAAAGCAGTAAACAAACACATAAAAAGTAGTCAAGTAAAAAAATAATTAAATAAAATAAAATAGAACAATTGTGATGGACAAATATACCACCCCCAAACTGAAATCTACATTGCCCTCAATGTTGGAATATAAAGACGTTAAATATGCAAAAACAAGGACAATGAACAATGTAAAGCATAGAGAGGGAATGGTACTCCCCTTGTCAAAATGGAGGCGGTGGTGGAAGTTGAACGATCTAAGTGAATGATGACCTAAAACTACCAAAATGCATAAAAAAAATGAAATTTGCTTAAATGACTGCAGAAAGCGAAATAAGTAAAAGGGTAGAAATGATGGGTTACCTCCCATCCAGCGCTAGTTTATAGTCGATAGCTCGACTGTACGTAGAAATGATGGGTTACCTCCCATCCAGCGCTAGTTTATAGTCGATAGCTCGACTGTACCGTGTTGGTATGTTAGGGTACGTCAAATGTAGCCTTGGAGGACCTGATTAGCTTCTTCAATGACATTTTCTTTCTCACTGCAGCGTTCCTCCAAACTTTAGCCTTATCTTCATCCGTGTCATCTGTTTTTCCCTCATCAACTGCCTCGAACTCAATAATGTAGACTTCTTGCTTCTCAAGATGTTGTTCGGTTGAAAATACATATTATGGTCATCAGCAGTATTTGAAAAGTTTTGAAACACAATTGTATTCTGCAACACCTCTTCTACCACATCAATTTGATAGCACTTATCTGACTTGACATGCTCATCCATAACATTGAAAACGCTGAAAGTGATCAGTTCCTCACCAAATCTCAAATTTAACTGACCCTTTTCAACATCTATTAGAGCTCTGCTGGTAGCTAGGAATGGCCTGCCCAAGATAAGTGGGATATCCTTGTCTTCTTCCATATCTAAAATGAGAAAATTCACTGGAAAAATGAATTTGTCTACCTTAACTAGCACGTCTTCAATTATCCCCATAGGATGTGCAAATGATCGATCAGCTAATTGCAGTATCACCGTGGTTGCTTTGGCTTCTCCTAGTCCGAGTTTCATGAAAACAGATAGAAGCATTAGATTAATACTTGCACCAAGATCACAAAGAGCTTTATCAAAGTAGCATTCACCAATAGTGCAAGATATAGTGAAACTCCCTGGATCTTTCAGTTTTGGTGGGAGCTTTTTCTGAATTACAGCGCTGCACTCCTCTGTTAGCATCACTGTTTCATGTTCATCTAACTTTCGTTTCTTGGATAGAATATCCTTCAGGAACTTGGCGTAGCCAGTCATTTTGAACAGTGTTTCGGCAAATGGGATGTTTATATGGAGTTTCGTGAAGACTTCGAGAAATTTCTTGTATTGTTGTTCCCATTGATGCTTCCTCAACCGTTGTGGGAATGGAATGGGTGGCTCATAGGGATTGACCGAATTATCTGGCAATTTCTGTGACCTTGGTGGACTTCCTTTTATCGGCGTCTTATTGGTGTTGTCAACCTGCTTTTCATTCTCTTCTTCAGAAGACTCTACTTGCTCTTTATTTTCACCCGACCTTTTTGCATGTATCTCAGGTAGATGAACTCCACTTCGTGTAGTGATGGCTTGACATTGTTCCCTAGGATTTATTTCTGTGTTGCTCGGCAATGCACCAGGTACTCTCCCTGTTATAGAAAAAGCTAGGTGTCCCACTTGAGTCTCCAGATTCTTAATAGCTACACCCTGATTCTGGAAGTTTGTTTCAGTCTTCCTCATGAATTGATTTGTGGTTTCCATGTATTTATCAGTCTTCTCCATGTATGTAGCGGTCCTTTCCATGAGCTTTGCAAACATGACTTCCAACTGAAGTTTTTTCTCCTGCTGAAACTGCCCCTAAGCTCGATTATGATTTTGATTGTGATTCTGGTTTCCACCCCAAGAGAAGTTTGGATGATTTCTCCATCCTGGATTGTATGTTTCAGAGTAAGGGTTGTTTTGCTGACGTTGACCCCATTGAGCAAAGTCTAAATGTTCCATTCTTTGTGTAAGGATAGGGCACTCAACTGTGCCATGTTCTGCTCCACATTCTTCACAAATTGACTTCCTGACTTGTGCTGATTTTACGGTCTGTGTTATGCCTTCTATCTTGTGAAATAAGGAGTCAATCTTTGCAGATAATGTCGAATAGGTATCTACCTCATACACTCCAACTGCTTTATTTGTACCCACTCTATCTGAAGACCACATGGTTGAGGTATTTGCCATTCTCTCGAACAATTCCCAAGCTCCCTCAGGTGATCTTGTACTTAGGGAGCCGTTTGATGATGAGTCCACCATGCTTCTGAAAGTCGAAGTTAGTCCCATATAGAAGAATCTAATTTGTGTTGGCTCGTCAAATCCATGTTGATGACACTTCCTTAGCATGTTCTTGAATCTGTTCCACGCTTCATCAAATGATTCGGCTTCATTTTGGCTAAATATTGATATGTCATGCCTTAGCCTCCCCACTTTGGCCGATGAGAAGAATGTGGTGCAGAATTTATGAGCCAGATCGTTCCAAGTAGTTATGCTTGCCACCGGGAGTGAATTGAGCCACTCAAATGCTGTATCCCGAAGAGTAAGTGGAAACAATCGCAGTCTGATTGCATCTTCTGATATTCCTTGGTATCTGAAATTTTGACACATATCCAAGAAACGGGATACGTGTATATGGATTTTCATTGGCAATCCCATAGAATTGGTGTCCATTCTGAAAGAGTTGGATGACATTTGTCTTCAACTGAAAATTTGGTTGTTCGAATGCTGGATAGACAACGCTGGATTGGCTTTGAATGATGAACGATGACCAAAGATCCCCAAGCAGAGCATTCCCATCATATCGTGCTTCCGCATTGGCTGAAGCTACATGTGATACAATCGGCTCCAATTGTTGATTAGCCATTTGTATTTGTCCTTGATTGACCTGATGATAACAGTAGCACTTAGCTCAACCCAAGTAAAGAAACTAATTGAGCATAATAAAAAAAACTAAAATTAAAAATAAGTTCGAATTAGTGTCTAAATAACAAAAATCAAGTTAATACTCAATCCCCGGCAACGGCGCCAAAAACTTGTTCACGAAAATATGTTTCGAATAAAACCACTGCAAGTGTACGATTCGTTGACAAGTAATAAAGTGGAAATCCTAAAATTTCGAGTATCGTTCCCACGAGGATTGATTTAACTTGAGTTCTATTATTGTGACCTTAACCGAATCTATTAAACTCAATATGATTATTTTTGTGACTTTATGATGAAACTATGACTAATCTATAAATTAAACTAAAATTATGAATCAAATGCAAAAGTAATGTTTGAATGCAAAAGTTTTAAGAAATCAATGTATGAAAAGCGTACTAGGATCCCGAATCGCCAATTAAAGTTCACTCTTAATCCCTATTTCACAAATTGACAACACGACGATTTGTTTGAAGAATCAATGTTTCTAACCTGTACAACAATCTCTTTCGAGTAGAATTGAACATATCCTAGTATACCATTTGACTACATTTCTATGACAAATGCAATATCCAAGAATGCATGAAGTTTTGTAAACACTTAGAGATTCACGTAATGCGTATCGGTATATTTCTATCCTCTATGAACAAAACGATGATTTATACCTTGTTGAGTTTATTTCCCTTCTTTCGAATGTATAAAATAAACCACCTAAACTCACACAATTATCGTGCACTATAATCATGGAAGCAAAAAGTGTATATAAATCATTCAACATCCATCAAACGTATTTAAATATCAAATTGCAAAATAGAAATTAAAAGATCATAATGCGAGGTTCATCGTTCACCTAGTACATGAAAATTCTAGCCTAACATGGAGAAAATATAAGAACAATAAAAATAATGAAAAGAAAATATCACCAAAATCTTGAATTAAATCTTGAGATCTTGAAACTTGAAGTGTGAATCCTTGTTCTTGCCTTCTTGTTAGCTCTTCAAGGTGTTTTTCTCTCTAAAATGGTGTAGCCCCTTTTCTTTGGACGAGTTTAGGGTTAAATAAGTGCTCTAGATTCCTTTCCATAAGTGTTTTAACGAGAAAAGGAAACCAAAAAAAATCGCACCGAAAACCTACCATGCGGCCGCATGGTTATTTTTCATGCAGCCGCATGGAGCAAATTATTTCCCAAAATTTTTACCTGAAGCCATGCTTGTGGCCGCAAGGAAATTTCTGCCATGCGGCCGCATGGTAGAATGACTTTTCCATTGGACAGCCTTCAATGTTTTGATCATATCTTTCGTTCCCGATATCCGATTGAGGTGATTCAAATTGTATTGTAACGTTTCCTCAAAGGGATACAAATATTCATGAAATATAAATCTTCAAATTCGAATGTCTTATATTCCAAAAATGGGTCTCAAATTAAGACTGCAAATTCGAAGCATAACTTTTTCGGCTGGAAGTTGATTTGTGATAGTACTTCGCCTCTATTTCATCCCTTTGGCTTCTTTCCTCATCCAATTGATGCCCAACACTCTCAAATCTTCATCGTGGGATCAACACAACTTTTTAGTATTTGCAATTGAGTCCTTGGACTTCCATTTTCCTCAATTTTGGTCCTTTTTCGCTCGTTTTCATATACATTTCATTCCATCTATCAATGTAGTCTTACAAACACAATTTCTATCGAATTAAGCCATATTCAAGCATTTACGTCAACAATTAGTCATGTAATGTAGCCAAATACACGTTAGAAAATGTACTTATCAGATACCATGTACAGGGCATAAGAGAACTTACTGTATTAAAAAATGCTAAGGCAATTGTAAAGAAAAAACAACCTAGAACATCAGAGTTCTGATGGAGAATACGGAAAAAACTGTCCTATAAAAGAATAATGATGTATTTAATGTCAAAAGATCTCCAATCAGCAACAAAGAGGAAACCACGATAATTAATAGGAATGTTCATCGAAGCAGTTAACCAGTAGCCATAATAAACTAGATTTAAGATTCGATCACTTATTTATGTATATTCATAGGTAATTCAGAGTATGTTCTTTTGATCCCTTCATTATCTGGAAAGAATCCTCCAAGTATCCTTACAGTCAAAACAAAACTGACTTCCTCCAAAACTCATTACACCAATATTATAAAAATGGAAGCATATTAAAAAGAGGTGCTAAAAAAAATCAAATAATCGTATAATAAACTCAACTCCATATCTACCAATTATCCCTATAAATAATGTGATGGTTAGAGCCCACTGAGTGAAGCAAACAATTTTTAAAATAGAGACGGTTGTAATTTCTCACAATACAAAAAAGGGAAGCATCAATAATTCAAATTCCTCAAATATACAGTTCCTTTGTTAAATTTTCCCCTGAATATTATGAGATTTTGTTTTACAACAATTAGTGGTGCCATAAACTGAATAGTGTTGCAAAAAAGAAAAGGAAAAGATTCATGTACCTGAATCTGATTTTATTAATTGTAAGGTTTAAACAAATTCTCGATGAAGTTCATCTTCGTAATAGAGTAGTGGCCACATACAGTTGGTTGAAATGTGTTTTAAAAACCAAAGGGTTGAGGCGATGTGGCGATGGCGAGCGTAAAGGGCTTCACCGCTTGAAGGATGGTGGAGGAGAGTCTGGAGACGGGAGGCGCTACAGGTGGATGAGAGAATGAAAGCTCCTTGTCACGGGGCTAGAGTTCTCACACCGGAACGACTAGACACCGCGCGGCCTTAACGCATCAATTTCCGTCCCTCCGAGAAAACGTTAAGTCAGCCTTTTGACGCCCCCAAAATAATTCAACCATACTAGGCTAAATTACCACAACTTTGAGTATTTGAGATTTGAAATAATAAAGAAGACAAGTATTCTTGGGAGAAAATCTCCCTTTGTATAAAAACTCCACACCCATGTAATCTACAATGTGATCTAAGAATTATATGAATAGCATGAATCCCATAAATTGCATGCCTTCCAACAATTCTCTCAACTCACATATACTACATGAAATTCTAATCTCTAATGTAGAAATTACAATGGGACTTCATCCCTATTTATAGGCAAATCCCATGCAAACCTCCTTGGATTTAATGGCCAAGATCAATCCTCATCAATCCCCATCCAAGGGTCTTCAATGCTTGCAACTTGCCTTAAACCTCCTTAGAGCAAAGAGAAGCCAAGTTGACTTTGCTTCTTGCAAATGTCTCTACAAAAAATCCCATGTAAGACATGTCCCTTTCATAGTCATCAAATTGGCTTTTGCTTCCTGCCTTGGCCTTTGATCTTGTAAGTGGCTTGAGTAGCCAATTTGTACAAGACTCCTAAAATATCCCAGCAATCTGCCCATGGTATTTTCCTCCAGAAAATCGCAGGTATGCTGGGATTTACTGCCCATGTTGCGCCCATGTCACTCCCCATGTCAGGCAGCCTGCATTCTGTGTTGCTGTACTGCCTGCGTCGTGACGCAACTGTAGTCTGTGTCTGGCCATGTCCTGGCTGCGTCCTGGGTGCTGCCTGCGATGTCCTGGGAGCTGCCTGCGATGTCCTGGGAGCTGCCTGCGATCTGCCTGCGTCGCAGCCTGTGTCGCAGTGATTGCAACCACCCGAATTCCCCAGCATCACCTGGACACGAACCCGACACCATGGACATCGGTCACCTCCCCACAAAATTAGGTGATACCGGCATCGCCATGTACCTTTGAAGTCTAGACCTAATCAACCATAGGTCTAACTCATTTTCCCACTTGGTGCCATGACATTCCCGTGTCATGCCCAATCTCATGTCACTGCCATGCGGTTCGTGACATGCTGCTAAGGGCTGGAGTTAGGGGCGGATCGGGTGGTTTTTAGTTTTAGGGTTTTTTTTTTCCATTTAACGTCATTTTTTTTTTATTTTCGTGTCGGGTTCATGGTGCCAACCCGCGAACCGACCCGACCCGACCCAACCCGACCACCCCACCCGAAAACCGAAAACCGCCCAACAAATGCAAAAAACCAACCCAAACCGGGCGGTTTGGGTCGGTTTCGTCGGGTCGGTCGATTTTTTGCCCACCCCCGACGGGAGAAATGAAGAAATGAAGAAGTTAGGGACTAGGGTTAATTTCTTTATTTTCATTTCGTTTAAAAAAAAATTCCCAAAATCCTGGGGGGCACGTGCCCTCCCAGGCCACCCCTAGGTCCGCCGATGACACTAACAAGGTAGGTGACAGCTGAATCTGTTTCACTCTAAAACAACTGCTCTGGCAACATCTTGTAAAGCGGCCAATCGAACTTTTCGTCTACCATAGTGATTTATTGGTTTTTATTGTGTTATTTGCATCTTCTTCTGAAAGTACATCCAACCTGAGAGTCTAATGATTCAAATAATCACCTTGCTAAGGGAGCATACAACAAACACATTTTTTCTTATAATGAAACAAAAAAATAAAATGTAATCTAAACTAATATTAAATAAAATATAGATCACGACAGGGACTCCAAAAACTAATTGTGGTATAATCGCAAGTGCATGAATTTAATCAAGCAAGAAGTAAAGTAGACCTAGAGAATTGGACTATCGTTTTCACAGGGACAATCTATTTATGATTAATCTAACTATATCTAACTCCTATTTTGAGAAAATAAACATTGATGGCAATGTTTCTGGTTAAAATTAATATTAACTCAGAAAGTAAAACATTTATACAAATGTGTATTCTTGGGGTCTAGGATGAACTATTCAATATGATAGTTAAAGCATTGAAAATCCTGATTTTACTAAGTTATCTCCTTCTATCTTGCGACTAAAGTTCAATTTCTAAAATTGTACATGGTCGAATTCACCAATTAGATTAATTTCCCTCTCTCGAGCCCAAAAAATCATATACTCAGTATATTTCTTTGTGAATTCGAATAAGCATCAACTAAAAGCAATAAATGACCTAAGATTTTTAAAAACCGCAAAAATAATAAAAGTATATCTCTATCTTTTATTCCACTATTGGATTTTACGACATAGTCTAAATGTATAACTATACTCTCGATTTGTTGCAAATTCATAAATTAATAAAATAGTGACCAATTATTTCAAAGCATGAAGAATAGAAGCAAAAATTGTTTCCTCGCGGAATTTTTTTTTTTTTTTTTTTCAATCGTTTCTTCAAGTTTGGAAGCATGTGAGTTTTTCCTATATTGGGGATTGTGTTACTCTAAATTCGATTTCTCATTTCATTGTTGCTTTACACTTTGTATTTGCACTTAATAAAATATGAAATCTAAAAAAATTATATAAATAAACAAACTGGAAGTTTGATTCTAATTAATTCATGTATATATATATATATATATATATATATATATATATATATATATATATATATATACATATATCTTCTATATATAAAAAGTGGCTATGTAACGGAATTTGTTGTTTTAACGGACTATGTAACGGAATTTCTTGTTTTAAACAGGCAGTTGCACATTCTTTCAGTATTTTTATCATAACTTTGTATTCCGATGTCCGATTGAGGCGATTCAAAATGCGTTGGAAAGCTAACTCATCTGGCTACAACTTTGATTGAGACATCATTCTCAAATTCGATCATGTTCTATGCCAAAAATAGGTCTCAATATGATACTAAAACATCGGAGCATAACTTTTCGGTTGGAAATTGATTTGTGATCATCTTTTGACTAAATTTGATTCCATTGACGTCTTCCTTTATCCAATTGACTCCGAGCACTCTCAAATATTCATTGTGAGGTTCGGCACAACTTTTAAGTATTTTCATTTTAGTCCCCGAACTTTGGATTCCTTACAATTTAGTCATTTCTCCAAATTTGTCAACTTTTGCTTATTTTTTTCGATCTCACCAACTTACATCACAACATCAAAATCACACATCTAATTATTTAACAATTACATATACATTACATCATTAATTATTTAATTACAAAAAAATTACATCTTTATTAATAACAAATTAATTATTAAACAAAACTATTCAATATAAACTAAGTAAACGTGCATTGCACGTTACTTGCACCTAGTATATATATATATCTTCTATCTTCTATATATTAAAAGTGGCTATGTAACGGAATTTCTTATTTTTAACGGAAAAACTAACGGAATTTATTGTTTTAACGGACTATGTAACGGAATTTCTTATTTTAAACAGGCAGCTGCACCTTCTTTCAGTGTTTTTATCATAACTTTGTATTCCGATATCCGATTGAGGTAATTCAAAATGTGTTGAAAAGCTAACTCATATGGCTACAACTTTGATTCAGACATCATTCTCCAATTCGATCACTTTCTATGCCAAAACTAAGTCTCAATATGATACTAAAACATCGGAGCATAACTTTTCGGTTGGAAATTGATTTGTGATCATCTTTTGACTAAATTTGATTCCATTGACGTATTCCTTTATGCAATTGACTCCGAGCACTCTCAAATCTTCATCGTGAGGTTTGGCACAACTTTTAAGTATTTATATTTTAGTCCCCGAACTTTGGATCCCTTACAATTTAGCCCTTTCTCCAAATTTGTCAACTTTTGCTTGTTTTCTTCGAGCTCACCAACTTACATCACAACATCAAAATCACATATCTAATTATTTATCAATTACATAAAAATTACATCATTAATTATTTAATTATCCAAAAAAATTACATCTTTATTAATAACAAATTAATTCTTAAACGAAACTATTAAATATAAACTAGGTAAACGTGCATTGCACGTTGCTTGCACCTAGTGTGTATATATATATATATATATATATATATATATATATATATATATATATATATATATATATAAACCACCAAGAAATTTAAAAATTAAAGCAAAAATAAAAAAGTACTTTATTCCAGTTTTGACAACATTTATTACTGCATTTTAACGTTCTACTTGAACGTTTCTGATAGGGTTTAAATACTGACCACTAGTGTCATAAAAGAGTACATTATTTTTCAACAATTAAAGAAAACAACTCGTTAAATATATTTATTTTGCTATTTCCAGTAAACATTGGCAAAGGTTGCTGGGCTTTGAAATCATTGCCATGTGGTCAGCGTCTGCTATCTCTTTCACTATTGCCACTCCAATATTTTCAATTTGCCACTGCTGGAACTCTTGTGATTCAGATTTATCTTTGCCAGTTACGACAAAAGCACGCTTTACTGATCCATACTTTTCATCGGAAAATGGGCTCGTATTTGACAAATCTTCCATAAAAAAGGAGGACGGCCTCATCAATGAGTTTGCTAATGCAATGTCCTACCATAATGAATTAAAAACACTCGTTAGTTAATTTATGGCAGTGTTTCATTTCGACACTGAACTTTTCCTTTGCTCTAATTAAGTCATTAAAATTTTATTTGTTAATTTAATGGAAATGTTAACCTGAAAAATCTGGTAGTGCACTGTTATTACCATCACGTTGGATAAAAACTAATCTTTTGAAAATCAAAAAAGACCAGTCAATTCAACTAGGAACTAATCTTTTTTCATTTTTTAATCTCTTTTATCATTGGTTCCATTCTATATATTTTTACCTCAGGTGGGGATTCTTGATATAGCCTGGATGATGTGAACTGCGGACCAAAGAGTATTGATTCGAGATTATCTTCGGGCCTACCAAACGGTGCGAATTGAGTGTCCAAAAAATTTTCCGTCGGAGTCCGTGCAAGGTACTGCCAAACAAGTTAATTAAGTGAAATTTATTAAAATTGTCTAAGCTATTCCTAAGTGTATACACAATTTTACCTCTTCCAGAACATAGGATGGCCTATGTATAGTGTCAGGCATTATAGCCGCAAGAAAAACAGCCACAGAAATCTTTTCAGGGTATTTCTCCATTGCAAAAGCCAAGTTCAAGCCACCAAGACTATGTCCAACTAGTACTACCTTTTCGTCTTGCGGAATCGACTCCATTACCTTAAACAGTGGCTGTGTATAGTCGGGAAATGTGCGAAGCTCATCTAGGCTTTTCGGGTCGATGCCGGAGGCTGAGAGATCAAATGCTGTGACGCGGTGACCGGCCGCCTCCAGCAGCGGTTGTAGCTTGTACCAGCACCAAGCACCATGGCATGCACCATGTACGAGAACAAAATGCCTTTGTTGATTTTCTTCCATTTGTTTTGCTTAATTAGTATATATCATATCCAGGGATACATCTGTATATATAGAGAAATGTGTGGTAGTCAGAGAGAGAGAGAATTGATAAAATGTGACGTGTACGAAGAGTAAATGAGAGAAGGGTCCATGAATCAGAAAAGCAAGAATTGATAAAATGTTCACGCAATGTCAACTTTTTGTGAATCACGCAGAATATCTAATCAAACTCATCGTATCTTATAAAACTCGCTTATTTCTAAAACGGATAATTAATTTTACTTAAGATAAGTTCTTTCCGTCAGGAAATTGATGAGTTCAATAAATAGAAGAAAACAAAGAATTAGATGGAAATTTTATTTGAATTGTTGTATACGATTTCAAATCTCCTTGAAACATATTTCGCTCATTTCATGTAATGACTTGGATGATTATTGATGAATGGTTAAATTTGTCATACATAAGTTACGAATCGGTATTTGCTTGCTTTAATCAACGTAGCGACTATAAAAATGATAATGAACCAATAAAAAACGTCATTAAATGAATGATGACACATTGTGGAAAATCCCAGAGAGTCCATACAATGATAAATTCAAATAAAATGAATCGGTAAGTACTTTTTTGTCTATTTTGTTAAAATGACATTAAATAAAATTTTCGTTCAGCCATTGTTTGATCCCCATTTTTTTGAAAATATATTTTTTCTCTCTTCTTTTCAACTCCATATTTTCAATAAAATAATATTATGCGCAAACCAAAAACTTTTCTTTATTTTTTTAACCACACAATCCCATCAATCCATTATTTTAAAATGCATTTTATACTGAAAATGGGGCTCAAACAGGCCAAGTGTATATTGACATAAAAAAAAAGTTATTTACTTTGTTGAAAATGGTCAGGTTCCTAGACCAATAATTGACAAAATTAAAAAAACATGTTCTTCACCTTGTCTGAAATTGAAGAATTTAAATAATTATATAATGATTCAACATACTACGTTAGTTTCGATCGTGTTTTCGGAATTAAATTATCGAAATGTCTAACTGTATGGAATGAAAATTTCAAATAGTAAGCATACGACAACATGCTCAATCAATACAATTAACTCGTTTATTTCTACAAATTCCAGTCTTCGACCAAGGCTCTTTTTTTTTTAACTATTCTGTTTTGACACCCCCCATCCTACCCCACTATAGCATCATGTTATTTTCTATTGAAGCATACAAGATATTTATCAACTCGAGATGTTTACTGATTTTAATACTATATTAAACAAATTCGTAGAAAAGAGTATGATTTAAATGGTGCGCATTGTCATTCTTGGAGAAGAACATGACAATTTGGGAGAAGATATGGAAATCAAATATGATGGAGATTGGCCATTGCAGGTGGTCACATGGTGGAAGACCCACTAAGTTGATAAGATGTTGTATGGTCTGACAATATTCAAAAGAAAAATAATTATACAAAGTTAGGACCACATAAAAGAGAATTGTGTAAAACGTGCTTGTTCACGAATCAGGAAAAAGAAAAGAAAAAAATAATTCACTACAAAAAAATTATACGCTTTGGAAGACAAATTGAGATTTGTAGGCGTAGTTCACCTTTCCCAACAAAAAGACGTTTCGTCGGTTATGATTTGCTTCAAAATTTTCGAGAGTGAGAGGACATGTGCCCACAAAAGTTGTAAGGGATGAGAAGTCACCGAATTTGAGGGTGGGTGTAGTTTGATTCGATTTAGTTTAAGTATTGTTGGGAATTACATATAAAATCAAATTGTTTTATAGCAACTAAAATCAAATAAAATAAAATAAATTTAGGTGAGAGTTTGAGTAGTGTTTCTATATATTGGAACAAGAAAATCCATTCCCTAATACGATCGGTGCTGAATGGAATGTAAAATGACTTGAAAAATTATTGATTAATGGTTAAATATGTCATACATAAGTTACGAATCGGTATTTGCGTGCTTTAATCAACGTAGCGACTATAAAAAATGATCACAAACCAATAAAAACCGTCATGAAATGAATGATGAAACATAATTGAAAAATCCCAGAGAGTCCATACAAACTTTTAACTTGTGTAACGATAAATTCAAATAAATGGGGCCAAATAATTACTTTTTGTCTATTTTGTTAAAATGACATTAAGCACCGTTTGGTAACCATTATTCTAGAAAATAATGCATTCTTTGTGTCAAATCACACCTTTTTTGTGGTTGAAAATGAAGGAAAAGTTATTGATGTAATGGAAAATATTATTTTATTGATGAATGTGTGGTTGAAAATTAGTAGAAGAATGAGAATGAAAAAAAGAATGAATACCAAACAGAAATAAAATTCTCGTTCCGGCCTTATTTGATCTCCGATTTTTTGAAAATATTTTTTCTCTCTCTCTCTTCTTTTCTACTTCATATTTTTCAATAAAATAAAATTATATGCACATTTTTCGCCATATATATTATTCTGATACATTGCTAGATGCCAATTTGGGACAATGAATGTGAATTAATTAATTAATTAAGGTAAATTGATGATAAATTAAATGGAGACCGGAGAGTTTTAACTTATCTTATTTTGATTAGATCAAAATAATAATTCAACTATTCGACATCATAATTTGGAACTTAATGGGCCACACACAAAAAAAAGGACTAAAAGAATGATATTATAAATTAATTCACTCACAAGTCATTGGACATTCAAATAATTAATTGATTGGATCGTTTATTAATGGGTTTGAGTTAATTAATTAGATTAATTAACTTATGGGCCAAGTTTAATTAATTACATTAATTAAAGTGGAAATTACATGAAACCAGACTTTTTCTTTAGCATTTTAAAAAGTCAGGTTTTCATCTTTTTTTTTTTCATTTCTCAGGTTTTTATCATTTTAATTAAACATTTAATTTTTTAATTAAATGACGCACGTATCCCTTTAATTGTGTGTTTCAAAATGGTTAATATCTCAACTTCCATATCTAATCGAGCCCTACTTTCTCTCGATCACCATTTCATCTCCACATTTCTCACGCCCTTTCTCCACCACTTTCAGAAAACTTCTCCACACAATCTCCGGTGCATTCAATATTGTCTATGAGAACTCATTTGGCAGCACGGCGGATCGACAGTGGGGCTTAGTGGGGAGATTTTGATTTTTTTTTTTAAATAAGAAAGGAAAAAGACTTCCTTCAAAATCAAAACCCTCACGTCTCTCCTCTCATCTCTCCCGTCTGACGAGGTAAGTTCCGGCAGTGCCTACTGATTTTTTTTTTGGGATTTTGAATTTTGATGTTGGAGAAGTTGCGATTTTGGATGAGAGTTTTGTTGATCTGTTATCTGTCAATCTGTGTACATTTTGATTTTTGAATGAACTTTGAAGTTTGATTAGGATTTAGGAATGACGCTGTTATTAAAACCGAATCCTATGGCTTATAAAACTTTGATCCTGGGGCATTGCAAGGAAGAAACCTGTGTAGCTGGGCACAAGCTCTTGGTCTTGATGCTGATAATAGATTTTTTGCCTGATCTTGAATCTTATGAGTCCCTAATTGAAGCTATTTTGCAAAAGGGTGAGCCAAACCTTGCCCATATACTTTGGAAATGATGTTGAAAATTTCCTACCTTCTTGGGTCATCTACTTTCCAGCATATTCACAAGTAGTTACATAATGTTATATGAGGTCACAGAGAACACTATATGGCTTATAAAACTTTGATCTTGGGGCATTGCAAGGACGGAACTTGTGTAGCTGGGCACAAGCTCTTGGTCTTGATGCCGAGAATAGATTTTTATGAGTCCCTAATTGAAGCTCTTTTGCAAAAGGGTGAGCCAAACCTTGCCCATAATACTTTGGAAATGATGTTGAAAATTTCCTACCTTCCTGGGTCATCTACTTTCCAGCATATTCACAAGTAGTTACATAATGTTATATGAGGTCACAGAGAACACTATATGGATTTCTACAGGGTCACAGACTGTAGTAGAAGATTTCTACAGAGTCACATGTGATAATATTTTTGAAGTATGTAGGTCACAGGAATACTAGTAGTTACATAATGTTATATGAGGTCACAGAGAACACTATATGGATTTCTACAGGGTCACAGACTGTAGTAGAACACTACTTGTTATCAATCTGGAATATAAGTTTCTCTAGCACTGGACAATTATCATGTGATAAAATGGTATAAAAACTTCCCTTCCTTTACTACGATGACACTAATTTCGTATGGTCAATATTTTATTTTTTTAATTTCGTATCTGTTTTTTTTGTTTGTTTATTTCATTTTTTTTGGAGGTGTATTTTGGAAGTGAATTTGCATTTGTGACTGGACATAAACTCTTGTTGTAGTTCTGAGTGGAGTGGTAAATTCGTCTTTTGTTATGTATTTCATTTGTGACCTGATATCTGATTTAGAAGTAGTATTGAAATTTGGGGGTTTTTATGGTGGAAGTGCAGTTTGGAAGTGAATGTTACAGAGAGAGTAATGGAACTGTGACCTACCTGACACATGTCATGGAGTTTATACCGTATCTGAGACCTAATTTTGTAACATGTTATATGCTTATGCGCGGATGTGACCTGATAATATTATGTGATTTATACTTGTGACCTCTGTTAATTTGCATCTGTGACTTGACATAAACTTCTTTGCTACAGCTTTGGAAATTCATTCTACCGCAACAAAAAATGGTTTCCTGGCAAGATTACGTCCATGACAAAGAGTGTTATCACCAACCTGAAGAGATATCTGAACGAAGCTCAGCGAAGAATACTCAAGGGAATATGCTTTGGGCATTTTATGGACTGCTATGACATAGCCATACAGTCACAGTTGATTCAATACTTTCTGCTCAGACAGGTGCATACTCCAAATATGCTGAGTATTTGCTACATGACGATAAGGATTCGATGCCGAACAAATTTGATGAGGGGAGATCAAAACTGTACATAACAACATGTATATTTAAACATCGAGGCATATACAAGACTACAAAGATGGGGAAGCAAAAAAAAAGGGGATGAGATTCTCATTGAGTGATGGCTGTATTTTTTTTTTTTTAGTTTAAAACGATGAACAAACTCTGTAAAGTTTCTGATTGTCTGTTTCGATTTGCGGTAGTTTTTGTGAATGGGATAAATGTACATTGAATTTTTTATAATAATTGGGACCATTTTCATTATGAGCAGGAATGTGTTTAATTTACATTTTATTTGTAGCTGTGTAAATTGCAATCTGATGGTCACATGTCATTCCATATATCACACATTGCAATCTGATGGTCACAGTGAAAATTGCTTTGGTCACATAGGTTTATGATCGTCACAGTTAGAATATTTCTACAAGGTCACATGTGATAATATGTTTGGAGTACGTAGGTCACAGGAATACTAGCAGTTACATAATGCTACATGAAGTCACAGAGAACACTATATGGATTTCTACAGGGTCACACGTGACAATATTTTTGAATATGTAGGGTCACAGGAATACTATTATTCGTATAATGTTACATCAGGTCACAGATAACACTATATGGAATTGTTTGGCAATACATGTCACAGACTGTAATAGAAGATTTATACAGGGTCACACGTGGTAATATTTTTGGAGTACGTAGGTCACAGTAATACTATTATTCACATAATGTTACATCAGGTCAAAGGTCACAGGGTCTTACTATATGTTTACAGATTCCTTTGTGGTGGTCACAGATAGTAGTGAACTGGTAACACGGGTTTTCAATTAAGTGGAGATTTTTTGCATACTACAATGAACATTAAACTGGTGACACAAACGAGTTTCACAATTCACAGGTCTAAGTACATGTCACGCATTGCAATCTGAGGGTCACAGTTTCACTTTATGCATAATTAACTATCCAACTCGAAATAATCCGAACAAATATTTCTCATTTCAATTATTATTTCACGCACATTAAAATGCTGGATAGGTGCAATTAAGATCCAAATTGAACTCTGTCATTACAGTATCCACAAGCGTCGCATAGGTGCAATTAAGAGCCAGCAAAACCACTGATATCTGACCGGCGACGACGGAATCTGATTTGTGACCGGATATCTCGTTTAATCTGTCGTCAATTTTGTCCAGATTTGGAATTAGTCTAGGGATGAAGCATAATCTGTAATTAGGGACGTGTTTTGTTATATTAGGAAATCTTAACTGTACGCTTAAATTAAAGAAAGAATATTATTAGATTAGTTGTTAAATATAATAAATTAAATTGTGGAAAAACCTGATTTTTGAAAATCTAAACCATCGGGCCTGATTTGTGATTTCGTGAAAGATAATACCTGACCCATGAATTTTTCCCTTAATTAAATATTGGGTTGACTTATGTGTAATAGGTGGTTCAAGTCCAATTGAACACCTATTAATGAGTAGTTAGGATTTGTGAAAATACATCCTATTTCATCATAACCAGCCATGATAAAAACATATCCCCAGAGTTTCCAGCGCCATGAAATTGAAAATAATGCAGTGGCAATACAGAAAGAGATAGAAGATGCTGACCACATGGCAATGATTTCAAAGCCGAGCACCCTCTGCCAATATTTATTGGAAATAGCAAAATAAATATATTTAAAGAATTGTTTTCTTTAATTGTTGAAAAATAATGTACTCTTTTATGACACTAGTGGTCAATATTTAAACACTATCAAAAACGTTCCTGTAGAACCTTAAAACACAACAATAAATGTTGTCAAAACTTAAATAAAGTACTTTTTTTTTTCTTTAATTTTTAAATTTCTTGGTGGTTTATTATTCATGAAATTAATATGGATGTGCACGAACTAATTAGAATCAAAATTCCAGTTTGTTTATATATATATATATATATATATATATATATATATATATATATATATATATATATATATATATATACAGAATAAGTCTAATATTTACTAAAGAATAAGTTGGTCTATTGGACGTGGATCATTTTTATGTTTTTTTTGTTGAAATGTTGGGACTTTACTAGGGGTTTCATTTTGTACAACATCAAAAATCTAGAGCTTTATTTGAGAATGGAAGTGTACCAATAATATAGTTTACCTAAATCTTTTCAATTTTGTTTTAATAATTTATAATTATAATTTAGTTTAATTTAATTTACTTAATAATAAAATGTAATTTAAAATTGTAAATGACTAAAGTATAATTTAAAATTATAAATGTGGATTGGAAGTTCTCCATCTGCACAGATCCCAATGCGACATCGAATAAGGAGGGACAATGGTCCGCAACGGTGAAGGGGACAATGGTCTCGTTCCCATCCTCGTCCCGTTCACCGCCACAATTAATAAAATAATACTTTTTAATTATATATAATATATTGAAATGATAGAATATAAAAAATAAAAAAACCGCTAATGAGTTAAATATTAAAAATGAACCATAAAATGTAAAGTCCATTATCCACCAAATAATAAGTTAGTCCGTTCGGCGTTGATCATGTTCACGTCTTTTTTATTGAAATGTTGGGGCTCTACTAAAGTTTTCGTTTTGTCCAATATTGAAAATCTAGAGCTTTTATTAGAAAATGGAGGTGTACAAATAATGTAGTTTAACCTAATTCTATTCTATTCAATTTTATAATTATAATTTAGTTTACTTCAATTTACTTAATAATAAAATGTAATTTAAAATTGTAAATGACTAAAGTATAATATAAAATTATAAATGTGGATTGGAAGTTCTCCATCTGCACAGATCCCGATGCGACATCGAATAAGGAGGGACAATGGTCCGCAACGGTGAAGGGGACAATGGTCTCGTTCCCATCCTCGTCCCGTTCACTGCCACAATTAATAAAATAATACTTTTTAATTGTATATAATATATTGAAATGATAGAATGCTAATGAGTTAAATATTAAAAATGACCCATAAAATGTAAAGTCCATTATCCACCAAATAATAAGTTAGTCCATCCGGCGTAGATCATGTTCACGTCTTTTTTATTGAAATGTTGGGGCTTTACTAAAGTTTTCGTTTTGTCCAATATTGAAAATCTAGAGCTTTTATTAGAAAATGGAGGTGTACAAATAATGTAGTTTAACCTAATTCTATTCAAGTTTATAATTATAATTTAGTTTACTTCAATTTACTTAATAATAAAATGTAATTTAAAATTGTAAATGATTAAAGCATAATTTAAAATTATAAATGCGGATTGGCAGTTCTTCATCTGCATAGATCCCGATGCGACATCGAATAAGGAGGGACTGCCCCATCCCTTTCACTGCCCCAATCAACAAAACATTAATTTTTAATTATATATAATATATAAAAATGATATAATAAAAAAAATAAAAACTATGCTAATGAGCTAAATATTAAAAATGACCCATAAAATATAAAGTCCATTATCTACTAAATAATAAGTTGGTCCATCCCACGTGGATCATTTTCATGTCTTTTTTGTTGAAATGATGGGGCTTTACCAAGCGGTTTCATTTTATCAATATTGAAAATCTAGAACTTTTATTAGAGAATGGAGGTGTACAAATAATGTAGTTTTACCTGATTATTTTCAACTTTTTTAATAATTTATAATTATAATTTAGTTGATTTCAATTTACTTAATAATGAAATGTAATTTAAAATTGTAAATGATTAAAGTATAATTTAAAATTATAAATGCGGATTGGGAGTTCTCCATCTGCATGGATCCTATTTTCTCTTTGTGTGATTTACCATTCGTATTTAAAGATTGGAACAAAAGGGTTTTCTTGTTATCCTTCCACTAAAAAGGTCAAAGAGGACAAGGTAATTAGATCTTTGTTCCCAATACCCTTTAAGAATATCATATACAAGTCAAACGCAACTAGCAAAGAAAGGAAAATCAAAGGAGGGCGAAGCATTTTCTTTAGCTATTGAAAACATTTTCTGTTGACCCTTGATTACGCCCAAAGAATAACGCGGTAGTTGTAGCACAGTTTTGTGGTGTCGTATCCACAGGGAGATGGAAAAATATTTAAAGGATCAAAAATGTTGAATTATTCTCTCAAATGTGTAATAAAATTCAATGTTGAAACGTGAAACTAAAATCAATAATTCGAAGCGGTGAAGCGTTGAAATTCCCTCAATTGGATTGGATCAATCATATCAATTATTCATTTTTATACCACAATTAGAGGCTTTCATCCCTACACTCTAATCAATGTATTTGAATAGAATTTTTTTTTTTCATTTTCATATTTTCTCCATCTTTTTTTTTTTAGCATCTTCTCATTTACTTTCTGTATAACCCATGTAGCGAGCTTTAGGCCGATGACTCCCAAGTCAGATGACCATAGGGTATCAGGTTTTAAATCACCCTCACAGGCTTAATCACCCGAGTTATATAGGCTCAAAAAGATGCTTCAATGTACTCAAAGATTAGTGCAATGCCCCTGTTTTTTTTTAAATATCCAATCTCTAAAACTAGCCTATAACTTAAAACTTTCACCTCGTTTTCATCTCAATAGGTTTCAAACAATTCACACAAGGTTTTTATGCATGGAATCCATATTCATCTCAGTGTTTCCCTGTAATAGTTCAATCATCTACAAACTAACCTATAATTGAATTTATGGAATATGGTACTAGAGGTTATTTCGTTGTATCACTATATTCCACTATCCACTACATACTGAACTGCATCACTAACTCAAAATGCTAACGTAAGTGTCGTGTATAGAAAATGTCAAGTTGTACATAAACAAGTATAGACTAATCGGATAACACACCATTTTCATCATTCATAACTGACACATATTCCAATAGTCACATCATAGCTGACAAAATTATTAAACCCACACAAGCACACAAAGCAAGAATTAAAGTCTAATACTAAAAGATAAAAACTAGAATTTTTTATTTTTTATTTTTTTAAACACACAAACATTCGACAGACAAACATTCAAAAATTGCAGTTAAAATGATGAATGAAATTCTCATGTACCACCCCCAAACTTAATTAAAACATTGTTCTCAATGTAAAAACAATAGTTCCAATGGAAGAGAAGGAAAGATATCACCTGAGTATTGCAGCAAACTCACAACAGCCGAAAAAGAAATAGAAACCTGAAAGTACTCAATTGAAATGGTAATGCAAGAAATGAAAGAACCTAACATAATGCAAAATAAACTAAAAAAAGAAATTAAAGATCGAAAATACAGAAAAGTAAAGTGATGGACGGATATGGAATGTGTCAAGGATGGTAAACTGGGTCTGCAAGAGGAATTTCTTCCTCCACAGGCACATGTTGCCCATATGCTATCTTTAAACGCTGTTTATTCACTTTAAATACCCTACCATTTTTAGGGTCCTCGATTTCAATTGTCCCATGGTTAAAGACCTGTTTCACCACAAAAGGACCAGACCACCTAGAACGAAGTTTCCCTGGATGTTTATGGAGTCTGGAATCATACAAGTAAACTTTCTGATTTGGTTCAAATATTTTTCGAAGAATATGTCTATTATGAAACGTTTTCATTTTTGCTTTGTAAAGTTTAGCATTCTCGTAAGCATCATTTCTCAACTTCTCCAACTCAGTTAACTGAAACTTCCTAAGGTTACTACCTTCCTCTAGATCAAATTTAAAGTGTTTGATAGCCTAAAAGGCTCGATCCTCGAGCTCTACAGGCAAATGACAAGGTTTTCCAAAGACAAGTCTATACGGTGACATGCCTAAAGTGGTCTTAAAAGCAGTTCGGTAGGCCCAAAGTGCGTCATTCAATCTCAGCGACCAGTCCTTACGATTAGGGTTTACAGTTTTCTCCAAAATTTGCTTGATTTTCCTATTTGCTAATTCAACATGTCCACTAGTCTGGGGATGATAAGCAGTTGATATTTTATGAATGACCCCGTACTTTTTCATTAGAGCCTCAAACGAACGGTTAAAAAATTGTGTACCCCTATCATTAATAATAGCCCATGGTGTCCCAAACCTAGATAACACATTTTCCTTAAAAAATTTCACAACAGTTTTGTTGTCATTGGCTCGACAAGCTGCTGCTTCGACCCATTTAGATACATAATCTACAGCCACAATGATATACATATATCCAAAGGAAGGTGGAAAGGGCCCCATAAAATCAATACCCCAGCAATCGAAGACTTCTATCACTAAAATGAGGTTTAATGGCATCATGTTGCGTCGAGACAAAGCACCAAGCTTTTGACACTTCTCACAAGACTTACAGTAAATGTTAGTGTCTTTGAATAAAGTGGGCCAATAAAAACCACATTGCAAAATTTTTGCAACAGTTTTTTTCATGGAAAAATGACCGCCACAAGCCTGTGAATGACAAAAGTCTAGTATGCTAGGTATCTCCTCATTAGGCACACAACGCCTTAAAATCTGATCAGGGTAGTATTTGAATAGGCATGGGTCATCCCAATAAAACTTACGCACCTCAACTAAAAACTTTCTCTTATTCTGCGCACTCCACTCGCTTGGGATTTCACCTATAGCTAGGTAGTTGACAATATGAGCAAACCCGGGTAAAGAGGAAATAGAAAATAAGTGTTCATCTGGGAAGTCATCTCTAATGAGCAATTGATTTACATTATCCTGAAAAATTAACCTAGATAAATGGTCTGTTACCACATTTTCTACCCCCTTTTTATCTTTAATAGCAATGTCAAATTCCTGTAGGAGTAAAATCCACCTAATCAGTCGTGCCTTCGCATCCTTCTTGGAAAGAAGGTACTTAAGCGCAGAATGGTCTGTGAAGATTGTGATAGAAGAACCAATTAAATAGAATCGAAACTTATCTAAAGCAAAGACTACAACTAGTAGTTCCTTCTCAGTTGTGAAATAGTTCATTTGAGCACCACTTAAGGTCCTACTAGCATAGTAAATGACAAAAGGTTTACCCTCTCTTCGTTGCCCAAGGACAGTACCTACCGGATAATCACTAGCATCACACATAATCTTAAATGGTAACGACCAATCAGGTGATTGCATTATGGGTGCTGAAGTTAGCCTATCGGTCAAGGTTTTAAACGCCTCTTGGCAAGCTGGGGTCCAATCAAAGGTAGCATCCTTGGCTAAGAGATTACATAAAGGTCTGGATATGGATGAAAAGTTTTGTATAAACCTTCTATAAAAACCTGCGTGGCCAAGGAAAGATCTGATATCTTTAGTTATCTTAGGTGTGGGCAGCATGGAGATCAATTCAATCTTAGATTTGTCAACTTCTATCCCCTTAGATGAAACAACATGACCTAGGACAATACCTGAAGAAACCATAAAATGACATTTCTCCCAATTCAAAACCAACCCCTTTTCCTCACATCGGGTTAGAACTCTCTCCAAGTTTAACAAGCATGCATCAAAAGAAGTACCAAAAACAGTTAGGTCATCCATAAAGACTTCCATACAGTTTTCTACCATATCACTAAACATACTCATCATGCATCGTTGAAAAGTAGCAGGAGCATTACATAATCCAAATGACATCCTATGAAATGTATAGGTACCAAAAGGATAAGTAAAAGTGGTCTTTTCCTGGTCCTCCAATGCTATCTCAATCTGATAGTAACCAGAATAACCGTCCAAGAAACAGTAAAAAGGATGGCTAGCCACACGGTCAAGAATTTGGTCCAGAAATGGGAGGGGGAAATGGTCCTTCTGAGTGGCAGCATTCAACTTCCTATAATCAATACACATGCGCCATCAAGTCACAATTTTTGTAGGGACCATTTCACAAAGTTCATTTTTAACCACTGTGACTCCTGATTTCTTAGGAACTACCTGTGTCGGGCTAACCCATTTACTATCGGCAATACGATAAATTATTCCTGCATCTAACAATTTTAGCACTTCATTTTTCACTACCTCTTTCATTGTGGGGTTCAGCCTACGTTGTGGGTCTCTTTTAGGATTAGTTCCCATCTCTAGGTGAATCCTATGTGAACAGATTAGGGGACGAATACACTTGATGTCAGTTATAGTCCATCCTATTACAGATTTGTGCTCATTCAGAATGTTTAAAAGTTGTTTACCTTGAGAAGCATTTAATTCTGAAGAAATAATCACAAGAAAAGTATCACCTGGTCTAAGGAACACATGTTTCAGTCCTGGGGGTAGTGGTTTCAGCTCCGGTGTTGGACTCTCAATACTTGATGGTTGTTGCCCTCTAGTTCTAGCTGGTAGTTATTCAAACTTTGGTTGCCATGGTGATGTCCCATAACCCTAAAATTTAGCAAAAAGGGCACAAATATTAGCATATTCTTCATTATGGCAATGTACAGGAATTTCAGAATTGATAAGAAATGAGTTTAAAGGATTGAAATCAATGGTTGCAGGTGCATCCTCCTGGGTGAGTACATCAACCATGTACGTTTGATGACACTCATCATCCTTCATAAGTTGCTTAGTGATGTGAAAAATATTGACTTCAAGAGTCATATTTCCAAAAGATAGCTTCATTAGACCATTCCTGCAATTGATAAGAGCATTAGCAGTAGCAAGAAAGGGTCTACCAAGAATAATAGGTATTTTGGAGTTCACATTCACATCAACTTTTAAATCTAGAACTAGGAAGTCAACAGGATAGTAAAACTTGTCTATTTGCACCAAAACATCTTCAACTACTCCTCTAGGTTTTATAGTGGATCGATCAGCCAATTGTAAAACTACGGATGTAGGTTTTATCTCACCTAGGCCTAGCAGTAGATAAATGGCATAAGGCATGAGGTTAACACTAGCTCCTAAGTCAAGAAGGGCTTGTGCAAACTCACAACTCCCAATGATGCAAGAAATTGTTGGACAATCAGCATCCTTATATTTCGGTGGAACTCTTTGTTCAATCACTGCACTCACTTGCTCAGTCAAGAAAGCAGTTTTCTTGACATGATGCTTCTTTTTCACAGTACACAAGTCTTTGAGGATTTTTGCATATGTAGGAATTCGAGAAATCACATGCAAGAGAGGTAGATTGATTTTTACCTGCCTAAGGTGTTCTAAGATCTTATCATGTTGGCTATTAGCTTTCACATTAGGCTTTAGGGCTTGAGGAAATGGTGCACTAGCTAGGTTCTCCACCACCTTATCACTAGGCTCACTCTTTTCAGAATTACTAGAGTCTTTCTCTTTTTCTTCTACTTCCCTAGGCTTAATGATTGGTTCTACAACCTTCCCAGATCGAGTGGTAATATCATTTATCTCCTTAAGGTTGTTTTCTACACCTGAAGTTTGAGCCGTATGTTGTCCCTTATGGTTAGGTTGAGGTTGAGCCAGAAATTTCCCGCATTCCCCTATTGCTAAGGCATTAGTCAATTTGGTTATATGGCTTTTCATTTCTTTACTCTCCTCAACAACTTGATTGATCATGGTTTCAAACTTCTGATTTGTTTTCCCCTGAGCCTCCATAAAAGCATGTAGGGTGTCCTCCAAAGAATTCCTAGACGTTGAGGGTTGATGTGATGGTATATTGAAAACTCTAGGTGGCTGAGTAGGTTGCTGGTTATTAGATTTCCAGCTGAAATTAGAATGATTTCGCCACCCTTGATTGTAGGTCTCAGAATATGGGGTATAAGCTTTTTGTACACACTTAAAACATTACAGTGTTCATCATAAACCCCCCTAATCTCAACTAGAGCAAAACACTCTTGCACTGGATGATCAAGTCCCCCACACACACCACACGGTCCAAAAGACTCAACACGAGCAACAGTAGATGTAGGCTTTGAACTACTAGTGTGTAGGTTCTCAATTTCTCTAGTTAGGGCTTCTACCTTAGCTCTAAGATTGTCTTCTTCCCTAAGATGGTAGATGCCTACACTAGAGGGATTTCCTACGGCTCGTGACCTATTGGTACTATCAGTAGCACTAGGGCCAGTCCACGTGTGGGCTTTCTCAGCTAAGTCATTTAAATATCCTATAGCCTCATCTGGATCTTTTTGTAGGAAATCACCATTATACATCATTTCAACGAACTGACGCTCTCTAGATGTTAACCCTTCATAGAAATAGCTCACGATGCGCCAATTCTCATAACCATGATGCGGATAAAGAGTTTGGGATTCTTTATGCCTTTCCCACGCTTGATATAAAGTTTCACTCTCTTTTTGGATAAAAGAAGATATCTGCTTTTTCAAAGCAGTAATTTTGTGGTGGGGAAAGTTTTTGCCAAAGAACACTTGGGTCATTTCAACCCAAGTTCCAATCGAACGTGGTCTCAATGAATACAACTAGCTCTTAGCCCTTTCCTTAAGAGAAAATGGGAAGAATTTGAGCCTAATTGTATCCATTGTACCATGTTGACTGTGGAAGGTTGCTACAACCTCCTCGAATTCCCTAACATGCACATACGGGTTCTCATTTTCAAGTCCATGGAAATTAGGAAGAAATTGAATCATTCCAGGTTTAAAATGTACACTTGGGTGGAAACATAATACATGAAGGTGTAGATGTACGCGTGGGGTGTAGATAATCATGCAAAATTCTATACGGTACATCATGCTCACTGTCGACATTGTGTTATGTGATGTGGTGTCAGTTTTACAAGATGCAGAATCAAAAGCAGGGTTAAAAAAATGTTCAAACTCTGTGTCAGGTCTGTCCGCAGATCGTCCTCTTTCTCCTTGATACCTTCTCATGAAACACAAGTAAAAGAAAATAGAGTGAAAATAATAAAAACATTAGAATGAAAATTAAATTAACTAAAAATAAAAGTAAAGGAACGATGTCACCATTTATAGTCGATCCCTTAGTATTTTGTACCGTCTCCCCGACAACGATGCCAAAATTTGATTACACCCAAAGAATAACGCGGTAGTTGTAGCACAGCTTTGGGGTGTTGTATCCACTGGGAGATGGAAGAATATTTAAAGGATAAAAAATGTTGAATTGTTCTCTCAAATGTGTAATAAAATTTAATGTTGAAACGTGAAATTAAAATTAATAATTCGAAGCGGTGAAGCGTTGGAATTCTCTCAATTGGATTGGATCAATCATATCAATTATTCATTTTTATAACACAATTAGAAGCTTTCATATCGGCACTCTAATCGGAAGATATATCGTGAAAATCATTTAATTTACAAATGTAATCCTATAATTTAGACTTAAGACATATTTGCACAATTTTATTGGAACAAGATCAAAGATCGACCATATACATCAAGCATAATGCAGTAATCAATCCGCCAATAAAGTAAAATTGAGATTAAAATTCAACAATTAGTTTAATCTAACGATAGAAGAAGTATGATTGGATCTATGAAAGATATAATAATTGTTAAACTAATCTCAATAATAAATAATTGAAATTGAAATTCAATAAATAGTTTGATTGAACAATGGAAAAAGTATGACTGAATCCATGAAAAATCTTGTAAATATTAAACCGATCTCAATATAAATTCAAGAGAATGAAAATCTAAATTTTAGTATTGTTTGACAATGAAAAGATCAAATTAAATGAATAAAAGACATGAAATCACCAATTCCAATCGAGTTCATTCGTAGCTTCACCAATGGTTTTAGTTCCCCATGAGTTTCTTGAGCCAAAGAGGAGAAGAATGGTGTATGGGGGCCTCTCCATATATATTCTACTGTTAAATATTTGTAAGAGTCGGAAATTAGATGAAAATCACGTCCAAATTGGTTTCCAAAAGAGTTCTAATCGAATAAGGAAAGTTCCTTTCGCGCGCGGATTTTTTGTCTCTGCATAGCAGTCAGTAATTTGGTTATAACTTTCTTTTCTGATATTTGATTTAGATGATTCAAGATGCGTTGGAAAGGTAACTCGAAGAGCTATAACTTTATTAGAAATACATATTTTTCAATTCGGACTTTTACTTTACCAAAAATGGGTCTCAATTTTCAGCTAAAAATCTGGAATATATCTTGTGCGAATTGGAAATTGATTTGGATAATATTGCATTCCTTTTTAACTTCTAATTGCTTCCAATCGACCCCTAGCACTCTCGAACCTTATCATCTTTAGTTTTCTTTGTTTGATATTCAAAGTATCTCCATCATTATATTATATATTAAAAGTGACAAAAGAATATAATTATCTAAAAGGGCTATTTCACGAAGAGAAATATGAAATCACGTGGAAGTTTTGGCTAACTTATTTTGATGATCTTGATTCAAAATTTATAAAATGCGGATTGGGAGTGATCCATGCATCTGCAAGGATCCTTATTTTCTCTGTGTGTGATTTAGGGTTAGGATTTTCAGATTGAAACAAAAGGGTTTTCTTGTTATCATTCCACTAAAAAGGTCAAAGAGGACAAGGAAATTAGATCTTTGTTCCCAATACCCTTTAAGAATATCAAATACAAGTCAAACGCAATTAGCCAAAAAAAGGAAAATCAAAGGAGAGTGAAGCATTTTCTTTAGCTATTGAAAACAATTTTTGTTGACCCCTCTTCTCCAAAATCCGCAGTTGCCTGTAATTCTTGCAATCGGCGCCTAGGCACCCATGTCATTGATCCACAACTCCAAATTGCAATCCATTTTTTGCGTTGAACTCGAAATTTCATTATCTTTTTAATGGTATACCAAACTTTGCGTTCTAATTTCTTCACATTACTAAATAGGTTCCTCATGCTTTTGCCTTTGGTTGTTTGATTCATCATTACAACTCTTAATTATTATGTCTAACTAGAATAATGCTATTTGACAATAGCATTAGTGGCACAACACCAGTTGAGGTGACACTACGTGTCATTGAATGAAAGTTTAAACTAAATGAATCACATATTTTCGACTTAATTGAATCTATGGTGCTAAATAACATTATTCGTGTAATTATCTTGTCTCGTCTGAAATTTCTCCAATTTTTTGTCTATTTTACTTTTGTACTTCTTCCGATTTCTCAAACTGTTGGGTGATAAGAATTTTAGTACAATGTGCAACCTAGTTTTGCCAACTCAGAAATACATCCTATTATTACACAAAAAATTTCAAACCTAAGCCAGAGTATGTGAAATATAAAATAAGTCAAAATTACAGATTTTACTCACATATTTAAAATGAAGCTCAACTTAAGGGGAAAAAAAATCGTAATAAGCTTGAAGGCTGTCAACTGAGTAACACAAACATATTTTTCTTAAATTTTTTTTTTTATCTTTTCAAAAAAATTATATTTTTTTTGATTTTTTGAAATTTTGAAAGCAATAAAAAGGTGAAAAAACACACCAAACGTTCTCACAAAGTCCCAACCTTATAGTTATGTTATACCAATATAAGCATAAAATAAGCCTAAGGAACGATAGCTCCTTCTTTAACACTCGACTCCTTATCATCTTCAGTTTTCTTTGTTTGATATTGAAAGTATCTCCATCATTATTTATATATTAAAAGAGACTAAAGAATATAATTAGCTAAAAGGGCAATTTCATGAAGAGAAATATGAATTCACGAGGAAGTTTAGGCTAACTTATTTTGATGATCTTGATTTGAAATTTTTTAAAAAATTCTAAAAACGTATAAATAAGTGCTAATTTAAAAATAGAAAAATAAAAAAGGATAGTGTTTACAAAATTGAGTTTCTGCCCAATAAATGCTTGTTCGATGTCATCATTAAATTTGCGACGGGAAAAAATCCCATGACAAGCATCATTCAATTTTAGCATATGCATATGCCATCATTATAGCTCATTGCTTCAGGATGAAATTTTCCACAAGCATGTCTTCCTCATCAACTTCATCGATAACATCTTCTACAAGCAAGTATTCCTCCTCAATTTTGGGTTTTTTCATATCTTGTTGCTATTTGCTTGCTTTTCTTCATTCCTTGAGAAAAAAATCATACAGTTCAGTAGTGAAAAAGAAGCAAAATTAAAGGTAAAATTATCTAACGCAAAAACTAAATAAAGCAACCTCAGTAGTGACACCCGAATTTGTTGTCAATTTTTATCCCACAAGTGGAAGGATTAAACAAGTAATATTATGATTAATAACGTGTCAAATCTCCGATTACTTATGTTTTAGTTATTTTACTTTATTTGAAACTAGCTGTAATATAAAAATACACAATTATGATTTTGGATTATTCTAACTACTAACTAAAATAAGAAAATTTAAAGTAAACAGCTTTCAAAGATAGGCGCTAGGACATGAATCCACCATATTCAACTTACTTCAATTCTCAATTAACTTTTTGAATAATTTCTTGATTTACGTTGACAGTGGATATTTTTATGTGCTAGTTTTCTTTTTCTGGATAAAATCATCCTATTTTTATCTACAATCCAATTATATATCTATATGGAATTGTAATATTCGATCAGAGTGATGGCCTGATCAATGCCTATTCATCTATCGAATCACATCCCTCAACTTGCGTTACGACACAAAAAAAAACTGGGCCGATCTTCTAACCGCCCGCTTCCATAGAACAATATGGAGAGTATGAATAGATATAATAGAAGTCAAAAATAAAATATCAATTAAAATTTTATTAAGCATAGAAATATATCCATCTCCTATCGGACCTAACTCGTGTACTATCAAGTTCTAATTTATAAATAACCCTCAACTTTAAACTGCGTAAGTAATCTTGTATAACTTTCATATACATCAAATGAATGTTAAGATTACATTTTAAAGTATAAATCAAACGAGAAAGCTTCTATTAAATGACTAAGAAGGCTTCAAGTTAAAAGCACAAAAACACTATTCGTAAACTTACCAAATCTTGTATGGACTAAAGCAATCTCATAAGAAATAGCTCAAAAAGTTAGATAGCGTCATGATCAAAGATGAATTCACCATACACGGGTGTGATAGATGCCCATATACCAAGATATTTTGTAAATCATAAGTACTCATTTGTCGAATATGGATGTTATAAGATAAAGAAAATGCACACTAATATTGAAAGACAGTACATATGACTTTGGTAATGAAATTTTTAAAATACCTCGTGAAATGACATTGTCTCAAACAAATTATGTACATAAGTGATTGTGACAATTAAGACTCGTGTTATTAAAGAGATGAGTAATTCGTCTCTTCCTCAAGTGATTTTACCAAAGAATACAGGAAATTTAACAACAGTTAGAATAATCCCAAATAGAACGAGTGATGTACCTTATAAATTGTACAAGGCCACATAAAACATACGCGGTAAGTTAAAGTCGATATACAAATAAACTAAGTAATGAAAACTTTAGTGCTTAATTCATTATAATATGAAAAAAAAAAAAATATGCACAAAATTGAAGGACAAAATGAAGGGAAAATTGCAGCAACGGTCCATAATCTCTTCAATTTTTGCAGACTTTACGCTAACCTTCAATTTGTGCCAGCGGAAGTTCCAAACCTTTCATAAATATGTACTTGGAGTCCATCTGGATGGAAGCCGTCCATGAAACCGTCAGTTGACCAAGAAAAATGGGTTTTGACCAATCTTGACCGAATTGAGAGAGGTAAAATGCTAAGTTTAAATTTAATATATTAAATAAATAAACAAAACCCCAAAAAAATAAGAAAAGGAACAAAAAAGGGCTGTCTTCTTCACAAACCCGCCATTCCCACCTCCATCCCACGCCCATTTCCCAACCCCACTGAAAACCTGCCATTAACACCAACACCACTTTCGGGGCCATCGTCGACATCTCTGTTGACAAACACATACAATGCTTTCCAATTTTAACACATACAACATGTTAAACCCCCATTTAAAATGGATCAAACACATACAACACACCCAAATTCAACTGGTTTGATTTTCTCAAAAAATTCATTGAAACTGAACTCTGTCAAATTTCCAATAGATTCTTGCACAATCCTTTGAACCCATTTTCCTCAAATCAAGAACCTTTAGTTTGATCAAATTCTTGAAAATATTTGAAGAAATTTCACCTTCAAAGGTGGTTCCCATAATAGCTCGCCCTCCTCACCAAACACACAAAATTCATAATATAAAATCCAAAGTGAGTTGATAACGAAATCTTTCGCCAAAGTGAGTTCATAAGTCGAAAAGATTTTCGATTGTTACTGACTTAAGAGGGATGGAAAATATTATTGAGATTGACATACTTCCATATCTCACAATTGATCGAATCATATTAACGAATGGATTGCACGATAAATGAACAAGTTTAATTTTGTCACACCACGTGACATTTTTCGTCATATGTATTATCCCGACATATTGCTATATGTCAATTTGGGACATCAAATGTAAATTAATTAATTAAGGTGAATTGATAAATTAAACGGAGAGTTTTAATTTATCTTATTTTGGTTAAATAAAAATAATATTCCAACTATTCGACATTGTAATTTGAAACATAATCAGTAACATACAAAAGAAATGACTAAAAGAATGATATTGGGTTGGACAAGTGTTGGACATTCGTGGAATTAATTGATTGGATCATTCATTAACGGATTTAAGTTAATTAATTAGCGGGCTAAGTATAATTAATTATATTAAATATTGGGTTGACTTATGTGTAATAGGTGGGTTTAGTCCAATTAAACACCTATTAATAAGTAGTTAGGATTTGTGAAACACATCACATTTCACAATTATTATAATTTTGCTAGTACAAGAAAGGGAAATTCTAATCTCTCATTTTTGTTCTCCTATATGGATTCCCATTAGAGACCGGAGTATTGGACAGTTACGGCGTGGAAAGATAAACACATGGAATCTATAAATTGAATCCGTTTCATTTGATTTTCTGTATTCCAAACAAGTTTAATTGATTTCGAAATTCTTATCTCCTAAATTAAGTTCAAATAATTTTCAAGTTTGTCATAAATTCAAGTCTTTCAGTTTTCAAGTTCTTTGATATTCCGACCAAAAAGAGTACTATAAAATTGTAGTTCCCCCGCCAAGGTTATTATTGTGGCCAGTCTTGAAAGAATCGTTATATTTTGAGGGATGTGCGTTACATAAAAGGAGCGAAATATGTTTTAAGAAAATTTGAAATCGTATACAACACTTCAAATAAAATTTCCATCTAATTCTTTGTTTTCTTCTACTTATTGTACTAATAAATTTCCTAACAGAAAAAGCTTATCTTAAATAAAATTAATTATTTGTGTTTGAAATAAGTCGAGTTTTATAAGATACGTTGAGTTTGATTTGATATTCCACGTGATTCACAAAAAAGTTGACATTGTGTGGACATGATGATCATTTAGGTCTGAAGTTTCTTCATTTGCGTCGACCCTACTCTTATTTACTCTTCGAACACGTCACGTTTTATCAATTCTCTCTTTCTTTGACTACCTCACATTTCTCTATATATACAGATGTATCTCTGGATATGATATAAACTAATTAAGCAAAACAAATGGAAGAAAATCAACAAAGGCATTTTGTTCTCGTACATGGTATATGCCATGGAGCTTGGTGCTGGTACAAGCTACAACCGCTGTTGGAGGCGGCCGGTCACATCGTCACGGTATTTGATCTCTCAGCCTCCGGCATCGACCCGAAAAGCCTAGATGACCTTCGCACATTTCCAGACTATACACTGCCGTTGTTTAAAGTAATGGAGTCGATTCCACCAGACGAAAAGGTAGTTCTAGTTGGGCATAGTCTTGGTGGCATGAACTTGGCTTTTGCAATGGAGAAATACCCTGAAAAGATTTCTGTGGCTGTTTTTCTCGCCGCTGCAATGCCTGACACTATACATAGGCCATCCTATGTTCAGGAACAGGTAAAATTGTGTACACACTTAGGAATAGCTTATTACCATTGAATTAGACAATTTTAATAAATTTCACTCTTAATTTACTTTAATTAACTTGTTTGGAAGTACTTTGCACAGGTCCCGACGCAAGATTTTTTGGACACTCAATTCGCGCCATTTGGGAGACCTGAAGATAATCTCGAATCAATGCTCTTTGGTCCACAGTTCATATCATCCAAACTATATCAACTCTCCCCACCTGAGGTAAAAATATATAGAATGGAACCGATGATAAAACAGATTAAAAAATGAAAAAAGTTAAGGAGAACTAAAAGAATCTTAATTTTTCAAATGAATACAATTTTTCCCATTTTTACATTATACCCAGACTAGTTCCTAGTCGAATTAACATTGCACACTTTTCTTAATTGATCTCTTTTCTCCAAACTTTTATTTGCATCTAGTTAAATAGCGATAGTATGAATTAGTTACAATCATAACTCAACCCTCAGTTATGTGTTCTTTTGTTTTAAACTCGAATTGATTGAATTTAAGCTAAAATTTAAATCCTCGAGGGAACAAAATTCCTTACTTTTATTTAAGCTAAAATCTAAATCCTTGTGAGATTTTAAAAGATGATTTGCATCTAGTTCCTAGTCTTTTCCGATTTTCAAAAGATTAGTTTTTATCCAACATGATGATAATAACATTGCACTTCCAGATTTCTCAGGTTAACATTTCCATTAAATTAGCCAATAAAATTTTAATGACTTAATTAGAGCAAAGGAAAAGTTCAGTGATCGAAATGAAACACTGCTATAAATTGACTAACAAGTGTTTTTAATTCATTATGGTAGGATGTTGCATTAGCAAACTCATTAGTGAGGCCAGGCTCTACTTTTCTCGAAGATTTGTCAAACAGGAGCCCATTTTCCAATGAAAAGTTTGGATCAGTAAAGCGTGCTTTCATCATAACTGGCCAAGATAAAAGCTTTCCCCCAGATTTCCAACGCTGGGAAATTGAAAATAATCCAGTGGCAATACAGAAAGAGATTGAAGATGCTGACCACATGGCAATGATTTCAAAGCCGAGCACCCTCTGCGAATATTTATTGGAAATAGCAGATTAAATATATTTAAAGAGTTGTTTTCTTTAATTGTTGAAAAATAATGTACTCTTTTATGACACTAGTGGTCAATATTTAAGCACTATCAGAAACGTTAAAGTTCAATAATAAATGTTGTCAAAACTTAAAAAAAGTACTTTTCTATTTTTGCTTTAAATTTTAAATTTCTTTGTGGTTTATTATTCATGAAATTAATATGGATGTGCATGAATTAATTAGAATCAAAATTCCAGTCTGTTTTTATATATATATATATATATAGATTGCATATTTTATTAAGTGCAAATATATTTTATTAAGTGCAAATACAATGTAAAGCAACAATGAAATAACATAAATCCAATTTAGAGTAACACAATCCCCCAAACAGGGAAAAACTCAGGTGCTTCCAAACTTGAAGAAATAGTTATAAAAAAAAAAAATTCCCAAAGGAAACTGAAAATCCCTATCCACATTGCAATTACTAAATAACTACCCACGCACTTGTTGCAATTTGTACCAACAATTAAAATGGCGTTAAGAGAAAATCCATCCCTAATTATTGTTCTCCTCTACCTTTTGGACCTAGTTTTGAATCTTTGATTTCAATTTTCATTCTCATATTTAAATTTCATATATGGATTTTTGCTCCTTTTCTTCGTGCTTTGAAGTAATTTGTCACTATTTTATTAATTTATGAATTTGCAAGAGCATAGTTATACATTTGGACGGTGTAGTAAAATTCAATGATGGGATAAAAGATAGAGATACACCTTTATTATTTTTGCGGTCTTTAAAAAGGAATAATTGTAATTTTGGTTTTAAAATTTTCATTTATTTTGCAGATAATATCCAAACCTTTCATTTTTACCACCTGCAGTCCAAAACATTTAAAACTTCATCCTCTTCTCCAATTCTATTCCCAACCCCCCCACCCCATCCCATCCCATCCCATCCCATCCCAAACCAAAACCCAGTAATGAACCCTACAGAGGTAGATCGACATGGATGGAGAGTTGCAGAGACTGAGTATGCAAGTACGTGGATTCTAGCAGAATGATAACAAGACGTGCCATGATCGAAGAACCATCACTTATGCATATGACCAGGTGCACAAGCAGATGCGACGTTTTGGAAATCGACTGGATGCAATTGACCGAATTGTCAACTAGATAATAAAGGCAGTCGAGTCCTCCATACCTACTAGTTCATCTAACCCGCCGGACCAACATGATTTTTCTACTCATCCGTATCTCCCCCTGGCGAGTATCGATCCCCTACTCAGTTATTTTTTTTTATTATTTTTACTTTTACATTGGGGACAATGTATTATTCTAGTTTGGGGCTGGATAAGTATTTGGAAACTTAGGATCTTTGTTTCTTGCTTTTCAACTGTTTATTGAGTCTGTATAACTAATTTAATTTAAAATGAATAAAAAATTCAAAGATAGTGTCTAGTTTAGCGTTGAACGGCTTGACACCTATGATGATATATGTTTGAATTGAGTATAGCTTTAGGTAGAATACTAGAAAACACCATAACATGTTCTTTTACTCGAGTTGTTAGACTTAATTATTTGAGCACGTGGCCATTATTGACATATTACTTATGTTGAAGCATGACTTGATTATGTAGATTTAATTGTTGATGTGTTGACCTAGGTTTACATACAATCCCCAACTCCTTAATATAGAACCAAATTGCTAGAAAGTAGTTTGGGGGTCGAAATGTCTATGCCAATATTCATAGAATTTGATGGTTTGGAGTTCTTGGATAAGATCTTTAGTTGAAGGAGTTTGAGTTAAGGAATCTACAACGAGTACTCACCACTTTAAAATTTTGAATCTCATGTCAAAAAAAGTGTGATATATCTTATACATCTCTTTGTAGCCTTTTTAACTCGAGTGATTAAGCTTGTTAGGATATTTAAAACCTCATACCCTCTGATCCTGACTTGGAAGTCATCGGCTTAAAACTTGTTGCAAGGGTTATTTAGAAAGCTTAATGGAGAAGATTTTTGTACATAATATGTCAAAAGGATTTAGACTATCAAAAATGAGTAGTGCTCGATAGGAATTTCGAGATTTGAACTCTAGAGACTGACTTTGTGACTTTGAGAAATACTATCTTCCTTCTAAGTGTACAAGGATCTAACTATGATCACTTCGTCTGGAAAAATGCATTATAATGATTGTTAGGAACCCACATTTGCTAGAAATACCTCGAGATTGGAGAGAAAAACATAAGTGATTTTGCGCGAGAGGTGTAAAGAAAAATACTAACCACAAGATGATTGGAATTGTGTAAATCAACAACACTTAATTGGTTTTGTTCTACTTAATTTAGTTTAATTTCTTCTTTTTTTCTTTCAGTTTTGGACTCGTTTCTTAACAAGTGGAAAAGAAGAAAGGTGAAATCCAAAGTATGGGGACTAAATTGCAATATTTTGATAGGTGATCCAGTCCACAAAAATGAAGATTGAAAATGTTACGGGTTCAATTAGATGCAATTAGAAGTTGAATGATCGAAGTGCAAGAGAAAAAGGCTTAAAATAGATAGGAATCGAATTTGGGGACCAAAATGCAGCGTTTGAAAGTATTTATAACTGTGCGGCTACCCAGTTATAATAGTCAGGCATTCACCCTACTTGGTTTATCAATAATAGAGGCAAAAACACATGCCTAGGTGACCCCTCGGGCATTTCGCCTAGGCCAAAATGCAATCAAAACCTGTTTTTTCGCGTTGAATTCTATTCCAACTAGGATTCTTCCTTTTGGGCCATTATTTGCACAAATTTTATTAACTTTTGGGACTTTTAGGGGGTGGAGAATTAATTTTAAAATGAGGCAAAGTATACATCTAGATTGAATTGCAAGAACTTCAAGACTGAATTCAAGAATTTCCTAGTGACGAAAAACGTTTACATCTTTTGCTTTCTTCTTCACAACATGTTAGGCTAAATGAATCTAATGCTAGGGTTACGATGAATCTTGTATCGTGAACCTTTAATTCTTAATTTTTCTTTTTGACATTCAAACACGTTTTCAATTATTGAAAAAAATTTCATGGAATTATTTTCTTTACGATTATGTGCGCAATGATTCTATGAATATTGTGGCTTGTTTTACCCTCAAAATATGGAAAATAAGTTAGACATAGTGTTAATCGTCGTAGAGTCCGATAGGGAATAGATATATACTGCTTTATGTGATCTTTAAGTATTCATAAATAGTTAATGCATTCTTATATGTTCGTATCGACATAAAAGTATAGTCGAGTCTCATGTTAAAATAGGATTAATTCTACACGAGAGAGATTGCTAAACAAATTAGGAATATTGATATTTATAACTGAATCATGTTGTCAAATTGTAATCTCAGTGTTAAAGGCGATTCGAGATCTTAATGTGGTTTTCATCAGTTGACTTTCATAAAAACTTGCATTAATCACATCTTTTCATTGATTCTCATAAATTTAGGTATTGCCTTCATAAGTAGATTACAATTTAGTCATAGAAAAATCTCAAGTTTTCATAGATTTGGTTAAAGCTTAGTGTATTTGAATTTAAACCAATACAATCTCTATGGGTGCGATACTTGGATTCAAAAAATCATTTTATTACTTGTTAACGAATCGTACACTTGCAGTAGTTCAAAAGAACAGATATTTTCATAACAACTTCTTGCATCGCCTTTGGCCATACAAGGCAATGGTCCCGCCAGAATAGATATCGAAGTCACACAAACCACAAAACATCTATTAAAAGGATCACACCACTACCAAAACATATGATAAAACACGGATAGAGTTGATCAAGACTGGAAGAAGAGAAAATAGAATCGAAAAATTGTGTGAAGCAACTAATTGAACTCAGTCCCCGCTTGTGTGTGTTTGTATCCCAAGAGTTTATGTGGAAAAAACTATGGGTAAAAGAGGAGAATTCACTTATATCAATAATTGAGGATTACAAAATGTGTAGAATGTAATGATAATTTTTCAAGAGGTTTACTCCTCATATTTATAGTGTAAAAGAGAGCCTAAGATGTGGTAGAGTTTCACTATAACAAGTTTAGATAATAATGAAGTGTTTGGCATAAAATAGAATTCAAAGAACATGTCAAAAATCACGAACTATTCATTCCACGATATAACCGTCGCTCAGTTGTCGAGTGGTGGCTGATCGCTGGATCGGTCACCTTGTAGTAAGTGAGCCCTGGGGCTACTATTTTGAGCACTCAAGCGGGATCAAGGCATGTAGAATTCTTAAATAGAGTTCAAATTGAATTCTCAAATAGTCTTTCAAATAGAAATATCACACTCTAACTCTAACAAAACATGGAAGCACCTCTTTTGTCCATACATATCGCCTATCCTAGCACTTACTTACCTTACTTTCTATTTGCTCAAAATTGTATTGAGATTTGAAGAATATTTTATGTACCTCAACCATTTTCTTTTCTTTTATTGCTTTTGTGTTTGTACTTGTATCTCAAAAGCACAGTGTGCTGGTTAATAGTAAGCATGGATTGAAAATTGAAAGGTCGGTGCTAACACAGATTGTATCTACGAAGAACGTTGCAGTTGAAGCACGATGATAGTGCCAAAAGTAATGAGTATGGCTGATGGGAGAGTGAGAAACTGTGGCCGCTGCAAAATTAATAAAATTTTAATCACTATTCTTTTTGTCTGTTTTTGTCTTTTAACACCACATATATTATATTGGATCTTGCTACATATACATCAAGATTTACATAATAGATTACTTAATGCCACATATCACTCTATCATGTGCCAGTTTAAAACACAATCAACTTTTTTCATCCAATCTTTTCCCTCTGCATTATTTTCAATAACCGCTTATATAATTTAAAATTGTAAATATAATTTACTTATAATCAACTTTTTTTCTTGGTCCGGTGGTTCTATGAATTGAGAATAAATTAAAGATCATCCTTTTTCGTGTGCTGCCTACGCTTTTGACACAAAGGCACCACTGCCACCATAATGTCTTTGCTGGAAGTAAATTACTAAAAAAAAGGTTGAAAAACAGCACGGCACCATGAAAATTATTAAAGATGAATTATTGGGTACGTTTACTCTTCGGAGAAAATAGGGGAGAAAGTTGGGATTTCCGTAGGTGTTGATAGGTCAAGCTCATCACCAAGCATATGTACTCCATTCATTCTGTTAGGTATTTTATGTAATTGGCTATTTTGTGAACAAAAAAGACAAGAATTGATATATTGTAAAAAGTCAAGGAGTAGTGTGCAATTAGTATAAATTGTGATATTTTCACTAGCTTCTCACCAAGGATTAGCTCAAGCGTCAGAAATAGAAATTTCATCGCTAGACTATCGCATGACCTTCGCTCGAGCGACAACCTGTCACTCGACTTTCGCTAGACCTTCGCTTGAGTGACGTGTTATTAAGGAAATTTTTATTTCATTTTTCAAAGGATTTTTGTTTGGCTCATTCATTCCCTAACCTACATATAAATACTTACACACCACAGAACATAATTTCTAAAGTTGAACATTGAGAAAAACGACTACTTTCATATTCTTTTCATCCTTTAAAGCATTTAACCTTCATAATTCATTGTGAATTGTTCTTGGCGGTGAGAAAAACATCATATCCAAAATCCAAATACGAAATTGTTACTTTCTACATATATTTCAGAGTTTCTGAAGATCAAAGGAAGGTAACTGGAGTTCTAATCGTTGAAGAATACGGTTCTTCCTGGATTCACAGGAGATAAATGATTTCACAAAGCTAAGAGTTGCTGCAGGAGAGCACAATCCAGAAGAGCTTTGGAAATTGTAGCTAGGAGTGGTGCAGGAGTACAAAATCCAAAAGAGCTATTGGAATTACAGTCAGGAGATCAGATAGTACGTGTCATCTTCTAGTCTAGTAGACTGTAAGTTATAAATCATTTATAGTGGATTGTTAAATGGTAAAGTGCCCGAAATTTTTATCCAGTTGGGGTTTCTCCGTGATCATACCATGTGTTATTTATTGTTTTATTTACTGTCATTATATACTGCGGTATTCAAACATAGGATAATCGGATTGTATGCTTAATTATCTAAAGATAATTAATTAGTGACTTGTTGCTATTCATTATTAACTTTTAATTCCGCATTTACACCTATTCACTCTCTTCTAGGTGTAATTTGAGTCGAACTGCGTATTTTCAATTGGTATCAGAGCCTTAATTCGATTCCTAACCCTTAAGAATATCTAGATGAGTCAGTAACTGTCTGTGCATCCAAACTGGGAGGACTCCACCTTCAATTGCAGTTGCTAGTGTAGTGAAACTAACTTAGATGAATGTAACTGGAACAGTAAAGCATTACATGCTTTGTTCATGGTTGTGTCTGCTGAAAAGTTTATGAGAGTTTTGATGTGTGAGACTATAAAAAAGTTTAGAACATCATAGAAACCACACATGAGGGAACTAAAATGGTTAAAAATTCTAAATTGTAGATGTTGACCACTAGGTTCGAAGAAATTAGAATGAAGGACGATAAATCGTTCGATGAATTCTACGCAAAGCTGAATGACATAGTTAATTGGAGCTTTAACCTAGGTGAATGGATTTTCGAGTCCAAGATCGTCAGAAAAGTCATTAGATCCCTACTTGAAAGGTTTAGACCTAAAGTCACCGCAATTGAAGAAAGTAAGGACTTACATACAATTGAAATAGAAGAACTCGTAGTATCCCTTCAAACCTATGAACTTACCATCTCTCAACCTAAAAATGTTAAATCTATAGCCATGAACACTATTAGAGAAGAAGATAGTAAGTCTTCTAATGTTGAGTTACTTAGGGACGACGAAATAGCTTATTTCGTTAAAAAAATTCAGAAATTGATGAGGAATAGGAGAAAGCCTCAAGAACGAAAAAAGAATTCCCTAGTAAATTTGTAAAAGATAATCATGAAGAGAGTGACTATAAGACTGGTAATAAGAAAACTTAATCTGTTAGATGTTGTGAGTATCAGGGTTATGGTCACTATAGGAATGAATGTCCTAACTTTAAAAAGGGTTCTAATAAAGGTAGACGTAAGGTTTTAGCAGTGACCTTGAGTGATGATGAATCAAATTCTAGTGCTCAGAGTGATACTTCTGGTGGTGAAAATAATCAAAAGTTCATGGTCTTCACATCTATAGCTACTATAGAATTTGAAAAGAAAATTGAGAAGATTGAAACTAATGAGCATAGTGAAAATTCTAAGGAAGAATTTGAGGATGAACCTGATATTCATGAATCTTATCATGAACTATTTGAGGAGAGTCTTAAGATTAAAAATGTTAATAAAGCTGTTCTAAAAAATGTTAACGAACTTGAAAGAGAAAGAAAGAAACTCATAGGTGACCTTCGGGACTCTACCAAAACACTGAGTGAGTTAAAGTTTGTTAACGAAAATTTGGAATCCACTATTAAATCATTAACAAGTGATCTTAAAAAATCCAATACTCAACTCCAATCATTCATGAGTAGCTTGTAAAAACTTGATAATTTGTTGGGGATGAACAAGCTTGCTGGAGATAGGCATGATCTGGGTTATGTTCATAATGGTAAAACCACTGCTAGTACATCTAAGATCACGTTCGTTCCCAGCACTAACAAAGCTCAAAAATTATTTATCTTGAACCAAAGGGCAAAATGATTTAGGATCGAGACCTACTAGACAACGTTGGGTAAATCGTCCTACTTACCGACAATAACCGCCGAACAGGGTTGAATCTAGGTTTATTCCCACTTGTCACCATTGTGGGGCACTGGGACACACAAGATAGGTGTCGTAAACTCGTGACTAGAAGTAAGAGTCAGGATGTCTCGAGTACGGTTAACTTCGTCACCAATTAGGTTAGCCACTTAACACAGATGATAACTTGGTTAACTAAAATCACTTCTACTTCTAAGCAAGATTGGGTTAAGAAAATTGACATGAAAGGTTGTGAGTTTGATCATGCTCTTAAAGGAAAAAAAACGTCTGGTTCTCCTTGATTAGTTCCTTAGGTGCATGCATGTGCACTTCATTAAATCTATTCATTTGTGCATACATCTCATTTATTTGCGTTTTGTTTTATTTTGGTTTGTTTTTATTTCCTTTAGATATTGATTTTTTTTAAAAAAAAATTATTAGGCTCTAGATAGTTTATGGTGCTCTTAAACAATGCATTTGTGACCATGTGTGAACTTATCTGATCTATACTGATATTTCCATTACTTGGTTTGGTTTAAAATGGAGTATTGAGTATATGTTTCTTCATGTACCAAGTGCAAAGCACACACTATGATCTGGTGAGTGAGTCTGGACCGCATGTGTAAGATTTGGGATGGCTATCATCTATTGATAAAATGATCTTGACAGTGAATTGACCTACATTTAGATGATATTGGCTCATGATGTATATCCCTATATTATTTAAGAAAAAAATATTATATATAATTGCTTGGTTCATCTTATACTGTTGTTCGAAACCTATTTGACTTAAGCAATTAAGCGTGCAGGGTTTCCCATAACCTGGTGCATACTGTCGGTTGACTTGGGTTAACAGGCCCAAAACTGGTTACATGGGTCAATTTAGTCGTTTAATAGATAAGAGTCTTCACATAAGATGCGATATTCGAGAAAAGTAACATAAAAATTATATGCTCAAATTCAGGGGGAGAAAATACAAATATCTATGTGATTGAGCTCGTTTTCAGGTCTTAAAAATCTTATGGGTTTGACTTTCATCAGTAAAGAAAACCCTTAGTTAACATTGATATTCGCATGTCATTTCTCACAAATTTAAGGTCTGGAGTCATATTTATGAGAAAATAGTGGCACTTCACACACGAGTCTCGTATATACTTTACTCCGCTTTGAACTTGATAATGTGGGAAAGTTTTCTTGATAATGCGTTACATGTGAGCTCATGTATTTTTGAGTTCATCTACTAGTCGAGTGCTCAATTAAAAAAAATGTGCTATTTTTCTTAATTTTTAAAATTCAATGCTATTTTTATCACTAAATTTTCCCTGGCTTATCGCTGGCCCACGCTCAAGCGATAGAAGTAGAAGCTGGCTCGCTCGTTTATCGCTCAACCCTCGCTCGAGCGACAGTCCATTTATTTGAATTTTAACGTTATTTTTCCAAGTTTTACGTAAAATTTCACCTCTTTTCTTTCAATTTCTCCCAAATTTCACCCACCCATCTCAAATTCGTCCTATTATTTACTAATTGAACATATAGATTCATCATTTGGTAGATTTGAACACATTTTCACTCCAATTACAATGAATTTTCAAGGTATTTCTCCAAAAATCCCCCATTTCTCGAGTTTTAGCATGTCTTTGGGTTCTTTTGATTCTTGCATTGATCTCTTAAGTTACACTTCATAGTTACATCTTACGTTTCTTCATTTGGGTGATTTGAGTTCATTTTTAGTTGATTTGGGTTCATATGGTGTGATTTGGTTTCTATTTTTTTTTTTTTTTTTGGTGTTTTGTTGATTCCGGATTCTTGGATGATGGAGATTGGGTTAAGTATTGTGGTTGATGTGTGATGGTGTTGAATGTGGTGTTTTGGGATGGAGTAGTGATTGAGTTAGTTGCATTGTGCCCACATTTCATCACGTTACAGTTTGTAGTTTAGTTGTGTTGTTTTGGATTGTCAGGTTGTTGGTTAGAGGTATGATGTTTGTTTTCCGTTATGAACATGAGGCACACATGATCACTGGTATCTTATTTTAGTTGTGTTTGGTGTGACTCCGCGAGGTGACATGACGATACTGCGGCATAACATCACTGCACACGTCATGTCTTCGTGTCACCTACATCTAAGCATCACGACACATTTATGTTCTTTCATTCTAGGGTGCAATGCATATGTCATGTTTGCCTTAGTTTGCGTACATATCATGTATTTCATGCACCTTTTGCATCTCATATCATGGTATTGATTTATTGGGTTACCTTATTTCAGATGCCGCCTAAGAGAGCCCGTACTGCTGCTTCTTCACCTAGTATCTCTACCTTTTACTATAGGTCTAGGTTTATTTCTGCTGTGGCCCAAGACACATTTGGGTCATAGATTTCTTTAAGACCTGTTTCGTTTGAGCGCGAGGTCATTATGTCTGACCCGTCTCTGGATTTCGCTGTTATTTTCACTTCCTGAGGTTGGGAACCCTTGTTAGTTGAGTTAGTCCCCTTCTAACCTTCTTACTCACAAGTTCTATGCTAACATTCACGACGTTAGCGGCTCGTCTTTTAGAGTATTTCTTCGGGGTACGATGGTTAGGATTACTCCTGATGTCATATCTAGTCTTGTTCATATTCCTAGGGTTGTTCACCCGTTATTTCCCTATCTATTCGTTGAGACACTTTATTGGACTCTCTAGTCCGTTCCACTGTGTTTAACACACTGTTGGAGGGTGGTCCTGGTGCAATGCACACTGGTTCTCTTCCCACTGACCGACAGATCTTATTACGCATTGTGTACACAAATTTGTAGCTAGTATCTCATACATCTTCCTTACCTATAGAAAGGGCACGATTTTTGTATGCCCTTTTGTACGGCAATTCTATTAATCTGCCTACTTTTATATGTCAGCAGATCTTGCATGCCTTTTGTGTCACGGGTACTCGGGTGGGACTTCCCTATGCCTATCTTGTCTACCGTCTTGTAACAGCCTTTTGTGTTAGTTTTCCAGAGGGGGTTCCTTAGAGGGTTTCCTAATCGATTGGCCGCACCACTATTGCTTAGAGTAGGTCACATGCTTCTTCTGAGCTAGCGCATCCTATTGACCCGACTGTGTTGGCTGATCCTATAGATGACCTCATCTCTTTTGATCCCTTAGATTTACCTATTTTTTCCTCTACTCCCCACCCACAGATATTCCATCTTTATCTACTTATGCTCCTCCCTCACTGAGCCTACTCCTCCACCTTCTGATATCTCGTCTTTTCACGTTGGCCCATCAGTTGCACTTATAGGTTAGATGACTATGCTGATCAAGCCTCAGACTTGTATGATGGCGGAGATTAAACTTCTGCGTGCTACAGTTGATCGACACATTGTCGAGTTTACTACACTTTAGGGTGTTGTTGGATATATTCAACATGGGCTACATTGGATCGGTCATCGCTGGGATGATGATGTAGGTTCAGAGGAGAGGACTGATTCTGATCAGTGTTCTAAAATACGTAATGCGTTGCGATGCGTCGAGGTCGAGAATCAAGAATCACAAGTTTAGGCGTGTCAATGCGAAGAATAAGCGCCATAATGCGTTTTGTATTTTTAAGGCATTAAATATATTTTTATATAAAAAAAAATTACCAAAAAAAAAAATATTTTTGTTCTAAAATGCGCGGACAATGAGCGCCTAGGCGCGCATAATGCCAGACAATGCGCGCGCATTTTCGAACAAAAAACCCAAAAATGCATTTTCCGCGCATTCCCCGAATTCGACGCGTTTTTCCCACGAGTCGAGCCTAGGCGGCGCATTTGCGCGCCTTTTAGAACACTGATTCTGATGATGTTGCCAGTGCTGATTAGTTTTGTTGGATATCCCTCATCATTTTGTGACAAAAATGGGGAGTAGATGTTAGATGTTAGATATTTATGTTAGATATTTTTGCTTTAACATGATGTATATGTTTTATCTACTACTTGATGTATCTAAACTTTTGATTATATGACATAATCAATTTTTGCTAGATTAAGTTTTGATGTTTTAGTAGTATCATTGTTTCGTTTTGGTATGTTGGGTTGCATTGATACTACGTCTTCATTTAGTATATGATATGAAACTGAACAAATGCATTATAAATCACTTTTTACACTGTGAACTACTTGAACTGTTTTGATACTAAATACTGTTTCACATACATTTTACACTGGGCAGTTGACTTGTCTATTTCAGGAAACATGTATTGAAGAATTAAATGCAAAATTCGTTCAAGACAGTTATTGGTTGCGTCTATTGCTTTGAGTTTCTAATTTATTTTAATACTTCCTTGACTTAGATTGTAGTTTTGTCACAGAATGTCAAAGGGGGAGGTATTTTATGTAATTGGCTATTCTGTGAACAAAAAAGACTACAATTGATATATTGTAAAAAGTCAAGTAGTGTGCAATTAGTATAAATTATGATCTTTTAGGTCTAGGGTTCGAGAATGGGAAAGAAGGAAAAACGGTGCAGATTTTCACTAGTTTCTCGCCAAGGATTGATTCAAGCGTTAGAAATAGAAACTTTATCTCTAGACTATCACCTCACCTTCGCTCGAGCAACAACCTGTCGGTCGACTGTCATTGGACCTCCGTTTGAGCGACAGTGTTATTAAGGAAATTTTTATTTCGTTTTTAAAGGTTTTTTGTCCAATCCATTCATTCTCTAACCTACATATAAATACTTAAACGCCACAAAACGTAATTTCTAAGGTTGAAACATTGATAAAAACCACTGCTTTCATATTCTTTTCATCCTCTGAAGCATTCAACCTTCATAGTTCATTGTGAATTGTTCTTGGCGGTGAGAAAAACATCATATCCAAAATCCAAATACCAAACTGCTGCTTCCTACATATCTGTCAGAGTTTCTAAAGATCAAGAGAAGGTGACTAGAATTCCAATCGTTGAAAAATGCGGTGTTCTTCGTGGATCTATAGAGATAAACAATTTCACAAAACTAAGAGTTGATGCAGGAGAGCACAATCTAGGAGAGCTTTAGAAATTGCAGTTGGGAGTAGTGCGAGAGCACAGAATCTAGGAGAGCTATTGGCATTACAGTAAGGATATCAGATAGTACGTGTCATCTTCTAATCTAGTAGACTGTAAGTTATAAATCGTTTATACTGGATTGTTAACTAGCAAAGTGCCTAGAGTTTTTACCCAATTGGGATTTCTCTGTGATCATACCATGCGTTAGTTATTGTTTTATTTACTGTCATTATATATTGTGGTATTCAAATATAGGATAATCGGATTGTATGATTAATCATCTAGAGATAATTAATTAGTAACTTGTTACAATTCATTATTAATTTTCGCATTTACACCTATTCACCCCCATCTAGGTATAGTTTGGATCGAACTACGTATTTTCACATTCCAAACCTATTGCATTTCAAGTCAATGATTTAAAAATTCAGACGGCCCTCTGAGAAAAAAAATTATGGAAAATAATTATTGTTGGGGGGGGGTGTAAATGGACATTATACCTCAACTATATATGTTACAGTTAAATTATTGGGGGTGAATAATGAAAAGCTTGCAATGCGTCAGCACGGATGGAGAGGCAAAGAGGAAAGAGAAAAACATATTCTATGAAAAAATAAAATGAAGATGAAGTATATTGAAAGGATGAGTAAATCACAGTATTATTTTTTATTTTTCAATTTTAGTTTTTCTTTTATTAGGGGTATAATTGTAAATTTGTTGTGGTATATTTATTGAAAATATATTTTAGTTATGGTGTGATTATAATGTGATGTTGTAATTAAATTTTGAAATGGTAATATGATTACTCTATTTTTATTTATTTTAAGAACAAATTTCTGCCCATACAGAAGTAGAAACGAAAATAACCGCATCACCAGCCTTCACATAGCTGATTAGCCTCTTGGCTGGGCACTTTTACTTTTAGGCATGGGGGCATACCTTTTTTTAATTAAAGGAGGACGGTATCTCCGAGATTTTATTAATCTGCCATCACTTGTGGTGGAGGAATACCATGGTTACATGAAAATAATGAATCAATAAATGAGGAAGTTCTACTTCCCTTAGAGTGAAAATAAATGACAAAAATTAAAGCAGTAAAAGAGAAAGTACTACTTCCTTTACAATAAGAACTAATGCGAAATAAGGTAAAAATAGGAATTCGAAGTAAAAATAAAAGTCAAACTCTGGCACTGGGCAATCCATGTCTGTCAATTTGTACTAGTGCCCTGATATGTCGTGGTAGGTCATGTAGTCCATATATCTAATATCGACGATGATCCCAACCGTCCTCAGTAAGAGCATCTACAACCTGGTTTCCTTCTCTGTAAATGTGAGAAGTTGTATCTCTGTCGAAGGATATGATATCTGTGATACGTCTCAGTATGCCCTGAAGAGCTCATGGTCCTCCTCCTCTAGTTATCCAATGAATCGCTGCTTTAGAATCAGAATTTACCCAAGTCATTGAAAAACCAAGTCCATGACCTAGTAAAATCCCATCAAGAATAACCCGGAGCTCTGCCTCTAATATCAAGCACAGTCCATACGAAGCTAAGAAAATCCTGATGCAGTGTCCTATGTGGTCTCTAATGATGCCTCCCTTACTCACAAAACCATTATTTTCGCATCCATCGGTATTGACCGTGACAGAGTTGACTGACGGAGTTCGCCACCAAATTAGAATAGGGGGAGATGGGAAAGGAGGTCCATAAAAATACCAAATATGGGCACAAGTGTCAAATCCCCTCGCCAATACACTACTCGAAATAGACCTCCCAAATGAAAAAAAGAGACCATGCGATAGACACTCCAAATGATACGTCTGGCAATAATGTGAATCCCTCTATGCCTCGTATCATTCATTGCGGTCCATAGGTACCAAAATATCAATAGAGGAATGATATTATGAATGTGTCCACAACGAGCATAATGTCCGAAATACCTCCATCTCTGGAATCTCTATCTGACTCCATATCGTGAACTCATAGGTATTTGAAAAATATCCCCAAAATATTGCCATACTTGATTGGAGATGCTAGTGCCACTGAAAATATGATTGATAGTCTCAGTCTCAGAACAACATTGATAGCGAGAAGCCAATTAGCATCCAATCCTCCCCCATAATAACCGCATCTACTAGAATGAAGTCCTACCATAGTCTCCAGCAGAAGAATGAGATAGTGACGGCAAAATGGAGCTCCATAGTAATTAGTATGAATCCTAATATTGGCATCCTGAACGTACAAGCTGCCATATGGACTTAGTAGCAAAGCTACCATCAGATGTATTTCGCCAAACAATTCGATTCGAGGCATCTGCATATAAAGGTATAGCCCTTTTCTGCTCAGCTATAAGAGAAGGGAAAACCAGTAATAAATGTCCAATATCCCACCCAGTATCATCAAAGAATCTTGCACCCTTACAGATGTGTGCTGCCATGTAGGAATAAGGATTCCAATGTGGTTCACCCATCTAGGAATCATGCTAAAAGAAAATCTGACCTATACCAAGGTGCCATGCAATGTATAGCTCTGTCCGGGGTCCAAACACATTTAGCCTCTTCCAGATAGGAGAAGCTGAGTAAAGAACTGTTACAAATACATGGTGTGTCCCCATACAATACTTGCCTCGTAAGAACTGGGCTCAATGAGATCTCTGAGAATGGAACAACGACCAAAACTTCATGGAGAAGGTGTCCACACATCCTGTATTCTCCGAAAGCCGAGATCACCCTCATCAGTAGGAAAACAAATGTCCTTCCAGCTCCGCCATGTAAACATCGTGCCTGTTCTTTGGAATCCTACAGGAATCTCGCAAAGATACTCTCAAGTTTCTTTAGGATAGCCTTAAGAGGTTGCATGATCTGAAGAAAGTGTAATGGCATCAAAGAGAGCACTGACCTCAGCAAAGTAATACAGCCCCCATATGATAGAAGTCGTGAAGTCCAACCTGAGATTTTATTCCAGACCTTCTGGACAAGGTCATCATAAATGAATCTTCTCTTAACCCCCTTAAACAAAGGGACTCCCAGATAAGTGAACGGCTGCTGCTAGTGTCGAAAACCAGTCAAAATCTCCAATCGTCTAATCTGACTAATAGATGCCAGTTTAGATAGTATGAGTCCACTCTTGTCTCTGTTCACTAACTGACCAGAGACCCCCTTATAATGCTTCAGGCAACTAAGAATCCCCCTAATAGACTGTTTCTGACCGTTGGGGAATATGAATATATCATCAGTAAATGAGACAAAAGTACTACCTCTATGTTGATAACACATACTTGGATACTCCTAAAACCTGTGAGTGGGCAGGCGTGAGAAGTGATCTGCAGTTATGATGAACAATGATGGTGAGATAGGATCTCCCGATCGAGCTCTCGTAAAGATGGAAAAAAACCACAGGGTAGCCATTTAGGAGTATAGAAAAATGACACTCCGAGATGCACCACCTAATCCTATTGATCCAGATCCGATCAAAGCCAAATACCTCTAATACAGAATATATGAAGCTCCAATCCATGCGATCATATGCTTTAGTCATGTCTAGCTTTAGCATAGTGTTATCCCCTCGTATCTATCATCCAAAGTATGGAGAAGGTCCTGAACCAATAGAATATTGTCCCCAATTAGGCGACTAAGAATGAACCTACTGTGTTGTGGAGAGATAATGCGCGGCAACAGAGTACTCAATCTAGTATTCAAAAGCTTAGTGAACATTGTACATAAACTGATGAGTCTGAAGTCGGTCCTTCTATAAGTGTCATTCCTCTTAGGGAGCAGTACTATAGTAGTAGCTGCAAAACCCCGTGGAAGATGGCCACCGTCAAAGAAGTCTAAGACTGCCCTGTATACATCATTCTGAATAATGTCCTAACAATGTTGGAAGAATAGGGATGAGAATCCATTTGGTTCGGCAGCACTATCAGCATCTATACTAAACACCGCCGTCAAAAGGGATGCGATTTAGTGCCAAATTATTATCCTCCGTCAGAAGCCTGGGGATGATATCAAAACGAAAGGGGTCCAACGGCTATGTAGGAACAGATAGACGATTTTGATAGAATGCAATAGCTGAAGTCTGAATGTCAGCAAGGGTAGTTAAGACTTCCCCTGCATGCGTCCTGATGGACTTAATGGATGATTTGATCCTACGTCCTTGAACCATCGCATTGAAATAACGAGTATTGTGATCTCCTTCACATACCTCAATGAACCTCATGGGGGCGTACCTCAATGAACCATACATTGTATCAAATCCTTCCCAAAAATAAATTGTTTTCAAATATTAAATGAGCAAATATAAATAATTTATCAAAGTAATAAAAGATAAATTAAGAAAATCGCATCCCCAGACCCCTATACCAACCCAACAATTTCCACATGTCCAATTTAAATTGCTTTCTACTTTGTCTCGCTCCTTGAAGTTTTGGTCATGATCTTCCTAATATACCTCTTTTTCCTACACCACAGCCACAATTTTTTTTTCTTTTAATCTTTATATATTTTGAGACCGAAACCTAATATAATTAAGCCTTTAACTTAGTGACGACAAAGTGGGCACAAACTAGTGATAGAGGTTGTTTGTTTTGGCCTCGACGATTGGATTTCAAAAGGGATGGAAACATGATGGGAATTCCCCAATTAATTAGGAAACGCAACGGTGAAGGGGACAGTGGTCCCTGCCCCGTCCCTTTCACCACCCCAATTAATAAAATAATAATTTAATTATACATAATACATAAAAATGATATAATATGAAAAATAAAAAATATGCTAATGAGCTAAATATTAAAAATGACCCATAAAATGTAAAGTCCATCGCCTACTAAATAACAAGTTTGTCCATCCAACGTGGATCATTTCCATGTCTTTTTTGTTGAAATGTTGGGGCTTTACGAAGGGTTTCATTTTGTCCAATATTGAAAATCTAGAACTTTTATTAGAGAATGGAGGTGTACAAATAATGTAGTTTTGCCTAATTCTTTTCAATTTTTTAAATAATTTATAATTATGATGTAGTTTTATTCAATTTACTTAATAATAAAATGAAATTTAAAATTGTAAATGATTAAAGTATATTTTAAAATTATAAATGCAGATTGGGAGCTCTCAAACTCTAGAGATCTCGATGCGACATCTAATAACTAGGAACAATGGTCCGCAACGCTGAAGGGGACAATGGTCCTTGCCCCGTCCCTTTCACTGCCCCAATTAATAAAATAGCAATTTTTAATTATATATAATATATAAAAAATGATATAATATAAAAAATAGAAACTATGCTAAATAATAAAATTGACCCATAAAATGTAAAGTCCATTATCTACTAAATAATAACTTGGTACATCCTTCGTGAATCATTTTCATGTCTTTTTTTGTTGAAATGTTGGGCTTTATTAAGGGCTTTGTTTTGTCCAATGTAGAAAATCTAAAACTTTTATCAGAGAACGGAGGTGAACAAATAATGTAGTTTTACCTAATTCTTTCCAATTTTTTAGAATAATTTGTGTTATAATTTAGTTTTATTCAATTTATTTAATAATCAAATTCAATTTAAAATGGTAAATGATTAAACCATAATTTGAAATTATAAATGGTCCGCAATGGTGAAGGGGACAATGATCCCTGCCCCATCCCTTTCACTGCCCCAATTAATAAAATAATAATTTGTGATTATATATAATATGTGAAAATGATATAATAAAGAAATAAATAAAAACTAAGCTAATGAGCTAAATATTAAAAATGATCCATAAAATGTAAAGTCCATTATTCACTAAATAATAAGTTAGTGCATCCAACGTGGATCAACATTTAATTTTATAATAATTTATAATTATAATTTAGTTTAATTCAATTTACTTAATAATAAAATGTAATTTAAAATTGTAAATGAAATTTAAAAGGACAATTCTTGTGGTACATTATGGGATTCATAAGGATCTACATAATGGACACTTTGCGGCCTACAATTGGTTGGAGTGCCGGTCCCACAGGCACTCCCACCAATTGTAGGCCGCAATGTGTCCATTATGGATCCCTTTATGGATCCTATAATGTATCACAAGAATTTTCCAATTTAAAATTATAAATGTGGATAGAGAGTTGTCCATCTGCGTAGATCCCGATGCGACATCAAATAAGCAAGGAAAATGCCAAAATGGTCCACAACGGGGAAAGGGACAAAAGTCCCTGCCCCGTCCATCAAAGCCCCCAATTAATAAAATAATTGTTTTTAATTATATATAACAAATGGAAATGATACAATATGAAAAATAAAAACTATGCTAATGAGCTAAATATTAAAAATGGCCCATAAATTGTAAAGTCCATTATCTACTAAATAATAAGTTGGTCCATCCGACGTGGATCATTTATAATTATTAGAGGTGTACAAACAATGTAGTCTTACCTAATTCTTTTCAGTTCTTTTTAATAATTTATAATTATAATTTTGTTTAATTAAATGTACTTTAAAATTGCCAATGATTAAAGTATTGCTTAAAATTATAAATACGGATTGGGATCATAATCATGTCTTTATTGTTGAAATGTTGGGGCTTTACTGAGGGTTTCGTTTTGTCCACTATCGAAAATCTAGAGTTTTTACTACAAAATGGAGGTGTACAAACAATGTAGTTCTATTTTCAATTCTTTTTAATAATTTATAATTATAATTTAGTTTAATTCAATTTACTTAACAATAAAATGTAATTCAAAATTGCAAATGATTAAAGCACAACTTAAAATTATAAATGCGGATTGGGAGTTCTACATTTGCACAAATTCCAATACGACATCTAATAAGCCGGGACAATGGTCCGCAACGGTAAAGGGGACAATGGGTCCTGTCACTTCCCTTTCACTGCCCCAATTGAAAAATATTTTTTTTAATTATATATGATATATGAAAATGAAACAATGTAAAAAATAAAAACTACACTAGTGAGCTAAATATTAAAAATGACCCATAAAATGCAAAGGCTAATATTTTTTTTTTATTACATCATTTCATGTCTTTTTTGTTGAAATGTTGGGGTTTCATTTTGTACAACATCGAAAATCTAGAGCTTTTATTTGAGAATGGAGGTGTACAAATAATGTAGTTTACCTAAACCTTTTCAATTTTGTTTTAATAATTTATAATTATAAGTTAGTTTAATTTAATTTACTTAATAATAAAATGTAATTTAAAATTGTAAATGATTAAAGCATAATTTATAATTATAAATGCGGATTGGGAGTTCTTCATGTGCATAGATCCCGATGCGTGCACCAATCAACAAAACATTAATTTTTAATTATATATAATATATAAAAATGATATAATAAAAAAAAATAAAAACTATGCTAATGAGCTAAATATTAAAAATGACCCATAAAACATAAAGTCCATTATCTACTAAATAATAAGTTGGTCCATCCGACGTGGATCATTTTCATGTCTTTTTTGTTGAAATGATGGGGCTTTACCAAGGGGTTTCATTTTATCAATATTGAAAATCTAGAACTTTTATTAGAGAATGGAGGTGTACAAATAATGTAGTTTTACCTGATTATTTTCAACTTTTTTTAATAATTTATAATTATAATTTAGTTGATTTCAATTTACTTAATAATGAAATGTAATTTAAAATTGTAAATGATTAAAGTATAATTTAAAATTATAAATGCGGATTGGGAGTTCTCCATCTGCACGGATCCTATTTTCTCTCTGTGTGATTTACCGTTCGTATTTAAAGATTGAAACAAAAGGGTTTTCTTGTTATCCTTCCACTAAAAAGGTCAAAGAGGACAAGGTAATTAGATCTTTGTTCCCAATACCTTTTAAGAATATCAAATACAAGTCAAACGCAATTAGCCAAAAAGGGAAAATCAAAGGAGGACGAAGCATTTTCTTTAGCTATTGAAAACATTTTTTGTTGACCCCTCTTCTCCAAAATCCGCAGTTGCCTGCAACTCTTGCAATCGGCGCCTAGGCACCCATTGCATTGATCCACAACTCCAAATTGCAATCCATTTTTTACTTTGAACTCGAAATTTCATTATCTTTTTAATGGTATATCATTTGTCCTATTGAGATCTATATACCAAATATTGTGTTCTAATTTCTTCACATACTAAATAGGTTCCTCGTCTGCTGCTTTGGCCTTTGGTTGTTTGATCCATCATTACAACTCTTAATTATTACATCTAACTAGAGTAATGCTATTTAACAATATCATTAGTGGCACAACACCAGTTGAGCTGTCATTAAATGAAAGTTTAAACTAAATGAATCATATATTTTCACCTTAATTGAACATATGGTGCTAGATAACATTATTCGTGTAATTATCTTGTCTCATCTGAAATTTCTCCAATTTTTTGTCTATTTTACTTTTGTACTTCTTCCGATTTCTTAAACTGTTGGGTGATAAGAATTTTAGTACAATGTGCAACCTAGTTTTACCAACTCAGAAATACATCTTAATACATAAAAATTTTCAAACCTAAGCCAGAGTATGTGAAATATAAAATAAGTCAAAATTACAGATTTTACTCACATATTTAAAATGAAGCTCAAATTAAGGGAAAAAAATATCGTAATAAGCTTTGAAGGCTGTCAACTGAGTAACAAACATATTTTTCTTAAATCTTTTTTTTTTATCTTTTCAAAAAAAAATATTATATTTTTTTGGATTTTTTGACAATTTGAAAGCAATAAAAACGTGCAAAAACACACAAAACGTTCTCACAGAGTCCCAACCCTAAAAGTTACGTTATACCAATATAAGCATAAAATAAGCCTAAGTAAGGATAGCACCTTATCCATATCATATGATGAGGCTCCTTCTGTAACACTCGACTCCTTATCATCTTCAGTTTTCTTTGTTTGATATTCAAAGTATCTCCATCATTATTTATATATTAAAAGAGACAAAAGAATATAATTAGCTAAAAGGGCAATTTCACGAAGAGAAATATGAAATCAGGTGGAAGTTTAGGCTAACTTATTTCGATGATCTTGATTCGAAATTTCTTTAAAAAATCTAAAAATGTATAAATAAGTGTTAATTTAAAAATTGAAAAATAAAAAGGATAGTGTTTAGAAAATTGAGTTTCCGCCCAATATATGCTTGTTCCATGTCATCATTAAATTTGCGATGGGAAAAAATCCCACGACAAGCATCCTCCAATTTTGGCAAATGCATATCCCATCATTATAGCTCATTGCTTCAGGATGAAATCTTCCACAAGCATGTCTTCCTTATCAACTTCATCGATAGCATCTTCTACAAACAAGTATTCCTCAATTTTGGGTTTTTTTCATCTCTTGTAGCTATTTGCTTGCTTATCTTCATTCCTTGAAAAGAAAAATTCAAACAGTTCAGATGAATAAAAAAATGAAAAAGAAGCAAAATTAAAGGTAAAATTAACTAACGCAAAAACTGAATAAAGCAACCTCAGTTGTGACACCAGAATGTGTGGTCAATTTTTATCCCACAAGTGGAAGGATCAAACAAGTAATATTGTGATTAATAACGTATCAAATCTCCGATGTAGCTCTAATATAAAAATACTCAATTATTATTTTGGATTATTCTAGCTTCTAACTAAAATAAGAAAATTTAAAGTAAACAACTCTCAAAGATAGGCGCTAGGACATGTATTAAGAATGATGGCTAGTGTCAGCTAGCTCCATCCAGAATGGAGTTAGTGGCTATAGCGGCTAGCTCCATTCAGCATGGAGCTAGTGTCAGCTAGCTCCATCCAGAATGGAGTTAGCGGATGGAGCTAGAGCAGCTAGCTCCATCCAACATGGAGTTAGTGGCTAGCTTCTTCCAGCCACTAACTCCAACTGATTTCCTTGCTAGCTATTCTTTCGTATTTCGTACAATGCTAGCACTAACTTTCTGTTGTATTTTTATTCCAACACTCTCCTTAAAATTAGGAGCTAACAAACTCTTTGTAGTCTCTAGAATCTTCCTTTGTAATTATTTATACCACATTGATAATGAATGAATTAAAGTTGAGCTAAATTATCATTTCCTTTCTTGCATTTCAACTTGGTATCAGAGCCCTCAATGGCAAACGCCAGCAATGCTCCACAAAACACAGAAGGAAACTTATCTCCTGCATCCCTATCCAGCAACAACTCTGCTTCAATGCAAGAAAGCCCAAACCTCTCGCCATTTGGTGTTAATCTAACTTAAGTTGTATCAGTCAAGCTTGACAAAAATAATTTCTTGCTATGGCAGAACATGAAACTGCCTATTACTCGTGGACATAGCCTTGAAGGCTACATCCTGGGGACAAAGCCGTGTCCTCCAGAGTTCATTGGAACCCAAGTTGCTGGTGAAAGTGGAACCAACATCGAAATGAAAAGAAATTCAGAATATAACCAGTGGATGTCTACAGACCAATTGCTCATGGGATGGCTCTACTCCTCTATGACTCCAGATATTGCTATAAGTGTTATGGGTGCAAAAACCTCAAATGAACTATGGACAGCTATGAAGGAAAGTTATGGGGTTTAAAACAGATCTCGACTCATCTTTCTCACCGTGAACTTCAAAAGGCAAAGAAAGGCAGCCTGAGTATTGATCAATACCTGAACAAAATAAAGATGCTGGCAGACAACTTGGAAATTGCTCGGAAACCTATTCTCCATTTTGATTTGGTTACTCAGGTCCTAGCTGGCTTAGATGAAGAATACGCCCCCATTGTTGTTCAAATTCACAACAGAGACATCATTACTTGGTGTGAACTGCAATCAACACTAATTACCTATGAAAGTAGGTTGGAACATCTTACAACAATGAGAAATGAAATGGCTGGAATCAGTCTTGATCATACCTCAGTTAACTTTACTCAAAGATATGGCTCAAACTATCCTCATTTCAGAACTCCCAGGCCAGTCACCAATGGAAGAAATAGATGAGGCTATTTTAATGGAGGTGATAGACCTACCTACCAAGTGTGTGGAAAAAAGGACACAAGGCCAACATCTGAAACTTCAGATTTGATTAAAGATACACTGGAGCTCCACCAAATTAGAGGTTCAACTGCAATTCCTCACCAGCAGCCTATAATGCTTCTCCTAGCACTTTGAATGACCCAGCCTGGTTTGCTGATACTGGTGCCAGCAACCACATTATTGCAGATAAGTAAAACCTCACTTCAACTACTTAATATGCTGGTAAGCAAGAAATTATGGTAGGTAATGGAAACAGACTGATATTGCACATTTTTACATAACTCATATGCCTACTTAAAACAGTAAATCACTCGTGCTAAACAAGCTTTTGCATGTACCTGAAATCAAGAAAACCTCATCAGTGTGTTACAATTAACCTCTGATAATCAAGTTTACATGGAATTTCATTCTAATTGTTGTTTTGTCAAGGACAAGCTAATAAATGAAGTGGTACTGCAAGGGAGGCTTAAGGAAGGATTGTATCAGCTGGATTTCCCTCATTATAATACCCATAGTCATCCCAGATGTCTACTGTCTCGAATAAACACTGCTGCAACATCCTATCCATCGATCCTAGTTAGAACCCAAGTCAATAGTCCTTAGATTTCCTAGATAATGTATGGTACATGAGGCTTGGACATCCTCCTAGCCAAGTGATGTCTCAAGTGCTCAAAACTTGTAATCAAAAGCTGAAAGAAAATAGCAAATCCTTCTGTGATGCCTGTCAGTTTGGCAAATCCCATCTGCAACCTTTTACTCTTTCTACTTCACATGCCAAAACACCTCTTAAATTTGTGCACACTGATCTATGGGGACCAGAACCAAGTCAATCTAATTCTGGTTTAAAATATTACATGACATTCCTTGATGACTTTAGTAGACTCACTTAGATTTATCCCAAAAACAGAAATCTGAAGCACTAAGTATGTTTGTGCATTTTAAAAAATTAGTTGAGAACAAGCTTAACAAAATGTGTTTTCATTGGATATAGTGATTCTCATAAAGGCTATAAATGTTTATCCTCCATAGGAAGAGTCTATATATCAAGACATGTTGTCTATAATGAACATGAGTTCCCTTTTGAGTCCTTGTTTTCTGTCCAAAACCAACAAAACTTTGTGATACCTGAGTTTGTGATAACCTATTTTCAGTTTCACCTCAACCAAATGTTTCTGAACATACGTCAAATTCTGCTGATACATTACTTCTTGAAGTAACCTATCCTGATCATCACACACCTCTCAGCTCGAGTGACAGTCATTTTGAACATATCAGTAATGAAAGGGATGAAAATGGGAGCAATGGAGATATGAACAATCAAGCAATAAGTCAAGGAGCCGAATCGAAACTTGAACTACCTCAAAATATTGAACGAGGTAAAACAGATTTCTTGGCAAATCAACAAGAAATCAGACCTCAGTCAAGAACAAAGGGACTTAATAGGACATCCTATGATCACAAGAGCAAAGGTAGGAGTCTATAAACCTAAGGCATTTCTAGGTAAATCAGTGGCCAGCAATCTTGAAATATTAGAACCAAGAAGCTTATATGAAGCCTTCATGAGCAAAGAGTGGAAGAAAGCTATGGAGGAAGAGTTTAATGCCCTGATGAAAACCAACACCTGGAAGCTTGTGCCACCATCACCAGCTTAGAACATTGTGGAAAGTAAGTGGGTTTTCAAAGCAAAATACAACACTGATGGATCAGTTCAAAGGCTTAAAGCGAGATTGGTAGCTAAGGGATTTCATCAGGACCCTGGAGTTGAATTTTATGAGACTTCAGACCAGTAATCAAAGCTTCAACCTTACGAGTTATACTTGCTATGGCAATGTGAAAGGGTTGGGGAATCAGACAGATAGATATCAATAATGCATTTTTCAATGATGAACTTGAGGAAGTTGTATATATGAACCAACTAGAGGACTTTGTTGATCCTTCAAAACCAGACCATGTCTGGAAACTGGAAAAGGCAATTTATGGGTTGAAGCAGGCACTTAGAGCCTGGTATGACAAATTGAAGTCAACACTAATGAATTGGAAGTTCAAGCAATCAATTGCTGACACTTCCTTGTTCTACTTCAAAAATGAAAATCAAATCATATTTGCACTCATATATGTTGATGACATTGTAGTAACCAGGAATGATGTAGGTTTGTTGCAAAGGTTCATAAATGAATTGAAACAAAGGTTTGCACTCAAAGATATGGGGCAACTTCACTGTTTTTTTGGAATTGAAGTGCAGTGGCATAACACAGGTCTCCATTTAACTCAAGCAAGGTATATTGCTGAGTTGCTCAAGAAGTTTGAATTACAAAATCTGAAGGCATGTCCAACTCCGATTCTAGCAAGCAAGACCATGTCAAAGGCTGAAGGAGAACTACTGAAAAACCCTTCAATCTACAGAAGTGTTGTAGGAGCTCTGCAATACCCCATACATACTAGGCCAAATATCACATTTGCTATAAATAAATTAAGTCAGTTTCTGTAGTTTCCAACTTCAATTCACTGGTAAGCCTTGAAAAGAGTACTTAGGTATCTAAAGGGAACAATAGATCAAGGGCTGTGGATACAAAAAATTGAAACATTAGACTTAAAAAGATATTCAGATGTTGATTAGGCATCCTGCCCAGATGACAGATGATCAACTGTAGGCTATTGTATTTACTCAGGAGAAAATTTGGTTACCTGGTCTTCAAAGAAGCAACATGTAGTTGCTAGATTAAGTATAGAATCAGAGTACAGAGCACTTGCCTCAGCAACCTCGGAGATAGCTTGGATCCAATCACTTTTCAAATAACTTGAATTATCACAATCATCCATCCCAATCCTGTGGTGTGACAATATGAGCGCTAGTGCTTTGGCAGCCAACCCAGTGTACCATGTGCGAACAAAGAACATTGAATTAGACATTCATTTCATCAGGGATAAAGTTCTCGACAAAGAATTAGAAGTCAAATACGTGCCTTCCTTTGATCAAATAGTAGATCTCTTAACAAAATGCCTCACTCACTCAAGGTACCTTTTTTTGAAAGACAAGTTTGGAGTCACTTCCTTGCTGTCCAGCTTGAAGGGAGATATTAAGAATGATGGCTAACTCCATTCAGAATAGAGCTAATGCCAGCTAGCTCCATCCAGAATGGAATTAGTGGCTAGCTCCATCCAGCATGGAGTTAGTGGCTAGCTCCTTCCAGCTATTTTAAGAACAAATTTCTGCCCATACAGAAGTAGAAACGAAAATAACCGTATCACCAGCCTTCACATAGCTGATTAGCCTCTTGGCTGGGCACTTTTACTTTTAGGCATGGGGGCATACCTTTTTTTAATTAAAGGAGGACGGTATCTCCGAGATTTTATTAATCTGCCATCACTTGTGGTGGAGGAATACCATGGTTACATGAAAATAATGAATCAATAAATGAGGAAGTTCTACTTCCCTTAGAGTGAAAATAAATGACAAAAATTAAAGCAGTAAAAGAGAAAGTACTACTTCCTTTACAATAAGAACTAATGCGAAATAAGGTAAAAATAGGAATTCGAAGTAAAAATAAAAGTCAAACTCTGGCACTGGGCAATCCATGTCTGTCAATTTGTACTAGTGCCCTGATATGTCGTGGTAGGTCATGTAGTCCATATATCTAATATCGACGATGATCCCAACCGTCCTCAGTAAGAGCATCTACAACCTGGTTTCCTTCTCTGTAAATGTGAGAAGCTGTATCTCTGTCGAAGGATATGATATCTGTGATACGTCTCAGTATGCCCTGAAGAGCCCATGGTCCTCCTCCTCTAGTTATGCAATGAATCGCTACTTTAGAATCAGAATTTACCTAAGTCATTGAAAAACCAAGTCCATGACCTAGTAAAATCCCATCAAGAATAACCCGGAGCTCTGCCTCTAATATCAAGCACAGTCCATACGAAGCTAAGAAAATCCTGATACAGTGTCCTATGTGGTCTCTAATGATGCCTCCCCTACTCACAAAACCATTATTTTCGCATCCATCGGTATTGACCATGACAGAGTTGACTGACGGAGTACGCCACCAAATTAGAATAGGGGGAGATGGGAAAGGAGGTCCATAAAAATACCAAATATGGGCACAAGTGTCAAATCCCCACGCCAATACACTACTCGAAATAGACCTCCCAAATGAAAAAAAGAGACCATACGATAGACACTCCAAATGATACGTCTGGCAATAATGTGAATCCCTCTATGCCTCGTATCATTCATTGCGGTCCATAGGTACCAAAATATCAATAGAGGAATGATATTATGAATGTGTCCACAACGAACATAATGTCCGAAATACCTCCATCTCTGGAATCTCTATCTGACTCCATATCGTGAACTCATAGGTATTTGAAAAATATCCCCAAAATATTGCCATACTTGATTGGAGATGCTAGTGCCACTGAAAATATGATTGATAGTCTCAGTCTCAGAACAACATTGATAGCGAGAAGCCAATTAGCATCCAATCCTCCCCCATAATAACCGCATCTACTAGAATGAAGTCCTACCATAGTCTCCAGCAGAAGAATGAGATAGTGACGGCAAAATGGAGCTCCATAGTAATTAGTATGAATCCTAATATTGGCATCCTGAACGTACAAGCTGCCATATGGACTTAGTAGCAAAGCTACCATCAGATGTATTTCGCCAAACAATTCGATTCGAGGCATCTGCATATAAAGGTATAGCCCTTTTCTGCTCAGCTATAAGAGAAGGGAAAACCAGTAATAAATGTCCAATATCCCACCCAGTATCATCAAAGAATCTTGCACCCTTACAGATGTGTGCTGCCATGTAGGAATAAGGATTCCAATGTGGTTCACCCATCTAGGAATCATGCTAAAAGAAAATCTGACCTATACCAAGGTGCCATGCAATGTATAGCTCTGTCCGGGGTCCAAACACATTTAGCCTCTTCCAGATAGGAGAAGCTGAGTAAAGAACTGTTACAAATACATGGTGTGTCCCCATACAATACTTGCCTCGTAAGAACTGGGCTCAATGAGATCTCTGAGAATGGAACAACGACCAAAACTTCATGGAGAAGGTGTCCACACATCCTGTATTCTCCGAAAGCCGAGATCACCCTCATCAGTAGGAAAACAAATGTCCTTCCAGCTCCGCCATGGTGTGTCCTTCCAGCTCCGCCTGTTCTTTGGAATCCTACAGGAATCTCGCAAAGATACTCTCAAGTTTCTTTAGGATAGCCTTAAGAGGTTGCATGATCTGAAGAAAGTGTAATGGCATCGAAGAGAGCACTGACCTCAGCAAAGTAATACAGCCCCCATATGATAGAAGTCGTGAAGTCCAACCTGAGATTTTATTCCAGACCTTCTGGACAAGGTCATCATAAATGAATCTTCTCTTAACCCCCTTAAACAAAGGGACTCCCAGATAAGTGAACGGCTGCTGCTAGTGTCGAAAACCAGTCAAAATCTCCAATCGTCTAATCTGACTAATAGATGCCAGTTTAGATAGTATGAGTCCACTCTTGTCTCTGTTCACTAACTGACCAGAGACCCCCTTATAATGCTTCAGGCAACTAAGAATCCCCCTAATAGACTGTTTCTGACCGTTGGGGAATATGAATATATCATCAGTAAATGAGACAAAAGTACTACCTCTATGTTGATAACACATACTTGGATACTCCTAAAACCTGTGAGTGGGCAGGCGTGAGAAGTGATCTGCAGTTATGATGAACAATGATGGTGAGATAGGATCTCCCAGTCTGAGCTCTCGTAAAGATGGAAAAAAACCACAGGGTAGCCATTTAGGAGTATAGAAAAATGACACTCCGAGATGCACCACCTAATCCTATTGATCCAGATCCGATCAAAGCCAAATACCTCTAATACAGAATATATGAAGCTCCAATCCATGCGATCATATGCTTTAGTCATGTCTAGCTTTAGCATAGTGTTATCCCCTCGTATCTATCATCCAAAGTATGGAGAAGGTCCTGAACCAATAGAATATTGTCCCCAATTAGGCGACTAAGAATGAACCTACTGTGTTGTGGAGAGATAATGCGCGGCAACAGAGTACTCAATCTAGTATTCAAAAGCTTAGTGAACATTGTACATAAACTGATGAGTCTGAAGTCGGTCCTTCTATAAGTGTCATTCCTCTTAGGGAGCAGTACTATAGTAGTAGCTGCAAAACCCCGTGGAAGATGGCCACCGTCAAAGAAGTCTAAGACTGCCCTGTATACATCATTCTGAATAATGTCCTAACAATGTTGGAAGAATAGGGATGAGAATCCATTTGGTTCGGCAGCACTATCAGCATCTATACTAAACACCGCCGTCAAAAGGGATGCGATTTAGTGCCAAATTATTATCCTCCGTCAGAAGCCTGGGGATGATATCAAAACGAAAGGGGTCCAACGTCTATGTAGGAACAGATAGACGATTTTGATAGAATGCAATAGCTGAAGTCTGAATGTCAGCAAGGGTAGTTAAGACTTCTCCTGCATGCGTCCTGATGGACTTAATGGATGATTTGATCCTACGTCCTTGAACCATCGCATTGAAATAACGAGTATTGTGATCTCCTTCACATACCTCAATGAACCTCATGGGGGCGTACCTCAATGAACCATACATTGTTTCAAATCCTTCACAAAAATAAATTGTTTTCAAATATTAAATGAGCAAATATAAATAATTTATCAAAGTAATAAAAGATAAATTAAGAAAATCGCATCCCCAGACCCCTATACCAACCCAACAATTTCCACATGTCCAATTTAAATTGCTTTCTACTTTGTCTCGCTCCTTGAAGTTTTGGTCATGATCTTCCTAATATACCTCTTTTTCCTACACCACAGCCACAATTTTTTTTCTTTTAATCTTTATATATTTTGAGACCGAAACCTAATATAATTAAGCCTTTAACTTAGTGACGACAAAGTGGGCACAAACTAGTGATAGAGGTTGTTTGTTTTGGCCTCGAAGATTGGATTTCAAAAGGGATGGAAACATGATGGGAATTCCCCAATTAATTAGGAAACGCAACGGTGAAGGGGACAGTGGTCCCTGCCCCGTCCCTTTCACCACCCCAATTAATAAAATAATAATTTAATTATACATAATACATAAAAATGATATAATATGAAAAATAAAAAATATGCTAATGAGCTAAATATTAAAAATGACCCATAAAATGTAAAGTCCATCGTCTACTAAATAACAAGTTTGTCCATCCAACGTGGATCATTTCCATGTCTTTTTTGTTGAAATGTTGGGGCTTTACGAAGGGTTTCATTTTGTCCAATATTGAAAATCTAGAACTTTTATTAGAGAATGGAGGTGTACAAATAATGTAGTTTTGCCTAATTCTTTTCAATTTTTTAAATAATTTATAACTATGATGTAGTTTTATTCAATTTACTTAATAATAAAATGAAATTTAAAATTGTAAATGATTAAAGTATATTTTAAAATTATAAATGCAGATTGGGAGCTCTCAAACTCTAGAGATCTCGATGCGACATCTAATAACTAGGAACAATGGTCCGCAACGCTGAAGGGGACAATGGTCCTTGCCCCGTCCCTTTCACTGCCCCAATTAATAAAATAGCAATTTTTAATTATATATAATATATAAAAAATGATATAATATAAAAAATAGAAACTATGCTAAATAATAAAATTGACCCATAAAATGTAAAGTCCATTATCTACTAAATAATAACTTGGTACATCCTTCGTGAATCATTTTCATGTCTTTTTTTGTTGAAATGTTGAGCTTTATTAAGGGCTTTGTTTTGTCCAATGTAGAAAATCTAAAACTTTTATCAGAGAACGGAGGTGAACAAATAATGTAGTTTTACCTAATTCTTTCCAATTTTTTAGAATAATTTGTGTTATAATTTAGTTTTATTCAATTTATTTAATAATCAAATTCAATTTAAAATGGTAAATGATTAAACCATAATTTGAAATTATAAATGGTCCGCAATGGTGAAGGGGACAATGATCCCTGCCCCATCCCTTTCACTGCCCCAATTAATAAAATAATAATTTGTGATTATATATAATATGTGAAAATGATATAATAAAGAAATAAATAAAAACTAAGCTAATGAGCTAAATATTAAAAATGATCCATAAAATGTAAAGTCCATTATTCACTAAATAATAAGTTAGTGCATCCAACGTGGATCAACATTTAATTTTATAATAATTTATAATTATAATTTAGTTTAATTCAATTTACTTAATAATAAAATGTAATTTAAAATTGTAAATGAAATTTAAAAGGACAATTCTTGTGGTACATTATGGGATTCATAAGGGTCTACATAATGGACACTTTGCGGCCTACAATTGGTTGGAGTGCCGGTCCCACAGGCACTCCCACCAATTGTAGGCCGCAATGTGTCCATTATGGATCCCTTTATGGATCCTATAATGTATCACAAGAATTTTCCAATTTAAAATTATAAATGTGGATAGAGAGTTGTCCATCTGCGTAGATCCCGATGCGACATCAAATAAGCAAGGAAAATGCCAAAATGGTCCACAACGGGGAAAGGGACAAAAGTCCCTGCCCCGTCCATCAAAGCCCCCAATTAATAAAATAATTGTTTTTAATTATATATAACAAATGGAAATGATACAATATGAAAAATAAAAACTATGCTAATGAGCTAAATATTAAAAATGGCCCATAAAATGTAAAGTCCATTATCTACTAAATAATAAGTTGGTCCATCCGACGTGGATCATTTATAATTATTAGAGGTGTACAAACAATGTAGTCTTACCTAATTCTTTTCATTTCTTTTTAATAATTTATAATTATAATTTAGTTTAATTAAATGTACTTTAAAATTGCCAATGATTAAAGTATTGCTTAAAATTATAAATACGGATTGGGATCATAATCATGTCTTTTTTGTTGAAATGTTGGGGCTTTACTGAGGGTTTCGTTTTGTCCACTATCGAAAATCTAGAGTTTTTACTACAAAATGGAGGTGTACAAACAATGTAGTTCTATTTTCAATTCTTTTTAATAATTTATAATTATAATTTAGTTTAATTCAATTTACTTAACAATAAAATGTAATTCAAAATTGCAAATGATTAAAGCACAACTTAAAATTATAAATGCGGATTGGGAGTTCTACATTTGCACAAATTCCAATACGACATCTAATAAGCCGGGACAATGGTCCGCAACGGTAAAGGGGACAATGGGTCCTGTCACTTCCCTTTCACTGCCCCAATTGAAAAATATTTTTTTTAATTATATATGATATATGAAAATGAAACAATGTAAAAAATAAAAACTACACTAGTGAGCTAAATATTAAAAATGACCCATAAAATGCAAAGGCTAATATTTTTTTTTTATTATATCATTTCATGTCTTTTTTGTTGAAATGTTGGGGTTTCATTTTGTACAACATCGAAAATCTAGAGCTTTTATTTGAGAATGGAGGTGTACAAATAATGTAGTTTACCTAAACCTTTTCAATTTTGTTTTAATAATTTATAATTATAAGTTAGTTTAATTTAATTTACTTAATAATAAAATGTAATTTAAAATTGTAAATGATTAAAGCATAATTTATAATTATAAATGCGGATTGGGAGTTCTTCATGTGCATTAGATCCCGATGCGACATCGAATAAGCAGGGACTGCCCCGTCCCTTTCACTGCACCAATCAACAAAACATTAATTTTTAATTATATATAATATATAAAAATGATATAATAAAAAAAAATAAAAACTATGCTAATGAGCTAAATATTAAAAATGACCCATAAAACATAAAGTCCATTATCTACTAAATAATAAGTTGGTCCATCCGACGTGGATCATTTTCATGTCTTTTTTGTTGAAATGATGGGGCTTTACCAAGGGGTTTCATTTTATCAATATTGAAAATCTAGAACTTTTATTAGAGAATGGAGGTGTACAAATAATGTAGTTTTACCTGATTATTTTCAACTTTTTTTTAATAATTTATAATTATAATTTAGTTGATTTCAATTTACTTAATAATGAAATGTAATTTAGAATTGTAAATGATTAAAGTATAATTTAAAATAATAAATGCGGATTGGGAGGTCTCCATCTGCATGGATCCTATTTTCTCTCTGTGTGATTTACCATTCGTATTTAAAGATTGAAACAAAAGGGTTTTCTTGTTATCCTTCCACTAAAAAGGTCAAAGACGACAAGGTAATTAGATCTTTGTTCCCAATACCCTTTAAGAATATCATATACAAGTCAACCGCAACTAGCAAAAAAAGGGAAATCAAAGGAGGGCGAGGCATTTTCTTTAGCTATTGAAAACATTTTTTGTTGACCCCTGATTACACCCAAAGAATAACGCGGTAGTTGTAGTACAGATTTGTGGTGTCGTATCCACAGAGAGATGGAAGAATATTTAAAGGACCAAAAAGACTGAATTGTTCTCTCAAATGTGTAATAAAATTCAATGTTGAAACGTGAAATTAAAATCAATAATTCGAAGCGATGAAGTGTTGGAATTCCCTCAATTGGATTGGATCAATCATATCAATTATTCATTTTTATAACACAATTAGAGGCTTTCATCCCGACACTCTAATTGGAAGATATATTGTGAAAATCAATTTAATTTACAAATGTAATCTTAGAATTTAGACTTAAGACAATTCGCACAATTTTATTGGAACAAGATCAAAGATCGACCATATATATCAAGCATAAGGCAGTAATCAATCCGCCAATAAAGTAAAATTGAGATTAAAATTCAACAATTAGTTTAATCAACGATAGAAGAAGCATGACTGATCTATGAAAAATATAATAATTGTTAAACCAATCTCAACAGTAAATAATTGAAATTGAAACTCAATAAATAGTTTGATTGAACAATGGAAAAAGTATGATTGAATCCATGAAAAATCTTGTAAGTATTAAACCGATTTCAATATAAATTCAAGAGAATGAAAATCTAAATTCTAGCATTGTTTGACAATGAAAAGATCAAATTAAATGAATAAAAGACTTGAAATCACCAATTCCAATCGAGTTCCTTCGTAGCTTCACCAAGGGTTTTAGTTCTCCATGAGTTTCTTGAACCAAAGAGGAGAAGAATGGTGTATGGGGGCCTCTCCATATGTATTCTGCTCTTAAATATTTATAAGAGTCAAAAATTAGATGAAAATCTTATATACCATAATACTCCATCACATTAGGTACCACGTGTCAAATATATCTTTTGAGTACTTGTGAGTACATTTTGTTTTTCTATTTAATAATTTGTCCGCTTACACCTAAAAGTTTTGATAAATATCCCTTGTCTGTAAACACAAAGACTAGACTATCTTCACATTTGATAATTCAACGAGGGAGAAAAAGAGAAGTTCAATAATGCAATAATTATGCGAAAGATATACTAATTAAAATAAGAAAGCATGTAATATTTATAAATGGAAGAAATGTGCTGGCATTATTTTATCGTGTCTCGCGTGATAAGTAAAGCATTTTACTTATTTCAAATAAGCGATGATAATAAGCAAAAAATAGTTGAGCAAAATTTTTCTAACATGGAGATTGCTTTATTTACTTGTGAACAACCCAAAACAAATAGTGTTTGTTACGGAAATATTTTATGAGCAATGGATCTTATGAAATGAGGGGATAAAATCATTGGATCCTACAAACATTGTGGTTAAAATTGATGTTTTAACAACGTGTAACTTTGAAAAAGCATTCCCAAATATCAAATATGTGAAAAGTTTTAAAATTTTACACGCGATGTCCCCAACTTTAAGTATGCGTAAAAATATTTCCAACCTTATATTGTTGAAGGTTGAAATTTTCAGACTTTCAGTTTTATAGCATCGTGTAATATAAATTGTTTTTCAAAGAGTTGAATAATATATTGAAAGACAAAGAAAAACGAAAGCGAAAAGTTAAAAAAATAAAAATAAAAATTATATCCCCAAACTGTGTCCCAACTAAAAAATTACCACTCGTCTAATTCGATTAGAGCAATCTCTTTACCTTGCCGCAGGGATGGATCCAGGATTTTTTGTAGGGGGGCTGAAAGTACTTAACAAAGGCAATGTAATAAAATTTACATGTACTAAAAAAATTCATTAAACAACATTATTTATTTAGCCGTTCCTGACGAGGATTTGAAGCATATTATTCATCTATAACATGATCGAGATCGATTTTCTCATCAAATTCTCTTTCTATAAAAAGTATCATACAATCAGCAAGAAAGTCATCCTCCATTTTGTTGCGAAGTGTCGTCTTCACATGTTTCATTGCTGAAAATGCTCGCTCGGTGCTTACCATAGAAACGGGTAATGTCAATACAAGACGAATCAATCTAGTCACCATAATGTAACTTTCCGACCTTCCACTCTCAGTCAACTGTCTGCATAACTCAGCAAGTGTAGATACATGAAATCGAGGCTCACCCTTCATATCTAACTCATAATGTGTTACCTCAAATTGTAATGTAACAATATGTTTGAAAAATCTTGAGGATAGAATATCTTTGCAAGTGTGCAAATTTTATGACTGTCAAATGATCTGAATGAATCTTTAGGATCCAAAATAGCACTGAGAAAAAAGAGTTCTATTGATATGTCATTAAATCTTGTACTTAACTCCATCATCACAAAATCTATTGATCATTGAAGACATCATAGTGATAATAATGCTCAATTGTAGTTTCATCACTAGAATGACCTATGTTATACAAACCTTCTAAATTAGGTATTGTAACGTCATTTCTTGAGCAAAAGATTTTCACTCATTGAAGAAATTCTTCCCAACCCCCATCTCTCAATTTCTGAAGCAATTGTTTTGTAGTAGACACAACCCTTAAACCAGCCAAGATGTCTTGAGATTTTTCTTGAAGGGTTTGACAAAGAATTTCAGTGATTCTCATAATTCTATAGATCAAATGCAAGATAAATATGAACTTAAAACCCACTAACTTTTTGTAAGCACCACGAACTTCAGCCAAAGATCTTCCATTTGAACAATTGTCACAAATATATTCAAGTACTTTGCGGGTTGCACCATACATATTTATCAAGCTCTTTATAGAATTGTAATGTGAACTCCAACGAGTAGCTCCTAATCGTTGCAAATTAACCATTTGATTGGTTCCTTTTCTAGATTCGAGCTCCCCAGTAGCCATCATACGCTGAATTTCCTCTCTATGAGAAGCTTGCAAGTCAGTAACTCGTTTAGGAGAAGAAGTAATAATATTGACAATCTTGTCGAAATGAGAAAAGAAATTCCAAATGACAGGGACATCTTTAGCTGCTACGACCAATGTCAACTGTAATCGATGGGCAAAACAATGGACATAGTATGTATATTCACAATCTCTAAGAAATAATGCTTGAAGTCCATTCCAAGCACCACGCATATTACTAGCACCGTCGTACCCTTGTCCTCTCATTTTGTTCACCTGAAGTTCATATTAAGCAAGAACACCACATATGTTGTTTTTTAGATTCAATGACGTGGTATCACTAACTCTTTTGATTGCAAAGAAACGTTCTATCAAACTATCATGACTATTCACAAACCTCAGAATAATGGCCATCTGTTCTCGATTAGATGCATCTTGTACTTCATCAACAAGAATGCAAAAGCATTCATCCCCAATTTCCTTTCAAATCATTCGTCGTACTCTATTGGCCATAATATGCAAGAATTCTTTCTGAAAAGTTGGAGCAATGTATTGGGCATTTTGTGGTGCATTGTTCAAGACAACTTTACTAATTTCTGGATTCAAACATGCCGCATACTTTATTAATTGTATAAAATTTCCACGATTAAGAAAAGATGGCGATTCATCGTTACCTCTGAAACCTAAACCTTGAAATGCTAGCCATTGAACACTTTTAATTGAAGTCATTATGCAAACGACGTTTCTGAAGTTCCTCTTCTAATATAGGATGCATCACCTTGTCAATATGCTGAGACAGTCTGACTAAATCTTTAACTCTAGTCTCACACAGTTTATGATATGATGAATTAGTATGAATAAGAATTGCACACTTGCTTCCATCCTTAACCCTCTTCCAGTTATTATATCATTCGGTAACCAATCCTAAACATCCAGATGAATTTTCATCTTTCTGAAAAAGAAAATAATAAAAACAATATACGCTTTCAGTTGAAGGAGAATACTCCAACCAAGGAAATTCATCGAAAAACTTTTTCTGAAAACGACGGGCTTGCTTTTTTCCTTCTATCCTTGGATACTTGTTAAGTTTCGGCTGATATGGTCCAACTTTTATATATGAAATTCTAATCTCATCTCGTAGATTGACTGGATTCTCAAACATTTGCTTTCGTTTTTCCGGATCTCATTCAATACTAGTACATGATTGCAATTCAAGAATTGAGACCGATGAATGTTCAATATCTGGAGATGAAATTGGAGGGGCTTGCATAGGAGTTGAGACTGGCGGATGTTCAATTTCTGGAGATGTACATATACTTTCACTAGATTGCTCGTCTTTCTAAAGAATGAAAATATCATCTTTATTCTCTTTGATGAAGGTTGAGATTCCATTTGTAAATGCTGGAAATAGTAGAAAGAATAAATGAGAGATGTTCAAAATAATATCTTTTTCAATTTTCTTATTCCTACTCACAGGCCACAATAATAGAATTTATAGAGAACAGTAGAACATATTACTATTCCTGCCCAAAATTATTGTATCCTATATTCCTCTTCCCGCCCAAAATTATATTGTATCCTATATTCCTATTCCTACCAAAAGATCCTATTTGATTGTTTCTCACAAAATCAACAACATCATTCGCAAGCTGGAAGCAAAAATCAATAAATGCGACCGCGAGTCCGCAAGGGAGAAACTGGAAGCAAAAATGAAGCCCACAGCTTAGCCTATTGAACACTCCAAGAGTCCAAGCCTTTCCCTGCTTGTAAGTTGTCTCACAAACACAAAGCCATCAGAACCAAACTACCAGTGGACCACGGAACCAGGGACGGATTGCAGCAAGAAGAAAAACCAAATATAAATTCGGAATTACTAAAGTAACTAATAAAGTAATAAACTAACCCAGCAAGAAGAAAAACAAACCTGTGGCAAATGGGATTGCAATTTCAATTCAGTTTTAATATGTTAGGGTTGAAACTTGAATGAATGAAGCTGCGGCTTCAATGAGAATGGAATGAGAATTTTGATATAAAATAGGGAAAAAATCATGGATCATGTATTAACTTTGACATTTGAAAAATCAGGTGCTAAAATTTTAAAATTGCAAAAATCAGGTTTTTACTTTTTATTAATTAATTAAAAATTTAATTGTGTAATTTGGTGACAAATATCTTATTAATTAGTTAAAAATTAATTTCATGTCATAGCTTATCAAAAAAATTATAGGTCACAATTTTTTTATTGGTCACATATCAAAAATTTTGTAGGTCATGGACTATTTCGATTACAAATCTAAAATTTTATAAATCACGGATTATTTTATTGGTCACAGATAAAAAAAATAATATGTCACAGGTCACGTATTTTCAAATTTGTGAGTCACATATTCTTTTCTTAGCTACAAATTATTAATTTTAAAGTCACAGTTCAATAGTTAGGTCACAGACACTAAAAAGCACCACCACCACCACTGTTGACCCTACCACAACAATAACAAAAAACGACCACCACCACACGGATCACCATCACCACCACACGACTGCCACCATAGATGCACCACCACCGCCAAAAACATACCACCACAGATCCACCACCTTCACAGCCACACATCCCCAGATCTATGACATTTTCCAAACCAGACTCCTCTTCGCGACGGCTGCCACCAGATCCTAATTTTGTTGGAATCTTGTTTTACCTGTACACATTCCTGAATCACTTAGATGCAGTCCAAATGTGTACCACAGTTGCAAGCTAAACAACAATAAACCCGACTTCCATTAGTTACCGAACACTTACATACGAAACATAACAATAAATAAATAACCAAATAGAAAAAGAAACGATGTTTACCGGAATATCTGGTGCTGCCTTTATCAGAAGTGCGAGTGCAAGAGAAAAAAAGACTCATATCCCTCTGCCCCTGCCAAATCTACTCTCATTTCTTGTCTCGGCAGCTTTGTCTCCTGTGTAAATAACAATAAAAATTATGTATAAATAAAATTATCCATTATTGGGGTAAAGAGCAAGTGGGCAAACCTAAAAGCAGATGATATCGGCATCGACCGAATCGAGTAGCTTGAGAAGAGAACCGAATTGTGAGACACGAGGCCTTAGTCTGTTCACGTTGTAGGTCACTATCTTCATGCTTCATACAAGCATAGGTTAAGGGTTTGGTGATGCGGATGGGGAAAGCGCTTGTTGCTCCGATCACAAAAGAAGTGCTATGGAAGTGCAAACAGACCCAAAGACAGCGAGAGAGAAGTGAATGACGTTATAGAGAGAGAGGAGAGGTAGAGAGAATGGGTTTGGGGGAAATGAGGTGGGGGTCGGGATTGATAAATTAGGGTTTTAATATAGTACCCAATTTTTGCAAAAATAAACTTCAAACCCGATTTTTTAAATGGTATACCTGATTTTTAAAAAGGTCAAAGTAAATTCGTGGGTTTATGTAATTTCCCCTATAAATTATACAATGATATTTGGGTTGGGTTGGGTTATAACTTATAAGTGAATAGGATTGGATTTTTGGCGTTTTGGGTAATGGGCTGAATTTTCTAATTAAGTGGGCCTACACAAAAAAAAAAAAAATAGAAGTAGTAAATCTGGACCGAGATGTACCCCCCCCCCTCCCCCGCCCCCCTTCCCCCAAGTCCGTCCTTGCCTTGTCGTGCTTTCGAGGTTTTGTTCACGGTGCTTCCAAGTATACCCCTTTCCCTACTCACACTTCCATCTCCCAACCCACCAGATTTTTTTATTTTTATATAAGTTTACATCAAAACCTAGTAAAATTTGGGGCTTCACTTATTGGCAATAAAGTTGGAGCAAACTAGAGTAAAGTTTGTTTGTTTTGGCTTTGGAGATTTAATTTCAAATAGGGACAATAGGGTGGAGATTCCAGAGTAGTCAAGAAAAGTGGAGGTGACGGTGCGGGCCCAATTAATAAAATTTTTATTTTTATTATATTTAATATAAAATGGTATACTACAAAAAGCAAAAACCATACTAATGATCTAAACGTTTAAAGCGACAAATAAAAATATAAAGTCCATCTATTTAATTATAAGTTGGTCAACCACTCCATTGTCTTCAAAGTTTTCGCTTAAATATTCCAATGTGGGATCATTTTCAGGGACATACTCAGCAACCAGCCTGGGGGTGTGGTCGCTCGTGTTGGGCTCCACAGGATCGTCAACAGGTGACAATTGCTCCTGCTTGATTCGTCTTTTTCGTGCTGCCTTTTTTTCGTTTTGAAATTGGGCCAATTTGGTCGGCCCATCATTTTTTTTTGTTTTGAAATTGAGCCAATTCGACCCATTTAATTCGTCTTTTTTTTTTTTGTAATTGGATTGGGCCATTTGTCTGGGCCCAATCCTTAATTATATATTATGTAGACCCAAACCAAATCCCATTCTCCCAAATCAATCCTTAAATTCTCAATTTTTCACCTTCTCCACTCTCTCGAATACCGCCCTCGCCCGTCTCGGCGCAGCTGCAGTAGACTCAGACTGTCGCCCATCAGGCTGCAACCATACGTCACTCCATCTCAGATAGCGCCCCAGTAGACTCAGCCATTCAGGCACTCGCCACTCAGCTGCAGCCCGTGAACAGTAAGTTGTTTTTGTCTTTTTGATTGAGTAGGAGGTTGTCATTTTTAAATTTTTATGAATTATTTTGGTCTTGTTGCTGTCATATTCGATGTTAAATTATGAAATTTAAGTGCAAATTGTGCAATGAAATGCAAAAATTTAACATGTAATTGTCTGACTTCTTTGATGTCTTGCTGATAAATTTGATAATAAGTATTAGTATACCGTATACTTGGTATTTGGTTCTCCTCAATCTCATTACTCATTATAAAAAAGGAAAACTAATTATTTTTACCTTGTTAAAGTGCTGCAATGTGTGGACTGTGGTCATTCTAACAATCGTTGATTGTCGACGCTGACAGCCCGGGATGAACTTCAATGCTGGGTCTGTCCCTAATCATTTTTATGCCTTTATTATTGAAATATTGGATAATATATCTATCACTTTCATCAGAGAATGAAGATCAACAAAGAGTAATTTTTATATTATACTTCACAATTTTTTAGTAATTTGTTATAGTTTAATTCAACTTATATATCAATAGAATGTAATTGACGTTTTAAATACCACACATGGATTTTGGGCATGGGAGTTTGATGTAAACCATTTGATATCTTCGTATGCAAGAATCGACAAATTCGACTTTTCGCATTGTTCACAAAATTTTGGGTCTTCTTTTTCATCTCAGATTACTCAATAATTTCGACAAGCACAAATTTCGCTTTTTATAGGCCCAAAAATTCTTTCACAAAATAATCCATCTTTTTAAGGTTTATTGGTTTTGTAATGAAAAGTATATGGTTTTGTCTAGGGCGGGGCAAAACCCGCCCGAACCCGACCCAAACTGACCGGTTTGGGTCGGTTTTTTTTTTTTTTTTTTTGATGGGTTTCGGGTTTGGGGAGGTTAAGGTGGGTCGAGTCGGGTTGGGTCTGGTTGCAGGTCAACTTAAAAAACCCGGTACAACCCACCCAACCCGACCCGACTATATTAAAAATTTATTTTTGACTTATCGTCATTTTCATTCTCTCGTCTTCATTCTTCCCTCCTCCCTCCTCCCTCTTCACTCTTCAGGCCTGTAAAAGTGGAGGTGAAGATGGAGGTACATATTGTGGGAATGGATTTGGGTTAAGGTTGAATAATTTGAGGAGCAAAGCAGAAAATCCAAATTTCAAAAACCTTCTGAAATATGAGTTTAGGTTAGTCGAACAAGAGGTTTTATAAAACTACTTGCAGACGACGTCCTTTATTCTCTGTGCTTCCTCTCTGAAGATTTATGTTTTCTCCTTTCGCTCGAAGTTCCGTCGTCTAAAACTCTAGGTCCGTACAATTTCCTCTTGATTATACCTATTGGATTTGGAACTGGTCTAAGTTCCTTGGTCTATTAATTACATTTTATTTAATTTTTGCTGTTTTGTTTGATTAATTCGTGGTCTTGCGTTTGATTGGATTATGAACTTCTGGACCTTATTTGTTCAGAAGGTTTATGTGGAGATACTAGATATGTAGCACGACAATAAATTAATTGAATGATTTGTGTTAAGGTTTATGATTTGGGTTAAGGTTGAATTATTGTCTCTGTTTTGTTTATATAGGGACTGTAAAGTTCGAAGCATAAATGATGAAGAAGAATATATTTAATTTTCCCCTGTTCTTATTTCACTGAATACACTGGATATTTATAATACCTTTCTTGGATATAACAAGCATTAGACTGTGTTTTCAAGTCTGAAAATGTGGATTGAACTGTTATACTACAGGAAAATTACTGAGTTACAATCTGCACTCTGTATGTGTTCCTCGAATAGCATATTATAGGCCAACATCTATTCTCATATCCCATATTAACTAGACTGAGAAATGGTTTACACATTCTCTGATACCACTAAAGTTCTGTCTACTTTGTTTTTCCTAAGCTTTGTATACCATATCAATAATGTTTGCTGGAAATCTCAAGCTAGTGTATTCGATATGGTTTAAATTTCGTACTTTGGCGACTATAATATTTGTTGATACGTCGTCCCAAACCGACAAATCCAACCCAACCCGACCGACATTTGGTTGGGTTGGGTTGGGTTTCAATCTTTACATGGGTTGGGTTGGGTTGAATTTATGTCAAACCGACAATGTTGGGTTGGGTTTGGGGAAAAACCGACCCAAGCCAACCCTAGTTTTGTCACGTCTCCAACGATCTCTTCATTAAGCACAATTTTAGTGGCCTAAGCAATTGCAGAAGAATAACTAATCCAATTCATAGATGTTGATATTTATACCGATCGATTATAGAAGAAAATTTTTGATTCATTCCAATTAAGCTTTCTTCCTATTAATCTGGAAGTTTTTCTCATATACAAGGAAATGATCCAGTTCTCCGGGATGGAATGGGAAACAATCATTGCCATTTGTAGTTTCAAATTTCAGTGGGCAACCATAATCAATTTTTCCTATTCTTTTTGGAAAACTGGTGCAGTTAGTCTGTATCACTACAACAAAAAAGCATACGACAACGTTTAAAAAACATTGCCGTAAGCCTACGGCAACGTTTGGACGTGTGTTGCAAATCGAGATGTTATCGTAGAATAGAAAGATACGACAACGTTTTTTAAAAACGTTGCCAAAGTTTAAACGTTGCCAAAAATCTTTTCGCAATATTTTCTAACTGTTACGAAAGGGTTCTTTGGCAACGTTTTCTAAACGTTGCGAAAAGCTCTTTGGCAACTTTTAAAACACGTTGCCAAAGAACCCTTTCGCAATGTTTTCTAAACGTTGCCGTAGGTCATATTACAGTTTTTTTTTTATGTATAGTCCCTTCATTTTTTAAATGAAGGAGAATAACAGTTGAAACAAATACATCATCACTCTCAAACCAATATCAGAAGTACAGTACACAAAATATTTTCAAAATTTACATCGACTTTGTTCCCTGGAGCCTTTGAAATGTTTGGCAAACCATGTAATACGGGAAATTCATTAAGGTCTTCACTAAAAAAGAAATATGAATAATCCAAAAACATTGGCTTCACTTGACAAAAGATAGTTCCTTGGATTCTAAATGTACACGAAAATAATACAAAGCTGGTCATGCAAGAGATCGTTCTACGGATGTTTACATACTGATGCAATCAACAACTTTGCCGACCAGGTAGATGACTGAGCTATGAGCCTTTGATCGATCTGTGGTCCTCAGACATGTACTGAGAGATGACGTGCGGAAATAATGTCATGTGTGCACTAGAGGATAAAATTCCTCGTGTTTTCTTTTCCCTTATTGGCAGAAACAGCATGTCTGTGTTTCTAGACAAGCATGGAGATTCTCGTTATAAAAAGACTTCACCATAATCAACAACTGATAATCCATTACGCAAATAAACTTGGGTAAGTGTTCAAGAACTGAATGAAAACCAAAGAGTTGCAAGTATAGAAACCGAAGAGAATTAGCATGAACCTTACGAGAAGAAAACTTGTTCATAGGAAAAATTAATTTTATCAAGAGGATCATGAAATTACATTGAACAGGGAAGAAAAAAAGGATTTAAGAATGTTCTCTCAGCCTAACGGTCACAATTTATACATGATTAGAACTAGCTACCTTGGCTATATGAGAAGCTTCGTTTAACTAAACAATGATGTATCAAAACAGGGAACTTGTTTAAAGCAATTTACACAAACATTGCATAATATATAAAAGAGAAATTCAAAGCCAGGTTACTCAAAATCCATTCCAAGAATTGGCCCATCCTCTCTCATTGGCTCCCCCAACTGTGCCTCCACAAATGATATTGCCCTCTGCTCAGATATTGCCAGAGGTGGCTCATAGAACCTCCTCATCACAGGCATTTCTGCCCTTATCCTTGGCACCGCCGTCCCAACTTCATGAATCACAAGCATTTCTGCACTTATCCTAAGATACATGATTAATGGTCCCATCAGAAACCAAGTGATAGTTGCATAGAGCGACAAGTACTAAATCATCTCATTATTCACTGCTACCATTGAAGAATAAGCAATTGTATACACGTATATCCTTTTCCATGGTAAGCATCTCCAAACTCTAGAAGTAATTCTATTATAAAATTGATCATCTGGCTGTGCTGAATCCATCCGGTGATATAACAAACAAAATTTTTAACTTTTTCTTATTCAGTAACATCTAATCTACTTTACTAGCCTACCTTAACAGTATATACACATCTTTTGTTTATTAATATTTTTCAACAAGGCTTTATCATGGGCCATTTTTAACGTTGTTCAACAGGGTCTTAGTAGAAAAACATTCGCATGGTAAACGAATTGAAAATTGTTGCTTGAAAAACTCAAAACGGATACTAATATCCGCAAATTAGGCCCACCGCATAAATGTAATATTTAAAAAATAACTTCATACTCATACTATAGGAAAAATTATATTGGAACTTACACAAGAATCCATTTTCCATTGAACCGGGTCAAAGCCTCAATGGGTGCGGGTTTTTCGGCTCAAGCTGTGTGATTAGCGAGGAAATGGTGGAAAATACCCGGTTGACCTAGCCACTTTTTTACAATAGCCGTTGATCAAGTAAAAAAAAAAAAAGGAAAAATTAAAAAAACTTAAAAGTCTAGCGTTTTCCCATTTTTACCCTTGTACATGACTTGGAAGAGAGTTGGGAGAAAGAAAAAAGCATGTTTTCGAATTTTTGTTGATTATTTTGGAAGAAATTGTTGTAGAATCAATTATTAATGGATGAAATGTGATTTGAGTGAGAATTGGGGGGCGGAGATCCCCGAAAATAGCGTTTTCAGGCGAATCTATCAGTTGGAGGAGAAAAGCCCAGACTTCTGGGCGTCTAGGCCCAGATGGCCTAGAAGTCTAGGTGTCTAGGCCCAGACTCCCAGAAGCCCAGACTTCTGGGCTTCTTGGCCCAGTTGATTTTTTTCTTTTTCATTTAATATTTAATTTAAAATTAATATTTAATTTTATTATTTAATATTAATTATAGTTTAATTTTGTCTTGAAGTTTTAATTATTTATTTAATATTTAATTTAAAGAAATAATTAACTTATTTAAGTAAAATTCACGAAAAAAGAGTTTGTAAAATATAAAATATTATTTAGTTATAAATAATAAACTATTAAATATTCGTTTGTTTATTTAATATTCTATTAACCATAATTAATATTATAAATTATTAAGTAAACTATTAAAAAATTTATTTTAAATTACTAACTTAATTTGATTACAAAGAATAAAAATAATCGATTTAAAATATATATTTCAAACTACTTATTGAAATTATTTATAAACAATTAAATACACAATTTAAAATAAATTATTTCATTTAATTTCTATATTTTAATAATTTGTCTAATATTTAGTTACAAAAAAAATTACATTTAAATTTGAAATATTATTTAATCAAAAATATAAAATAAACAAAATAAATTTGTTTATTTAACATTTAATTAATTAATAATAATTAAATATTATATAAACAAATAAAATAATGAATTTAATTATAAATTTTTCTTTTACAACGAAATATTAAGTGAACAAGTAAAATATTTATTTTAAATCACTTATTGAAATTGTTTATAAAACAAGATCAGAACAATTAAAATAAATTATTTCACTTAATAGTTTATTTCAATATTTATTTTTTATAATTAAAATTGTTTATTTAAATTTCATATTTCGATTGCTTATTTAATATTCTATTATAAATTCTTCTTTTATTTTGAAATATTTAGTGAACAATTAAAATAATTTATTTTAAATTACTTATTGAAATTGTTCAAAAAACATTAAACAAACAATTTAAAATAAATTATTTCATTTAATTGTTTGGCTATAAATAATAAAAAACTAAATAAACAAAATAAATTGTTTCTTTGAATTGTTTATTTAATATTCTAATAATTATAATTAAATATTATATAAACAATTTACAATTAAAATAAGAAATAATGAAATAATCGGTTAACAATTAAAATAAAAAAATCAATTTTATATTATTTAGTTATAAATAATGAAATATTAAATATTCGATTATTTATTTAATATTCTATTAATTGTAATTACATATTACATATACAGTAAATGAAATACTGAATTGACAATTAAAATAAGAAATAATGAAATAATCAATTAACAATTGAAATAAAAGATAAAAAAATATTATTTAGTTATAAATAATAAAATATGAAATACGCAATTGTTTATTTTGCATTCTATTAATTATAACTGAATTAATTATAAACAATAAATAAAATATTCAAATAACAATTAAAATAAGAAATAATGAAATAATCGGTTAACCATTAAAGTAAAAAAATAAAATATTATTTAGTTATAAATAATAAAATATGAAATATTCTATTGTTTATTTTATATTCAATTAATCATAATTAAATTAATTATAAACCATAAATAAAATATGAAATTAACAATTAAAATATGAAATAATGAAATAATTGGTTAACAATTAAACGAAAAAAAGAATAAAATATTATTTAGTTTTAAATAATCAAATATTAAATATTCGATTATTTATAATATTCTATTAATATTCTATTTATATTATAAACACAATAAATAAAATATTGAATTGACAATTAAAATAAGAAATAGTGAAATAATCAAGTAACAGTAGAAATACAAAAATAAAAAAATATTATTTAGTTATAAACAATAAAATATGAAATATTCAATTGTTTATTTTATATTCTATTAATTATAATTAAATTAACTATAAACAATAAATAAAATATTCAATTAACAATTAAAATAAGAAATAACGAAATAATTAGTTAACAATTAAACTAAAAATAATATAATATTATTTATACAAATAATCAAATATTTGATTATTTGATTATTTATTTAATATGCTATTAATTATAATTAGATATTATATACACAATAAATGAAATATTGAATTGACAATTAAAATAAGAAATAATGAAACAATATGTTAACAATTAAAATAATAAAATATTATTTAATAATAAAATATGAAATATTTGATTATTTATTTAATATTCTATTAATTATAATTAAATATTAAATACACAATAAATGAAATATTGAATTGACAATTAAAATGAGAAATAATGAAATAATCAATTAACAATTGAAATAAAAAAATAAAAAAATGTTATTTAGCTATATATAATAAAATATGAAATATTCAATTGTTTATTTTATATTCTATTAATTATATTTAAATTAATTATAAACTATAAATAAAATATTCAATTAACAATTAAAATAATGAAATAATCAGTTAACAATAAAAAAAAATAAAATATTATTTAGTTATAAATAATAAAATATGAAATATTCGATTTTTTATTTAATATTCTATTAATTATAACTAAATAGTTTTTATTTTATTTTTATATGCACAATTAAAATATGCAATTTAATTATAAATTCTTCTTTTACAATTAAATATTAAGTAAACAATTCAAATACACGATTTAAATTATTTATTTAAAATAAATTATTTCATTTAATTGTTTATTTGAATTGTTTATTTAAAATTTATATTTCAATTGTTAATTTAATATAATATTAATTATAATTAAATATTATATAAACAATTAAAATAAGCAATTTAATTATAATTGAATATTTAACGACAATAATTATGCAACATACAAGTTATAATTAACAATATACTGATGAGTGCAATTAACTCATTAAACAAATACCTTTTAAATTGTAGTTTTTAGATTGTTTTTTAGCACTTTTGAACGTTTTGATGTGTGTGTTAATGTCTTTTTGTAGTTTAAATACATTAGAGAAAATTAAGTATTTTGGAGCCTTAGATGAAGCCATGCGTGATCATAAAAATTGGATTCGAAGAGGAGGTGAAACTATCACGTTTTTCATCCACTAATAATTGTATTTGCATGATTTATTGACGCCTAAATGCTCTAAGTACACTTGCATTTTGGGAGTGAATTGTTTCAAAACTCACTGAACTTATACCTTGGTATAGGACTGCTCACTAAACTTCATTGTGTTTCGAAGTACTCACTCAACTTTACCTTTTACCTTTCCATCTATCACCGTCAAAAATTTTGTTTTGGGTCGTTGACGTGGTAGACGGATTTCCTAGCTGGCAGTCCGACGACTGTTAAAATTCCAACTCACACACGCTGGACCAATTAAAACACGCCATCTTGGATTTTTAAACAATTTTTTAACTTAAAAAAAAAAGGCAATTCAAAAACCATCCACCGTTGGTTTCAATTCACTCCCCAAATCGACTCCCCTCCCCTCAAATTCCAATCGATTTGGGAAAAACATAAACCCTAGTCCCCAAATCTCTCAAATCCAGCCCTACCCCACCTCTACCCCACCTGTTGAATCCTTACTGAATGTGCAAATGGAGGGACCACACGAGGTAAATTTGAATAATTTTGTCGTTGGTTTCTTACCAGTATTCGCACGGGTGGTCGGCCAGAATCTGAATTTTTTTTCTTTGTGGGATAGCTTTCAACTGTGTTTACGTTTTGTTTAGGTTTATAAATTGTTTGTTGAAACGGTTAATTGATGGATGACAGAAAATTTGCAAACTATGACCCATTTGAAGAACTTACCGTACCTGCAAATGACGAACCTTCAGTCCACGAAGATTCATCTGATAGGCAAGAATCTGGTTCAGATGAGGACCCGAACTTCATTGATTCTGGGAATGAATTGGACTCCGAAGGGGATGACATGCTTTATGAATTGCATGTGACGGACGGGATAGAAATAGGTTCGAATGTGACGGAAGTGGTAGTACAGAATCAGCCGAAGATGATGATGTGGTTGATGACTTGGAGTACCCAAGTTCTGAGGAGATTCAGACTGATTGTGTATCCGATGAGGAGGTTAGCCATTGTTTTCCCGGAGTTCTTGGCCGAGGTTGACATGCGGAATCTACATTTCGAAGTTGGTCAGCTATTTAGAGATGTGGTGGAGTTTAGAAAGGTTGTGAGAACATATGGATCTGTAAACGGATACAACGTCAAATTTAAGGCAAATGACGAGAGTATTGTAATACCCAGACCAGGAAAGCTTAAAGAATTTGATAGGTACTACTCATACCAACAAGGTGCACGTTCTTTTTCGGAAATCCATCGTTAGAAACTCCACAGTTAAGCGTGTTTGGCTTGGAGAAATTCTATGATGGGTGACCATCTGGGAAGTTTTCTAGGGGAGCGTGCGAGTGAGGACAAAACATACTGAAAAGACTCACATTGGTACAGTGGGGACAGTACGCGTCGATCTAATGGCCGGGACAGCTCGTTAAGTAGGACGCAGGTCGTTACAAATGGTATCAGAGCCAGGTTGCCAGCCGGAAATCGAGAGCTAAGTGCTATGCGGGACAAAGTGCTATGCCATAGGACGGGAGCCACCTCTTGAACCCGTAAGAGCCACCTCTAGAATCCCAATTGGTACCAGGATTCAACTTAAGTCTCCCATATGATGGAGGTCTTGTGTTCGAATCTTGGGGGACGCGTCAGAAAGCCGTGAGGGGTAAGATGGGCCTAAGCTCTCCCAAAGCGGACAGTACGTATGATATGATAACGGCTCCGGTGAGAGGCCTGGTCGTTACAAGTAGGGTGCAGGGAATATGCAAACCCGGTTGCAATTGGAGAATTTAGGCTTCTTCGTTTGGTGACACAGGAACTATTCAAGTGAAGTCATACTCTCCCGAGTACAACTGCATTAGAGACCAGTATAATAGGCATTGCAACTACGAATTCCTGACCCGTCATTACATTGAGAGGTTCAAAGCGGATATGGAGTGGAAAACAAAGAGCATATTGGCGGCAGTGAAGGAGGATTTCAAAATTGAAATAACTCGGAACGTTGCATGGAGAATGAGAAGGTATGCGAATGAACTACTGCATGGGACAATAGAATCACAATTTCAACAGTTGTGGTCGTATGATGTCGAGGTGCTACGTGCAAATCTAGTATCCAACGTGGTAGTCAACACATTCAACCAAAAGTTTCAGGGTATATATATATATATATATATATATATATATATATATATATATATATATATATATATATATATATATATATATGTTTCCAAGCAGGTAAGCTGGGTTTTGTTGGTGGTTGTAGGCAGGTGATTGGATTTGATGGTTGCCACTTACGGGGATGTTTTGGTGGAATATTGTTGACGACTATTGGCCAAGATGCAAATGACTGCATTTATCTCGTTGTATACGCTGTGGTTGAGAAAGAAAACACACCCACTTAGAGGTGGTTCATGAGGTTGCTAGCTGAAGATGTAAACATTGGTACAGGAGTGGTTGGACGCTAATAACAGATCGCCAGAAGGGGTTCCAAAATGTTGTTGACGAATTATTCCCGGAGGTAGAGCATAGATTTTGCGTCTGACATATGTACTCCAATTTCTTCTCTGCAGGTCACAAAGGAAAAACACTTAAAGACTTTATGTGGCATGCTGCCAAGTCCACCACTATTGCGAACTACAAATATTGGATGCAACAAATCTAATAAATGAGTCAAGATGCTTTCCTTTGATTGATGGAAAGACCCGCACAGGAATGGAGTAAGTCTCATTTCGAAACTCACTCAAAGTACGATATCCTGTTAAATCACGGATGCGAAGTGTTCAACAAGAGGCGTTTATTAGATCGAGAGAAAATGATCATCGATATGCTTCTCTCCATTCAGCTGAGCTTCATGCAAAGAATACAAAAGAGGAAGGAAAAGATGCGTACGTACGTGTGTCGGCTTTGTCTGAGGATTAGAAAGAGGGTTCACATAATCGAGGGAGTGCATCGTGCACCTGTCTGGTGGTGCCAAATGGCAAGTGGAATGTAGTCATGAAGCATTTGTGGTTGACCTGGAGGAGAGAACATGTGCCTGTAGAAAGTGGGAATTGAGTGGCATTCCATGCCTCCATGCGATGGCTATTATAAGCGAGTGTAGGAATGAGCCAGAGGATTATGTCGACAATTGCTATACGACTGAGGTGTACTCCAAGTGCTACGATAATATTCTTAATCCCATCAATGGGCCAAGGCTGTGGTCGAAAGTGAATGCGGAAGTAATTACTACCTCCTGACGTCTTGCAGATATCACAATTGCTACCTCTCGTCAAACCTGAATAGAGTCTCCGAAAATGATCATCCTTAGCTGCTATTTTTGTTGAAGGATCTGGTGTTCTGTAGTCGGCTAGGAGTCCTGTGGTGTGGATATTAAGTGGGATTTTTGTTTAACGATGTTGATTTTTGTTGAAGGATTACTTGTGTATTGTGTCCCTTTTGTTGGCTAGTAATTATATGTTTTAAAACAATGCACCAACTGATTAGTCCAATTCAATAAGATTCAAAGTAGTTCATCACTTGTTTGATTTACATGAATACAGGGGAAACATTGAGCTAAATATTCATTTACAACAAATGCAGACAAATTCAACTACATTTGCAGACACATACTACCACCTTTGTAGAGACACACAGACCCAACTGCACTATATTCGTTACAAACTAACGTTACAACAACCAAATGCAGTACATAGGATGCAATACTTCAACTGACTAGCAAATTATAAAGAAGACGAAAATGCCAGATAATGCAATTTTATACATTTTCATCAATTTGCAACATTTCTGGTTTTCTTCTTCAAACCTGTTCTTCGATCGAATCAACCCATTTATGACTACCTTATACCTATCACCGGGTGCCTGGTCAACCTAATCGAAGAAATTGCAGGCATATCGCGTACAATATGATCGACAGCCTAGAAACCTTCGCCCGGGGTTGTTTTCCGTCCAAGATGTTCTCACACGCACTAGCTGCCCAAAATAGCAGTACCTTCTTGACCTATTATCCCTGGAAAAGTGAGACATTGCAACCACAAAGCAGTAACAAAGAGGTGGCTGTAAACGAGAAAATTCGACTGCTTCAACTGCGCCTGCAATAAGGGCTTCGTGCTTCGAAGAGGCAGATTCGATGGTCACCTTGCGCATTTGGGGAGGATTCAACAGGTGGGGCAGAGGTGGGGTAGGGCTGGATTTGAGAGATTTGGGGACTAGGGTTTACGTTTTTCCTAAATCGATTGGAATTTGAGAGGAGGTGAGTCGATTTAGGAAGTGAATTGAAACCGACTGTGGGTGGTTTTTGAATTGCCTTTTCTTTTCTTAAAAAAATTGTTTAAGAATCCAAGATGGCGTGTTTTAATTGGTCCAGCATGTGTGAGTTAGAATTTTAATGACCGTCGGACTGCCAGCTAAGAAATCATCTGCCATGTCAGCGACCCACAAACAAAATTTTTGATGGTGATGGATGAAGAGGTAAAAGGTAAAGTTGAGTGAGTACTTCGAAGCACAATGAAGTTTAGTGAGCAGTCCATTACCAAGGTATAAGGTCAGTGAGTTTTGAAACAGTTCACTCTGCATTTTGGTTTAGGCTGCAAATGAACGAATACGATGAAAATTAGAAGAAAAGAGCGAAAATGGCCAAAATTGAGGAAAGTGATAGTTCATGGATTAAAGTGCAAATATTCTAAACTTGTTTTTAACCTCGTGATGAAGATTCGAGAGTGTTAAAGGTCAATTGAATGAAAAATTAGTCAAATAGATGAAATATAGCCAAAATGTTACCACATATTAACAAATAACCTGAAAAGTTTTGCACCGATTTTCAGTCTCATATTGAGACCAATTTGTGACATGGAAAACGATTGAATTCGAAGATAATATCTGAAGCAAAGTTGTAGTCCATTGAGTTACTTTCCAATGCATCTTGAATCATCTCAATCGGACATTAAAAGAGAAAGTTATGGTCAAAAAATGCTACAAGGTGTGTCAGATCCGGACGGAGCCCGGACTTCTGGGCAGTCTAGATCTAGACGGGCGGGCCGTCTGGATGTCTAGTTGACCATTTTACAGAATATCGTAAATTTATCTGAAATTATACATATAGATGAATTTTTTCTCATTTTTGTTAAAAAAAATGATTGTAGATCCATTTAAGATCGTAAAATTTTTATATACTTATGTCCAAATAAGATTTAAAATTAAAATACTGTATCGAAACGAAAAATAAAATACGTAAATATAATTATCGATTTCACTGATGGCTATGAATAATATTTTCTTGTTGAGTGTTTGATAAATTTATCTATTTTCAAGTTTGAAGCGAATGAAAAATAAAATTATTTTTACATGTGTTGGAGTAAACAAACAAAGAAAGTGATTTGGTTTTGAAATTTTAAGTGAAAAGTATTTGGAATTCTTTATAACTTAAAAGGGTATTATTGTCTTTTAAACAATACCATATTTTTATAATTGTATAACATTTTATGGGTAATTTTGTCTTTTAAGTATTTTAAGGCTATTTTGGTGAATGACAAAGAATATTGGGCAAAGTGGAAGATGGCATGTTTGACAAAGGCAATCTTAAAAGTACCCCGTGATCAGCTCAACAATATCTGCCCTCGTCTCACTACTAGCAGTCAAACCAATGTTTGTTCCATAGAAAGAGTCCGCCAATTGTTTCTTCAGCTATCAATTTCAGTTGGCTCCTCCTGTGACACTGTTATAGCGGATGCATTCGGCTCGTTTTCTGGACCTCACGCATCTCGGGACCACGGGCCAACTCGTGACCCTAGCGGGCAGTTCACAGGTTAAGAAGGTATGATCCGTGGGATTTGCGAGTTGCACCTTCACGAACTGCGGTTAACCCCCTGACCCATGAAAAAAAATTAAATTCTTTTTTAAAAAGTGGGGGAATTTTTTTTTTAAAAAAATTAAGTATGCTATAAATATTTGATAATAGTAATTAAAAATGCATTTATTTGTTATTTGTTTAAGTTAAATTTAACTTTACAACGTTATAAATAATTCATGTAATATTTCTATATAAACATTTTTTGGTATAAATATGAATTTATCATTTTGTTCAATTCTTTGTTTACATTTAACAAAAGAATATTTTTTGCTATAAATATGAAAATTATATATTTCTATAATTTTATTTATAGAAATTCTATTTTTCTATAATTCTTAATTTTATTTTTTATTTATCTTAACCTTTAAAATCCGGTTTTCAGTCCCAAACTTTAGTTTCATTTTCATACTCCAGATTTTTAACATAGTTTCATTAACTTTAGTGTTAAATTTCCTAAAGTTAAATATACTACCTAATTATTTGATAGCTAAAGTTGACAAATCTATTGTATTGGCATTTTTATGTACAGTTAATCAAACATTGATTACTTTATATTTTTTTACCAAAGTTCATTAACAAAATTGTAGTTTTATTTCTTTATTCACATGCCACTCTCTTGTGCTAATTAGTGCTGACAGAACACTATCTTATTTTTAATTTTTTTATGGTTGATCAAAAGTTGATTATTTACAAAATATGTAATTTTATTATTATTTTTATATGTCTCTCTCTTTGTCAACCATCACTTTGCTACCGACTGTCAACTACTTAAGTGTCCACTATCGCTATAACTCCCCAAATAAAAATGCTGACTACGCTATTATTTGTACCTAACCTATGGTGTCCTGTGTTTTAGCTAAATCCCGTCCCACAGCTCAGAAGGTGGATTTTTCTATATTTTTGCACTTTTGGTCCCCGGTTTCTATGGACTCGAGACCTATCCTTTCAATTTTCACAAAAAAAAAAAAAAAAACATCCCTAAATCAATGTTTCCTTTGCAAGAGTTGTTATTTTCGGTATTGCGATAAAAAAATGGCTGTTACATTTTCTCGTGCACTGCACACACCTTTTTTGAGCAGCGAAATTTTTGCAAATCACTTAAAATATAACTAAAAATTGGAATAGTAGTGTCCTTCAACATTATTGACCCACCCTACTCCCAATCTTCCATTTCACGCCCTCCACCAACCATCGGATTATAGGATCCCAAGGGTTTGGTCTATCATCCCTTCCACAATCTATGGCTATACGATGTGACACCAAAGTCATAAAAAACACAAACCAATCTATTTTAAGCATCACACCACCACCAAAGCATATGAAAACACATATAAAGAGTTGGTCAAGACGAGAGGAGAGAACATGAAAAGTGTGTTAAGCAATCAAAACCCTGAATGTGTATGTATAATATATGTATGCAGCATGCTTCATATATTCAAAAACTACTAGTCTATGGAAGCAAACTTTATCTATATCGATACTTGCATAAGAACTACATTTCTTAGCGACAAATGAGTCAGGGGAATGAATCCCTCTATTGAAAATTATTCGGAATTTCCATTATATACACTAAAAGTAAAGCACCTCTTTTGTCCAAACCCCTCTCATACCACGCACTCACCCACTTATCTCATAGTCTATTTTTGCAAGTGTGTTAAGATTTCAAGAATATCTCCTTTACTACAATCATTTCTTCGCTTTTACTGCTTTTGTGTTTATATATGTAAATTGATCTTAAGCACACAAAGACCTTGTTGTTTCTTTGAAACTAAACTATGTAGTAGATATTCATAAAAGTTAATAAAAGTTGTGAATTTCGCAAAACGTATAATAAAAATTAATTATTGACTTTGGCTCAAGCTTTTATAATTTCTTAGCTAAGCATGTGTTGGTAGTGTAAGCGTTGTACCCTAACTCAAATTGATTTTGAATGTAAACACTTAGGGCCTGTTTCGTATGCTTTTGAAAAATTAAAAGGAGTTTTTGAGACCCAAAAATTGCTTTTGGACCCGTTTGACTAGTTTTATGAAAGTGCTTCTGGTTGTTAGAAGAACTTTTAAAGAAAGTTATTCCAACACGACTTCCTCTAAAAGCGCATTTGGAATTAGAATTGCTTTTAAAAATTAGTTTCTAAACAAAAATTAGGGTAGTTTCTATCAAAAGCTCTTCTACAAGAAGTAAAAGTCATGCGAAACAGATCTTTAGTACGTTTAATGCAATTCTACTTATGACAGATTTATTATTTAAATGAATTATTACTTTGATAAATTAAATTAATAGTCCGTATATTTAAATGAAAAAGCTTAATTTTGTCACACCACATGACATTTTTCGTCATATGTATGATCCTGACATATTGCTAGATGTCAATTTGGGACATCGAATGTAAATTAATTGATTAAGGTGAATTGATGATAAATTAAACGGAGAGTTTTAACTTATCTTATTTTAATTAGATCAAAATAACAATTCCAACTATTCGACATCGTAATTTGAAACATAATGGGTCACGCACAAAAGAAATGACTAAAAAATGACATTATGAATTAATTAATTGACAAGTATTGGACATTTGAAGAATTAATTGACTGGATTGTTTATTAATAGATTTATGGGAAAAAATCATTTCTAAGAGCTTAAGTATCACCTATTTCAAAACTAAGAAATCAACTTTCAAATTTCAAAAATAAGATTTTTGTAATTTTTATTTATGAAATAATAAATTATTAAATCAATTTATTATTAAATATTTAATTCTAATATAATATAATTAACTCACCCCACCTCCACCATCCCTATCGTTCCGGGGACTATTCCGGCGACTATTGAAGTGATCGTTCCGGTGAATGCTCCGCGAGATCGTCTGGCGACTGCTCTGATTCTGTCGACCATTTCGTCGCCGCCGCTTTATTCCGGTGACTATTCTGATCCCGACAATTGTTCCGTATTCCAACAACAACCACACCATATTTTTTTTGTACAGTTGACATGATTTTTGACCTTTTGATTATTACCTGTGACAAGTAACATAAAATGTAACCCGTAAAATGGCTCTTCAAAACAATATGTAACTTGTTAATATTGATCTGTGACCCATTTATATTGATTTGTAACCTATAAAAAATGACTATGACTTGTGAACTCAAACATGTGACCAGTGATCTATGACTATATAATTTATTCAATCACATATTATTTTTCGGTCACAAATCATAATTTGTTATCTAACAAATTATTTTACGGTCACAGCTCAAGAATTTTATAGGTCACAATTTATTTATCCATCACAAATCAAAAATCTTGTAGGTTACAAATTATTTCGAGGTAGGTCACAAATTTGTTCGAAGTTACAAATCAAAATTTTTATGAGATATGCTATATTACATAATTTGGGTTACATAAGGCTGTCCACCCTCTCACATGGGGTGGACCCCACATGAATAAAAATAAAAATTTATTCATGTGGAGTCCAACCCATGTGAGAGGGTAGACACCCTTAGATAACTCAAATTATGTACAAGTAGTATTTTTTGAATTTTATAGGTCACAGATTAATTTTTCGATCACAACTTAATTAATTATCAGTCACCGTTCAAATTTTAAGGGTCACAGTTAACTAATTAGTCACAAGTGACCAAATAGTTGGTCACATGTCAACTACTGGGTTACATACCACCAATACCTCCAATGTCTCCACCGCCAATTACGACCACCCTCACACGATAGCCGACGACGCCACCACCACACCACCACCACCAGTACGGCCACCAACAACCACCTCCACCTCCACCGCCACCGCCACCAAAAACCATCACCGCACCGCCATCGCCAAATCTTTAGCCACCACTGCATCCAACACCACCATCACAGCTGTTGTCACTAGAACCACAGCACCACCACCTCTTCACTGCAGCCAATATCACAAACCACCACCAACAAAACACCAAACAACAAAAACCACCACCGAAGCCGTCACCACCTCCACAGTCAAACCGCCACCTCACAACCAACACCACAAAACCATTACAACAAACACCACCTTCACCACCAACCACCACCATTAAACCCCCCTCCCCCCCGTCTAAAAAAAAAAAAAAACCACCACAACCTAACCACCGCAGCCAACTTCACAACCACTAGCACCCAATCACCACCTTACCGCCACACTACCAACACCGTCTCCAATCTGAAACTCACAAACATAAATAAAAAATAAAAAAATAAAAAAGCCAGCATCGCCACCACCAACACCGCATCACAATCCGAAAACTCAAAAGAAACAGAAACCAAAAAGTCAGCACCACATCATCGCCACTAACACAGCCTTACCAACAGAAACAAAAACCAAAAAGTCTGCACCACCTCATTGCCGCCGCCACCACACAATCTGAAACAAAAATATAAGCTAAAACATCGGCTCAGCAAGTGGCGCTGTGAACATCGCTGTGTTTCTCACAGCATCGCAGAGCGATGGTCTGAATCGCGCAATGGTATTGCTTCTTCTACGATCGACAGTAGGAGAACGATGACTGTGTGAAGTGCGACGAAGAGAGAGATGGAAGAGCGGCATAGGAAAACAAAGATCGGTGCTCGTCGTCAAATCTACAACCGATGTGGGTTAGAGAGATGGTGAGAGACCACTTAGACAGGAGAATGGAGATTTAGAGAGAGAGACATAAGGGTGAGAGTTAATCAGGGTCGCCGGCGACGCCAAGGAGGGAGAAGAGAGAGAGGGAGAGTTGTAGAGAGGAGGAGAGAAAAAATAAAATTAGGGTTTCAGTGGATGATGGTTGGGTGGGGGTGGGTATGTAAATTAAATTTATTTTATTATTTTATTATTAATATTAAATTTTTTAATTATAATCTAAATTTTGAATAAACAAACCTTGCATCTGATTTTTGAAGTTGTATTTTGAAAGATAAGGATATTGAAGTTGGATTCTGAAAGATAAGGATATGTGTAATTTCCACTAGATTTAAGTCAATTAATTAGCGGGCCAAGTTTAATTAATTATATTGATTAAATACGACTTATGTGTAATAGGTGGGTTCAGTCCAATTCAAGACCTATTAATAAGTAGTTAGGATTTGTGGAAACCTATCACATTTCACAATTATTATAATTCTGCTAGTACAAGAAAGAGAGATTCTAATATCTCGTGTTTGTTCTCCTATATGAATTACCATTAGAGGCACAAGAATTAGACAGTTCTAGTGTGGAAAGATAAACACATGTAATCCATAAATTGAACTCGCTTCATTTAATATTCTGTATCCCAAACAAGTTTAATTGATTTCGAAATTTCTAAATTAAGTTCAAATGATTTTCAAGTTTGTCATAAATTCAAATCTTCCGGCTTTAAAGTTCTTTGATATTCCGATCAAGAAGTGTACTATAAAATTGTAGTTCTCGCGCCAAGGTTATTATTGTGGCCAGCCTTGAAAGAAGGGTTATATTTTGGGGGAAATATGCCTTAAGAAAAATTGAAACCGTATACAACAAATAAAATTTCCATCTAATTCTTCGTTTTCTTCTATTTATTGTACTAATCAATTTCCTAAAAGAAAGAACATATCTTAAATAAAATTAATTATTTGACTTTTAGAAATAAGTGGAGTTCTATAAGATACGTGGAGTTTGATTAGATACTCCACGTGATTCACAAAAAGTTGACATTGCCTGGACATGATGATTCATGGACCCTACTCTCGTTTACTTTTCGTACACGTCCCGATTTATCAATCCTCCTTTCTCTGACTCCCACACATTCCTCTATATATACAGATGTTCTGGATATGATATATACTAAGCAAAACCAAATTTTATACACACCTGCGTAGTAAAATATTGCCAAAAAAAATGAAAAAAATGAGCCCAACCTGTGTGCGTTTTCTGTTGCTCTGTATGTGTGTCTTATGTACACACAGCATTCTTGAGGCAAAACAAATGGAAGAAAATCAACAAAAGCATTTTGTTCTCGTACATGGTGCATGCCTTGGAGCTTGGAGCTGGTACAAGCTACAACCGCTGCTGGAGGCGGCCGGTCACCGCGTCACGGCGTTTGATCTCTCAGCCTCTGGCATCGACCCGAAAAGCCTAGATGAGCTTCGCACATTTCCAGACTATACACTGCCGTTGTTTAAGGTAATGGAGTCGATTCCACCAGATGAAAAGGTAGTTCTAGTTGGACATAGTCTTGGTGGCATAAACTTGGCTTTTGCAATGGAGAAATACCCTGCAAAGATTTCTGTGGCTGTTTTTATTGCGGCTTTAATGCCTGATACTGTACATAGGCCATCCTATGTTCTGGAAGAGGTAAAATTGTGAGAGTAGCTCATTACTCCAGAATTAGACTATTTTAATAAATTTCACTTTTAATTTACTTTAATTAACTTGTTTGGCAGTACTTTGCACGGACCCCGATGGAAAATTTTTTAGACACTCAATTCGCGTCGTTTGGTAGACCCGAAGATCATCTCCAATCAATTCTCTTTGGTCCACAGTACCTATCATCCAGGCTATATCAACTCTCCCCACCTGAGGTAAAAATATATAGAATGGAACCGATGATAAAAGAGATTAAAAAATGAATTGACTCCATTTTCAAAATATTAGTTTTTATCCAACGTGATAATAATAACAGTGCACTACCATATTTTTCAGGTTAATGTTTCCATTAAATTAGCAAATAAAATTTTAATGACTTAATTAGAGCGAAGGAGAAATTGAGTGGTCAAAATGAAACGCTGCTACAAATTGACTAACAAGTGTTTTTAATTCATTATGATAGGACGTTGCATTAGCAAACTCATTGGTGAGGCCAACCTCTTTCTTTATGGAAGATTTGTCAAATAGGAGCCCATTTTCCAATGAAAAGTTTGGATCAGTAAAGCGTGCTTTCATCATAACCGGCGAAGATAAAACCGTAACACAAGAGTTCCAACGTTGGGAAATCGAAAATACTGGAGTGGCAATAGTGAAAGAGATAGACTCTGACCACATGGCAATGATTTCAAAGCCCAGCACCCTCTGCCAATATTTGTTGGAAATAGCAAAATAAATATATTTAAAGAATTGTTGAAAAATAATGTACTCTTTTATGACACTAGTGGTCAATATTTAAACAATAAATATAAAAAACGTTCAAGTAGAACGTTAAAATACAGTAATAAATGTTGTGAAATAAAGTACCTTCTTTTTTGTTTTTTTTGCTTTAATTTACAAATTTCCAATTTGTTTATATATATATATATATATATATATATATATATATTTTAGATTGCATATCATTGCAAATACAATGTAAAGCAACAATGAAATAACATAAATCCAATTTAGAGGAACACAATCCCGAACATATGAGACGAACTTTAGGACAAAAATTAGGAAGTTAAAGACTCAAATTTTGAAATGTTGAAATCATAAATTCCAACATTGACTTCTACAAATTTGGATGAAGGACGTAACTTAGTTTTGAACCTTTAATTTCAATTTTCATTTTAATACTTAAATGTTTCATATATGGATTTTTGCTTCTATTCTTCATGCTTTGAAATAATTGGTCACTATTTTATTAATTTATGAATTTGCAACAAATCGAGAGGATAGCTATACATTTAGATTGTGTATTAAAATCCAACGATGGGATAAAAGATAGAGATACACCTTTATTATTTTGCGGTTTTTAAAATTCTTAGGTGATTCAATACTTTTAGTTAAGTTTATTCAAATTCACATAGAGATATAGTGAGTTGACTCAGCTAGATATGATTGTTCTGGATTCGAGAGAGGGAAATTAATTTAATTAGCTATTTCTTGACTCTAGAAATAGCTCCTGATGGCTCAAGCTTTGTATATTCGGACATTGAGCGAAATGATTTTCAACTTCAGGCAAATCTTATAAACATATTTATGGAAAGGCACGTGAAACCCCAAATGCCTAGGATTCTGAGTCATATGTCAGTATTGATTTTGTAATGTTATTCTGTAATAAATATTTGTCACTAGCTTAAATAGAGAAGATGAAGCTAAATGTTTCAACTTATCAGCAACTTGATGGAGAAAGCTACTATGAGGAATGGCATATTTAAAGTGTTAATTAGAAAGTATCCAAATCACGAGATATTTCTATGCTAGACTTTTCCCTCTTGCAAAATCCCCTGTGGACTCCTCTGCAAATAGGTCTATAAATCAGTGCATGAAGTTATGGAACAATTTGAGTTGATTGCTAAGACATATTCAGAGTTCTGGTGAATTAGATGATTTATGAGTCTCTAATTTGAGTTGATTGCTAAAATTGCGGCACTAATGAGTTTGGTCTATGAAAACTATGGACCTAAATATTATACTTAGGATTGCTTGTTATTGGAAACTCCAGATGAACAGGTGACTTTCATACAGAATAATACACACCCATACTAAAATCCATACTTCAAACATACAATCTAGGATGGAAACAGAACTTCAATTTTAGGTGGTCGAAAGATCAAAATAGTGGTATTCAACTAATCCTCAGCAGGAGAAGACAAAGTTTGGGAAGATATTTTAGTAGTGCGTGGAAAAGACCAATAAAATACTTCATCACGTTGACATAAATTATAAAATTCAGCGGGCCTCTATCAAGAAATTAGATACTCAAATTGACCTGTAATTGTCAGAGAGACCATAGGATATATTGCCTAGCAATACTAAAAATAATCTACCGGTGTATGCCATTTACCTTCACAAAAATGAGACTCTCGAAGTCCATAGACTAAGGCAACTATTCTTATTTCCAATTTAGTTTCCTGAAATTCTACAAAAATATATAGATGAAAAGAGAAAACAAGCCATAATTACGAGAAGCGGGGTACAACTACCATAGACCTATGTGAAAAGGCCAATCAAAAGGACAAACAAGCATTGATTTCTGAATTAGTTGAAGAACAACCCGAATCGACCAAGGAAGTTTATCAGAAAGATAGCACACAGTTGTAGAAGGCTAAGTACCATGTCCACTCAAAGCTTATATGTCCCCTGTTCCCCTTTCTAAAAGATTGTAGAAGTACAAGATCAACAAATAGCATGTAAATTTTTTAGAGTTCTTCAAGAAGTTTGTTGGAATGTGATGAAAAGGAAAAGGGCTCAGCCCATTGCTGAATATTTACGACCATTGCCCAATAAATCAAATATTGTTTCAGGCCCAAACCCGAACCCAATTTGAATGCAGGGTGTGCTGCTCTGAACCATTGGATTAACGGGTACAATGATCCTAATTCTGAGCCCTATGAATTGATATACTACTTGGTGTGGTTGATGTTTAGTTTCTTTGTGAATACATTTTACTGCTTCCGTTTTTTGGTTTCTTGACTCTACAAGTGATATCAGAGCGTTTGTGAGTCTAAGAGGGGCCTTCGATCGAGATTTTGTCACTGGAAAATTAATTTTCAGTTGACATTCATTTTTCGATCTAAATTGCAGAAACCCTAATTTTTCCCTCTTTTCTGATTTGGCTACTAATTCCTCTCTATGTTTGTGTTTCTTGTGAGGGAACTCGATTCTTGGTGAATTGTGCTTGGAGCTTGGGCTTCTTGCTGGTTGAGGGCTGATTATTTAAACTGCATGTGATTGGTTCTTGGTGAACCGTTTTGGTGAAATGATTTCAAACCCTTTTACTTACTTCCTTGTCATTAGATCTTGATCATTGTTATTTCCCTCATGTTTCCCCTATTATCACTGATTCTTGGTGTTAGAATTGAGCCTTGACCTGTGGTCATGAACCTCACGGAATCCTAGTGAATTCTAACACCTGAAATTGTTAGAATTCTGGTTATTAATTTGTTTAATATTCAGTATTATAATTCTTTGTGAATTATTGTGATTGTTGGTTGTTTGAGATTACTGTTGATCTTGTATTGATTCACCGTGATCTTCACACTGCTTATTATCACTGTTAGTTTTGTTTTTCACTGAGTTGTTAGTCTGCTTCAATTAGATATTTTCATTCCTAATTTGATTTACACTGTAATTTGTGTGATATTAAATTGGTTGCGTGAAATATCTTTTTACTGTTTTTTCTTTATGTGGAACTGAGACCTCAAAGCTCTTTTTTGTGTTGATTAAAAAACTTCAAATGACAATGGCAATATTTGAACTTTGAGTTTTTAATGGAAAATGGAATTTCCCCATTTGGCAGCAAATAATGAAAGGGGTCTTAGTTCAATAGAAAGTCTCTAAGGCTATAATTGGTGAATTTCCTGCTACTATGACTGATGATCAAAAACTTGAATCTGATGAACTTGCTTATACTTATATAATTCTTCATTTGTCTGATCAAGTGTTGAGAAAAATTGGTAAACTTGATAATGATAAGGCTTTGTGGGAAAATTTAGAAAAGCAATACATGTCTAAGAGTCTGCCTAATAAACTCTTCCTTTTAGAGAGGTTCTTTAGCTTTAAGATAGATATGTGATTACGCCCAAAGTGTTACGCGGTGTCGTAGTATAGCCTTTGGGTGTCGTATCCACAGGGAGATGGAAAATGTGTCAAAGGATCAAGAAAGTGGGTGATTTGTCCTCTTAAGTTGGTAGGAGTTTCGATTGTTGATCAAGTGAACAATATCAAAATTATGGGATAAAATTCAGTAGTTTAAAGTAGTGAAGCTCGGAACTCCCTCACTCGGATCAGGTCATTCGATATTGTCTATTCAAATTGATTACACAATTAGAGACTTTTGTCCCGGTACTCTAATTGGAAAATTTAGCAATTAAAACCAATGTAATTCGCAGGTGTACTTCTAGATACTAAATTCCCTTCACAATTCACGCAATTATTTATTGAAACCAATTCACAAATCGATCATATACTCACAGCATAGGACAGTAAGTGATCACGCCAATAAATTAAATGGAATATAAATTCAACACATAGCTTGATTATTCAATAGAAAGAACGTGATTAATTCTATGAAAACCTGATACATGTTAAACTAATTCCACAAATATTCATAAGATAATGCATAACCATACCGATAAATTTATTGGAATTGAAATTCAACACATGGTTTAATTATTCGATAGGAAAAACGAGATTGATTCTATGAAAAACTTAACACATGTTAAACCAATTTCACAATCAATTCAATAAGATAAAAACCTAGATCTAGAAGTGTTTAACAACATAAATACCAAATATCTTGAATAAACAACATGAATTCCCCAGGCCGAGTGAGTTCCTTCTTCGCTTCACCAAGGTTTTTAGCCTTCCATGGAGTTTCTTGAGAGAAAATTGATGAAAGAATCAAGTGTTTGGCTGCCCAAAAAGTCCCCCTAATTAGGTCTTTTTGTTCCCTTTTATATTGTAGTGGAGTTTAGGGAAGAATTAGAGGTGAGCTGGGCCGAGAAAATAAATTAAAAAATCGCGGATCTGAACTCATCTGCTGGCGCCTAGGCGCCCAGGAGCGGGCGCCAGCTCGCTGTCCGGTTTTTTTGTCCTGTCTGCGCGTCCTTCAGTATTTTTATCATAACTTTTTCGTCTGATGTCCGATTGAGGTGATTCAAGTTGCGTTGAAAAGCTACCTCAATGGGCTACAACTTCTATTCCGATGTCAACTTCCAATTCGATCATATACTATGTCAAAAATCGGTCTCAATATGAGGCTGAAAACCGGTGCGAAACGTTTCAGCTTGAAAGTTGATATTTGATAATGTTTTGGCTATCTTTCACCCCTTTGACTCCTTGCTTCATCCAATTGACCTCTAAAACTCTTGAATCTTCATCACAAGGTTAGAAACAATTTTAGAGTATTTGCACTTTAGCCCTTGAACTTTCACTTTCTTCCATTTTGGTCATTTTTTGCTTGGTTCACCTCAATTTCGCTACATTCATCACTTTATCCTACAAAACATAAATTGCATAGAATTAAGCTATATTCGAACATTTTAATCAACAATTACTCATGTTTTGACAGTAAAATAAGTATGTAAAAGCATGCTTATCAAACTCCCCTAAACTTGAATTATTGTTTGTCCTCAAACAACAACATAACTCAACTCTCAAACAACATGGTTTAACAATATGCCGTGTCTTATGTTTCGAATTTAGTAGTCAGACAAATGAACAACTACAATAGTGAGAAAATTAAATCAGTCTCCACCTGTTATATGCATAACCTGACGTGTGTGTGTGAAAACTCATGTCAACATCTTAAGATTTGTGATTGGTTCAAGATTTGTCCCAAAGTAGTCCAATATATCATTTCCTCGCTCGAGAGATTCACACACCCCCAAACTTATGATTTTCACTCATTTTTCCCGGGGTGCATCCTAGGTTCAACTTTTCAATTCTATTCCTTACTCTCTCATAGTTTGGATAGACTTTACTCTTACAAGTCCACACTTCAACAAATCGAGATTCTCCTATATTTTTGATTACTTCTACCATTGAGACTAGACTAAGTTGCTTGCTTCTCATCAAAGGTAAAGTTTTGTCAACAAGATGTCTGAGGCTTAATCAATGTATTTGAATGGAAAATTTTTTATTTTTTTTTCATTTTCATATTTTTTTCATCTTTTTATTTTTTTTAGTATCTTTTCATTTGCTTTCTGTATAACCCATGTAGCGAGCTTTAGGTCGATGACTCCCAAGTCAGATGACCATAGGGCACCAGGTTTTAAATCACCCTCGCAGGCTTAATCACCCGAGTTATACAGGCTCGAAAAGATGCTTTTATGTATCCAAAGATTAGTGCAATGCCCCCTTTTCTTTCAGACATCCAGCTTTTAAAACAAGCCTCTAACTTAAAACTTTCACCTCATTTCATCTCAATAGGTTTCAGACAATCTACACAAGATTTTCATGCATGGAATCCCCATTCATCTCAGTGTTTCCCTGTAACAGTTCAACCATTTCCAAACTAGCCTATATTTGGATTTATGGAATACGACATTAGAGGTTATTTGGTTGTATCACTAAGTTCCACTATCTTCTACATATTGAACCGCGCCACTAACTCAAAATGCTAACATAAGTGTCGTGCATAGAAAATGTCAAGTTGTACATAAACAAGTATAGACTAATCCGATAACACACCATTTTCATCATTCATAACTAACACCTATTCCAATAGTCACATCATAGCTGGCATAATCATTAAACTCACACAAGCACACAAAGTAAAAATTAAAGTCCAATGCTAAAAGATGAAAACTAGAAATAATTTTTTTGTTTTTTTTTTTTTTAAACACACAAACATTCAAAAATTGCAGTTAAAACGATGAATGAAATGCTCATGCTCCACCCCCAAACTTAATTTAAACATTGTCCTCAATGTAAAAACAATAGTTCCAATGAAAGAGAAGGAAAGATATCACCTGAGTATTGCAGCAGACTCACGACAACCGAAAAAAGAATAGAAACCTGAAAGTACTCAGTTGAAATGGTAATGCAAGAAATGAATGAAAATAAAACTACAACTAAAAATGTGGAATGAAAATAACCGTAGAGCAAATGCAAAAAAAGAAAATTAAAAAAAATAATAAAATAAAATAAATAAAGGAAAGAACTTTCATTGGGTTGCCTCCCAAGCAGCGCCTTTATTTATAGTCATTGGCTTGACTCAATGTTCCCATTTTTAGCCCGTATCTAGCCAGGGCGATCCCAAGTTTTCTTGTAGTGCACCGAACTCATTGGACATAACCATTGGTATGGCTCCTCCACCTCCATCTCGTACATGTGTGGGGTCACTAGGGAAAAATTCAAAATCTGGAGTGGAAGCATGTTCATCGACGAATGCATCCAATTCATCTAGTTCTAGTTCTTGTGGTGGTCCAAGAAACATATCATCAGCTACCTCCTGAATGAGTGCATCAATCATGAATGTTTGGTCACACGCATCATCTTCCTTAACCTGCTTAGTGACATGAAAGATGTTAACTTCTAATGTCATATTTCCAAATGAAAGTTTCATGAGACCATTCCTACAATTAATCAAAGCATTAGCAGTAGCAAGGAATGGTCTACCAAGAATGATAGGAATCTTAGAATTAACATTTATATCCTCTTTTAAGTCTAAAATCAAGAAATCAACAGGGTAGTAAAATTTATCGATTTGTACTAGGACATCCTCAACTACACCTCTTGGTATTATAGTGGACCGATCAGCCAATTGTAGACTTACAGATGTGGGTCTCATCTCACCTAAACCTAATGACAAGTAGATTGCATAAGGCATGATGTTGACACTGGCCCCTAGATCAAGAAGAGATTGTCTAATCTCATGGTTCCCAATGATGCACGAAACAGTAGGACAACCAGGATCCTTATACTTCGGTGGAGTCTTTTGCTCAATCACAGCACTCACGTACTCAGTCAAGAAAGCAGTTTTCTTGACATGGTGTTTCCTTTTCACAGTGCACAAGTCCTTAAGGACTTTAGCATAGGTAGGAACTTGTGAAATGACATGTAAGAGTGGTAGATTGATTTTCACCTGCTTTAGGTGCTCTAAGATCTCACTATAATGGCTAGTAGATTTCGAAGTAGACTTAAGAGCTTGAGGGAAGGGTGCTCTAGTTAGGTTTTCCACTATCTTATCACTAGGCTCATTTTCTTCAGGATTACTAGAGTCTTTCTCATTTTCTTTCTTTTCCTTAGGCTTAATGATTGGTTCTACAACTTTCCCTGAACGAGTGGTTATGGAATTTACCTCCCTAAGATTGTTTACTTTTAGGCCTGAGGTTTGTGCCATGTGTTGTCCCTTAGGATTTGGTTAAGCTTGAGCTGGAAATTTCCCACGTTCCCCCACAGCCAAGGCATTGGTTAATTTTGACATATGACTCTTTATCTCCTTGTTTTCCTCAACTATTTGGCCAATCATAGTCTCAAACTTTTGGTTCGTTTTACCCTGTGCCTCGATAAATGCATGTAAAGTGTCTTCTAAGGAATTCCTAGAAGTTGAGGGTTGATGTGATGGTGTATTGAAAACTCTAGGTGGCTGAGTAAGTTGCTGGTTATCAGATTTCCAACTGAAATTAGGATGATTCCGCCACCCCTGATTGTAAGTCTCAGAATATGGGGCATAAGGCTTTTTGTATACACCTAAAGCATTACAGTGTTCATCATAAACCCCCCTCATCTCAGCTAAAGCTAAACACTCTTGCACTGTGTGATCAAGTCCACCACACACACCACATGGTCCAGAAGACTCAACACGAGCAACAGTAGATGTGGGCTTTGAACTACTAGTGCGTAGGTTCTCGATTTCTCTAGTCAGGGCTTCTACCTTAGCTCTAAGATTGTCTTCTTCCCTAAGATGATAGATGCCTGCACTAGAAGGATTTCCTACGGCTCGTGACCTATTGGTGCTATCAGTAGCACTAGGGCCAGTCCAAGTGTGGGCTTTCTCAGCTAAGTCATCTAAATATTCTATAGCCTCATCTGGATCTTTTTGTAGGAAATCACCATTACACATCATTTCAATAAACTGACGCTCTCTAGATGTTAACCCTTCATAGAAATAGCTCACGATGCGCCAACTCTCATAACCATGGTGCGGACAGAGAGCTTGCAATTCTTTGTACCTTTCCCACGCTTGATATAAAGTTTCACTCTCCTTTTGGATAAAAGAAGAGATCTGTTTTTTCAAAGCAGTAGTTTTGTGGTGGGGAAAGTATTTACCAAAGAACGCTTGAGTCATTTCAGCCCAAGTCCCAATCGAACGTGGTCTCAATGAATACAACCAGCTCTTAGCCTTTTCCTTAAGGGAAAATGGAAAGAATTTGAGCCTAATTGCATCCAGTGTACCATGTTGATTGTGGAAGGTAGCTACAACCTCTTCGAATTCCCTAACATGCACATACGGGTTTTCATTTTCAAGCCCAGGAAAGTTTGGAAGAAGTTGAATCATTCCCGGTTTAAAATCTACACGTGGCATGTTAGGTGGAAACATAATGCATGAAGGTGTAGATGTACGTGTGGGATGCAAATAATCATGTAAAGTCCTAAAAGGTGCATCATGCTCACTGTCAGACATTGTATTATGTGATGTGGTATTCGTGTCAATAGATGCAGAATCAAAGATAGGGTTAAAGAGATATTCAAACTCTATGAGAGGTGTTTCCACAAATCTTCCTCGCTCGTCTCGATACCTGCTCATAAAACACGAGTAAAACAAAATTAAAATGCAAAATACTAAAGAAAATAATAAATTGAAATAAAAAGATTGAAAAAGGAACGAAGTCACCCTTTTGCAATCGAATCCCTCAATTTGTTGTACCGTCTCCCCGGCAACGGCGCCAAAATTTGATTACGCCCAAAGTGTTACGCGGTATCGTAGTATAGCCTTGGGGTGTCGTATCCACAGGGAGATGGAAAATGTGTCAAAGGATCAAGAAAGTGGGTGATTTGTCCTCTTAAGTTGGTAGGAGTTTCGGTTGTTGATCAAGTGAACAATATCAAAATTATGGGATAAAATTCAGTAGTTTAAAGTAGTGAAGCTCGAAACTCCCTCACTCGGATCAGGTCATTCGATATTGTCTATTCAAATTGATTACACAATTAGAGACTTTTGTCCCGGTACTCTAATTGGAAAATTTAGCAATTAAAACCAATGTAATTCGCAGGTGTACTTCTAGATACTAAATTCCCTTCACAATTCACGCAATTATTTATTGAAACCAATTCACAAATCGATCATATACTCACAGCATAGGACAGTAAGTGATCACGCCAATAAATTAAATGGAATATAAATTCAACACATAGCTTGATTATTCAATAGAAAGAACGTGATTAATTCTATGAAAACCTGATACATGTTAAACTAATTCCACAAATATTCATAAGATAATGCATAACCATACCGATAAATTTATTGGAATTGAAATTCAACACATGGTTTAATTATTCGATAGGAAAAACGAGATTGATTCTATGAAAAACTTAACACATGTTAAACCAATTTCACAATCAATTCAATAAGATAAAAACCTAGATCTAGAAGTGTTTAACAACATAAATACCAAATATCTTGAATAAACAACATGAATTCCCCAGGCCGAGTGAGTTCCTTCTTCACTTCACCAAGGTTTTTAGCCTTCCATGGAGTTTCTTGAGAGAAAATTGATGAAAGAATCAAGTGTTTGGCTGCCCAAAAAGTCCCCCTAATTAGGTCTTTTTGTTCCCTTTTATATTGTAGTGGAGTTTAGGGAAGAATTAGAGGTGAGCTGGGCCGAGAAAATAAATTAAAAAATCGCGGATCTGAACTCATCTGCCGGCGCCTAGGCGCCCAGGAGCGGGCGCCTAAGCGCCAGCTCGCTGTCCGGTTTTTTTGTCCTGTCTGCGCGTCCTTCAGTATTTTTATCATAACTTTTTCGTCTGATGTCCGATTGAGGTGATTCAAGTTGCGTTGAAAAGCTACCTCAATGGGCTACAACTTCTATTCCGATGTCAACTTCCAATTCGATCATATACTATGTCAAAAATCGGTCTCAATATGAGGCTGAAAACCGGTGCGAAACGTTTCAGCTTGAAAGTTGATATTTGATAATGTTTTGGCTATCTTTCACCCCTTTGACTCCTTGCTTCATCCAATTGACCTCTAAAACTCTCGAATCTTCATCACAAGGTTAGAAACAATTTTAGAGTATTTGCACTTTAGCCCTTGAACTTTCACTTTCTTCCATTTTGGTCATTTTTTGCTTGGTTCACCTCAATTTTGCTACATTCATCACTTTGTCCTACAAAACATAAATTGCATAGAATTAAGCTATATTCGAACATTTTAATCAACAATTACTCATGTTTTGACAGTAAAATAAGTATGTAAAAGCATGCTTATCAATATGTCTAAGGACTTAGATGATAATCTTGATACTTTTAATAAATTAGTTCAAAATATCACTAATACTAGGGAGAAAGTTTCTGAAGAATATAAAGATGTTATCCTCTTGAATGCTATACCTGATGTGTATAAGGATGTTGAGTCTGCTATTAAGTATGGTAGAGATACCTTAACTTCCAAGATAGTAATGATATGAGTAATCACTTGGTCAAGTTTTGAAATCCAAATTGATGAAGTTGACAAGCCAAGGTTCAAGTTTCGTGAAGGGCTTGAGAGCCAAAACGAGTTGGATTCAATGTTTGGAAGATATGTGGAAAGAAAACGAGCTGCGTGGATGAAAACGGGCATAACTGTCAGTTCGGTGGTCGGATTTTTGCCCATGAGTACATTCCAGAAATGACACGAAATTCTGCACAAGACTACATGAGCTCATGGTACTTTTGGGCTTACGATTGTACAGAAACATACCGAGAACAAGTTGACGAAATTTTCCTATTTTCGCGAGATTTCCTTGTTAGTCTAGGATTCTATTTTATTTCCAACTTTGACAATATTCTATGACCTAATTACGTTTTATTAGGGTTTCTAGCATTAGTATAAATAGGAGATTTATTTCATTGTAAAACTAAGAACCTTTTTAACATTATGAATTAAATGAGATTTCTCTCTTTTTGTTCTTGATTGAACATGTACCGAACTTATCAAATATTATTATATTTGTGGTGTTCAACCCTTAGAACTTATCAAAGGATTAGGCACCCTTTGTGGCGTTAACAAATCGAGATTCGTTGGTTTTGTAATCAAGAGGTCATTCAAACTTTATTTTTATTTGGTTGCTTGGTTCAATAATTTGCAGGTCGAGATTCTACCGTCTACAACCTGAATTTGGGCTTTCCCGGTGTTTTCAATTAATTCCACGATTTTCACACTGATCACGTACCCGGGTTCGCGTTAAGTGGTCAATTCTATAAGAAGTAAAGAATTAGAGCTTAAGGTTGATAGAACTGGGAAGGATTTTAAGAGTTTGTTTGTGAGAGATAGACCTATGGCTAGGCAAGTCAATGGTCAGAGTCATCAAGGGAGCAATCATAACAATTCTAAGAAGAAGGGGAAATGGAGATCTAGTTCTAAGTCTAGGAGTGGAATTAGGAAGTGTTATAGGTGTAGAAAGATAAGACATTTTATAAAGGACTGTTATAAGAAGAAGAATGAACAGAGAGAGATGAGAGTGAATGAGGGAAATGTAGTTGAACCCCTAGATAAGATGACTGTTGATGTGTATGTGGTGACAGAACCCACTTCTAATTTGAATACTGTCAATTATGTAGATGACAGTGGTTAGGATAGTGAATGGATTATGGATCCAGGGTGTACATTCCATATGACCTCTAGAAGACCTTGGTTAGAGAACTTTAAGAATCTTGATGATGGAGAGGTGGTTATGGGTAACAATGTAGCTTGTAGCATTAAAGGAATTGGTAGTGTCACTTTGAAGTTTGACACTGGATATAGCTTTACTTTAGAAAGAGTAAGGTATATTCCTGATTTGAATAGGAACTTGATTTCTATGGGTAATCTAGATGACATAGGTCTGCAAGGCCGGATTGGTAATGGTTTTTTGAAAGTAATTAAGGGTTCCTTAGTTATTTTCAAAGGTACCAAGAGGAATGGTATATAGGTCACTAGAGCCAGTGTAGTTCAGAGTCACATTGCTGAGTCATCTAGTGCTGAGATTGATGCTACCCTGAAATGGCATAATAGGCTAGCTCATGTGAGTGAAAAGGGCATACATATTTTGAATAAGAGAGGGGCATTTGGTAAGGATGTGATTTTTAAGGTTCCATTCTGTTAGTATTGTACCTTAGGAAAACAACATAGGCTTCATTTTAATACTGGTCAACATAAGACTACATTTATCCTTGAGTATATTCATTCTGACCTGTGCGGCCCATCATCTACTACCACTCAAGGTGGTAACAAATATTTTTTATCACCGATTGATGATTTTTCAAGAAAAGTTTGGATTTACCTTTTGAAACAAAAATTAGATACTTTTGAAAAGTTTAAGAACTGGAAGACTTTAATTGAAAATTTCTGATGTAAGGGAAGTAGTACTTCCCCATTTATTGTTTTGCTTGTTTTCAGTTGTAACCACGATATTCCTCCGCTACAAGTGAGGGCATATTAATAAAATAACGGAGGTACCGCCCTCCTTCCATAAAAAAAAAAGACTTTAATTAAAAATCAAATGGATAAAAAGATCAAAGTTTTAAGAACAGACAATGATCTGGAATTTTTTAATTCTGAATTTGATCAACTTTGTAGAGATGATGGGATCCTTAGGCACAAAAATGTTCCTTAAACTCCTCAGCAAAATGGAGTTACTGAAAGAATGAATATGACTATATTGGATAAGGTTAGATGCATGATGATTAGTTCGGGAGTTCCTAAAGTTCTTTGGGGTGAGGCTGTGATGACAGCTGTGTATACTATGAATAGAACTCCTTCTAGTGTTTTAGATGGTAAGACACCTGAAGAGGTATGGTCATGGTGGTTGTCTAATTATACTATTTTGAGGACTTTTGGGTGTGCAGCATATTCTTACCAAAGTATAGGCAAGTTGGAGCCTAGATCTCAGAAATGTGTTTTCATGAGGTATCCTGAGGGAGTAAAAGGATACAGACTTTGGGAAAGATATGATAAGGGTTTTAAAATGATAACCAGTAGGAATGTGATATTTAATGAAGCTGATATGCCTTGTATGAGTAAGATAGTCTCTAATGATGTTCCTAAGAGTGATGAGGAGACTAGAATGCAAGTGAAATTAGGTCACTCTCTGGTGTGTGCCGTTGCAGGCACCCAAAAGTAATACCTTAACCTCTAAAACTAATGTAGTAGTGGAAGTAAGGGCCGATTCCACGAAGAGTGTGTAATTCAATATTTCATACTCCGTACAAAGATTGTTGTGTGGGGTGGGGGGGGGGAGGGGGGTTGTATGCAAATAATTGTAAATAACAATGAAAATTAAATTAACGAAAACAATCAAAAGACTAGCCTTGGTCTAACTCCACATCCACCGTCGAAAATCTACAATTGATCACAGATGTAAGGATAATTAAATTCATATTTTGCATATTCACCGTTGGAATAATTTTCCTATCTCTCCTTAATTTTAGTTAGTTAGAAACCAGCGTTCTAATTAACCCTAATTATTGAATAATCTTATACCAGCGCTCAAGATTCAATTTAATAACAGCTTTACACAATAGAGAAATCAATAAACTAGATAACAAAAACACCAGCGGTTGCATTCAATCTATTTAAACATTCTTCTTAAAATTCAATAACCTCTATCACAGAAAATTATCAAATCCTAGTGCTTCACAAGTTAAATGAATAAAAAAATTACGGATTTGATATTTAATTTAGCAGTAGATTGTAACGAATAACAAACTAGTAGGTCTCCTAGCAATTAAACATAACAATCACGAAAATAAGTGCAGAAGAATATTCAATACGCAAAATAAGAATTAAACAATAAGAAAAACTATTTATATCTCATAATATGTGGTTCCGAGACTTCAATTTCCTTAGACCAAATGTAAAAGTTTAGTTACAATTCATGATTCTAAGAGCAAAATAATAAAGAATGAAGATGGGAGGCGTTCTGTACGTTCTAGGGTTGCAAATCATGTATATATAGTTATTTCCATAGGTAGTTGACTTAAATTCGGAAACCATAATTTTTGTGTCGGAAGTCTTCTATGTAACTGCATAGTATAAATTCATGTTGTCGCATAGAACAAATAAATTCAACCCTCAAACTCTCGGTAATGGTCTATGCGGTCGCAACAAATTAACACTATTCGACCGCATAGTGTTAGCAATTTCTCTGTCGGATAGCTTTTACTATTTTGGTCATATCTTCCACTCTCGATGTCCGATTGTAGTAATTCAAGATGCGTAGGAAAGCTAACCCAAAGGAATACAATTTTCCTTCAGATATCATCTTTTTCAAGTCAAAAATGGGTCCCAACATGAGGTTGAAAACTGATGCATAACTTTTTCGATTGGAAATTGATGTGTGATCATACTTTGACAATATTTCATCCCTTTGATGTCTTCTTTCATCCAATTGACTACTAACACTCTCAAATCTTCATTGTGAGGTTCGGCACAAATTTTATGTATTTGCACGTTAGTCCTTGAACTTTCATTTCCTTTCACTTTGGTCATTTTCACATATTTCTTTCAAATTATGCAATCTCCATTAAATTGCCACCTAAATCAAAATATGAACATAATGAGTAAATTTTGGCACATTCATATCAAATTCATTTTATGCATAAAATAAGGAGGGAAAAATATGCATTTTACATTCCTATCAAATTCTCCCACACTTAGCTTTTGCTCGTCCTCGGGCAAAACTCAATTTTAATTCCCCAAAAACACGCCAGGTCGTAATGCCATGAACATAGAACCATCAAACCTTTTCAAAACACATAAGATATCATGAATAAACATTCCCACATAACTCATAATCAATTAGCAAACATTTTCATATGAAGATGGAATAAATTAAACATGTAGACCATCATGGATATAAGCTCTCAACTCTCATGTGTTTAGAAGGTAAATGTTTCGCTCAAATTCATTTCAATGGAGATGTTCTATCATATGCTTGCATATCTTTCCATTCGCCACCACTTATGTCACATGTTTAACAAGAATCATAAAGACTTTTTAAGGGTTGTAACGTGGCTTAGGGTCAAGGTGGGAAATATTTAGGTATGTGACTCAAGAGCCATCGAAACTAGTGGAGCAAAGATGAATAGACGTAGCTCATATATATATATATACACATAAGACATGTAAAACCAACCACTCCACATGATAGCTTCTTCACTTCGCATCTATCCTACACAAATCGAACTCTTTCTTGAGATGTAGGAAGAGTTATGAATATAGATATTTTATAACATTGAAATCACTCTCCTTTATCACTTAGTTTCTTTTTTCTTTTTTTTTTCTATATATAAACTCCAAATGTTACACCAACAATGGAACTCCATGAATTGACATAGAGAATTTGTTCCAATTCACCAATTATAGCACAACCAAAAATCTTGATACCCCCACACTTATTTCATTGCACACCCACACATATCGTGATATTAAACAATGCTCCACTAGCTCTAAAGCTTAGGTAAAGACGTTGTTTTCCTGTTTAAAGCTTGTAACATGGGTTCACAAAAAGAAAAAGCAATAAGGTTCAAAGGGGTTCATCAAAGGAAAATTCAATTACAAGGTAGGCTATTTGGCTAATGTAGCTAATTTATGTAACAAAGATGGCCTTAATTATGTTCGTGCATGCATGTGTCAATGTGATCTTGAAGAGAATCAAGTTCTAGAGAAACAAAACCATGGAAGAATATCACATCAAAAAAAATAATGAGATTGTCATGGATGTATCAGTCTAAAGGCTCAAAATCTCACCGGCTTTTTGTCTACAAAATTTAGTTACTACCATCCTTAAAGAAAATAACTCAACTAATTAACTCTAAGTCGGAGGATTATTTATTCAATCATGTTATGAGTTCTTCAAAAACCTAATTAATTCTTGCAAATAGCATACACAACCAAAAAAATCATTTAACCTCAACTCCTCTTTTCGAAAAATCATGCAAAAATTTTCAAATTTTTTGAAATTTAAACTCAATCTAAACACAATCTAAATCTAAATCCCCTTCCCCATACTTAAAACTTACATTGTCCCCAATGTAAGGTACAATGCAAAGAAAAAGATAAAGATAACTAAAATATGAATGCGAAAAATAAAAATAAAAAGATAACGGAACGAACTCCCATTTGGTTGCCTCCCAAGCAGCCCCCTTGTTTATTGTCTTTGGCTAGACTTATTATTTTTTCCTTCAACCGATATAGAGTGGGTCTTCGAGATCCAATTGTATCACGTCCTCCACCTGAAGACCTTCGTAGAAAGGTTTCAGTCTATGACCATTCACCTTGAATACCTTAGAGGTTTCCAGACTTTGGACTTCTACTGCACCACGAGGAAAGCCATTAGTAATAACAAATGGTCCAATCCAACGGGAACGTAATTTACCTGGAAACAGACGAACCCACGATTGGTATAGAAGGACCTTTTGACCAATTTCAAATTCCTTCCTAGAGATCATCTTATCATGGAAAGCCTTCGTCTTCTCCTTGTAAATCTTTGTACTCTCATAGGCATCATTGCGAATTTCCTCTAGCTCTTGAAGTTGCAACTTTCTGTGTTCTCCACTCTCGTCCATCTTCATGTTGAAACTCTTGACCGACCAGTACACTTTGTGTTCTAACTCCACTGGAAGGTGACATGATTTCTCGAACACTAACCGGTAAGGTGACATACCGATGAGTGTCTTCTATGCAGTCCTATATGCCCATAAAGCCTCAAGTGCAAGCTCCAATCTTTTCTATTTGGGCAGATCGTTTTCTCAATGATGGATTTGATTTCCTAATTTGACACCCCCGCCTGACCATTAATTTGTGGATGATATGTCCCTGACACCTTGTGGGTGACATGTTATTTTCTTAACAGAGCTTCCACAGTTCGATTACAAAAATGAGTGCCTCGATCGCTGATGAGAGCTCTCGGAATCCTAAACCTGGAGAAATATTAAGCTTGATAAAATCTGCAACAACTTTAGAATCATCAGTTCTGGTGGCTTTGGCTTCCACCCATTTTGAAACATAATCCACCCCAAGCAAAATATAAGCAAAACCGAAAGACACAGGAAATGGTCCCATGAAATCAATTCCCCAAATATCAAAGATCTCACAAACAAGTGTGGTGGTTGTGGCATTTCAGTCCTTTCAGATATATTACCCATTTTTTGACAGTTTTCGCAGGACTTACAGAAGGAATAGGCATTTCGAAATAAGGATGGCCAATAGAAGCCACATTCAAGCACTTTTCTTGCTGTCTTTTTCGCTCCAAAATGTCCTTCACAAGCATATGAGTGACAGAAGGTGAGAATTGATGTAATTTCATTTTCAGGAACACACCTTCTAATCACTTGATCTGCACAATGTTTCCACAGGTATGGATCGTCCCATACATAATATTTTGCGTCACTCTTTACCTTATCTCTTCGAGCTCTAGAAAAATCAGAGGGCAATATATTAATAACCAAAAAGTTTACAATGTCTGCATACCATGGTAACGTTGTGCTTGCAGAGAACAATTGCTCATCAGGAAAGGTTTCCCGCAATTGGAGCTTGGCATCCACATTAGTTAAATGGTTCAAATGATCTGCAACACTGTTTTCTGTTCCTCTTTTGTCCTTGATTTCCAAGTTGAATTCACTCAGGAGAAGTATCCATCGTATTAGTCTTGGTTTCGCCTCTTTATTTGTCATCATGTAACGTAGAGCTGCATGATTAGAATAAATAATCAATTTAGTACCAAGTAAATAATGACGGAATTTATCTAAAGTGAAAACAATATCTAAGAGTTCTTTTTCAGTTGTGGTGTAGTTTCTCTGGGCTTCATTTAGAGTTTTGGAAGTGTAATAGATGACATGGGATGCTTTTCCAGTCCTTTGACCCAACACTGCGCCCACTGTAAAGTTACTTGCATCACACATGATTTCAAAGGGAAAGTTCCAGTCAGGAGGTTGAATGATTGGTGTATAAGTCAACAGTTCTTTCAACTTATCAAATACCATTTTGCACGCCTCATCAAACTCAAAAGCCATGTCCTTTTGAAACAATTTGCATAGGGGCAATCAATTTTGGAGAAGTCTTTGGTAAACCTGCGATAAAAACCTGCATGTCTAAGAAAAGAGCAAACTTCCCGCACACTAGCGGGGTAAGGTAGAGATTGAATAATATCAACTTTAGCTTTATCTACCTCAATGCCCTTAGATGAAATAACATGCCCTAGAACTATACCGTGTTATACCAAAAAGTGACACTTTTCAGAATTCAATACAAGGTTAGTTTCCGTACATCTTTTAAGGACTAGTGCAAGGTTATGCAAACTTTTATCAAATGAATCCCCATAGACTGTGAAGTCATCCATAAAGACCTCTATGATATGCTCAACATAATTCGAAAATATACTGACCATACACCGTTGAAAAGTGGCCAGAGCATTACAAAGACCAAAGGGCATATGACGGTATGCAAATGTTCCGAATGGACATGTGAATGTTGTCTTTTCTTGATCTTCTGGGGCAATTTCAATCTGGAAATAACCTGAATAGCCATCAAGAAAACTACAGTAAGAATGACCAGCTAACCTTTCAAGTATTTGATCAATAAATGGTAAAGGAAAGTGATCTTTTTGGGTTACAGCATTGAATTTTCTATAGTCTATACAAACTCGCCACCCATTTTGAACACGGATGGTAACCAATTCGTCGTTCTGATTCTTCACCACAGTTACCCCCATCTTCTTAGGAACTACTTGAACTGGACTGACCCAACTGCTATCAGAGATAGGATAAATCATGCCAATTTCCAAAAGTTTGAGGATCTCCTTCTTTACTACATCCATCATGGGTGGATTCAATCTTCGTTGAGGTTGACAAGAAGATTTTTCTTGTGATGCATGCAGGTGGATGGGCTGATGCCCTTGATGTCTGTGATTGTCCAACCAATGGCTATTCAATATTCCTTGAGGACCTGTACCAATTTTTCTTCTTGCAATGTAGTCATTTCGTTAGAAATGATCACTGGCAATGTGTTGTCATCTCCAAAGGAATACGTATTTACGGTGATTATGGAGAGATGTGATTATGGAGAGGCTTCAAATATAGAATGGGGGCCTACAAAACAAAAGATAGAGGCTTTTCGTTAGAAACAGGCAAATCAACATATGAACCCTTACCTGCTTGTTGTGATTTTGGAAGAGTATTCAACATTGCAACAGTTTCTCGCAAGCTGGGACTCAAAGTTAATTCCCCACTCTCTTTCACCACATTCTTATGAATAGCAACCTCCAACTTTAAAAACGTCACATGCTAGGTCATCAATTACATCGATAGAATACACAGCATTATCATCAACATGAAACTTCATGGCATCATAGATATTAAATTTAATTATCTCACCATCAAATTCCATGGTTAGTGTACCACTATGGACATCAATTTTAGTTTTGGATGTTTTAAGAATGGTCTTCCTAACAAGATAGGGCTAGTTTGGTCACTGTTTTCCATATCAAGCACATAAAAGTCACCAGGAAAAACTAATTCATTAACTTGTACAAGAACATCCTCAACCACACCCTTTGGATATGCATTTGATCTATCAACTAATTGAATTACCACACCAATTTTAATTAAGGGGCCTAGTTTCAAAGAAGCATAAATGGAATATGGCATGACATTTATAGAAGCTCCTAAGTCTAACATGGCTTTCTCAAATTTGGTGTTACCTATCATGCAAGGGATATTAAACATACTCGGGTCCTTGCATTTTGTAGGAAGTTTCTTTTGAATGACTGCAGACACGTTTTCTCCAACTTTCACCTTTTCACACCCCTTCAGTTTCTACTTTCTCTTAATAGCATACAATTCTTTCAAAAATTTAGCATAACGGGACACTTGCTTAATAGCATCTAACAAGGGAATTTTTACCTTACATTTTTGAAAAGTTTCATAAAGTTCCATATTTGGATCATTTTTCTTAGATCCTACCAAAGCTTGAGGGAATGAGGCTACTGGTTTAAAATTAGAAAAGGGAAGAAACTTAAGTTTGGGTGTATCATCGTCAGTTGGGTCACTCTTTTCCACTGTGATGTCTTTCTCCTTTTCTTGTTCTGACGATGTAGGGATTTCATTTACTGGGATTTCCAATTCCTTGCCATTCCTCAATACAATTGCACTTGCATTCTCCCTTGGATTTACCACTGTTTGAGAAGGTAGCTTTCCTGAACTTTGTGATTCCAGCCGACTGACCGCGTTAGCCATTTGACCCATTTGATTCTCCAAACATTGAATGCTAGCCCCCATCTCCTGTTGAAATTGTAAAGTGTTAGTTGCAAAAGACTTAACAATAACTTCAATAGACATACCAGAGTCAGAAGATTGGCCCTGTTGTTGCCTAGTCGGATATGGCTGCTTATATTGTTGAAAGTTTGGGCGATTTTGAGTCACATGTTGATTTGTTTACGAATTTCCATAGCTAAGATTGGGGTGATCGAATATAGTGTTAAATTGTTGAGAGTTGGCTGCCATGTTTGCAATTAAGTTCATCGCTCCTTCGGGAGTTTTATCTACCAAAGCTCCTCCACTTGCAGCGTCAATCACACTCCTTTCTGGGGGTTGAAGACCTTCATAGAAGTATTGGATGAGAAGTTGCTCACTGATCTGATGATGGGGACAACTTGCACACAATTTCTTGAACCGCTCTCAATACTCATGTAGGGATTCCATATTATCTTGTCTTACACCATAGATTTCTTTCCTAATATTTGATGCCCTTGAAGCTAAAAAATATTTCTCCAAAAATAACCTCTTCATTCCATCCCATGTGGTAATGCTTCCCTATGGTAGATTATAGAGTCAATCCTTAGTCGAATTATTTAGAGAAAATGGAAAGGCCCTCAGCTTAATCTCTTTTTCAGTAATCCGCGTGGGTTTCATTCTTGTACAGACCACATAAAACTCCTTCAGATGTTTATGAGGATCTTCACATGTAAGACCATGAAAAGTTGGCAAAAGATGTATTAGCCCATATTTAAGCGCTCGAATGTAGTAGCAACATCTAAATTAGGAAAAGTTATGTATAGAGGTTGTTGATTCAATGTAGGGGCTGCAAGCTCCTTTAAAGTCCTATTTTTTGCTATGATATCTTCTCCTTCAAAATTAAAATCACTTGCAAATGGGATGTTGGGATTGAGATTGCTTTCTTCAAGATTCTGTCGAATGTCACTCCTTAACCTGCGCAATGTTCTTTCTAATTCTGGATCGTACTGCAAATCACCTTGATTAGAATATCGAGTTGCGGGCACGAACAAATAGAACAAATGAAAAATAAACTAGAAATAAGCTAGAGTAAGAAAAACAAATAAAATTCTATGCTAAAATTCCTAAAAACGATAAAAGCCTAAAAATTCTAGAAAATTACGATTTTTTTTCAAAAACGAAATAAATAACTAAAGAAGTACAAAAATAAATTAGCACAACTCCCTGCCAACGACGCCAAATTTTGGTATGTACTGTCACAGGCATCCAAAAGTAATACCTTAACCTCTAAAACTAATGTAGTGGTGGAAGTAAGGGTCGATCCCACGAAGGGTGTGTAATTCAATATTTCATACTCCGTACAAAGATTGGGGGGGTTTTCTATACAAACAATTGTAAATAACGCAATTAATAACAATGAAAATTAAATTAACGAAAACAATCAAAAGACTAGCCTTGGTCTAAGTCCACGTCCACCGTCGAAAATTCACAGTTGATCACAGATGCAAGGACAATTCAATTCATATTTCGAATATTCACCGTTGGAATAATTTTTCTATCTCTCCTTAATTTTAGTTAGTTAGAAACCAGCGTTCTAATTAACCCTAATTATTAAATAATCTCAGATCAACGCTCAAGATTCAATTTAATAACAGCTTTATATAATAGAGAAATTGATGAACTAGATAACACAAACACCAGCGGTTGCATTCAATCAATTTAAACATTCTTCTTAAAATTCAATAACATCTATCGTAGAAAATCATGAAATCCTAGTGCTTCACAAGTTAAATGAGTCAAACAATTACGAATTTGATATTTAACCTAGCGGTAGATTGTAACGAATAACAAACTAGTAGGCCTCCTAACAATTAAACATAACAATCATGAAAATAAGTGCAGTAGAATATTCAATACGCAAAATAAGAATTAAGCAATAAGAAAAACTATTTAGATCTCACAATATGTGGTTCTGATACAGCAATTTCCTTCGACCAAATGTGAAAGTTTAGTTACAATACATGATTCTAAGAGCAAATAATAAAGAATGAAGAGGGGAGGCGTTCTGTACGTTCTAGGGTTGCAAATCAAGTATTTATAATTGTTTCCATAGGTGTCGGAAGTCTTCTATGCGACCGCATAGTATAAAGTCATGCTATCGTATAGAACAAATAAATTCAACCCTTAAACTCTCAGTAATGGTCTATGCGGTCGCAAGAAATTAACACTATGCGACCGCATAGTGTTAGCAATTTCTCCGTCGGATAGCTTTTAGTATTTTGGTCATATCTTCCACTTTCGATATCCAATTGTAGTGATTCAAGATGCGTTAAAAAGCTAACTCAAAGGGATACAACTTTACTTCAGATATTATTTTCCAATTCTATCTTTTTCCATGTCAACAATGGGTCCCAACATGAGGTTGAAAATCGATGCATAACTTTTTCGATTGGAAATTGATGTGTGATCATACTTTGACAATATTTCATCCCTTTGATGTCTTATTTCATTTAATTGACTCCTAACACTCTCAAATCTTCATGTGAGGTTCGACACAAATTTTATGTATTTGCACGTTAGTTCTTGAACTTTCATTTCCTTTTACTTTGCTCATTTTTCACCTATTTCTTCCAAATTACGCAATCTCCATTAAATTGCCTCCTAAATCAAAATATGAACGTGATGAGTACATTTTGGCATACAATAATCATACGAGTGCATAAAATAAGGAGAGAAAAATATACATTTTACATTCCTATCCCTCTATTGGACTTGTTGAGGACGAACAAATTGAGATTGAAGGTGGTGAACATGACTTTGTAGGTGATGTAGTTGATCCTCTAAGTGATTATCAACTTGCTCGTGATAGAACTAGGAGAGAGATTAGGGAACCTATTAGAATGGGTGATTATCAATCCTTTGCTATTTTGTCATATCACGATTTAGCCTTTAAGAAGCCTAAATCTTATGAGGAGGCTTTAGGTTGTCAACAATCTAACGAGTGGCTAGGTGCTATGGAAGAAGAGATGAAGTCCCTTGTGAAGAATAATACTTGGAAATTAGTTCCTAAACCTAAGGAAAAGTCTTTGGTAGGCTGTAAGTGGGTTTATAGTATTAATGAGGGTAGTTCTTCTAAAGAGCCTCTTAGGTTTAAAGCTAGACTTGTTGCAAAGGGGCTTACACAAAAACCTGGTATTGATTATAATGAAATTTTCTCTCCTACTGTGAAATACACTACTATAAGAGTCATGCTTTCTTTGGTTGCACAATATGATTTATAACTTGAACAAATGGATGTTAAAACTGCCTTCTTGCATGGTGACTTGGATAAAATGATTTATATGATTCAACCTCAAGGTTTTGTTGATTCTAAAAAGCCTAATCATGTTCGTTTGCTAAATAGATCTTTGTATGGTTTGAAATAATCACCTAGGCAATGGTATATTAGATTTGACAATTATGTGTCTTCTATTGGCTTTGTGAGAAGTGTCTTCGATCATTGTCTTTATTTTAAAAGAAATGATAAGAATGATGTAATTGTTTACTTACTTTTGTATGTTGATGATATGATGTTGATTATGATATGATGTTGATTGGACATAAAATGAGTGATATAAATGACATTAAAAAGGCTTTAAGTGCTGAATTTGAAATGAAAGACTTAGGGCATGCTAGGAGGATTTTATTGACTACGGTAATTCAACATAGGATAGTTGTGCATGTGAATTCATCTGGATTAATTAATAACTATAACTTGTTGCAATTATTAATTTGTAAATTTAAATTCTGCATGAACACATATTCAACCCCCTCTAGATGTTTGGTATTACAGCCTTATTTAGATTCCTAACCCAGATTTAAGCTAGATGAGTCAGTCGCTTTTCGTGCCTTCGTTTTTTTTAATGGAAACAATTATACATATTAGAATGTTTGAATGAGAGCATTTCTTAAGTCTCTAGATGAGCGAATTTGGTTTAGTGTGCAAAATGGTTTGACCACCCCTTCCTCTATTGTTTCAAGTATAGTTACCCCCATTAGCATTTTTCTTTGGACCAAGGATGAACTAACTGAGTGCAATTGAAATAGTAAATGGCTTCATACCTTGTTTTTGGTTGTGTCTGCTAAAAAGTTTAGGAGAGTGTCGATGTGTGAAATCGTGAATGAGGTTTGGGATATTTTAGAGACCACATACGAGGGAACTAAAACCGTTAAAAACTCGAAGCTATAGATGTTGACCTCTAGGTTTGAAGAAATTAGAATGGGGGACAATGAATCGTTCGATGAATTCTATGTAAAGCTAATTGACATAGTGAACTCAAGTTTCAATCTGGGTGAAAAGATCTCTGATTCCAAAATAGTTCGAAAAGTCCTTAGATTAGACTTAAGATTACAGCTATTGAAGAGAATAAGGATAGATACTGTTAAGATAGAGGAACTTGTAGGATTGCTTCAAACCTATGAACTAACCATATCTCAACCGAAGAAGGTTAAATCTATAGCCTTGAATAGTGTTGGGAAAGATGAGTGTGAGTCTACTGACATTGAGACTCTTAGGGATGATGAGATAGCTTATTTTGTAAATAAATTCCAAAAGGCATTTAGGAATAGAAGAAAACCCCAAGAGAGGAATCAGTGTGTTAGATGTCATGAGTGTTAGGGTTTCGGTCACTATAGAAATGAATGTCATAGCTTTAAGAAGAACTTAAATAAAGGAAAGGTTAAGGCATTGACATTGTCTCTAACTGATGATGAATCCAACTCAAGTTTTCAGAGTGATACCTCTAGCAGTGAGGATGAAAGGAACTTTATGGTATTTACGTCCGCAGTTAAGAATGAATCTGACAAGGATAGTGAGAAGATAGAAAATATTAAACATAGTGAGAATTCTGAGGAAGACTCTGAGGATGAGACAGCCAATCGTGAGGCATACCGACAGTTATATGGTGAAAGTCTTAAGAGAAAGAAGGTCAATAAAGCCATATTGAAAAAGGTTAATGAACTTGAGATTGAGAGAGAGAAACTCATAGCTAATCTTCAAGGTTCTACAAAAAATCTGAGTGAGTTGAGACTTGTCAATGATAACGTAGAAACTAAGGTTAAAACCTTAACAAACGAAGTAGAAAAATCTAAGACTCACCTTCATTCATTCTTAAATAGTTCTCAGAAGGTTGATAATCTATTGGGGATGAACAAACCAGCAAGGAATAGGCAAGGTCTAGGATTTGTTCAAACTAATAACAACACCGCTAGTACAGCCAAAACCACATTTGTCTCTGCCACTCAAATGTGAATTACCCGCTATCTCAAATGTGTTTTATGTGAAAGGCTTAAAGTCCAACTTATTAACCATTAATCAAATGTGTGATGCTGATTTTGAGGTTAGTTTTGTCCAGAAAATGTGTACTGTGTATGATTCTACTAGTAATGTTGTTCTCGAAGGTGTAAGAACTTCTGACAATTGTTATAAAGTTATTCCTAATTCTAATTGCGTGTAGCAGTGCCAAGATTGATGTGACTAAACTGTGGCATCAAAGACATGGTCATATGAATTATAAGAGTTTGTCTAAGTTAGCTAAAAAGGAACTTATCATTGATTTACCTAAGATTGAAAATATTGAAACTATTATATGTGGACCGTGTCAACAAGGTAAACAGCTTAGAGTAAATCATAAACAAACTTCTAACATCTTGACAAACAAACCTTTAGAATTACTCCATATGGACTTAATGAGACTATTTAGGACCGAGAGTCTTGGAGGTAAACATTATATTTTGGTTTTGGTAGATGATTTTTCTCGGTATACATGGATTGAGTTGTTGAGAGAAAAATCTGAGGTGTTCAGTCTTGTCATATCCTTATGTGCAAAAAGCTTAGAAATGAGAAAGACTTCACCATAACTAGAATTCATAGTGATCGTGAGAAAGATTTTGAAAACTCTAATCTTGAGAACTTCTTCATGGAGGGGGGAATCCAGCATGATTTCTCTTTGTCGATCACTCCACAACAAAATGGAATAGTTGAGAGGAAAAATCGTGTGTTTTGAGAAATGGCTAGAACCATGCTTCATAGTAAGGGACTAGTTATGCATTTCTGGGGTGAAGTCATTAACATTGCGTGTCACATAGTGAACATGGTTTACCTTAGACCTAAAACTGATAAGACTCCGTACGAGATCTGGAAGGGCAAAAGCTCTAATGTCAAATACTTTTGTGTGTTTGGCAGCAAGTACTATATTTTAAGAGATATAGAAAATTTAGGCAAGATTGATCGGACATACACAATTAAAGTGTCCAGTGCAAGTGACAGTAGCTGATCGGAGAAGAAGAATAAATATGAGAAAGCGAAAGAGATGACCAAATCAGCGGGGCCCACAACTTGTATTGTTGAAGTTAAAGAACCATCTGATCATCAGGGCATTGTTTTAAGGCAAGTTGGTATAATGCAAGTTGAACTACATATGTATATAAGAGAGAATTGGTAAGTAGAGAATGATTAATGGAGATTAATGGGGTTCAACTACTTAATTAATAAGATTAATACATGGCACCATTCTCAATTGTTTGCTGGTGAGGGTGGTGGCTGATTGACTTTAGACCGATGATGAGCCAATGGAGTAGATTTGATGCAACTACAACTTTTGGCTTAGGTTACAACTGGTTGTACTTTTGACCTTTATTTATAATTAGATAAATTAATTTTGGGAAAGATGATGAAGTGGAGTGGGGCAAAAATAAAGTTTTAAAGGTTTTGAATTGTAGGTGGTATATAAAAAAATTGGGTATAATTTGTAAAAGAATAAAAAGTTTGGATACTAAAATTGTAATTATTACTTTTAAATTTTGACATGTTTAATGTTTTTAATGAAAATCTGATGGCAAGGAGGTTTTTCTCACAAAATATTTCAAATAGGGGATTTTCTGTGATTTCAATAGGTATGAGGTATATCTCAAATAGAAACGTTTCGGCGGGGGGGGGGGGGGGGTTCTACTACTAATCCCAATTTGTACCATTTGGTAGACCCAAAAATTATCTCCAATCAATATTCTTTGGTCCACAGTACACATCATCTAAACTATGTCATTCCCCCCAAGTAAGAAAATATATAGCGGAAGAAACGCTAAAAAATAAAAAATATATATATATATAAAAAGTTAGGTTAACTAAAATATTCTCATTTTTTTCAAGCGAATATAAATTTTCCTATTTTTACCCTGAGTTATGCTTCATGTACAATTAGTTTGATAGAAAAAAAATTGATAGATGATGAGGTGGCATGCATTTTGACCCTTGATTTGACAAAATGCACGTCACCTCATCACTTGTGAGCAAAGGTGTAAACATCATCTCTATAAGTAGCTTAATTGTTTTACCCTATACCCAAACTAATTCCCCGTCCATTTTGATTTTCAAAACATTAGTTTTTATCAAACATAATGATAATAACAGTGCACTTCAAGATTTTTCAACTTAACATTTCCAATAATTTAGCAAATGAAGTGCATGGAATAAAAATAAAACGGAAAATAAAATTTTAATTACTAATTTAGAGTAAAGAAAAAGTTGAGTGGTCGAAAATGAAACACGGCTATAAATTGACTAACAAGCGTTTTTAATTCATTATGGTAGGATGTGGCGTTAGCATCGTCGCTATTGAGGCCAACCTCTTTCTTTATGGAAGATTTGTCAAATATGAGCCCATTGACAAATGAAAGCTTTGGATATGTAAAGCGTGCTTACATCATAATCGACTAAGATGCAAACATGAACAAGAATTCCAACGCTGGCAAATTGAAAATAGTGGAGCGGCAATAGTGAAAGACATAAATTGTGACCACATGGCAATGATCTCAAATCCCCAAACACTTTGCCAATATTTATTGGATATAGCATAATAAATTTATAAAGAATGTTTTTTTTCCTTGAGCTATTGAGAAATAATGTACTCTTTTATGGTACTAGTCGGAAATGTTCAATCAATAATAGAAACGTTCAAGTAGAACGTTAAAAGACAGTCATAAATGTTGTCAAAATTGCAATAAAGTACTATTGTATTTTTTGCTTTAATTTTTAAACTTCTTGGTCGTTTATGATATATGATGGTAATTCATGAAAGTAATATGGATGTTTCAAATTTGTTTGTTTAGATAATTTTATATTGTAGAATTCATCAAGCGCAAAGTGCAAAACAACAATGAAATAAGATATTTAAATCGAAGTTGGAGCGACAAAATCTCCAACAAGGAAAAATCTCATTGGCTTCCAAACTAAAAGAAAATATTAAAAAAATATATATATATATCTGTTAGGGAACTAAAAATTCAATTATAAATTGCAATTACTAAATAATTACCCACATGTTAAAATTTGAATCAACAATTAAAATAGACTTATAAGAGACTTTTTTCTCGATTACTTTTTGGAATGGAGTCCAAGACTTCCATTCTTAGCTCCTGTAATTGGTAGAGATGAAAATCAAAATTTTAGCAACTTTTTATAAAAATTGATGGAACGTATGGTTGAAAAGTTATGGATCCAATTAAATGTGTAATTAAAATTAATTGTTGATTTTGACTTAAATTTTAAATAAAAAATTTAGTTGTACCAAACAAGAGCTTAACCTTCGTTTTATTTTTGGAATGCAATCAAATCCCTTGGTCATGTGCTAAAGATAAACCAGCAGTTTATATGCTATCGTCAAATAAAAATAAATAAAAAAAATGTAATTCATCTTAGCCACCAATGAATGTTCAAAAGCTCAATTCAGCTTTTAAAATATGATATGAACTTGAAGAAAAAAATTAGGAAACTTATAGACCTAATTTTTGGAATCTGCAAGGATATCTACGAAAATCATTGACAAATCTAGTGACCCAACCAATTAATTCTAAATCGCAACTTCTACTCCTCGAATGGTGGATGATTCTTTTTACACTCCTAGTTGGAACATAATGAAAACTTCTCGAATGTTGGATGATTCCTTTTCTACTTCTAGTCTAAAGAAAAATAAATGACCAAAATCAAATCTTCTAGAAGGTTGGATGATTCCATTTACTCCTCTATAGTTTGAAAAAAATAAATAAACAAACGACCATAATGAAAACTTCTCGTTGGCTTGAATACCCTGTCCCACCTAACCAAACTCCACTGTAGAAATACAAAATAATAATAATAATAATTGTCCTTTTGAGGTGGTCGTATTCAATGAGGGAGAAAAAGAGAAGTTCAATAATACAATAATTATACAAAAGATATCCTAATCAAAATAAGATAGTATGTAATATTTACAAATGGAAGAAACGTACAGGCATTATTTTATCGTGTCTCGCATGATAAGTAAAGCATTTTACTTATTTCAAATAAGCGATGATAATAAGCAAAAAAAAAAAAAAAAGTTGAGCAAAATTTTTCTACCATGGAGATTGCTTTATTTACTTGAGAGCAACCCAAAACAGATAGTGTTTGTTTCATAGATATTTTATGAGCAATCGATCTTATGAAATGAGCAGATAAAATCAATGGATCCTACAAAATATGTGGTTAAAATCGATATTTTAACAACTTGTAACTTTGAAAAAGCATTCCCAAATATCAAATATGTGAAAAGTTTAAAAATTTTACACGTGATGACCCCAACTTATTAAGTATGCGTAAAAATATTTCCAACCTTATATTGTTGACGGTTAAAATTTTCGGACTTTCAGTTTTATAGCATTAAGTAGTAAAAAATTGTTTTTCAAAGCTAAAACGAGTAAATATAAAGAGTTGAATAATATATTGAAAGATAGAAAGAAAAATGAAAACGAAAAATTTAAATAAAAAAAAATTGCATCCCCAAACTATGTCCCAAAACAAAAATTCTCACTTGTCTAATTCGAATAGAAAATCTCTCTACCTTGTCACGCTTTTGAGGTTTCGTTCACAGTGCTTCCAAGTATACCCCCTTTCCCTACTCACAATTCAATCTCCCAACCCACCAGATTTTTTATTTTTATATAAGTTTACATCATAAACTAATAAAATTTAGGCCTTCATTTATTGACAATAAAGTTGGTGCAAACTAGAGTGAAGGTTGTTTATTTTGGCTTTGGAGATTGAATTTCAAATAAGGATGACAATATGGTGGAGATTCCAGAGTAGTCAAGAAGAGTGGAGGTGATAGTGCTGCCCCAATTAATAAAATTATTATTATTATTATATTTAATATAAAATGGTATATTATAAAAAGCAAAAACCATACTAATGATCTAAACTTTAGAAGCTACAAATAAAAATATAAGGGCTATGCTAGACTACCAGAAGAATTTTGCCAGAAGTCTACCAGATACTCACAAAGTCTTTAAATAATATAAAATTGATTTCTATAAAAGTACTATCTTACCCTTTCTATCTTATAATTCTTTTATTTGGATCATAAGTTCTTAAAGTTAATCATGGGATTCTTAACTTTTAATATCTTCTTTTTCTCCTTGATTAATTAATCAGGATCAATATGTAATTTTTTTAATCTTTCAAATTGTTCTAAATATTCTCTATATTTTGATAATTTTTCAAAAGTTCTAGGTTGATCTTTTTCAGTTATATATCCAAAAACTATTCCTTCTGAAACTTCTTCTCCTATGTCTTTGTATTTTCTAATAACATCTTCAATTTTCTTTATTTCTTTGCTAATTTCTACAGGATCAAATCCTATATTATGTTTACAAGCATAATCTATTTCAGAATATATTTCTTTAAGCTTTTCTTGTCCAATAGGAACTATATCTTCAGATTTCTCAACTATACTTAATAAAAATGAAATATCTTTATCATCTAAATATAATCTAAGACAATCACTATTAGATGTGGATGCTTGTGAAGTGTTCATAAAGATTAATATTTAAAACATAAGCATATAAAGCATGTAAGTGACTTTACAGTAATCAATGGAAATAAACAGGTTTTCCCTCCAGCATGTTCTTATAGTAGCTTTGCATGTATTCAATCATTCTTCTGAATCAGATGAACATTTAAAATTTTTTTTTTTTAATCATTTGGGTCCACAACTGCTTCCGCAAAAGGTTTTTCAATTAAGGTTGCATTTCTCACTCTAGAGAACTAGCCGTGTTGCCACAGACGCTATCTCACAGTATCCATAGTCTCTGTTTTCACCTCTATTCAAACTCTTTTCAGAACAAGTTCTTACTTAGAACAAGATTTTAAAAGATAACTCACACACAAGGTGCTACAAATTTTTGTTAGAGATCTGCCCTTTTCCCCTAAAACATTCATCAAAGACGGGTACTTTGGCATGGCTAACATCCATTCAAAAACAATATTTTGAAAATCTTTTAAAATCTTTATTTGTACTGCCAAGGAATCATGAGAAACTTAACGAAATCCTTTTAAAGAAGCTTTGCTAAACAATAATAAACTTCATCTTTATATTCATAAGACTGAAATAATACATGCTTGCTTACTATATTTACATACCTTTGGTACTCACCTTATGAAGTTTAGAACTCCATAAGTGATTACCTTATTACAAGCTTTCCTATCTTCAAAGCTTATCTAATTTATTTTTTCTGAATACAAGTGGTGTATACAGATATTAGAGATAGATCTGTGATGACAAGGATTCGAGATCTTCTCCTTTTTTTTTCCTCCTCCTCTTCTCCTCTCTTTCCTTTCTTATATAGAGGATTTTTCTTCAAGTGGTTAGGAACCTTATCTTCATAGCTGTCCTCCTTTATTTCTTTGTCTGCCATCTTCTTTTGTTTGGTAGCAAAGCTGTCCTTCTTTTGAGCTGGTAAGTTGGTGAAGAGTCATTGTCATACCAAATTTTCTTATCTTCAACAGCTACTTTGCTTCTTTTTTCTTTAGTAGTTGGTGGGGAGTTAAAATCTCAGCTACTTTCTTGTATTATCTTCTATTTTTTAGTGACCACAGTTTTTCTTTAATAAAGAAACTTTATTAAAGTAGTGATAAAGGGTCACTATCTTATCTCAATTATTTCTCCATTCTTGATTCAAAGAATTCTGAAGGGAATTCTTCATCATCGAGTGAGACTTGACTCATATCTTCTACTACACAATGTACACAATGGTGATCACTGTAATCCCAAAGTAATTTGCATAGTTCTTTCTCCATCTTCTCAGATCCACTAACTTGATTAGAGATTATTTTGGATAATAAATGATCAAGATAACAGATATCTTCCTCTTTTGTCTCTATTCTGGCATTAGAGTAGATTACATGTTCCTCAGATGGATAAACCCATATTTTTTCTTTCTCAGTGATTAACTGAGTTAGATGTTCAAATATTTCTTTGTATCCTTTGGCTCTTCTATATGGCATCATGTTAATGATATCTTGATAACCATTTTTAACAACCTTTTGACTGGTTGGTAAAAAATGTTGGTTTGTGAGCCCCAATTTGATAACATGGAATGCTGGCTGCATATATTGAAGATCTGGATCCCATTCCATTGTTGCAGAGTAGAATCTGATGTATATGTTTGTAGTTTTGACAACTTCAGTATATCTTTTAATGGCCTTCTTGACGTCGGCTGGAAGTTGGGCTATCTCCTTGAGATCTTTGCTAGGATATATACATAGTATATTTCCTAATTCAAAACAGTTTTTCACCCAGTTGGCTGGAGCTTCTGGATAAAAATTTATCTTGTTGTATCTTCCATAGTGGAGAGTCTTCATCCACTTTCCCACTTCAAGATACCAATCGGATAGTATATTGAAAACAACAATAAAGAAAATTATTTCTTCATAGTTATCCTTTTTGGATATCTTTGTCACATGACATATCTTGACAATTTCTTTTGGATCAATTTTTTCAATATCTAGCTTAGGTAAAGTATGGCTCTGTGAAGAGCTACCTTTGCTATTTTTGATATCTTGGATACTAGTAATAGGTTCAAATTTTCCCTGTGAAGGGGTTCCTATTACCTTCTTTGCTTTCCCTTTATCCTCGGGTAGAGCGCTAGTATTCACAAGTCCCTGTGAAGGGATACTAGACTTGGTACAAGTTACTTCTGCCTCAAGGGCTATATTTTTGTCTCGAAGACTATCTTGTATATTTTGAATTTGAGCTTCCAAATAGGAAACCTTTATTTCAAGTATTTGGACTTTCGTCCTTAGTTGATCTAGCTCCATCCCTGCTAAGATAATCAGGAAGAAAGTTAGCCTTTCCTTTTATATGCTCAACATCAAATTTGAAGTAAGAAAACCAAATTTGAATTCTAATAATATATCTATTGGCAATAGATGGATCAACACTATTTTTCAAAAATGCTTTAACTTGAGTATTATCAGTTCTAATTAAGAACTTTTTTGGTAATAGATAATTTTCATATTTCTGTACTCCTCGCTTTACAGCAATGAGTTCTTTTCTATTCATTTCATACCTTGTTTCAACTTCTTTGAATGTTCCTGATGTATAACCTGCAAGTATTTCAGGACAAGAACAATCCTTTGTATATTTATATTCTTTGTGATTCTTTTTAACCTTTAATACTGCACCCCAGTAATTATCTGATGCGTCAGTTTCAAAGATAAAGAAATCTTCTTCTTGTGGAATTACAAGTTTGGGCAAAACCCTTAATTCCTCTTTTACTTTTCTTATATTTTCACAATCTTGTTCTTCCCAAGACCACATTACATTCTTTCTTAATTTTGGGAGAAAATAATTTTTTAATCTGGCACAATTTTCAATAAATCCTTCAGCATAATTTAATATACCTAGGAAGCTTTGTAACTGTTTTTTATCTCTGATTTCTTCAGAAAATTCTTGAAGTTTTTCACCAATATGAGATTGCAATTGCAATTCTCCTTCTTTAATAAATAATCCTAAGAACTCTATTTCTGTTTTGGCTATCTGTGCTTTCTTTTGAGAAAGTGTGATACCATATTTTTTCATAACATAACAAAATTTCTCAAGATGTTCAATATGTTCATTTATATTATTTGAATGAATCAGTAAATCATCAACGTAAGCAATACAGAAGTGAGTAATTGGTTTGATTACCTCATCCATTCTTCTTTGAAATATCTGTGGTGCATTTTTCAACCCAAATGGCATTACATTCCATTCATATTGTCCTAAAGGACTAGGAGTACTAAATGCAGTCAATGGTTTACTTTCTTCTGTAAGCATGATTTGCCAAAAACCTGACTTACAATCAAATTTTGAAAATATTTTCTTGTTTTGTACTTGTTTAATAAGGGTGTCCTTATTAGGCAAGTAATATCCATCAAATTTTGTAACTTCATTTAACTTCTTATAGTTTATCACCATTCTAGCTTTTCCTCTTTTTATCTCGCTATGTTTTCTTACCATAAAGGCTGGACTACTGTGTGGGCTTTTACTAGACCTAATCAATTTAGCTTCTAGTAATTCTTTTATCTGATCCTTAAATTCCTTTTGATCTTCCACACTATATTTCATTGGTTTGACTCTAACTATAGTGTCTGGATTAATTAGTTCTATTTTTGCTTTTACTTTATCTGTGTTCCATTTTTCTAATGGATTTTCAGAATATGTTTCAGAAATTTCTTTTTTCAATTTTTCTAACTTGTTTTCTGTTGTCATTTTCAAAACTGTAACTGGTTTAATCTTTTCTGTATTCCAACATCCACCACGCTATCATATCAACAAATACTTCTCCAAAAGATATTAGAAATGGTACTTGTGTAGCATATTTACTATATATTACTTTATTTCCTCCTGCTGTTGTAGCAGTGACAATCTTTTTTGAATCATATTTCCAGTATTCATTTGGTAATACATTTGGTAAACACAAACTTATTGTGCTTCCTGTGTCTAGATAAGCATGAAATTTAATTCTACAGTTTCTTTTTATATTGAGTGTAATTTCAATATATGGGCTCATGGGATTAGTATTAATTATTCTTTCCATGATAACAATGTTTTCATATTTTCATCTATTCTTGATATGATGATTGGATTATCATCAATTGTTATTTTTAAATATCCTTGACAAATTTTATAGGGACTAAATTTTTCAAGGAAGTTCATTCCTAATAGTATAGGTGAACTTTTGATTCCATATGATTCATCTTTATATAAAATTATTTCTTTTTTATGTTCTTTCTGATCCTCTCCTACAAATATAAGGGGGAACTTAACATATTTTTTAATTTCAAGATTATTTCCCAAATAATCTTTAAATATATAAGGTTCTGTTAATTCAAAATCTAGTAAATGGCTAACAAATTTAGCATTTACATGACTTTGTTCTGCTCCAGTATCTATAAGGACAAGAAGATTTTTCTTGTATCCTTCTTGGTTAACATATCTTGTTTTGATATAGTATTGTGAATTTGTCGGCTCAGCAATACTGAGTTTTTTAACTTGACTTATCTTAAGATCTTGTCTGGAGGGAAATCTTGCAATAAGATCATCTCCTACTAAACTCACACTATTTCTCCTTATCAATTTTCCTTCAGAATTAATTTCTCTTGCTTGCTTATGAAAATCAAGCATTATTTGTTGAGGTATTGTTACTTCATGTTCTTGGTATTTTCTAGGAGGTATATATTGGGCCAACTCCTCAAAATCTTTATGTATGATAATATTATCAGTTATTTTCCTTAAATTGTTATGGTGGCTAGTACTAAAAGCAAATATTGATTTTATGCTTATACTTATAGCCTTACTTTTCCTTAACATTTTCAGGTTTCCAATCCTATAATATAGATTGAAACTTTGGTCAATATTTTCATCAATCAGTGAAACCGCATAATTTGGTTTTACTGTGAATATTATCTTTTGATAGACTAGATTTCCTACAATAGTTCCTAGTAGAGCATCTACAGGATCTTGTAAGATTCTGTTGTCCATGCAATATATTTCAATTGGTATATTCATACCTTCTCTAAAGAATCCTTTAACCATTATTTGGATTCCTCCTATCTCAATACATTTTAGTTTACTTCTTACATTTTCTGGAATTTTAGATAACTTTTGTCTTACCCATTCTTTTGTAATTATAGGAATTCTTGCTTTTCCCATTGTATCTTCTATGTTAACAGATATCTCTTTGTAATTCATACTTACAATTGTTTTATTTATTCTTGGTAGTATTCCTAAGAATTCTTGGTGGAATACATCTTTTTCTTGTAAATCTAATATTTTCTTTGTTATTCCTTTGTACTTTCTAACATCAAAGGTAATTTCTTGATTTATACCTTCTACTGAATCTTCAACTTCCTCAGTTGTTTCTACTTCTATTTCATGATCTATTTCTTGTATTTCTTGATTCATATATACTATCTCTTCAGAGTCTTCTTCTGAAGATGATGAATCTAATTCATAAATGCTACTTCATTCACTACTTAATTCTTCAGAGTTTTCAATTGGTTCTATATCACTGTCATTTTGAAATTCTTCATAGGTTCTAAGAGTTTTTATATTTTGTTTATCTTTCTTCTTAGGACATTGAGGAGCAATATGTCCTTCTTCATTGCAAATAAAGCATCTACATTTTTTGATATATTTAGATTTGGGCTTCTTAGTCCAATCTCTTTTCTTAAAATATTTTTTATGAGGTTTAAAAATCTTTTCTTAAACTTCTTATATTTTTTGAACTTTCTCTTGTATTTCTTATATGGTTTATATTTCTTTTTATAACAACCAAATTGTTCAATTTGTCCAATATCTTTGTAGCAACATAGGGAGTTTTTTCTCATTTTATATGCTTTCTTATTTTCTAAGGCTTCTCTACACCATATTCCTATCATTCTTTTTGTAAATTCAATCCTACATCCTAAACTATCTTTATTAACTCCATCCTCTTCTCCAAGAGGTAACAGTTTTTCATATTCTTTTAATAATTTCATTCCCCATGGAAATGGTAATTTCATAAAATAAGACCTTAATATAGGTTTATTTTCTTGATAATTTCCTTGGTTTAATATATAATATATTTCTTCGAACTTGCATGTGTATTTCTCTAGTTCACACATATCACATATCTTTAAATTTTCCATAGCTATCATTCCTTCATTATATTCTTCTTGTTTTCTAGTTTCTTCATCTATTGTGAATCTATTTCCTAAGAATTCTGTTCTCAGGATTCTTTCCATTCTTTTAAGAATTTCTTGTATATTTTGTTCATTTAAAGCGTTCCTATTATCTATTGTTTCAGTTGTATTTTCTCCATATTTAATATTCCTTTTTATATTTTCTGGTAGCTTTCTCCACCAGTCAGATGCAATTCCTCTAAAAGTATGTTCTATAAATCCAAAGGCTGTATATGTTTCCCATTTGTTAAATTGTATAGCTAGGTCTGTACTTTTTATCCATGTTTCAATGGCCTTATTTTTATCTACACAATCTAGATCTAACCATATTCCAGTTGTATGGATTGGTTCATTGTAAGATTTCATTGGGTTTATTTCTTTAATGGATTGTTTTCTTATATTTCCAGTGTATCTTTTCTGTGTTTTCCTATATTGGTTAATACCTTCCTCATTTGGTATTGGTATACCATAAGGATAGTTTTCATATTCTTCATCACTACTGAACTCTATTTTTATATTTTGACTAGTTGATGGATTAGTATTCATTTTTGTATTTTCCATTTTTTCAGTTAATTCTTCTAACTGTTTTTTATATTCTTCATATTCTTCACCAGTAGATTCTAAGAATTTTTGTTCTAATTCTTCTACTTCTGTTATCATATATTGTTTTATTTCATGATTTTTCCCTTTATCTTTTCCTATTATTCTAAAATCTTGGGGTGGATTAATTATAATCCTATCTTTTCCTTCTAGTTTTTTATCTAGAAGAGCATTTCCTATTTGTAAATTATATTCAAGATTTTCTAATCTTTTATGGATATCCTCGAAACATTCATTTGTACTGTTTTTAGGTAAGTAAGGATAACTGGGTTTCTTTTCTACTTTTCTCAAAAATTCTTCAATTATGTTTTCTTCATCAACTATATTCATCATGACTTTTGGTTCATAATATTTAGTTTCGTAATATATTTCAGGCTCATACATATTTTTACAATAAAATTCAACATCTTCTTTCTCAAATTCTATCATTATTTTTTGATATAAATATTCATCTCTTATATATCCGGATATTAGTTTTTCTAATATTTGTTTTCTTGTTTTTATTGGTAACTCTTTTGTTATAATTAATATTAATATTTTTAATTCCTTAGGTAGAGGTTCTAACATATAACTTAAACCATCTTTTTCTCTTAGTATATAGTACCAATTATTTTTAATTATTTCAATTTCCATGACCTAACATGGCTCTGATACCAATTATACCAGAGTGCGCAGATCGCACTCACTACCGTCCGGGTTTACGGAAGCGGCCCTGACTTGACAATAGTATAACGATACCTATCTGAGTCCTTGACCATATCCTGTAGAGGGCCAAGCCGGGGGCGGAGAGTCAGTAATTACTACTTTTCCCTATAGAGTTCCTCCCGGATACCAATTTACCGGAGTGCGCAGAGTCAGCGGAATAAATTTTGCACTCATAAATATTTTAGGGGCTAACTTGGCGTTTTTATATACTTATGATGGCTTCTAGTTGTAAATTATGGATGGAGGGTATTTTTGGAAATTAATATTTCTGGAAAGTTTCTGTAATTGATTTTTTTGTACATATATCTTTTTTCAAAATATAAAGTCCATTATCTATTTAATAATAAGTTGGTCAACCATTCACTTTTCTTCAAAGTTTTCACTTAAATATACCAATGTGGGATCGTTTTTATGCCTTTATTATTGCAATATTGGATAATCTATCTATCACTTTCATTAGAGAATGAAGATCAACAAAGAGTAATTTTTATATTTTACTTTACAATTTTTTAGTAATATTTTTTAGTTTAATTCAACTTATGTATTAATAGAATATAATTGACGTTTTAAATACCACACATGGATTACTGGGCATGCGAGTTTGATGCAACCCATTTGATATCTTCGTATGCGAGAATCGAAAAATTCGATTTCGCATTGTTCACAAAATTTTGGGTCTTCTTTTTCATTTCCGGTTACTCGATAATTTCCACAAGCACCAATTCCGCCTTTCACAGGCCCAAAAGTTCTTTCACAAAATAATCCATCTTTTTAAGGTTTATTGGTTTTGTAATGAAAAGTATAGGGTTTTGTCACCTCTCCAACGATCTCTCTGTTAAGCACAATTTTAGTGGCCTAAGCAATTGTAGAGGAGTAACTAATCCAATTCGTAGCTGTTGATATTTATACCGATCGATCATAGAAGAAATTTTTTGATTCATCCTGATTAAGCTTTCTTCCTATTAATCTAGAAGTTTGTCTCATATACAAGGAAATTATTAGTCATTATCCTTCATAACATTAAATTTATCTTAACCTTTAAAATTCGATTTTCAGTCCCAACCTTTAGTTTCATTTTCATACTATAGATTTTTAACATAGTTTCATTAACTTTAATGTTAAATGTCCTAACTAATTATTTGATTGCTAAAGTTGACAAATCTATTGTAAAATTTACGTAGTTCGACCCTAACAATACCTATAGGGGGTGAATAGGTATATTATACGAAAATAAAATTATTAATTAATTAGTAACATGTCACCAGTTATCTCTAGATGATTAAGCATGCAAATCAATTTAACCTATGTTTAAATACCAGAGTTAATATAATCAATAAAGAAATCAGTAAAAATACACAGTATGATCACGGAGAAACCCAACTAGGAAAAACTCCGGGCACTTTGTTAGTCAATCTACTATAAACGATTCAGAACTTATAGTCTACCAGATTAGACGACGACACATACTATCTGATCTCCAAACTGAAGTTCTTCACCAACTGGAACTCCAGTCAACTTCCCTCGATCTTCAACAACTCTGACAGATGTGGAGGAAAGAACGGTTTGGTATTTAGATTATGAAAGTGATGTTTTTCTCACCAACCCAATCTCATAGGATGAAGGTTAAAAGAAGGAATATGTAGGATTTCTCTCTAATGAAGCTCTCTCAATGATCAACCTTCTCAAATCACGTTCAGATATGTTTGTTTTGGTATTTATAGGTAGGTTAGGAAAGTAATGAGTCGGGGAAAAAGCTTTTAAATCGCGAAATAATTTTTTTCTGAACAACACTGTCGCTCGAGCGAGGGCTCAGCGACAGTCGAGCGACATGCTGTCGCTCGAGTTAAGGTAGGACGACAGTCAAGCGACGGAGGTTCTGTTTTTTACGCTTGAGTCAATCCATTGAGACAGTCTAGCGAAAATCCACGCCGTATTTTAATTTTTTTGCCATACTCGAACCTTAGACCTAAAAAACCTATTTTCATATAATTACACATTACTCCTTGACATTTTATAACATTTACAATTAAGTTCCTTTTGTTTACATAATTGCTAATTACATAATTAAAAGTCTAACAAACTCCCCCTTTGGTATTCTGTGACAAACTTACTAACTAAAGTCAAGGCATTAATCAAATATGAATTACATACTCAAAAAAACATATGACACAACTAACTGACTTGAATGAATTCTACATTTCAATCAACACCTATTTCCTGAAATAGACAACTCAACACCCAGTGTAAAATGTGTGGAAAATGGTATAAGTAAAGCAGTTCAAATTGTTTATAGAATATAGACAATCTACAAAACATATAGTATTATTCAGTTTCAATCATGCATGCTAAATCAAGACATAGTACCAATGCAACCCATCATACCACAATACTACTAAAACATCAAACTTAATTTAGCAGAACTGAAATTAAAATGTAAAATGCATTTGAGTCAAAAATCTCATATATATATATATACTCCCCCAAAAATTACATGTCACTTAAAAATAAATATACTACTCCTCCTCTTTGTCACAAAATGACAAGTGCAACATTACAACCAAAGAACATAAAACACACCCTCACTGTTATTAAGAAATATGAGCATTAACACATAATAACTCGAAAATACTATTATGAATCATGCACAAAGATAAATAATGAACAATAAACCTTCCCATATACTTAGTTCAAGTTATCATGTAGTAAATTGTATAAGCGACCCTAATGTGTAAAGTGTCATTAATCCTCTGAAAATAGGACTACAGACCTTAAATTTGTGAGAAACATCACTATCAGTAAGTTTATACCCATACTTATGAAAGGTAAACCATGTAAATCACATTACGACCTATAATGGAAAGCTCATTATAAATGGAAGCACTATTTCTCCCCATGAGTATGAGCAAAATGATTTGTGTCATATCATTCAATAAACGAAGCCCATTGTTATTTTTCATCTTAAGTGTAGGCTTTATTCATTAAGCGACTAAAATGACGACTATAGCGAGCTTTAGGCTGGTGTAGGCTTTTATTCATTAAGCGACTAAAATGACCTATGTAGCGAGCTTTAGACCGGTTAACCCAAGTGAATTGACCATAGGCACCAGGTTATGAGACACCCTGCATGCTTAATTACTCGAGTCAAATAGACTCCGAAAAAAAATATAAGATATTGAGCTCTTTGTATGATTATTTTATTTTTTATTTTTATTTTTGATGATAACGGGGATAAACATGAGCTTATGTCTAATACATATGGTCAAATCATGTTCAAAGTCACCTTACCAATATGTGATTGCCATCACAAGTCTCACACACATGGTAGAGTCCCACTAACAAGATCATAGTGTGTATAGTGCAGTAGGTACATGAAGACTCATATACTAAGTACTACATGAATAACCTAAACCAGTAATGGAAACCATGATACAGCTTATCGATTAGCCCCATTCTTGATCACAACAAACAAAATCAAGTATACCATATGTTAAGCTGAAAAAGTAATGTCCTCAACAAAAAAAAAATTATTTCCCTTTTTTTTAGAAATTAAAAATAGAATGCATGGAACACAACACAAAATAAAATGACAACTCCACCAAAAGTAAAGAAAATTAAAATTAAAATAAAACAAAGAAAACATGTGTAAATCAGTTTCACACAATGGCAAAGAATGAGCATGCAACAAAATTAGAGAATCAATGAGGCACACAAACACCAATAGCCGTCCGAAGAAATTCAAATCTCAGACCATCCAATGGTTTAGTAAATAAGTCAGCTAATTGGTTCTCAGTAGAAATGTGCTCAAGTGTTACAACACAAGTCCTCACAAGCTCTCGAATAAAATGATGTCGTATGTCAATATGTATGGTTTGAGAGTGTTGAACGGGATTTTTGGAAATATTAATAAAACTAGTGTTATTTCAAAACACAATCATAGTACCATGTTCAATACCATAGTTACTCAACATCTACTTTATCCAAAGTAGTTGAGTATAGCAACTTCCTACAGCAATATATTCAGCCTCTACCGTGGACAATGAGATAGAATTTTGTTTCTTACTCATCCAAACAACAAGATTGGCTCCAATGTAAAAATAGCCTCCAAAAGTGCTTTTTCTATCATCGGCATTACCAGCCCAATCGGCATCAGAATAACCATTAAGATCAAGATTAGAGTCTAGGGAGTACATGATCCCATAATCTATAGTTCCATTGACATATCTGATTATACGTCGTATAACACTCAGGTGAGATTCCTTGGAATCAGCCTGAAAGCACGTACAAACCCCTACACTAAGAGCTATATCAGGTCTACTAGCAGTGAGATAAAGTAAACTACCTATCATACTTCTGTAAAGAGTCTGATCAACACTCTTACCTGTAGGATCATGACCTAACTTGACACTGGTGCTCATTGGGGTTCTAGTGTGTTTCTTGCTATCTAATCTTGAATTGTCTCGTTCAACACTCTCGAACCAAATATATATGACATACGACACCATTTTATTCGAGACAATTCAGGGAAATCTCCTCATTTTTCTTTAATTTTACATTGAGGACAATGTTTAATTTAAGTTGGGGGGTATATTATAAATTGTATCTAATTGCCTTGGTTTTTTTTTTTTTTTATGTTTTGTGTGATTTGTGTGCATGAAAAAAAAAAATTTTTTTTACACATTTTTACATGTTTGTATGAGTTAGATATCCTTGCCGGCATTGGTTTATGTAATTGAGAACACGTGTTGGTTTATGAATTGTGGATAACTTATGTGTTTGAATTAATATTTTTACTTATTTATGTGAAACAGAAAATATTTATGCACGTGAGTTGATTGTAACGTTGTACATGAGTAGGTTGATTCACATTTGTAGGTTGAAATAGAGAACTTAGATGCTAAACCCAGACAACCAATAAGCAAGATTTACATCCCTAAACCAAATCTAGGATGTTTGGATGGTCGAACTTTTGTATGGAGACATGGATGTAGATGTTGATTCCATGTGTGCTAAAATTTGTGTGGACTGTCTGAGACCAATAAGATGAAAATTAGTTGAAAACTTTAAGTTAGAGGTCAATTCTCGAGAATAAGTGTTTAATAAGGGGTATTGCACTAATCATTGCATATAAAAAATTTGTGAATGACTATAATAATCTCCTTGTGAAACATCTATTCGTAGCCTTTATGACTCGAGTGAATAAGCCTGCAAGGGTTAAAACCTGATGACCTAAAGTCATCTGACTTGAGAGTTATCGGCCTAAAACTCGCTACAATGGTCATTTAGAACACTTAATTGAGAGATGTCCGCACAAAGGGTGAATAAAAAAATATATATAGCTGAAAAAGCAGGTGCATAAAATAGAAGATGCACCACATATCATGATTAAGCCCCGAACACTTATTTTTGAGGATTAGACATTTGATAAGATGTTAGTAACTTAGTTGATTCTTGAAGATTGAAGCAGTCAAAAATAAGGAGAATCATCATTTGTTGATATGTTGAACTACAATTAGTAAAGCCTAACCAAATTTGAGTGGTGTAAGAAATTAGTATTGAAAATTCAACTTAGAATACACCATTGGGAAGAGAAAAGAAAACAAGTTTGGGGGTATGTGAATCCCACGAGCGAGGTAAGGAAATATTTGACTTTTAAGGTTGGGAATTTGATCAACTTATAATTGTACAGTATTGCACTTGATTCTCCACACAGACACCCGTTTTGCATTGAATATGTGAGAATCTAGCTTATGCATTATAGTTTTGAAGTCATACATGAAATTTATGCTATGTTTTCAATCCTGAGGTATGAAAGCAGATATCCAGCACAATTTATTTGAAGTAATTTGGTTCGTATTTATTTGTTTGTGCGTTTGTTAGTGATTTTCCTTAATTTGGTGTTTGCTCGAGGACAAGCAAAATATTAAGTTTGGGGGTATTTGATGAGTGCTCCACACTCATGATATTTATGTCACTTAATTCATTATTTTGTTACCATTGAGAAAGTTTTAGAGTGTTTTTTATGTGTGTTTTGATGTTGTGATGTAGGTTGGTGAGATTGAAGAAAATAAGTAAAAGTCGATAAATTTGGAGAAATGGCTAAATTGTAAGAGATCCAAAGTTCAGGGACTAAAGTGTAAATAATTAAAAGTTGTGCCGATCCTCATGATGAATATTTGAGAGTGTTAAGGGCCAATTGGATGATGAAAGATGTCAAATGGATCAAATTTAGTCAAAATACGATCAGACATCAAATTCCAACCGAAAAAGTTTTGCTCCAGATTTTTAGTCTCATATTGAGACTCACTTGTGACACAGAAAATGATCGAATTGGAGAATGATGTCTGAATCAATCGGACATTAGGCGAAATAGTTATGATAAAATAACTGAAAATGAACAGAACATAAAACGGGGAATGAATGGTTGAATGATTTTTTTAAACTAATCAAAGGTAAAATGCTACGACAAAATTAGAGAATATAAATTATCGAAATGAGAAAGCCTAGGGAATGATTTTACCAACTTTCAATTTTGATTCAATGACATCAAATTATTCTAATTAATTTTCCCGTATTTAAAAGCAAGAATCCAATTGTATTTCTCTCCACTCTCTCGAGTGCCGCCTAGAAATTAATCCTAAAATTTAATCCCAATATCTTTATTCCGAATTAAAGCCTAGAATTTATCAAAGTCCCGATTCTTTTGTGGAGTAAGCTTCATAGATTTTACACTTTCTCTCGAAACCCATAAAACCTACGTATGAGTGCTCCACGCTCATGATATTGATGCCACTTAATTCATTATTTTGTTACCATTGAGAAAGTTTTAGAGTGTTTTTATCTGTGTTTTGATGTTGTGATGTAGGTTGGTGAGATTGAAAAAAATAAGCAAAAGTTGACAATTTTGGAGAAAATAGCAAAATTGTAAGAGATCCAAAGTTCGGGGACTAAAGTGCAAAAATTCAAAAGTTGTGCCGATCCTCATGATGAAGATTTGAGAGTGTTAAGGGCTCATTGGATGAGGAAAGATGTCAAAGGGATCAAATTTAGTCAAAATATGATCACAAATCAATTTCCAACCGAAAAGTTATGCTACGAAGTTTTAGTATCGTATTGAGACCCATTTTTGGCATAGCAAATGATCGAATTGGAGAATAATTTCTGAAACAAAGTTGTAGCCGTTTGAGTTAGCTTTCCAACGCATCTTGAATCATCACAGTCGGACGTCGGAATAAAAGTTATGATAAAAATACTGAAAAAATGTGCAGCTTCCATTTTCAGCGAACCCGGCACCGTAACGCCCACTATTATGAAATTCTACAGAATATGCGGTGCGATAGTACCGTTACAGTGGCACCGAGGATCCGCCGGGTGTGGAAAATGTGTTTTTATATTTTTGGAATCTTTTCTTGGCCCGCCTAATTCAACCATAATTCATCCCTAAACTTTAAAACACTATAAATACAACTGAGAAGACCTAATTTGAGGGGGGGCTCTTGTGGAAGAAAAGGGAAAACGGCTGAATCTCCAAGGATAACAATAAGAAGGATTTGAAGAAATCAAGTGAAGAAATGGTGGAAATCATAAAAGGGACTTCGATTAGCACTTCAAAAGAGTTCTTTCTTACCTTTTCTTGTATGTTTTCCAATATAAATTGTATGGATTTCATGTTCTATTTCATGAGCTAGACAATTTAGCTAGGGTTTGATGTAGCCACTTGAGATTATGGTTTGATGAATATGTGAATTGTTTCTTTTAGAATTTCCCGCATATATTTAATTGTATCATGAATTTAATGCTTTCAATTACCTAATCAATAATTGAATGAATAGATGCTAGTTAACTCCGGCACTCGAGAGAGGGGAATTTAGGCACGATAATAGGATTGACACGACATAGGTTTTTATACTTTGAGAGAAGGTAATAAATCTATGAGGCTTACTCCATAAAAGAATTGGAACTTTTGTAAATTCTAGGCTTTAATTCAGAATAGAGATATTGGGATTAAAGTTTAGGATTAAATTCTAGCCGACACTCGAGAGAGGGGATAGAATTATATTAGGATTCTTACCTTTAAATATGAGAAAATTAATTAGAATAATTGGAAATCATTGAATCATAATTGAAAGTGAGGTGAAATTATTCCCTAGTCTTCCTCAACATGATTATTTGTATTCCTCAAATTTGTCTCAACCAATCTCATTAGTTTAATTTTAAACCAATCAATCAATCATTCATCATCTAGATAAAAGAAGTTACACAATTATATTACTTAGTGAGTTAAATTACAATCCCCGTGGGTTCGACACTCTACTCTTTTACTATATTACAAAACTTGACACCGTAAACTTGCGGCATAAATACACGTTGTGGAAAACGCGTGACAAGTTTTTGGTGCCGTTTTCAGGGACTAAAGTGCAAATACTTAAAAGTTGTGCCGAACCTCACAATGAAGATTTGAGAGTGCTCGGAGTCTATTGGATAAAGGAAGACGTCAAAGGGATCAAATTTAGTCAAAAGATTATCACAAATTAATTTCCAACTGAAAAGTTATGCTCCGGAGTTTTAGTCTCATATTGAGACCTATTTCTGGAATAGAAAATGGTCAAATTGGAGAATCATGTCTGAATCAAAGTTGTAGCCCGATGAGTGAGCTTTCTAATGCATCTTGAATCGTCTCAATTGGAGATCAAAATAAAACGTTATGATAAAACTATTCAAAGAAGGTGTAGCTGCCATTTTCAGCGAACCAGGCGTCGCGACGCCCACTATTCTGAAATGCAACAGAATACGCGGCAAAGGTATTTTTATATTTTTGGAACCTTTTCTTGGCCAAATTCAATCTTAATTCGTCCCTAAACTCTAAAACACTATAAATACAAGTGAGAAGACCTAATTTTAGGAGGGCTCTTGTGGAAGAAGAGGGAGAAGACGGCTTAAGAGGCAACACAAAGAATGAAAGAAATCAATTGAAGAAAGTATGGAAATATCAAAGGGGACTTCGAGCAACACTCCAAAAAGAGTTTTTCTTACCTTCTCATTTATGTTTTCCATTGTAGATTGTTTAGATTTTATGAATTTCTTCATGAGCTAAATAATTTAGCTAGGGTTTGATATAGCCAACTTGAGATTATGGTTTGATGAATACATGAATTATTTCTTTTGAAATTTCCCACTTATATTTAATTGTATTATGATCATAATGCTTTCAATTACCTGATCAATAATTGAATTAATAGATACTAGTCAATTCCGGCACTCGAGATAGGGGAATTTAGGCGTGATCATAGGATTGACACAACGTAGCTAGGTTTTATGGGTTTCGAGAGAAAGTGTAAAATCTATGAAGCTTACTCCACAAAAGAATCGGGACTTTAATAAATTCTAGGCTTTAATTTGAAATAGAGATATTGAGATTAAATTCTTGGATTAATTTCTAGCTGGCACTTGAGAGAGGGGAGAGAAATACAATTGGATTCTTGCTTTTAAATACGGGAAAATTAATTAGAATAATTTGATGTCATTGAATCATAATTGAAAGTTGGTAAAATCATTCCCTAGGCTTTCTCATTTTGATAATTTATATTCTCTAATTTTGTCATAGCATTTTACCTTTGATTAGTTTAAAAAAATCATTCAACCATTCATTTTTCTAGATAAAATAGAAGTTATACAATTATAGTACTTGGTAGAAATTAAATTACATTCCCTGTGGGTTCGACATCCTAACTTTCATACTATATTACAAAACTTAACACCGTACACTTGCGGTATAATTCACGTTATAGAAAACGCGTGACAAGTTTTTGGCGCCGTTGTCAGGGATTGCTTAATTTGATTTTTACTAATATTATCACCAATTAGATTTTATTTTAATTTAGATTTTTAATTTTTTTTTTATTTATTCTATTTTTATCTCTGATAGTTTCTTTTTTTTTTTTTTTTTCAACTGTTTATGCGAAGGGCGAAAAATATTGACCTATTACCTGTTGATCCTGAACCAGAAAGCACATTTCGCCATCTAAGGGGTATACAGAGAGACAAGTGTGAAGCAATGGCAGAACAAGAAAACGGAACAGCAAATGAAAATAATCAACAACGGGCTATTCGGGACTATGTCAGACCAGTTGTTAATGACAAATATTCTGGTATTGCACGTCAACTATTGCTGCAAATAATTTTGAGCTGAAGCCGAGATTGATACATATGGTAAAACAGAACCAATTTGGGGAGTTCCGACAAAGGACCCAAATGCTCATCTCGATTCTTTTCTCGAAATTTTTGATATAGTCAAAATGAACGGTGTTACTGAAGACGCCATCAAAATTCGTTTATTTTCATTCTCCTTAAGGGATAAGGCCAAAGCATGGATCCAATCTTTGCCATATGGATCCATCACAACATGGGAAGAGTTAGCTCAGAAGTTTCTCACAAAATAATTTCCACCTTCCAAGGCAGCTCAATCGCGAGGTGAAATTGGGCAGTTCCGACAGTTAGACTTCGACCCATTTTATGAGGCCTGTGAGAGATTCAAAGATCTACTTAGAAGATGCCCCCAACATGATTATCAAGATTGGTTGCAGATATAAACATTCTACGACGGTTTGAATGGTCAGACATGGATAGTGGTAGACTCTACATCAGGTGGCACATTGATGACCAAGACTCCAGATGAGGCCTATACATTATTGGATAAGATAGCTACTAACAACTGCCAATGGCCAAGTGAATGTTCAAGTGTAAAGAAAGTTGCTGGCCTTTATGAGGTAGACCCTATTACTGCCCTTGCAGCTCAAATGTCATCTCTCACTACGCAAATAGCGGCATTAACATCACAGGGAATGCAACAGAAATCAGAAACTATTATGGCTGCATCTACTGTCCATCAGAAGGCTGAAAGGGAGAATGAAGAAGTTCAGTATGTGAATGATCGGAACTTCCATCAAAGGAGAACCTACTCAGGAAACAACTATTATCAGGGGTTCAATAATCAGGCGTCTGAGCGAAAGCCATCATTGGAGGATATACTGGGAACCTTCATTTTAGAGACCATGTCAAGGTTCAACAAAGATAAGTCCAGACTTGACAATATTGAGACACATGACCAACATGGGAGCCACAGTAAAGAATTTGGAGGTGTAAATTGGTTAGATAGCAACTGCATTACAATCCCAACGAAAAGGAAAATTTCCCAGTGACACGAAGGTTAACCCAAGGAAGCATTGCAATGCCATCACATTAAGGAGTGGTAAAGAAGTTGAAGAAAGCAAGCCTAAAGAGGTTGTGGGACCTACACCGTATCCCATACTTATAGGGGAAGAGCAGATTGAAAAGTAGAAGATCGAAGCAGAAGCAACAAAAAAGATTCATAAACCTTACTCAATCTCATTTCCAGACAACCCAGCTATCTTGAAACCCCAACTACCATCCCCACAAAGATTCATGAAGATGAAGATTGATGAGCAATTTGCAAAGTTCCTAGAGATCTTTAAGAAAATCCACATCAACATTCCTTTTGCAGATGCCTTGGCCCAAATGCCTAACTATGCTAAGTTATTGAAAAAAGTGATGTCAAAGAAGAGAAAGTTTGAGGAGTTTGAGACAGTAAAGCTGACAAAAGACTGTAGTGTCATTCTCTAAGAGAAGCTCCCTCAGAAATTGAAAGATCCGGGTAGCTTCAACATTCCTTGCAATATTGGTGGTATCACATTTGATAAAGCACCGAGTGATCTTGGAGCTAGCATTAACTCGATGCCCCTCTCAGTGTTCAAAAAGTTGGGTCTTGGAGATGTGAAGCCCACAACCCTCACCTTGCAATTTGTAGATAGATCATTTACATACCCCAAGGGCATTATTGAAGATGTATTGGTGAAGGTCGATAAGTTCATCTTTTCGGTGGACTTTGTGGTGTTGGATATGGAAGAGGTGAGAAAGTATCATTGATTCTTGGTAGACCTTTCTTGACCACTGGTAGAGCATTGATTGATGTACAAGAAGGGAAGTTAACATTACGGGTTAATGAAGAGCAAGTAACTTTCAACATTCATCAAGTAGAGAAACCTCCAGAAAAAGTTAACACTTGCAATGTGATCCAGTCAGCTGAAGCAGTTGTAGGTCATAGAGGGAAGGGAAAATCATTCCATGATCCTTTAGTGCAAAACATCGAAACTAGCTACACAGTAGATGATACATATACTACTAAATACCTAGGAACCAAGAAAGTGGTGGATTTCATTTTGGCTCAAGAAGCTGATCCATCTGACAAAATAAAGAGCTATGTGGAAAAGCCTTTGAAACCTCCAAATATTGCCACATCAAAAGAGTTTTGGAAGGCTACACCAGAGTTAACACCGCTTCATTCTATTGACCATGTTACAGTAAAGAAGAATACAAAGCCAAAGGTAAAGTTTAGAAATAAGATAGAGGTGCCACCTGAAGATCCAACATAGGTACTGCGGTTGAGTCAAGCTAATGACGTTAAAAAAACGCTTCTTGGGAGGCAATCCAAGCTTTCTTCCTTTTCACTTATTCATTTATTTTGGTTTTGAGTTATAGGATAGTTCAGTTTATTTTATAGTTTATTTAAGAATTCTTCATCCATATCACATTACCCTTAGGTCATTGAGCAATTAAGTTGGTTGTTAGATGTTTTAACTAAGTAACACTTGTTCCATGTAATTAATATCTGAACTTTGATTTTTCAGGAACATGACGTTGCGAAAAATCCAAATCAACATTGACAAGGAGAAAACGAGATACATCTCAAGTTTGGGGTGAAAGATAGAAGAAACATCCACCAACACCAGTATCATCAACACCACAACGTCACGGGCAATACAGACAATTCAGAGAAGTCTGCTCCTTTTTCTTTAATTTTACATTGAGAACAATGTTTAATTTAAGTTTGGAGTGTATTATAAATTGTGTCTAATTGCCTTGGTTTTATTTTTTTTATATTTTGTGTGATTTGTGTACATGAAAAAAAAAAATTTCATTACATATTTTTGCATGTTTGTGTGAGTTAGATAGTCTTGCCAACATTGGTGTATGTAATTGAGAACATGCTTTGGTTTATGAATTGTGGATAAGTTATGTGTTTTGAGTTAAATTTTTGTTTATTCATGAGAAACGAAAAATATTTATGCACGCGAGTTAATTGTGATGTTTTACATGAGTACGTTGATTCATGTTTATATGTTGAAATAGAGAACTTGGATGCTATATCCAAACATCCATTAAACATTATTATTCCTTAAACTAAATTTAGGATGTTTGGTTGGTTGAACTGTTGTAGGGAGACATGGAGATAGATATTGATTCCGTGTATGCAAAATGTTGTGTGGACTGTCTAAGACCTATGGGATGAAAATTGGGTGAAAAACCTTAAGTTAGAGGTCAATTTTCGAGAATAAGTGTTTAATAAAGGGCATTGCACTAATCACTACATAAAAGAGAAGCTACCTTAAAAAGATCCTAATGAGGACAATCATAATAATCTTATTGTAAGGTGTCTCTTCGTAGCCTTTATGACTTGAGTGAATAAGCCTGCAAGGGTTTAAAACCTGGTACCCTAAAGTCATCTGATTTGGGAGTCATCGACCTAAAACTCGCTACATGGGTAATTTAGAAAGCTCAATGAACATCTCCATATAACATATATATAAAAGCAGGTGCATAAAACAGAAGACACACCACATATCGTGATTAAGTCTAGAACGTTTATTTTAGAGGATTAGGCTTTTAATGAGGGGTTAGCAACTTAGTCGAGTCTTAAAGGTTGAAGCAGACAAAAATAAGGAGAATCCATATTTGTTGATATGTTGAACTGCAATTAGTGAAATCCGACCAAACTTGAGTGGTGTAAGAAGTAGTATTGAATATCAACTGTAGAAAACACCTCGGGGAGTGAAAAGAAAACAAGTTTGGGGGTGCATGAATCTTACGAGTGAAGTAAGGAAATATTTGACTTTTAAGGTCGGGAATTGGATAAACTTATTATTGTACAGCGTTACACTTAACTCTCCACACACACACGTTTTGCATTGAATAGGTGAAAAATTAGCTTGGACATTATAACTTTGAAGTGATTCATGAAATTGACGCTATGTGTTCGATCCTGAACTAATAAGGCAAGATATCTAGTGGAATTTATTTTAAGTGATTTTGTTTGATTTAGTTGTGTTTGTAGATTCATTAGTTATTTTTTAGAGTATTGTGTTTGCTCGAGGACAAGCAAAACACTAAGTTTGGGGGTATTTGATGAGTGTTCTACACTCATGACATTTATGTCACTTAATGCATTATTTTATTACCTTTGAGAAAGTTTTAGAGTGTTTTTATGTGTGTTTTGATATTGTGATGTAGGTTGGTGAGATTGAAGAAAATAAGCAAAAGTTGACAAATTTAGAGAAAGGGCTAAATTGTAAGAGATCCAAAATTCGAGGACTAATGTACAAATACTTAAAAGTTGTGCCGAACCTCACGATGAAAATTTGAGAGTGCTCGGAGTCAATTGGATAAAGGAAGACGTCAAAGGGATCAAATTTAATCAAAAGATGATCACAAATCAATTCCCAACCGAAAAGTTATGCTATGGAGTTTTAGTCTCATATTGAGACCTATTTTTGGCACAGTAAACAATCGAATTGGAGGATAATGTCTGAAGTAAAGTTGTAGCCCTTTGAGTTAGCTTTTCAACGCATCTTGAATATCCTCAATCAGACATCGGAATAAAAGTTATGATAAAAATACTGAAAGACGCGCAGAACAAAAAATAAGGACAGAGAAGGTGGCGCCGTGGCGGCGGTTCTAAGCGCGGTCATCGGCGCCGCAGCGCCACGTCCCGAGAAACACTAAAAATACCCATTTTCATATTCTTTTCGGCCTGGCCCATCTCCAATCTGTGTTATTATTTTAAGAGAATATAAATACAAGTTTGTAGATCTAATTTTGAGAGAGAAGGACGGCTTAGAAGACAACACAAAGGAGAATTGATCTAGAGCTAAAACGACAAGAAATTGGAGGAGGATTCAAGCGGTAAAAGAGTTTTTCTTATTCTTTTCTTCTCCATGTTTTTTAATTCAGATTTTATTATGTTGTCTTAGGATTTATGAGCTAATTTTCATATCTAGGGTTTGATATAGCCAAACTTGATATTATGATTTGATTTTGTCATAATTATTCTATTTGATTTTTCATATATGTTTGATCGTGCCATGAAATTAATGCTTTCAATTAATTGGCCACTAATTAAATGAATAGATGCTAGTCAATTCTAGCACTCGAGAGAGGGGAATTTAGGCGCGATCATAGGATTGACACAACGTAGATTTTATGGGTTTCTAGAGAAAGTATAGGATCTATGAAGCTTACTCCATAAAAGAATTATGAACTTGATAAATCTTTGATTTTAATTCGGAATAGAGATATTGGAATTGAATTCTAAGATTAATTTCTAGCTGGCACTCGAGAGAGGGGAGAGAAATACATTAGGATTCTTGCTTTCAAACGTGGGAAAATTGATTAGAATAGCAAGGCATAATTGAGTCGTAATTGATAGTAAGGTGAAATCAATCCCTAGGCCTTCTCGCATTAACATTCTCCTATAAATTGTTTTCATTTTATTTGCATTATTACACATTCATTTTAGTTTAGGATAAAAAAAACCTTGAATTGATATTTTGTTCGTCTAGATAAAGTAAAAGTTGAAACAATTATAGTACTTGGTAGAAATTGAATTACAATCCCTGTGGTTGTGGTGGCAATCGAGCCGAGCTGGCTCGTCGACTCGTGGGCTCGGCTCGTTGCCACCTAGCCACGAGTCGCTCAGGCTTGTCAAAAGACTAGCCCGAGTATGAGCCGAGGGGCGGGCTCGCTAGGCGAGCGGAGTCCGGCTTGGCTCGTTTTTTCACGAGGCTCATGAAGAAAACACTAAAAATATATATAAAAAAAAAAAAAGCTAAGAAAATCTAAAAAAAAATTGATGAGCCACGAGCCAAGCTACCACGAGCCGGCTAGGCTAGTGAGCTCGTGGCTTGTTTCTCCACGAGCCACCAGCCGAGCCGAGCTCATGGGTTTAAGGGCCGAGCCGGCTTGGCCCATTGACATCTCTACCATGTGGGTTCGACACTCTTAATTCAATCATTATATTACAAAACTTGACACCGTACACTTACGGCATAAATTCACGTTGTAGAAAACGCGTGATACCCACTTATCTCACTGTCTATTTTTGCAAGCGTGTTGAGGTTTCAAGAATATCTCTTTTACTATAATCATTTTCTTCAGTTTTACTGTTGTTGTGTTTATATCTGTAAACTGATCTTAAGCATACAAAGACCTATTTGGTTTCGTTAAAAATAAGATAGTTAGTAGATTCTGATAAAAGCTGTGGATTTTGTGAAATGTATAATTAAAATTATTTATTGAATTTAGCTTAAGTTTTTTATAAATTTCTTAGCTAAACATGTGTTGGTTGTGTAAGTGTTATACCATAGGTCAAATCAATTTTGGATGTAAACACTTAGGGCATGTTTGGTTTGCTTTTGAAAAATTAAAAGGAGCTTTTGAGACTTAAAAACTGCCTTTGGACATGTTTGGTTAGTTTAATGAAAATACTTCTGGTTGTTAGAAGAGCTTCTAAAGCAAATTGTTCTAATGTGGCTTTCTCTAGAAGAACTTTCATAATACGAATCGCTTTTAAAAATAAGTTTCTAAATAAAAATTAAGGTAGCTTAAGTCAAAAGCTCTTCTACAGAAAGCAAAAGTCATGTGAAACGAGCATTTAATATATTTAATGCAATTTTTTTATGACAGATTTATATTTTTAATTGAATTATTACTTTAATAAATTAAATTAATTGAGTCCATAGATTTAAACTTTAGTAACTTGTTAATCACAAGAAATTGTAATTGTAAAATACGAGTTACATATGACTGAATTTTAAATTATCTATGATCGGAAGTAATAACAAGATACATCATTATTTGGGATAGACCATCATGTGTGACATTTCTCGCTTATGAAGTGAGTAGCTAATCTCACAAGTTCTAATGCTCAATAGTGCAATTGGTCATTCGACTTAGTGTCATTATAGTACTTTATATGAGGACAGTCATACTTTGGTGATATTAGATATTATTTTGCAAAAGTCGCTGATGCGACATCGTTCGGGTATATCATTAACATATCAATATTTAAACACTATCAGAAATGTTTAAGTCAAACGTTAAAATTCAGTAATAAATCTTGTCAAATTGAAATAAAGTACTTTTTATTTTTGCTTTATTTTTTAAATTTCTTGGTTGTTTATAATAATTTGTCTGTTTACACCTAACAATTTAGATAAATATCCCTTGTTTGTAAACAAAAAGATTAGACTATTTCATCATCACATTTGATAATTCAATAAGGGAGAAAAAGAGAAGTTCAATAATACAATAATTATGCGAAAGATATCATAATTAAATTAAAACAGTATGTAGTATATACGAATGAAAATGATGTAAAGGCATTATTTTATCGTGTCTAGCATGATAAGTAAAGCATTTTACTTATTTCAAATAAGCGGTGATAATAAGCAAAAAAAAAAAGTTGAGCAAAATTTTTCTACCATGGAAATTGCTTTATTTACTTGTGAGCAACCCCAAACAAATAGTGTTTGTTTCGTAAATATTTTATGAGCAATTGATCTTACGAAATGAGCGGATAAAATCAGTGGATCCTACAAACTGTGTGGTTAAAATTGATGTTTTAACAACTTGTAACTTTAAAAAGCATTCCCAAATATCAAATATGTGAAAAGTTTTAAAAATTTACACGTGATGTCCCCAACTTATTAAGTGTGAGTAAAAATATTTCCAACCTTATATTGTTGATGGTTAAAATTTTCGGACTTTCAGTTTTATAGCATCGGGTAGTAATAAATTGTTTTTCAAAGCTAAAACGTGTAAATATAAAGAGTTGAATAATATATTGAAAAATAGAAAGAAAAACGAAAGCGTAAAATAAAAAAAAAAAATGCATCCCCAAACTGTGTCCCAACCCAAAAATTACCACTTGTCTAATTCGATTAGAGCAATCTCTCTATCTTGTCGTGCAGTTGAGGTTTTGTTCACGGCGTATACGCCCTTTCCCTACTCACATCCATATCCCAACCCACCAGATTTTTTATTTTTATATAAGTTTACATCAAAACCTAATAAAATTTAAGCCGTAACTTATTGACAATAAAGTTGGTGCAAGCTAGAGTAAAGGTTTTTTGTTTTGGCTTTGAAGATTGAATTTCAAATAGGGATGCCAATAGGGTGGAGATTAGCGAGTAGTCAAGAAAAGTGGAGGTGATGGTGCGGGCCCCATTAATAAAATTATTATTTTTATTATATTTAATATAAAAATGGTATACTACAAAAAGAAAAAAACTATACTAATGATCCAAACATTAAAAGCGAGAAATAAAAATATAAAGTCCATTATCTATTTAATAATAAGTTGGTCCACCAATCCCTACTCTTCAAAGTTTTCACTTAAATATTCCAATGTGGGATCACTTTTATGCCTTTATTATTGAAATATTGGATAATCTATCTATCATTTTTATTAGAGAATGAAGATCAAAAAAGAGTATTTTTTATATTATATTTTACAATTTTTTGGTAATTTTTTATAGTTTAATTTAACTCATATATTAATAGAATATAATTGACGTTTTAAATACCCCACATGGATTACTGGGCATGCGAGTTCGATGTAGCCCATTTGATATCTTCGTATGCGAGAATCGACAAATTCGACTTCGCGCTGTTCACAAAATTTTAGATTTTTTCTCTCTCCAATTACTTGATAATTTCCATAAGCACAAATTTCGCTTTTTATAGGCCCAAAAATTATTTCACAAAATAATCTATCTTTTTAAGGTTTATTGGTTTTGTAATGAAAAGTATAGGGTTTTGTCCCCTCTCCAACGATCTCTCCATTAAGCAAAATTTTATTGGCCTAAGCTATTGTAGAGGAGTAACTAATCGAATTCGTACATGTTGATGTTTATACCGATCGATCATAGAAGAAAATTTTTGATTCATTCCCATTAAGCTTTCTTCCAATTAATCTACAAGTTTTCTCACATACAAGAAAATGATTGAGTTCTCGGGGATGAAATGGGAAACGCTTATTGCCATTTGTAGTTTCAAATTTCAGTGAGCAACCACAATCAAGTTTTCCTACTCTTTTTGGAAAACTGGTGCAGTTAGTCCTTATCCTTCATAACATATAAATTTATCTTAACCTTTAAAATCTGATTTTCAGTCCCAACCTTTAGTTAGTTTCATTAACTTTAATGTTATATTTCCTGACGTAAAAAATATACTACCTAATTATTTGATAGCTAAAGTTGACAAATCTATTGTATTGGCATTTTTATGTACGGTTAATCAAACATTGATGACTTTATATTTTTTACCAAAGTTCATTAACAAAATTGTAGTTTTATTTCTTTATTTATATGCCACTCTCTTTTGCTAATTAGTGCTGACAGAACGCTATCTTTTTTTTTTTTTTTTTTTATGGTTGATCAAAAGTTGATTATTTACAAATACGTAATTTTATTATTATTATTTTTATATGTCACTCTCTTTGTCAACTATCACTATGCTACCGACCGTCAACTACTATAGTGTCCACTATCGCCATAGCTCCCCAAATAAAAATGCTGACTCCGCTACTATTTGTACCTAACCTAAGGTGTCCTATGTTTTAGCCAAATTTCGTCCCCCAGCTAGGAGGGTGGATTTTTCTGTCTTTTTGCACTTTTGGTCCTTGGTTTCTATGGACTTGAGACTTATCCTTTCAATTTTCACAAAAACACCCTAAATTAATGTTTCCTTTGCAAAAGTTGTCATTTCCGTTCATTGCCATAAAAAATGGCCGTTACGTTTTCTCGTGCACTGTACATGCCTTTTTTGAGCAGTGAAATTTTTGCAAATCACTTAAAATGTAACTAAAAATTGAAAAAGTAGTCTCATTCGACATTAATGTCCCACCATACTCCCAATCTTCCATTTCATGCCCTCCACCAACAATCGGATTATAGGATCCCAAAGGTTTGGTCTATCATCACTTCCTGGCTATACGATGCGATGATGCCACTGGAATCGACACCAAAGTCACTGTTAGGATTTGACGTTGTTGGAAACCTTTTGACAAAACTGTTGTTGTAAAAGAGTTTTTAAAAGTCAAAGGGTCGAGTAGTAAGTTAAAAGTCCTAGGGTTCGAGTATGGAACAAAAGAGTAAATGTCACTGCAATTTCTCTAGCCTATTGCTCAGCTGTTGCTCGAGCAGTAAAAACAAAAGCTGCGTCGCTCTCTATCGCCTGGACTTCGCTCGAGCAAGACACCATCGCTCGCCTGTCGCTGAGCTCTCACTCAAGCGATAGTGTTTTTCGAAAAAACCTAATTCGCGTTTTTCAAGGCTTTTATCCGGTCCATACTACCCAAAACCTCTTTACTATATATATGAATGCCACTCATACGAAAATTACAGGTTGAACATTGAGAGAAACATTGTTTTGCATCCTCCATATCACTATTAGAATTCAACCATCATTTTTCCTTTGATCATTGCTTAGAAAAATGCCATCATCACTTAAACCAAACACCGAAACACATACTTCCACAACATTTGTCAGAGTTCTAAAGATCAAGGAAAGTGAGCAAAGTTTCTGGTCATTGGAGAATAAGGTGTTCTTGGTAATCTATAGGAGATAGACGAATTCAGAAGGATTGGAGTTGATGCCATCCAGGAGGGCTTTGGTGATTACAGTCAAGAGGTTAGAAAGTACTAGAGTTAGTCGAGTCTGACAGTAGTGTAAGTTGATTCATTTATAGTGGATTGTTAATGGCTTGGACCCGAAGTTTTTACCTAGTTACGAGTTTTCTCCATTATCAACTTTCTATTGTTATTTATTTTTCAATAATTTATTGACTATGGTAATTCAGCATAGGATAGTTGTGCATGTGAATTCATCTGGATTAATTAATAAATACGACTTGTTGCAATTATTAATTGGTAAATTTAAATTCTGCATAAACGCCTGTTCACCCCCTCTCCTAGATGTTGATTGGGTTGAATCTCTTTATTTCAATTGGTATCAGAGCCTCATTTCGATTCATGACCCATATTTAAGCTAGATGAGTCAGTCGCTTTCCGTGCCTCCATTTGTTTTTTTTTTTTTTTTTGTTTTTTGAAAGCAATTATACATATTAGAGGGTTAGAATGAGAGCATTCCTCAAGTCTCTGGATGAGCGAATTTGGTTTAGTGTGCAAAATGGTTGGATCGCCCCTTCCTCTTTCAGGTGTAGTTATCCCCACTCACATTTCTCTTTGGACCAAGGATGAACTAGCTGAGTGCAACTGGAATAGTAAAGGGCTTCATACCCTGTTTATGGCTATCTGCTGAAAAGTTTAGGAGAGTGTCGGTGTGTGAAACCGCGAATGAGGTTTGGAATATTTTAGAGATCACACAAGAGGGAACTAAAACCGTTAAAAACTCCAAGCTACAGATGTTGACATCTAGGTTTGAAGAAATTAGAATGAGGGACGAAGAATCATTCGATGAATTCTATGCAAATCTAATTGACATAGTGAACTCTAGTTTCAATCTAGATAAAAAGATCCCTGAGTCCAAAATAGTTCAAAAATTCTTTAGATCCCTATCTCAGAGGTTTAGACCTAAGATTACGGCTATTGAAGAGAGTAAGGAATTAGATACTGTTAAGATAGAGGAACTTGTAGGATCTCTTCAAATCTATGAACTCACCATATCTCAATCGAAGAAGGTTAAATCTATAGCCATGAATAGTGTTAGGAAAGATAAGTGTGAGTCTACTGACATTGAAACCCTCAAGGATGATGAGATATCTTATTTTGTAAATAAATTCCAAAAGGCATTTACGAATAGAAGAAAACCTCAAGAGAGGAATCAGTCTGTTAGATGTCATGAGTGTCGGGGTTTCGGTCACTATAGAAATGAATGTCCTAGCTTAAGAAGAACTTAAATAAAGGAAAGGTTAAGGCATTGACATTGTCTCCAACTGATGATGAATCCAACTCAAGTGTTCAGAGTGATACCTCTAGCAGTGAGGATGAAGAGAACTTCATGGCATTCAAGTCTGTAGTTAAGAATGAATCTAACAAGGATAATGAGAAGATAGAAAATAATGAACATAATGAGAATTCTGAGGAAGACTCTGAGGATGAGACAGACATTTGTGAGGCATATCGACAATTATATGGTGAAAGTCTTAAGAGAAAGAAAGTCAATAAAGTCGTGTTGAAAAGGTTTAATGAACTTGAGATTTAGAGAGAGAAACTCATAGCTGATCTTCAAGGTTCTACCAAAAACCTGAGTGAGTTAAGACTTGTATAACGTAGAAGCTAAGGTTAAAACCTTAACAAACGAACTATAAAAATCTGAGACTCACCTTCATTCATTCTTAAATAGTTCTCAGAAATTTGATAATTTGTTGGGGATAAACAAACCAGCAGGGAATAGGCAAGGTCTAGGATTTGTTCAAACTAATAACAACACCGCTGGTACATCCAAGACCATGTTTGTCTCTGCCACCAACATACTTAAGAATCTTACTAATCCTGAACTCAAGGGCAAGAGTGTCTTAGGACCTAGGTCTACACGACAACGTAGGACTAATAGACTTGTAAATCAATATCAACCATCACATAGTTTTGAACCTATGTTTATTCATATTTTTCACAATTGTGGTGCACTGGGACACACGAGACCTAGGTCTCATAAACTTGCTACTAGAAGTAGAAGTCAGGATATCTCAAGCAAGTTAACTTCCTCGCCAATCAGGTTAGCCACTTAATTGAGATAACGACACAGTTGACTAGGATTACATCTACTTCTAAAAAGGTTTGGATTAAGAAAAATGATCTTTCTAGGTCTAATGAACAATTGAATTACTATGTTGCCCACGTTACACTTAAAGCTCAAAATAACTCTATGTGGTATCTTGATAGTGCATGTTCTAGACATATGTGTGATAATAAAGCCTTGTTCTCTACTCTTGATGACTGGAATGACGTATGGTTACTTTTGGAGACGTGGCTACTACACCTATCCTAGATAAATGCACCGTTAATATTTCTGAATTACCTGTTATCTCAAATGTGCTTTATGTGAAAGGTTTAAAATCCTACATATTAACATTAATCAAATATGTGATGCTGATTTTGAGGTTAGTTTTGTCCAGAAAATGTGTACTGTGTATGATTCTACTAGTAACGCTTTCCTTGAAGGTATAAGAACTTCTAACAATTGTTAGAGAGTTCTTCCTAATTCTAACTATGTGTGTAGTAATGCCAAGATTGATGTGACTAAACTGTGGCATCAAAGATTTGGTCATATAAATTATAAGAGTTTTTCTAAGTTGGCTAAAAAGGAACTTATTAATGGTTTACCTAAGATTCAAAATATTGAAACCACTATACGTGGACAATGTCAACAAGGTAAACAGTTTAGAGTAAATCATAAACAAACTTCTAACATCTTGACAAACAAACCTCTAGAATTACTCTATATGGATTTAATGGGACTATCTAAGATCAAGAGTCTTGGTGGTAAACATTATATTTTAGTCTTGGTAGATGATTTCTCTCAGCATACATGTATTAAATTGTTGAGAGAAAAATCTAAGGTGTTCGGTCTTGTCATATCCTTGTGCAAAAAGCTTAGAAATGAGAAAGATTTCACCATAACTAGAATTGTGGTGATCATAAGAAAGAGTTTGAAAACTCTAATCTTGAGAACTTCTTCATGGATGAGGGAATCCAGTATGAGTTCTCTTCGTCGATCACTCCACAACAAAATTGAGTAGTTGAGAAGAAAAATCGTGTGCTTCGAAAAATGGCTAGAACCATGCTTCATGGTAAGGACTAGTTATACATTTCTGGGGTGAATCCATCAACATTGGGTGTCACATATTTAACTTAGACCTAAAACTGAGAAGACTCCGTATGAGATCTGGAAGGGCAAAAGGCCTATTGTCAAATATTTTCGTGTGTTTGGCAGCAAGTGCTATATTTTAAGAGATAGAGAAAATTTAAGCAATTTTGACTCCAAGAGTAATGAGGAAATCTTTCTAGGATACTTTAGGAATAATCAAGCCTATCGTGTATACAATTCTCGTACACATGTTTTGATGGAGTCCATCAATGTCGTGGAAGATAATGCAATATTGTTCAATAGTTTCTCGCAAGTGAAACATATCGATTTTTATTATGTTAAGTCAAAGGATAACTTAGAATATCTATTCATAAAAAAATGTTACCCATAGAAAGAATAGACAATGCATAAAGGAATAGGCAATTCTATTGTTTGGAACATGTAAATTTTTTTATACGTGCATAGGAATAGCTATTATCCTAGAATTAGACAATGTTAATAAATTTCACTTAATTTACTTTAATTAACTTGTTGACAGTACCTTGAACGGACCTCGACAGAAGATTTTATGGACACTCAATTGGCACATATTAATACCAGAACACCCCTAGAAACACTTACATTTGCGATATACCCCCTCCCCTACCTATTGAAAATCACAGAAAACCCCCTAGAGTCAGATTTTAGTATAAAACCAGTAAAAATGTCAAAATTTAAAAGTAATAATTGCAATTTTAGTATCAAAAGTTTTTATTCTTTTACAAATTATACCCATTTTTTTATATACCACCCACAATCTCAAACCTTTAAAACTTTATTTTCCACCCATCGACATCTCCGACGCTTTAATTGCCCATTCCAAAACAGACACAGCCTCTTCAAACCTCTCCAAATTGCAGTCAATCGTCGCGACAACATGCAAACTCATTGCCAAATCCAAGCTTGGATCTCCCTCAGCCACACACCTCTCAAAACACTTCATTGCCCTCAATGCGTAGTCAAGGGCCTTGTTCTACACCGCTACCCACCAAGTCAAGCGCAGAGTTGGGCTCTCCTCAGATTTGTACTTGCAATCTCTCTATGATCGAGTTTTAGCTTTGGAGTTGGGATTTGACCGGTTGGTGAAGGCCTCGAAGAAGATTGTGGAGAGAAAGTACACAAGGATTGCGGAGATTAAGAGTCCAGAGAAAAAGGGCTTGATAGGTAGTATAAATGGACGGCGGAGATCAAGGATTCCGAAGATCAAAAGAAGAGTTTGGAAAAGAGTTACAAATGGACGACGAAGATTAAAGGGAAGGGCAGGGATTCCCAAATTGATCGGACGTACACGATTAAAGTGTCCAATGCAAGTGACAGTAGCTGATCGGATAAGAAGAAGAAATATGAGAAAGCGAAAGAGAGGACAAAATCGGCGAGGGCCACAATGTGCATTGTTGAAGTAAAAGAACCATCTGATCACAGGGGCATTGTTTTAAGCAGGCTGGTATAATGCAAGCTGAACTACATATGTATATAAGAGAGAATTGGTAATTAGAGAAGGATTAATGGAGATTAATGGGGTTCAACTACTGAATTAAAAAGATTAATACATGGCACCATTCTCAATTGTTTGCTGGTGAGGGTGGTGGCTGATTGACTTTAGACCGATGGTGAGCCAATGGAGCAGATTTGATGCAACTGCAACTTTTGGCTTAGGTTACAACTGGTTGTACTTTTGACCTTTATTTATAATTAGATAAATTAATTTTGGGAAAGATGATGAAGTGGAGTGGGGTGGAAAATAAAGTTTTAAATGTTTGGGATTGTAGGTGGTATATAAAAAAATTGGGTATAATTTGTAAAAAAAATAAAAAGTTTGGATACTGAACTTGCAATTATTACTTTTAAATTTTGACATTTTTACTGTTTTTAATGAAAAATCTGACGGTAGGGAGGTTTTTCACACAAAATGTTTCAAATTGGGTTTTTTTTTGTGATTTTCAATAGGTATGGTATATCGCAAATAGATGGGGGATTTCTACTATTAATCCCAATTTGCACCATTTGGTAGACTCGAAGATCATCTCCAATCAATATTCTTTTGTCCATAGTACACATTATCTAAACTATATCATTCCCCCAGGTAACAAAATATAGAGTGGAAGAAAGTTAAAAAATAAATAAATAAATAAACATAAAAAGTTAGGTGAACTAAAATATTCTCATTTTTTCAAGCAAATATAATTTTTCCTATTTTTACCTTGAGTTATGCTTCATGTACAATTAGTTGGACAGAAAAAATTTGATAGATGATGAGGTGGCATGCATTTTAACCCTTGATTTGACAAAATGCACGTCACCTCATCATTTGTGAACAAAGGTGTAAACATCATCTCTATACGTAGCTTAATTATTTTACCCTATACCCAAACTAATTCCCCGTCTATTTTGATTTTCAAAACATTAGTTTTTATCAAACATGATGATAATAACAGTGCACTTCAAGATTTTTCAACTTAACATTTCCATTAATTTAGCAAATGAAGTGCATGAAATAAAAATAAAAGGGAAAATAAAATCTTAATTACTAATTTAGAGTAAAGAAAAAGGTGAGTGGCCGAAAATGAAACACGGCTATAAATTGACTAACAAGTGTTTTTAATTCATTATGGTAGGATGTGGCGTTAGCACAGTCGTTATTGAGGCCAACCTCTTTTTTTATGGAAGATTTGTCAAATAGGAGCCCATTGACCAATGAAAGCTTTGGATCTGTAAAGCGTGCTTAGCTTAAATCATGATCGACGAAGATGTAACCATGAACAAGAATTCCAACGCTGGCAAATTGAAAATAGTGGAGCGGCAATAGTGAAAGACATAAATTGTGACCACATGGCAATGATCTCAAATCCCCAAACACTTTGCCAATATTTATTGGATATATTATAATAAATTTAAAAAGAATATTTTTTTTTCCTTGAGCTGTTGAGAAATAATGTACTCCTTTATGGTACTAGTCGGGAATGTTCAATCAATAATAGAAACGTTCAAGTAGAACTTTCAAAGACAGTCATAAATGTTGTCAAAATTGCAATAAAGTACTTTTGTGTTTTTTGCTTTAATTTTAAACTTCTTGGTTGTTTATGATATATGACGGTAATTCATGAAAGTAATATGGATGTTTCAAATGTGTTTGTTGAGATAATTTTATATTGTAGAATTCATCAAGCGCAAAGTGCAAAACAACAATGAAATAAGATATTTAAATCGAAGTAGGAGTGACAAAATCTCCAACAAGGAAAAAAACTCATTGGCTTCCAAACTAGAAGAAAATATTAAAAAATATATATATCTGTTAGGGAACTAAAAATTGCAATTACTAAATAATTACCCACATGTTAAAATTTGAATCAACAATTAAAATAGACTTATAAGAGACTTTTTTCTCGATTACTTTTTGGAATGGAGTCCAAGACTTCCATTCTTAGCTCCTGTAATTGGTAGAGATGAAAATCAAAATTTTAGCAACTTTTTATAAAAATTGATGGAATATGATTGAAAAGTTATAGATCCAATTAAATGTGTAATTAAAATTAATTGTTGATTTTGACTTAAATTTTAAATAAAAAATTTAGTTGTACCAAACAAGAGCTTAACCTTCATTTTATTTTTGGAATGCAATCAAATCCCTTGGTCATGTGCTAAAGATAAACCACCAGTTTATATGCTATCGTCAAATAAAAATAAATAAATAAATAAATAAGTTGGGTGTTTGACTATTAACCAATTTATTAGCCTTGTAAGAGGATAGATTGAGCCTCACTCATTCGTGGAGTGCTTGAAACCATTATTTTTGTCGATGAGTTCGTCAATTGTAATTACTTCCGAAACTATCCATCGAAAAACATATAATCATTTAAAAATTAACTGATAGTGATTATTAATTTAATCTTTACGATCTTTAACCTAATGCTTAATACAAAATTAGAAAAATGTTTAAGCACGGTACATCGGGATGTACATAAAGGGTTACACCCCTCTCACATGGGGGATGGGACCCGCTTAAATGAAAAAAATATTATTCAAGCGGGTCCCACCCCCGATGTGAGGAGGGTGTAACCCTTATGTACACCACTTGATGTACAAGTGGAATTACCCATCTTATATACCATGAGTTTTAGTTCTCCATGAGTTTCTTGAACCAAAGAGGAGAAGAATGGTGTATGGGGGTCTCTCCATATGTATTCTGCTGTTAAATATTTATAAAAGTCGAAAATTAGATGAAAATCTTATATACCATAATACTCCATCACATTAGGTACCACGTGTCAAATATATCGTTTGAGTACTTGTGAGTACATTTTGTTTTTCTATTTAATAATTTGTCCGTTTACACCTAAAAGTTTTGATAAATATCCCTTGTCTGACTTTAAGTATGCGTAAAAAAATTTCCAACCTTATATTGTTGAAGTTTAAAATTTTCAGACTTTCAGTTTTATAGCATCATGTAGTAATAAATTGTTTTTCAAAGAGTTGAATAATATATTGAAAGATAGAAAGAAAAACGAAAGCGAAAAGTTAAAAAAATAAAAATAAAAATTATATCCCCAGACTGTGTCCCAACTAAAAAATTACCACTTGTCTAATTCGATTAGAGCAATCTCTCTACCTTGCCGCAAGGATGGATCTAGGATTTTTTGTAGGGAGGCTGAAAGTACTTAACAAAGGCAATGTAATAAAATTTACATGTACTAAAAAAATTCATTAAAGAACATTATTTATTTAAGTCGTTCCCGACGAGGATTTGAAGCATACTATTCATCTATAACATGATCTAGGTCGATTTTCTCATCAAGTTCTCTTTCTATAAAAAGTATCAAACAATCATCAAGAAAGTCATCCTCCATTTTGTATTGCTAAAAATGCTCGCTCGGTGCTTGCGGTAGAAACGGGTAATGTCAATACAAGATGAATCAATCTAGTCACCATAATGTAACTTTCCGACCTTCCACTCTCAGTCAACTGTCTACATAACTCAGCAAGTGTAGATACATGAAATCGAGGCTCACCCTTCATATCTAACTCATAATGTGTTACCTCAAATTGTAATGTAATAATATTTTCCTTTGAAAAATCTTGAGGATAGAATTTCTCTGCAAGTGTGCAAATTTTACGACTGTCAAATGATCTAAATGAATCTTTAGGATCCAAAGTAGCACTGAGAGAAAGGAGTTCTACTGATATGTCATTAAATCTTGTACTTAACTCCATCGTCACAAAATCTATTGATTCGTTGAAGACATCATAGCGATAATAATGCTCAATTGTAGTTTCATCATTAGAACGACCAGTGTTATACAAACCTTCTAGATTAGGTATTGTAACGTCATTTCTTGAGCAAAAGATTTTCACTTTTTGAAGAAATTCTTCCCAACCGCCATCTCTCAATTTCTGAAGCAATTGTTTTGTAGTAGACACAAACCTTAAACCAGCCAAGATGTCTTGAGATTTTTTTTGAAGGGTTTGACAAATAATTTCAGTGATTCTCATAATTCTATGGATCAAATGCAAGATAAGTATGAACTTAAAACCCACTAAATTTTTGTAATCACCACAAGCTTTAGCCAAAGATCTGCCATTTGAACAATGGTCACAAATATATTCAAGCACTTTGCGGGTTGCACCATACATATCTATCAAGCTCTTTACAGAATTGTAATGTGAACTCCAACAAGTAGCTCCTGACCGTTGCAAATTAACCATTTGATTGGCTCCTTTTCTAGATTCGAGCTCCCCAGTAGCCATCATACGCTGAATTTCCTCTCTATGAGAAGCTTGCAACTCAGTAACTCATTTAGGAAAAAAAAGTAATAATATTGACAATCTTGTCTAAATGAGAAAAGAAATTCCAAATGACAGGGACATCTTTAGCTGCTGCGACCAATGTCAACTGTAACCGATGGGCAAAACAATGGACGTAGTATGCATACTCACAATCTCTAAGAAATAATGCTTGAAGTCCATTCTAAGCACCATGCATATTACTAGCACCGTTGTACCCTTGTCCTCTCATTTTGTTCACCTGAAGTTCATATTGAGCAAGAACACCACATATGTTGTTTTTTAGATTCAATGACGTGGTATCACTAACTCTTTTGATTGCAAAGAAACATTCTATCAAACTGCCATGATTATTCACAAACCTCAGAATAATGGCCATCTGTTCTCGATTAGATGCATCTTGTACTTCATCAACAAGAATGCAAAAGCATTCATCCCCAATTTCCTCTCGAATCATTCGTCGTACTCTATTGGCCATAATATGCAAAATTTCTTTCTGAAAAGTTGGAGCAATGTATTGGGCATTTTGTGGTGCATTGTCCAATACAACTTTACTAATTTTCTGGATTCAAATATGCCGCGTACTTTATTAGTTGTATAAAATTTCCACGATTAAGAGAAGATGGTGATTCATCGTTACCTCTGAAACCTAAACCTTGAAATGCTAGCCATTGAACATTTTTAATTGAAGTCATTATATGCAAACGACGTTTCTAAAGTTCCTCTTCTAATACAGGATGCATCACCTTGTCAATATGCTGAGACAGTCTGATTAAATCTTTAGCTCTAGTCTCACACAGTTTATGATATGATGAATTAGCATGAATAAGAATTGCACACTTGCTTCCATCCTTAACCCTCTTCCAATTATTATATCATTCGGTAACCAATCCCGAACATCCAGACGAATTGTCATCTTTTTGAAAAAGAAAATAATAAAAACAATATACCCTTTCAGTTGAAGGAGAATACTCCAACTAAGGAAATTCATCGAACAACTTTTTCTGAAAGCGACGGGCTTGCTTTTTTCCTTCTATCCTTGGATACTCGTTAAGTTTGGGCTGATAGGGTCCAACTTTTGTATATGAAATTCTAATCTCATCTTGTAGATTGACGAGATTCTCAAACATTTGCTTTCGTTTTCCCGGATCCCGTTCAATACTAGTACATGATTGCAATTCAAGAATTGAGACTGATGAATGTTCAATTTCTGGAGATGAAATTGGAGGGGCTTGCATAGGAGTTGAGACCGACGGATGTTCAATTTCTGGAGATGTACATATACTTTCACTAGATTGCCCGTCTTTTTAAAGAATGAAAATATCATCTTTATTCTCTTTGATGAAGGTTGAGATTTCATTTGTAAATGCTGGAAATAGTAGAAAGAATAAATGAGAGATGTTCAAAATAATATCTTTTTCAATTTTCCTATTCCTACACACAGGCCACAATAATAGAATTTATAGAGAACAGTAGAACATATTACTATTCCTGCCCAAAATTATTGTATCCGATATTCCTCTTCCCGCCGGACCCGCCCAAAATTATATTGTATCCTATATTCCTATTCCTACCCAAAGATCCTATTTCATTGTTTCTCACAAAATCAACAACATCATTCGCAAGCTGGAAGCAAAAATCAATAACCGCGACCGCGAGTCCGCAAGGGAGAAACTGGAAGCAAAAATGAAGCCCACAGCTTAGCTTATTGAACACTCCAAGAGTCCAAGCCTTTCCCTGCTTGTAAGTTGTATCACAAACACAAAGCCATCAGAACCAAACTACCAGTGGACCACGGAAGGGACGGATTGCAGGAAGAAGAAAAACCAAATATAAATTCGGAATTGCAGCAAGAAGAAAAACCAAATATAAATTACTAATTACTAAAGTAACTAATAAACTAATAAACTAAACCAGTAAGAAGAAAAACAAACCTGTGGCAAATGGGATTGCAATTTCAATTCAGTTTTAATATGTTAGGGTTGAAACTTGAAAGTTTGAAACTTGAATGAATGAATCGGCGGATTCAATGAGAATGGAATGAGTATTTGATATAAATTAGGGAAAAATTCATGGATCGGGTATGAACTTTGACATTTGCAAAAATCAGGCACTAAAGTTTTAAAATTGCAAAAATCAGGTTTTTACTTTTTATTGATTAATTAAATATTTAATTGTGTAATTTGGTCACAGATATCTTATTAATTAGTTAAAAATTAATTTCAGGTCACAACTTATCAAAAAAATTATAGGTCACAATTTTTTTATCGGTCACGGATGATTTCGAGGTCACAAATCTATAATTTTATAGGTTACAGATTATTTTATTAGTCACAGATAAAAAAAAATTATATGTCACGGGTCACGTATTTTTAAATTTGTGGATCACATATTCTTTTTTTAGTTACAAATTATTAATTTTAAAGTCACAGTTCAATAGCTAGGTCACAGACACCAAAAAGCACCACCACCCTGTTGACCCCACCACAACAATAACAAAAAACGACCACCACCACACGGATCACCATTACCACCACACGACCGCCACCACAGATCCACCACCACCACCCAAAACATACCACCACAGATCCACCACCTCCACAACCACACATCCCCAGATCTACAACATTTTCCAAAACCAGACCCCATCTTCGCGACGACTGCCACCAGATCCTAATTTTGCTAGAATCTTGTTTTACCTGTACGACATTCTTGAATCACTTAGATGCAGTCCAAATGGGTACCACAGTTGCAGGCTAAACAACAATAAACCCAACTTCCATTAGTTATTGAACACTTATATACGAAACATAACAATAAATAAATAACTAAATAGAAAAAGAAACAGTGTTTACTGGAATATCCGGTGCTGCCTTTATCAGAAGTGCGAGTGCAAGAGAAAAAAGACTCGTATCCCTCTGCCCTCGCCAAATCTGCTCTCATTTCTTGTCTCGACAGCTTTGTCTCCTGTGTAAATAACAATAAAAATTATGTATAAATAAAATTATCCATTATTGGGGTAAAGAGCAAATGGGCAAACCTAAAAGCAGATGGTATCGGCATCGAGCGAATTGAGTAGCTTGAGAAGAGAACCGAATTGTGAGAAGCGAGGCCTTAGTCCGTTCACGTTGTAGGTCACTATCTTCATTCTTCATACAAACATAGGCTTAGGGTTTGGGGATGCGGATGGGGAAAGCGATTGCTGCTCCGATCACAAGAGAAGTGATATGGAAGTACAAACAGACCTGAAGACGGTGAGAGAGAAGTGAGCAACGGCATAGAGAGAGAGGAGAGGTAGAGAGAGAATGGGTTTGGGGAAAATGAGGTGGGGGACGGGATTGATAAATTAGGGTTTTAACATAGTACCCGATTTTTGCAAAAATAAACTTCAAACCAGATTTTTAAAAAGGTCAAAGTAAACCCCTGGTTTTATGTAATTTCCCCTATAAATTATACAATGATATTTGGGTTGGGTTGTAACTTATAAGTGAATAGGATTGGATTTTTGGCGTTCTGGGTAATGGGCTGAATTTTCTAATTAAGTGGGCCTGTACCAAAAAAAATAAAAAATAGAAGTAGTAAATCTGGACAGGGCTACAGCCTAATCCAGCTCCCCCCCACCCCCTAAGTCCGTCCCTACCTTGTCGTGCTTTCGAGGTTTTGTTCACGGTGCTTCCAAGTATACCCCCTTTCCCTACTCACACTTCCATCTCCCAACCCACTAGATGTTTTATTTTTATATAAGTTTACATCAAAACCTAATAAAATTTGGGCCTTCACTTATTGGCAATAAAGTTGGAGCAAAATAGAGTAAAGTTTGTTTGTTTTGGCTTTGGAGATTTAATTTCAAATAGGGATGACAATAGGGTGGAGAATCCAGAGTAGTCAAGAAAAGTGGAGGTGATGGTGTGGGCCCGATTAATAAAATTTTTATTTTTATTATATTTAATATAAAATGGTGTACTACAAAAAGTGAAAACCATACTAATGATCTAAACGTTTAAAGCGACAAATAAAAATATAAAGTCCATTATCTATTTAATAATAAGTTGGTCAACCACTCCATTGTCTTCAAAGTTTTCACTTAAATATTCCAATGTGGGATCATTTTCAGGGACGGACTCAGCACCCCAGCCAGGGGGCGTGGTCGCGCGTGTTGGGTTCCGCAGGATCGCCAACAGGTGACAACTGCTCCTGCTTGGTTCGTCTTCTTCCTGCTGCCTTTTTTTCGTTTTGAAATTGGGCCAATTTGGTTGGCCCATCATTTTTTTTGTTTTGAAATTGAGCCAATTCGGCCCATTTAATTCGTCTTTTTTTTTTTGTAATTGGATTGGGCCATTTGTCTGGGCCCAATCCTTAATTATATAATATGTAGGCCCAAACCAAATCCCATTCTCCCAAATCAATCCTTAAATTCTCAAATTTTCACCTTCTCCACTCTCTCGAATACCACCCTCGCCCGTCTCTAGCGCAGCTACAGCAGACTCAGACCGTCGCCCGTCAGGCTGCAACCGTACCTCACTCCGTCTCCGACAGTGCCGCAATAGACTCAGCCACTCAGGCACTCGCCACTCAGCCGCAGCCCGTGAACCGTAAGTTGTTTTTGTCTTTTTGATTGAGTTGGAGGTTGTCATTTTTTAATTTTTATGAATTATTTTGGTCTTGTGGCTGTCATATTCGATGTTAAATTATGAAATTTAAGTGCAAATTGTGCAATGAAATGCAAAATTTCACATGTAATTGTCTGACTTCTTTGATGTCTTGATGATAAATTTGATAATAGGTATTAGTATACCGTATACTTGGTAGTTGGTTCTCCTCAATCTCATTCCTCATTATGAAAAAGGAAAACTAATTTTTTTTTCCTTGTTAAAGTGTTGCAATGTGTGGACTGTGGTCATTCTGACAATCGTTGATTATCGACGTCGACCGGTCGACGTCAGCCCGGGATGAACTTCAATGCTGGGTCCGTCCCTAATCATTTTTATGCCTTTATTATTGAAATATTGGATAATATATCTATCACTTTCATCAGAGAATGAAGATCAACAAAGAGTAATTTTTATATTATACTTTACAATTTTTTAGTATTTTTTTATAGTTTAATTCAACTTATATATTAATAGAATGTAATTGACGTTTTAAATACCACACATGGATTATTGGGCATGGGAGTTTGATGTAAACCATTTGATATCTTCGTATGCAAGAATCGACAAATTCGACTTTTCGAATTGTTCACAAAATTTTGGGTCTTCTTTTTCATCTCCGATTACTCAATAATTTCCACAAGCACAAATTTCGCTTTTTATAGGCCCAAAAATTCTTTCACAAAATAATCCATCTTTTTTAAGGTTTATTGGTTTTGTAATGAAAAGTATAAGGTTTTGTCACGTCTCCAACGATCTCTTCATCAAGCACAATTTTAGTGGCCTAAGCAATTGTAGAAGAATAAGTAATCCAATTCGTAGATGTTGATATTTATACCGATCGATTATAGAAGAAAATTTTTGATTCATTCCGATTAAGCTTTCTTCCTATTAATCTAGAAGTTTTTCCCATATACAAGGAAATGATCCAGTTCTCCGGGATGGAATGGGAAACAATCATTGCCATTTGTAGTTTCAAATTTCAGTGGGCAACCACAATCAATTTTTCCTATTCTTTTTGGAAAACTGGTGCAGTTAGTTTGTATCACTAAAACAAAAACAGCATACGGCAACGTTCAAAAAACGTTATCGTAAGCCAACAGCAAAGTTTGGACCTGTGTTGCGAATCGAGGTGTTGTCGTAGAATAGAAAGATACGACAACGTTTTTTAAACGTTGCCGTAGCTCTACGGCAACGTTTAAAAAACGTTGCCAAAGACCTACGAAACGTTGCCAAAACTCTTTTCGCAACATTTTCTAAACGTGCGAAAGGGTTCTTTGGCAACGTTTTCTAAACGTTGCGAAAAGGTCTTCGGCAACTTTTAAAAAACGTTGCCAAAGAACCCTTTCGCAACGTTTTCTAAACGTTGCCGTAGGTCATATTACAGTTTTTTTTTTTTTATGTATAGTCCTTTCGTTTTTTAAATGAAGGTGAATAACAGTTGAAACAAATACATCATCACTCTCAAACCAATATCAGAAGTATAGTACACAAAATATTTTCAAAATTTACATCGACTTTGTTCCCTGGAGCCTTTGAAATGTTTGGCAAATCATGTAATACGGGAAATTCATTAAGGTCTTCACTAAAAAAGAAACATGAATAATCCAAAAACATTCGCTTCACTTGACAAAAGATAGTTCCTTGGATTCTAAATGTACACGAAAATAATACAAAGCTGGTCATGCAAGAGATCGTTCTACGGATGTTTACAGACTGATGCAATCAACAACTTTGCCGACCATGTAGATGACTGAGCTATGAGCCTCTGATCGATCTGTGGTCCTCAGACATGTACTGAGAGATGACGTGCGGAAATAATGTCACGTGTGCACTAGAGGATAAAATTCCTCGTGTTTTCTTTTCCCTTATTGGCAGAAACAGCAAGTCTGTGTTTCTAGACAAGCATGGAGATTCTCGTTATAAAAAGACTTCACCATAATCAACAACTGATAATCCATTATGCAAATAAACTTGGATAAGTGTTCAAGAACTGAATGAAAACCAAAGAGTTGCAAGTATAGAAACCAAAGAGAATTAGCATAAACCTTATGAGAAGAAAACTTGTTAATAGGATCAAGAGGATCATGAAATTACATTGAACAGGGAAGAAAAAAAGGATTTAAGAATGTTCTCTCAGCCTAACAGTTACAATTTATACATATGATTAGAACTAGCTACCTTGGCTATATGAGAAGCTTCGTTTAACTAAACAATGATGTTTCAAAACAGGGAACTTGTTTAAAGCAATTTACACAAACATTGCATAATATATAAAAGAGAAATTCAAAGCCAGGTTACTCAAACTCCATTCCAAGAATTGGCCCATCCTCTCTCATTGGCTCCCCCAACTGTGCCTCCACAAATGATATTGCCCTCTGCTCAGATATTGCCAGAGGTGACTCATAGAACCTCCTCATCACAGGCATTTCTGCCCTTATCCTTGGCACCGCCGTCCCAACTTTATGAATCACAGGCATTTCTGCCCTTGTCCCAAGATACATGATTAATGGTCCCATCAGAAACCAAGTGAAAAGTTGCATAGAGCGACAAGTACTAAATCATCTCATTATTCACTGCTACCATTGAAGAATAAGCAATTGTATACACGTATATCCTTTTCCATGGTAAGCATCTCCAAACTCTAGAAGTAATTCTATTATAAAATTGATCATCTGGCTGTGTTGAATCCATCCGGTGATATAACAAACAAAAGTTTAACTTTTTCTTATCCAATAACATCTAATCTACTTTGCTAGCCTACCTTAAGAGTCTATACACATCTTTTGTTTATTAATATTTTTCAACAAGGCTTTATCATGGGCCATTTTTGACGTTGTTCAACAGGGTCTTAGTAGAAAAACATTTGTATGGTAAACGACACAATTGAAAATTGTTGCTTGAAAAACTGGGTACTTTTCAGTTTGCCCAAATCAGAGATACCATTTTCCACTTTGTCCAAATTTTTTTACCATTCACCATAATAGCCTTCCATGGCTGAAAAGACTAAATTACCCTTAAAATGTTATATAAATTACAAAAAATGGTATTGTTTAAAAGACAATAATACCCTTTTTAAGTTATAAAAAATTCCAACACTTCCCACTTAAAATTTCGAAACCACTTTCTTTATCTATTTACTCCAACACACATAAAAAATGTTTCATTTTTCCTCTACTTCAAACTTGAAAACAGATAAAATTATCAAACGCTTAATAAAGAAATATTATTCACAGCCATAAGTGAAATCGGTAATTTTATTTACGTATTTTAATTTTCGTTCGGTAAAATTAGTACAGTATTTTAATCTTTAAGTGAATCTATAATCATTTTTAACAAAAACGATAAAAAAATTCAACTGCATATATAATTTCAGACAAATTTACGATCGGTTGTAAAATGGTCAACCAAACATCCGGACCGACCCAGATGGCCCGGACGTCCACGCAGTCTGGGCCGGTCCGGGTCCGGACTGGCGGGTCGTCTGGGCCCGTCCGGATCCGGCGCACTTTGCAGCATTTTTGGGTCATAACTTTCTCTCCTAATGTCCGATTAAGGTAATTCAAGATGCGTTGAAAAGCTAACTCAAAGAGCTACAATTTTGCTTCAGATACCATCTTCGAATTCGATCGTTTTCCATGTCAAAAACTGGTCTCAATATGAGATAGAAAACCGATACAAAACTTTCCAATTTGAAAGTTAATATGCGATAATGTTTTGGCTATATTTCATCCATTTGACAAATTTTTCATCCAATTGACCTCCAACACTTTCGAATCTTCATCACAAGGTTAGAAACAAGTTTAAAATATTTGCACTTTAATCCATAAACTATCACTTTCCTCAATTTCGATAATTTTCCCTATTTTCTTCTAATTTCCATCGTATTCGTTCATTTGCAACCTAAACCAAAATGCAAGTGTACATAGAATATTTAGGTGCCAATAAATCATGAAAATGCAATTATTAGTGGATGAAAAACGTGATAATTACACTATTATGACCGCATATTCTTTTTTGTTTTACCTTCTCTTCGAGTCCAATTTTTATGATCACGCACGGCTTCATCTAAGGCTTCAAAATACGTCATTTTCTCCAATGTATTTAAACTACAAAATGACATGAACACACATATAAAAACGCTCAAAAGTGCTCAATAACAAGTTAAAAACTATGATTTAAAGGTATTTGTTTAATAAGTTAATTGCACTCGTCATTATATTATTAATTATAATGTGTATGTTGCATAATTATTATCGTTAAATATTCAATTATAATTAAATTTCTTATTTAATTGTTTATATAATATTTAATTATAATTAATAGAATATTAAATAAACAATTGAAATATAAAATTTAAATAAACAATTCAAATAAACAATTAATATTTCATTTATTGTGTATATAATATTTAAATATAATTAATAGAATATTAAATAAACAATCGAACATTTAATAATTTATTATTTATAACTAAATAATATTTTATTATTTTTATTTTAATTGTTAAACTATTATTTCATTATTTCTTATTTTAATAGTGAATTCAATATTTTATTTATTGTTTACAATTAATTTAATTATAATTAACAGATTATTAAATAAACAATCGAATATTTCATATTTTATTATTTATAACTAAATAAATTTTTTCTATTTTTTATTTTAATTGCTAATTGATTATTTCATTATTTCTTATTTTAATTGTCAATTCAATATTTCATTTATTGTGTATATAATATTTAATTATAATTAATAGAATATTAAATAAATAATCGAATACTTAATATTTTATTATTTATAAGTAAATTATATTTTATTATATTATATTTTAATTGTTAAACGATTATTTCATTATTTCTTATTTTAATTGTTAATTGAATATTTTATTTATTGTTTATAATTAATTTAATTATAATCAATAGAATATTAAATAAATAATCGACTAATTAATATTTTATTATTTATAACTAAATTATATTTTATTATATTATATTTTAATTGTTAACCGATTATTTCATTATTTTAATTGTTAATTGATTATTTATTTATTGTTTATAATTAATTTAATTATAATTTATAGAATATTAAATAAACAATCAAATATTTCATATTTTATTATTTATAACTAAATAATATTTTATTATTTTAATTGTTAATCGATTATTTCATTATTTCTCATTTTAATTGTTAATTGAATATTTTATTTATTGTTTATAATTAATTTAATTTTAATTAATAGAATATTAAATAAACAATCGAACATTTAATAATTTATTATTTATAACTAAATAATATTTTATTATTTATTATTTTAATTGTTAAACGATTATTTCATTATTTCTTATTTTAATAGTGAATTCAATATTTTATTTATTGTTTATAATTAATTTAATTATAATTAATAGATTATTAAATAAACAATCGAATATTTCATATTTTATTATTTATAACTAAATAAATTTTTTTTATTTTTTATTTTAATTGCTAATTGATTATTTCATTATTTCTTATTTTAATTGTCAATTCAATATTTCATTTATTGTGTATATAATATTTAATTATAATTAATAGAATATTAAATAAATAATCGAATACTTAATATTTTATTATTTATAAGTAAATTATATTTTATTATATTATATTTTAATTGTTAAACGATTATTTCATTATTTCTTATTTTAATTGTTAATTGAATATTTTATTTATTGTTTATAATTAATTTAATTATAATCAATAGAATATTAAATAAATAATTGACTAATTAATATTTTATTATTTATAAATAAATTATATTTTATTATATTATATTTTAATTGTTAACCGATTATTTCATTATTTCATTATTTTAATTGTTAATTGATTATTTATTTATTGTTTATAATTAATTTAATTCTAATTTATAGAATATTAAATAAACAATCAAATATTTCATATTTATTATTTATAACTGAATAATATTTTATTATTTTAATTGTTAATCGATTATTTCATTATTTCTCATTTTAATTGTTAATTGAATATTTTATTTATTGTTTATAATTAATTTAATTTTAATTAATAGAATATTAAATAAACAATCGAACCGACCCGAAAATTTCTGAAACCGAAAAAAACCGAACCGACCCGCGCCCACCCCTAAGTAATTTAAAATAAATATTTTACTTGTTCACTTAATATTTCGTTGTAAAAGAACAATTTATAATTAAATTGATTATTTTAATTGTTTATATAATATTTAATTATTATTAATTAATAAAATATTAAATAAACAATCGAAATATAAAATTTAAATAAACAATTTATTTTGTTTATTTAATATTTCATTATTTGTAATTAAATAATATTTCAAATTTAAATAAACTCTTTTTTGTAACTAAATATTAGACAAACTATTAAAATATTGAAATTAAATGAAATAATTTATTTTAAATTGTTTATAAACAATTTCAATAAGTAGTTTAAAATATATATTTCAAATCGATTATTTTTATTCTTTGTAATCAAATTAAATTAGTAATTTAAAATAAATTTTTTAATAATTTACTTAATAATTTATAATATTAATTATAGTTAATAGAATATTAAATAAACAAACGAATATTTAATAGTTTATTATTTATAACTAAATAATATTTTATATTTTACAAACTCTTTTTTCGTGAATTTTACTTAAATAAGTTAATTATTTATTTAAATTAAATATTAAATAATTAATTAAAAATTCAAGACGAAATCTATAATTAATAATAAAATTAGAAATTAATTTTAAATTAAATATTAAATGAAAAAGGAAAAAAAATCAACTGGGCTTCTGGAGTCTGGGCCCGGACGCCAAGCAGAAGCCTAGAAGTGTGGGCGTTTGGGCCCAGAAGCCCAGACCCGTCTAGGTTTTTCTCCTCCAACTGATAGATTCGCTTGAAAACGCCATTTTCGACGATCTCCGTCCTCCAAATCTCACCAAATCACATTTCATCCATTAATAATTGATTCTACAACAATTTCTTCGAAGATAATCAACAAAAATTCGAAAACGTGCTTTTATTTTTCTCTCTCTCCCAATTCTCTTCCAAGTCACGTGTGATGGTAAAAATGGGAAAATACTAGACTTTTAAATTTTTTTAAGTTTTCCTTTTTTTTTTTACTTGGTCAACGGCTATTGTGAAAAAGTGGCAGGATCAACTAGGGGTGTCCAAAAGTCCCGAACCGAGCGGTTCTTCATAAATTAAATACCCGAACGGGTACCCGAATCGAGAACCGATGGGTTTGGGTCGGGTCTTGGGTCTAGACCAAGAACCGAAGAACCGAAACTAAATAATTTTTTTATTTTTTATATTGAATTAATTAAATTATTATATTTTTTTTATACAAATTAGCAAATTAATTAAAGAAATCAGATTATTTCATAATTTTAATTTTAAAACTCAAATCATTTTTAAAACCTATTAGCCCATTTTAATTTGAAGCAAATGAATATACTTTACGTAGTTTTGTTGTAATATTAATATCTATTTTTTGGTATTTGTATGCATTGAATTAATCTTATTGGACGGCTAGTTATTTATATGTTTTTGAATTGGGCTATGTTAATTTGTAAAAGTTACGAATGAAATGTCATTAGTTGTATTTATGTAGTGTTGCTGTAAATATTAAAAAATTTGATTATGGTACGGAACCGAACGGAACTGAACCGACCCGACCCGACCCGAACCGAACCCGAACGGTTCCATAATTATATTTGGACCCGACGGGTCCATTTATTAAATACCCGAAAGTTTTGGGTTGGTTCGGGTATCTTCAGAACCGAACCGAACCGACCCACGGACAGCCCTAGGATCAACCGGGTATTTTCCACTATTTCCTCCTTGAAAAACTCAAAACAGATACTAATATCCGCAAATTAGGCCCACCGCATAAATATAATATTTAAAAAATAAAAAAAAATAACTTCATACTCCTACTAGAGGAAAAATTATATTGGAACTTACACAAGAATCGATTTTCCATTGAGCCGGGTCAAAGCCTCAGTAGGTGCCGGATTCGGGTTTTTTGGCTCAAGCTGTGTGATCAGCTCAACAATATCTGCCCAAGTCTCACTACTAGCAGTCAAACCTCTGTTTGTTCCATAGAAAGAGTCCACTAATTGTTTCTTCAGCTGTCAATTTCAGTAGGCTCCTCCTCTGCCACTGTTATAGCGGATGCATCCGGCTCTTTTTCTGGACCCCACTCATCATTAATCACTGCTAGGACCGAAACTTTCTGCTTCGGCTTCGTAAATTCTTTTTTTAAATTGGAGTTCTGTGGCATGATTCCGGGTTTGAAACTGAAGAGAAGCCAAAAGAGGCCCTGGAGAAAGAAATCAAAGAGAGGGAGTAGAAAGTCTTCCAAGAGTCAGGAGAAGACCAGGCCAGAAGCGGCGCCGAGGAAGCCAAAAAAGGGAGCAGCCTCATCGCTGTCGAAAAAGGGAGAAGATGATTTGGGGGTTTACACGATTTATATAGAGGTGTCAAGATTGACGGGCCGGTCAGACCCGTGAAAATCGACCGGGATCGACCCTAGACCGCGGGCTAACCCGTAACTCGAGCTACGGTTCACGGGTCAAGGAGGTGTGATCCGCAGGTTTCGCGGCTTGCACCCGCGGCCCGTTAAAAAAAAATTAAAAAATTTTGAAAAAAGGGGGGGAAATTTTTTTTGAAGAATTAAGTATGCTATAAATATTTGATAATAGTAATTAGAAATGCATTTATTTGTTATTTGTTTAAATTCAATTTAACTTTACAAAGTTATAAATAATTCATGTAACATTAAATTTGAATTCTATGTAAACATTTCTTGGTATAAATATGAATTTATCATTTTGTTCAATTCTTAGTTTACATTTAACAAAAAAATATTTTTTGCTACAAATATGAAAAATTCTATATTTCTATAATTTTATTTATACAATCATACGGGCCAAATCAGAACAAATCGCGACCCGTGACCCGCATGGGCTCGACCCGAATGGGTCAGCGGGTGGGCCTGGGTTGTAGTCCAAAATTTGTGGGCCGACCCGAAATCGGCCCGGAACCTTTTTACGCGGGCTGTTACCGGGCTTATATGTTGGCGGGTCGACCGGACCCGGACCACCCAGATTGACACCTCTAGGTTTATAACATAGGGCTTAGTATTGGCTCAGGTTTTTGGGCTTCAATTTGAGCCCATTTACTTGAAAAAAAAAAGGGCTTTTCGCAACATTTAACCAATTTTGCAAAAAGTGAAATTTTTTGTAATATTCAGCAAATGTTGCAAAAGGTAAGACTTTTCGCAACGTTTTACAAATGTTGCAAAAGTGAGACATTTCACAACGTTTATCAAATGTTCCTAAGCTAAGACTTTTCGCAACGTTTGATAAACGTTGCTAAAGGTAAAACCTTCCGCAATACTCAATAAACGTTGCTAAAGGTGTTTATCGCAACATTTTTTCTAAAAAACGTTGCCAAAACTCATTTATATTAATCAATGGCAACATTCACTTACTAAAATGTTGCCAAAAGACCCTTTTAATGTTGCCGAAAGACCCTTTTAGCAACATTAACAAATGTTGCCTTTTTAATGTTGCAAATTACTATTTTTGTTGTAGTGCATCCTTCATAATATTTAAATTTATCTTAACCTTTAAAATCTGGCTTTCAGTCCCAACCTTTAGTTTCATTTTCATACTCCAGATTTTTAACATAGTTTCATTAACTTTAATGTTAAATTTCCTAACGTTAAATATACTACCTAATTATCTGATAGCTAAAGTTGACAAATCTGTTGTATTGGCATTTTTATGTACAGTTAATCAAACATTGATTACTTCATATTTTTTTACCAAAGTTCATTAACAAAATTGTAGTTTTATTTCTTTATTCTTATGCCACTCTCTTGTGCTAATTAGTGCTGACAGAAGACTATCTTATTTTAATTTTTTTATGGTTGATCAAAAGTTGATTATTTACAAAATATGTAATTTTATTATTATTTTTATATGTCACTCTCTTTGTCAACTATCACTATGCTACCAACTGTCAACTACTTAAGTGTCCACTATCGCTATAGCTCCCCAAATAAAAATGCTGACTACACTACTATTTGTACCTAACCTATGGCGTCCTATGTTTTAGCCAAATCCCGTCCCACAGCTCATAGGGTGGATTTTTCTGTATTTTTGTACTTTTGGTCCCTGGTTTCTATGGACTCGAGACCTATCCTTTCAATTTTCACAAAAAAAAAATCCCTAAATCAATGTTTCCTTTGCAAGAGTTGTCATTTTCGGTATTGCCATAAAAAAATGGCCGTCACATTTTCTAGTGCACTGCACACGCGTCTTTTGAGCAATGAAATTTTTGCAAATTACTTAAAATATAACTAAAAATTGGAAAAGTAGTCTACTCCCAATCTTCCATTTCACGCCCTCCACCAATGATTGGATTATAGGATCCCAAGGGTTTGGTCTATAATCCCTTCCACAATCTATGGCTATAAGATGCGACACCAAAGTCATAAAAAAACACAAACCAATCTATTTTAAGCATCACACCACCAAAGCATATGAAAACACATATAAAGATTTGGTCAAGACAAGAGAGAGAACATGAAAAGTGTGTGAAGCAATTGAAACCCTGAATGTGTATGTATAATATATGTATGCAGTATGCTTCATATATTCAAAAACTACTAGTCTATGGAAGCAAACTTTATCTATATCGAAACTTGCATAAGAACTACATTTCTTAGCGACAAATGAGTCAGGCCAATGAATCCCTCTATTGAAAATTATTCGGAATTTCCATTATATACACTAAAAGTAAAGCACCTCTTTTGTCCATACCCTTATCCTACCCTGCACTCACCCACTTATCTCAAAGTCTATTTTTGCAAGTGTGTTAAGATTTCAAGAATATCTCTTTTACTACAATCATTTTCTTCGCTTTTACTGCTTTTGTGTTTATATGTGTAAATTGATCTTAAGCACACAAAGACCTTGTTTGATTTCTTTAAAAATAAAATATTTAGTAGATCTTCATAAAAGTTAATAAAAGTTGTGAATTTTGCAAAACGTATAATTAAAATTAATTATTGACTTTGGCTCAAGTTTTTATAAATTTCTTAGCTAAACATGTGTTGGTTGTGTAAGCGTTGTACCCTAACTCAAATCGATTTTGAATGTAAACACTTAGGGCCTGTTTGGTATGCTTTTGAAAAATTAAAAGGAGTTTTTGAGACCCAAAAATTGCTTTTGGACCCGTTTGGCTAGTTTTATGAAAGTGCTTCTGGTTATTAGAAGAGCTTTTGAAGAAAGTTGTTCCAATGCGACTTCCTCTAAAAGCGCATTTGGAATTAAAATTGCTTTTATAATTTAGTTTTTAAACAAAAATTAGGGTAGTTTATGTCAAAAGCTCTTCTACAAGAAGCAATAGTCATGCGAAACAGATCTTTAATACGTTTAATGCAATTCTATTTATGACAGATTTATTATTCAAATGAATTATTACTTTGATAAATTAAATTGATAGTCGTAGATTTAAATGAAAAGTTTAATTTTGTCACACCACGTGATATTTCTCGTCATATGTATTGTCCCGACACATTGCTAGATGTCAATTTGGGACATCGGATGTAAATTAATTGATTAAGGTGAATTGATGATAAATTAAACGGAGAGTTTTAGCTTATCTTATTTTAATTAGATCAAAATAACAATTCCAACTATTCGACATCGTAATTTGAAACATAATGGGAATGACTAAGAGAATGATATCATTAATTAATTAATTGACAAGTGTTGGACATTTGTAGAGTTATTTGACTGGATTGTTTATTAATAGATTTATGGGAAAAAAATCATTTCTAAGAGCTTAAGTATCACCTATTTCAAAACTAAGAAATCAACTTTCAAATTTCAAAAATAAGATTTTTTTTAATTTTTATTTATGAAATAATAAATTATTAAATCAATTTATTATTAAATATTTAATTATAATATAATATAATTAACTCACCCCACCTCCACCACCCCTACTGCTCCGGAGACTATTCCGACGACTGCTCTAGCGACCGTTCCGACGAATGCTCCGCGCGACCGTCCGGCTACTGCTCCGGTTCCGACGACCGTTTTGCCACCGCCGCTTTATTCCGGCAACTACTCCAATCCTGACAATTGTTCCGACTCCGGCAACAACCACACCATACTTTTTTTGTACATTTGACATGATTTTTGACCTTTTGATTATTACTTGTGACTAGTAACATAAAATGTGACTCGTAAAATTGAACCGTGACTCTACAAAACAACATGTAACTTGTTAATATTGATCTGTGACTCGTTTATATTGATTTGTGACCTATAAAAAATAACTGTGACTTGTGAACTCAAACCCGTGACCAGTGATCTGTGACTCTACAATTTATTCAATCACATATTATTTTTCGGTCACAAATTATAATTTGTTAAGTTACAAATTATTTTACGGTCATAGCTCAAGAATTTTAAAGGTCACAATTTATTTATCGATCACAGATCAAAAATCTTGCAGGTCACAAATTATTTCGAGGTAGGTCACAAATTTGTTCGAAGTCACAAATCAAAAATTGTATGAGATATGCTACATGTACATAATTTGAATTACCTAAGGATGTCCACCCTCTCACATGGGGTGGACCCCACATGAATAATTTTTTTTTTATTCATGTAGGGTCCACCCCATGTGAGAGGTGGACACCCTTAAGTAACCTAAATTATGTACAAGTAGTGTTTTCCAAATTTTATAGGTCACAGATTAATTTTTCGGTCACAACTTAATTACTTGTGAGTCACCATTCGAATTTTAAGGTAAAAAATTATCGAATTTTAAGGGTCACAGTTAACTAATCGGTCATAAGTGACCAAACAGTTGGTCACAGGTCAACTACTGAGTTACATACCACCACTACCTCCAATGTCTCCACCGCCACTTGCGACCACCCTCACACGATGGCCGACGACGCCACCACCACACCACCACCACCAGCACCTCCACCAACAACCACCTTCACCTTCACCTCCACCTCCACCGCCACCAAAAACCATCACCGCCATCGCCAAACCCATAGCCACCACTGCATCCAACACCACCATCATCGCCGTTGTCACTAAAACCAACAGCACCACTACCTCGCCGCCGCAGCCAATATCACAAACCACCACCAACAAAATACAAAACAACAAAAACTACCACCGAAGCCGTCGCCACCTCCACAGTCAAACCGCCACCTCACAACCAACACCACAAAAACCATCACCAACCACCACCACTTAAGCCCCTCCCTCCCCCCCCCCCCACCGCAGCTAACTTCACAACCACCAGCACCCAACCGCCACCTTATCGCCACACCACCAACACCGTCTCCAATCTAAAACTCACAAACATAAACAAAAAAAAACCCAAAAAGCCAGCACCGCCACCACCAACACCGCATCACAATCCGAAAACTCAAAAGAAACAGAAACCAAAAAGTCGACACCACCTCATCGCCACCAACACAACCTCACCAACAGAAACAAAAACCAAAAAGTCTGCACCACCTCATTGCCGCCACCACCACACAATCTGAAATAGAAATAGAAGCCAAAACATTTGCTCAGCAAGTGGCGCTGTCAACACCGCTGTCTTTCTCATAGCGCCGCAGAGCGACGGTCTGAATTGCGCAATGGTGTTACTTCTTCTGCGATTGGCAGGGGCAGAACGATGACGGCGTGAAGTGCGGCGAAGAGAGAGACGAGAGAGTGGCACAGGAAAACAAAGATCGGCGCTCGTCGTCGGATCTACAACCAATGAGGGTTTAGAGAGACGGCGAGAGACCACTCAGACCGGAGAATGGAGATTCAGAGAGAGAGAGAGAGAGAGAGAGAAGGGTGAGAGTTAATTAGGGGTCGCCGGCGACGCCAAGGAGGGAGAAGAGAGAGAGGGAGAGTTGTAGAGAGAAGGAGGAGAGAAAAAAATAAAATTAGGGTTTGGGTGGATGATGGTTGAGTGGGGGTGGGTATGTAAATTAAATTAATTTTATAATTTTATTATTAATATTAAATTTTTTAATTATAATCTGAATTTTTAATAAACAGACCTTCCATCTGATTTTTGAAGTTGGATTTTGAAAGATAGGGTGGGTGTAATTTCCACTAGTTTAAGTCAATTAATTAGCAGGCCAAGTTTAATTAATTATATTAATTAAATATGACTTGTGTGTAATAGGTGGGTTCAGTCCAATTAAACACCTATTAATAAGTAGTTAGGATTTGTGGAAACCCATCACATTTCACATTTTCAAGTTTGTCATAAATTCAAATCTTCCGGCTTTAAAGTTCTTTGATATTCCAATCAAGAAGTGTACTATAAAATTGTAGTTTCCGCACCAAGGTTATTATTGTAGCCAGTCTTGAAAGAAGGGTTATATTTTGGGGGAAATATGCCTTAAGAAAAATTGAAACCGTATACAACAAATAAAATTTCCATCTAATTCTTCGTTTTCTTCTATTTATTGTACTAATCAATTTCCTAAAAGAAAGAACATATCTCAAATAAATTAATTATTTGTTTTTTAGAAATAAGTGGAGTTTTATAAGATACGTGGAGTTTGATTAGATATTCCATGTGATTCACAAAAAGTTGACATTGCATGAACATGATGATTCATGGACTCTACTCTCATTTACATTTCGTACACGTCCCGTTTTATCAATCCTCCTTTCTCTGACTCCTACACATTCCTCTATATATACAGATGTTCTGGATATGATATATACTAACTAAGCAAAACCAAATTTTATACACACCTGTGTAGTAAAATTTTGCAAAAAAAAAAAAAAAAATGAGCCCCACCTGTGTGCGTTTTCTGTTGCTCTGCATGTGTGTCTTATGTACACACAGCATCCTTGAAGCAAAACAAATGGAAGAAAATCAACAAAAGCATTTTGTTCTCGTACATGGTGCATGCCTTGGAGCTTGGAGCTGGTACAAGCTACAACCGCTGCTAGAGGCGGCTGGTCACCGCGTCACGGCAATTGATCTCTCAGCCTCCGGCATCAACCCGAAAAGCCTAGATGAGCTTCGCACATTTCCAGACTATACACTGCCATTGTTTAAGGTAATGGAGTCGATTCCACCAGACGAAAAGGTAGTTCTAGTTGGACATAGTCTTGGTGGCATGAACTTGGCTTTTGCAATGGAGAAATACCCTGAAAAGATTTACGTGGCTGTTTTTCTTGCGGCTATAATGCCTGACACTATACATAGGCCATCCTATGTTCAGGAACAGGTAAAATTGTGTATACACTTAGGAATAGCTTATTACCCTTGAATTAGACAATTTTAATAAATTTCACTCTTAATTTACTTTAATTATCTTGTTTGGTATACTTTGCACAGGCCCCGATGGAAGATTCTTTGGACACTCAATTCGCGCCATTTGGTAGACCCGAAGATCATCTCCAATCAATACTCTTTGGTCCACAGTTCATATCATCCAGACTATATCAACTCTCTCCACCTGAGGTAAAATAATATAGAATGGAACATTCTTTATTTTTCAAACGAATACCATTTTTCCTATTTTTATATTATACCCAGACTAGTTCCTAGTTGAATTAACTGGTCTTTTCCGATTTTCAAAAGATTAGTTTTTATCCAACGTGATGATAATAACAGTGCTCTACCAGATTTTTCAGGTCAAAATTCCCATTAAATTAGCAAATAAAATTTTAATAACTTAATTAGAGCGAAGGAAAAGCTGAGTAGTCGAAATGAAACACTGCTATAAATTGACTAACAAGTGTTTTTAATTCATTATGGTAGGATGTTGCATTAGCAAACTCATTAGTGAGGCCAACCTCTATTTTTTTGGAAGATTTGTCAAATAGGAGTCCATTTTCCAATGAAAAGTTTGGATCAGTAAAACGTGCTTTCATCATAACCGGCAAAGATAAAGCCTTACCACCAGATTTCCAGCGCTGGGAAATTGAAAATAATCCTGTGGCAATACAGAAAGAGATAGAAGACGCTGACCACATGGCAATGATTTCAAAGCCGAGCACCCTTTGCCAATATTTATTGGAAATAGCAAAATAAATATATTTAAAGAATTGTTTTCTTCAATTGTTGAAAAATAATGTACTCTTTTATGACACTAGTGGTCAATATTTAAACACTATCACAAACGTTCAAGTAGAACGTTAAAATACAGTAAGAAATGTTGTCAAAACTGAAATAAAGTACTTTTTTAATTTTGCTTTAATTCTAAAATATATATATATATAAATTTTGATCATGAAATTAAAAATTTCATGATCAAAATTCATGAAATTAAAAATTTCATGATCAAAATTCATGAAATTAATATGGATGTGCATGAATTAATTAGAATCAAACTTCCAATTTGTATATATATATATATATATATATATATATATATATATATATATATATATATATATATAGATTGCATATCTTATTAAGTGCAAATACAGTGTAAAGCAACAATGAAATAACATTCCAACTTAGAAGAACACAATCCCCAACAAGGGAAAAACTCACGTGCTTCAAAACTTGAAGAAACAGTTAAAAAAATCCACAAGGAAACTGAAAATCCCAATCCAAATTGCAATTACTAAATAACTACCCAGTTGTTCGCCAGAGAGGCTTGGAGCCTCAAGGAGCGGCTAGGTGAAGCTGCCTGGGCAGTGCATTCCTTCTGCAAGGTGGTGATTGTGCTGAGATCTTTTTCAGTTTTATTATTTTAATTTTTAATATATATAAATATAAAAAGTTACCATTTTACCACCACAATTTGGTCAAAATTGGTCGAAAACCATTTTTCTTGGTCAATTGACGGTTTCATGGACGGTTTCCATCCAGATGAACTCTAGGTGTGTATTTATGAAAGGTTTGGGACCTCCACTAGCACATATTGAAGGTTTGGGTAAAATTTGCAAAAATTGAAAAGATTAGAGAACGCCGGTGCAATTTTCCCTAAAATGAAATCATGCTAATTAGATATCATATACAAATGAGCCGAAGCATATTAGTGGTAAGTCTTGCAATATTCTAAGCAAACATATATAGCAGGTTCCAATTTGGAATTAGAGTTTATTTCTTTAGACAAATCAAGCAACAATAGCTAAAGCGGAAAATTTTATATATAATGGTTAGAGATATACATAGTAAACAAAATATTGTTCCATAGTTTCTCTCAAGTGAAACATATCGATTTTTATTATGTTAAGTCAAAGAATAACTTAGCATATCCATTCATAAAAAAATGTTACCCATTGAGCAAATAGACAGTGCATAAAGGAATAGGCCATCCTATTGTTTGGAACAGGTAAAATTGTGTATACTTACTTAGGAATAGTTATTATCCTAGAATTAGACAATGTTAATAAATTTCACTTAATTTACTTTAATTAACTTGTTTGGCAGTACCTTGAACGGACCTTGACACAAGATTTTATGGACACTCAATTTGCATGGATTAATAGCATAAAACCTCTAGAAATGTTTCCATTTGCAATATGTCTCATACCTATTGAAAATCGCAGAAAATCCCCTTATTTGAAACATTTTGTGAAAATCCCATACCGTCAGATTTTCTGTTAAAAACAGTAAAAATGTCAAAATTTAAAAGTAATAATTGCAATTTTAGTATCAAAATTTTTTATTCTTTTACAAATTATACCCAATTTTTTTTATATACCACCCACAATCCCAAACCTTTAAAATTTTATTTTCCACCCCTCGACATCTCCGGCACTTTAATTACCCGTTCCAAAACAGGCACAACCTCTTCAAACCTCCCCAATTTGCAGTCAATCGTCGCGACAACATGCAAACTCATCGGCAAATCCAAGCTAGGATCTCCCTCAACCGCATACCTCTTAAAACACTTCGTTTCCCTCAATGCTTAGTCAAGGGACTTGTTCTACACCGCTACTCACCAAGTCAAACGCAGAGTTAGGCTCGACTCGGATTTGTACTTGCAATCTCTCTATGATCGGGTTTCAACTTTGGAGCAAGGATTTGACCGGTTGGTAAAGGAGGAGGAGAAGAAGAAGATTGTGGAGAGAAAGTACACATGGACTGTAGAGATTAAGAGTCCAGAGAAAGAATGGCTTGATAGGAAGTATAAATGGACGGCGGAGATCAAGGATTCCAAGGATCACAAAAAGGGTTTAGAGAAGAGTTACAATGGACGACGAAGATTAAGATGAAGGGCCAGGATTCCCAAATTGATCGAATGTATGCGATTAAAGTGTCCAATGCAAGTGACGGTAGCGAATCAGAGAAGAAGAAAAAAAGATGAGAAAGCGAAAGAGAGGACAAAATCGACGGGGCCTACAACTCACATTGTTGAAGTTAAAGAACCATCTGATCACTAGGGCATTGTTTTTAGGCAGGTTGGTATAATACAAGCTGAACTACATATGTATATAAGAGAGAATTGGGAATTAGAAAAGGATTAATGGAGATTAATGGGGTTCAATTAATTAATTAATAAGATTAATACATGGCACCATTCTCAAATGTTTGCTGCTGGTGAGGGTGGTGGCTGATTGACTTTAGATCGATGGTGAGCCAATGGAGTAGATTGGATGCAACTGCAACTTTTGGCTTAGGTTACAATTGGTTGTACTTTTGACATTTATTTATAATTACATAAATTAATTTTGGGAAAAAAGATGAAGTAGAGTAGGGTGGAAAATAAAGTTTTAAAAGTTTGAGATTGTAGGTGGTATATAAAAAAATTAGGTATAATTTGTAAAAGAATAAAAAGTTTGGATACTAAAATTTCAATTATTAATTTTAAATTTTGACATATATAAATTGTGTATTCGAAATAAGGAAATTATGTTCGACATATATAGATTGACATAGGGTCTAATATGGGATTGAAGTATACCGCTATGCTTGATGTGAATCTTTAAGTGTTCATAAAAATTCATCCACTTTTATACGTTTATATCCATCATAGAAATATAGTTTGGTCATATATAAAAAAAAGTTTAACATTACCGAGAAAGACTGTTAAATAAAATAGAAATATTGATTCGTCAAATTCGATTGTGTTGTCAACGTGTAAAACTAGGGTTATAAATTATTATTTCATGGGAATTCGGGATCCTACTATGTTTTTCATTCATTAAAACACATTAACTTGCGTTCAACATAATTTGTATTTAATTTAGTTAATTCACTCATAATTGCATAAGTATGTTAATTTAGATATAATTCAGTCATAAACACATCATATTATTCTTGTTTCGGTTAAGGTCATGAATATTTAAAATTGAATTAATCAATCTCTGTGGGATGAAATTCGAACTCAAGATCCACTTTGTTACTTGTTAACGAAGTGTACATTTGTGGTGATTTTAATTCGAGATATATTTTCGTGAACACGTTTTTGGCACCGCTGTCGGGGATTGAGTTTAGTTTGATTTTTTTTACTTCGACACTAACTCGAACATATTTTTTTATTTCATTTCATTTTAGTTATTTGAGTACTACTGTTGTTTTTTCTTTTAGATCTTGTATGTGAAGATCGCTTGATGGTGAATTAATTCCAGCTGAGCCAGAAATCGAACACAGATTTCATCATAGACAACGGAAAGCAAGAGCAACACAACAAAAGGACCAAAAAATAGCTAATACAAATGGCCAACGAGCAAAACAATCAAGTAGTTCAAGTCAACGAAGAGGAAGCTGTTGATGAGAGAAAATGCTTGTTGGGGACTTCATGCCACCGCAGATAATTCAAAGTCAATCCAACATTGTCTACCCTCCATTTGGGCAGCCTAATTTCCAGCTGAAGACCAACGTTATACATCTATTCCAGAATGGGCATCATTTTTATGGTAAAGCTCAAGAAAATCAACATACACACGTCTCTCGATTCTTGGAGATATGTCAACATTTTCCATATCAGGGTATTTTAGACGATGCTATTAGACTAGGGTTGTTTCTATACACTTTACATGATAAAGCACTTGAATGGTTAGATACTCAACCCATCGCCAGTCTCAGCACGTGGAATGATTTAGCCCAAAAGTTTTGTACAAAATTATTCCCACCGACCAAGATAGAAAAGTTGAAGCATGACATATCTATCTTCCGTCAAAGTGAATTAGAATCTTTTGATGAAGCTTGGATTAGGTTCAAGAACATGCTTCGAAAGTGTCTTAACCATAGTATTAGCAAAGGACTCCAGGTCCAATATTTTTATGCGGGATTGTTTCCATCATTCAAAAGCATGGTGGATTCTTCATCTAGCGGCTCTTTATCTACAAAGACAATTGACGAAGCTTTGAAGTTATTCGAGACAGTGGCTAGAACTTCAACCATGTGGGCTTCTGAGTGAGTGGTTTAAAAGAAAGCGCCGAGTGTATAAAAGGTGGATGCTTACTCAGCTTTATCTACGAAGATAGACTCATTATTTCATAAGGTGGAAAGCATATCACAGACAGCCAATACAGCACAAGCCAAGAAGCTAAGTTACGAAGAGTGTGGAGCAGATCATAATATAGCAGATTGTCCTATTCTGGCACAAGGAATGGAAAAAGTTGATTTTACACAATGGGGACAACGTCATCAGAATAATCCACATTCAGATATTTACATCCCAGGTTGGAGGAAGCACCCAAAATCAGAATCAGAATATGTCGCATGATCAGTTTCAGCAGCATAAGAAGATGTTTTAGTTGGAAGAGATGTTCAAAAAATTTATAGAAAAGACAAATCAATACATTGAAGCTAATAATCAACTCATGAGGAAGACCGAAACAACTCTCCGAGACCAAAGTGCTGCTATTAAAAACCTAGAGACTTAAGTGGGGCAGATGACACTTCCTATGACTGGTAGAGCAACGGGTTCATTACCCAGCCATATAGAAATCAACCTCAAGGAACATGTAAAAGCAATAACAACCAGAAGCGGGGTGTAATTGTCGAAATTTCATGTAAAGAGGCCAGTTGCGAGTAAGGAAACATCACCTTCTTCAAATGAAGAACATGTGAAATAGATTGAATAGACAACAGAAGCATTTGCTAAGGAGAGTTCAGATACATCACGGATTAGGGCAACCACTCCTATCAATCCTTATGAGCTCTCGATTCCATTTCTATAGAGGTTGAAATAGCACAAATTGGATCAACAGTACACAAAATTTCTTGAAGTCTTTAAGAAACTCCACATCAACATTCAATTCGATGATGCACTCATCCAAATGCCAAGCTATGCCAAGTTCCTAAAAGACATCCTATCCAATAAATGCAAGCTAGAGGAACATGAAACGATGATGTTTACTGAGGAGTACAACGCCAAAATAGAGAAAAAACTACCTCCAAAGTTAAAAGACCTAAGGAGTTTTACTGTTCCTTGCACCATCGGAAATTATTATTTTGATAAAGCTTTATGCGATTTAGGTACAACCATTAATTTGATACAACTTTCTATTTTTAGAACAACTACAGTAACTCTTTAGCTAGCTGATTGATCTCTTACTCATCCAATAGTGATTATTGAAGACGTGCTGATTAAAGTGGAATATTCATATTCCCAACGAATTTCCTCATCCTTGATATGGAGGAAGACAATGATGTTCCACTCATATTAGGCCGACCATTCTTAGCTACAGGAAGAGCTCTTATTGATGTTTAGAAGGGTCTAAAGATTTGAGACTAGGTGAAGAGCAGATTTCTTTCAATGTCCCCAAGGCCATGAAATTCCCTACCGAGTTAGACAGCTATTTTTAGATAGATGTAATTGAGAAGGTGGTCAAAGATACATTCTGGCTACATATCCCGACTAATGCATATGAGGCATGCATTGTACATTCTCAATCAACTCAAACTGATTCACGTGAAAATGAGGAATGTGCAAGGTTTCTGGAGACCAATCCACCATACATGCATAAATGCCATTTTGAGGAGTTGGGAATGGGTCCTACAAAGCATTTACCATCCGCTAAAAGGTGGCATGACATGTATATTCAAAGAAGAAAGTTTGAGGTGGGCCAAAAAGTCTTACTATACAACTCTAGACTCAAGCTTTTTCCAGGAAAGTTGAGGTCAAAATGGTTAGGTCCATACACAATTACCAAGATATTTCCATATGGGGCTATAGAGATCACTCATGACAGCAAGGAAAAGTTTAAAGTTAATGGATAGCGGTCGAAGCCTTACTGGAGCGGTGAGTTCTCAAAAGAAAAGTCCACCGTTCATCTACAAACATCAGAATGAGTCAACTGACATAAATTCGAGCTATAGACTATAAGCAAGCGCTTGTTGGGAGGAAACCCAGCATTTCTTCCCTTTTATTTATTTTGCTTTATACATTATATTAGTATTTTTTTTTCGTATTTTTCATAATTTTTAATAATATTGAGTCATTCATCATATTTAAAGGTCACAAAGAGTCTATACATGGTCCACACTACTTTTCCTCCATCATCTTCACCTTCACATCTACATTGATCAAGTGAGTACTCGTTACATCTATTTTAACGCCTAATTTTACTTTTGTCCTAAACTTCTACATTTCACTAAAATTGCTACCCATTGAAAACAATGTGTTGTATAAGTTTGGGGGATGACAGAAGAATAGAAGAATTTTCATGACACCATGGCTATTCATTAATATTTTTGTGAAATTTATTGTTTTTTGTGTGATTGTTCGTGTGAAAAAAAAAACTATAGTAGTTTTTATTTATTTGTTTTCTAGTAATTGCTTATTGTTTTGTGTACTTGTGTGGGTTTGACGACCATGTCGATAATGATGTTGACTATTGGAATAAGTATGAACTATGAATGGTGGAAATATTACATGACTAGATTAGCAAATACTTGTTTATGTGAAAATTGACATTATTTGTGCACGACACTCATGTTTTATACATTAAGTGAGTGATTTGGCTCATTACTTAGAGAATAGTTTAACATAGTAAGTTAAACCCACATTACCTCTATTGTCTTAATCCATAATCCAATTATAGAGTAGTTTGAAGGTGATTTAGCTATTGCAAGGGAACATTGAGATGAGTAGGGGTTATGTGCATGAAATTTGTTTTGTGTGGATTGTCTAAGACCAATGAGACAAAGATGAGGTGAAAGTCTTAAGTTAGGGGTTTGGTTTTAGAGGCTGAATATCTAAAAGAAAATGGGCATAACATGAGTTTGTGTTTAAATAATGTCATCTTTTCGAGCCTGTATAACTCGAGTGAATAAGCATGTAAGGGTTTAAAACCCGGTGTCATATGATCATCTGATTTGGGAGTTATTGGCCTAAAGCTCGCTACATGGGTTATATAGAAAGCAGATGAGAAGATAATTATATATATATATATATATAATAAGAGAAAAATTACATTGATTGAGCCCCAAGACATTTGGTTGATCTAACTATACCTTTGATACGAGGCAAGTAGCTTAGTTTAGTCTTAAAGATTGAGGCAAACAAAAATAGAGGAGAATCTCGACTTGTTGAAGTGTGAACTTGTGATAGTAAAATCCATCCAAATTGAGAAAAGTAAGGAGTAGAATTAAATAAGTTTAACTTAGTATGCACCCTAGGAAAATTGAGTGAAAAGAATAAGTTTGGGGGATATGTATCTCTCGTGAGAGAAAGGAAATATTTGACTACTATGGGTTGGGAATTGAACCAATCATGAGCTTGATATGTTTAAGTGAGTTTACACCCAGACACATCGAGTTTTGCATGTAACCAGTAGAGGTTGATTTGATTTCGTAATGTTGAAACGATTCGTTGTGTTGATGGTTAAATTCTAATCCTGAGACATGATAGGTTGTCAACCCATGTTTAGAGTTAAGCTACAGTTTGTTTGAGGACAAACAATTGTTCAAGTTTGAGGGATTTAATAAGTGCGTTATTTAAGTCACAAAACATGGATAATGTTTGGTAACTATATCGAAATATGGCTTAATTCTATATAAATTGTGTTTTGTGGGATAACATTGATAAACATGGTGGAATTTAGGAAAAAGAAGCGGAAAAAGGACTAAAATGAAAAAAACCAAAGTTTAGGGATCAAAGTGCAAATATCCAAAAGATGATTTGGGAGAATAAACGAAGGTGTGAAGGAGTCAAAAACCAATAGAGCAAAGGAAGAAAGTGTTGGAAAAAGAAAAAGTGAGAAAAGAGATCAAGAAACGAGAAAACGGAGTTCGGGGACCAAAATGCAAAGAATGGAAATTTTCTTGAACTATATGGTCGCATTGAATTGTACTATACGGTCGCATAGTACAATTCCGAAAGAAAAAAATCTAGTTTCCTTATTTCAATAGAACTTGTATAGAAATGAATCTTGGGGCGTGTTTTAAAACTTTAAAGCCATCCAGAACATAAGGGAACACATTTTAAGAAACTTCTGGAGTAGAGAAGAAGCGAAGAATACGAAGATCATATCTAAGAACACGAGAATCGGTTCATGAATTGTATTGGGTGATGTTGATTCTTCAGTATTCTTTTTGTTTTCTCCTTCATAATATGCTAGACTTGTTTTCTATGTACTAGGAGAACAATGAACCATGTGATTTGAATTTTAATTTTTAGTCTTATATATTTGACATTGAAACGCGAATTTTGGATATTGAACAATTTATATGATTTTATTTTCTCCACAATTATTGTGCATGTTCGTTGTGTGAATTAGGTGGACTATTTTATGCATTCAAAAGAAAGAAAATATGTTCGACATATATAAATTGTAATAGGGTCCGATAGGGGATATAAATATTCCAATATGCTATATGTGAATCTTTAAGTATTCGTAAAAATTCATGCACTTTTATATGTTAGCATCTATCATAGAAATATAGTTTGGTCATATATAAAATTAGGATTAACATTACTCGAAAGAGATTGTTAAATAAAATAGGAACATTGACTCGTCAAATCAATCATGTTGTTAACGTGTAAAACTAAGGTTAAAAATTATTATTGCATGAGAATTCGAGATCCTAGTATGTTTGTCATTCATTAAAACACATTAACTTGCGGTCAACATAATTTGTATTTAATTTAGTTAATTCACTCATAATTGCATAAGTAGGTTAATTTAGATATAATTCAGTTATAAACACATCATATTATTCTTGTTTCGGTTAAGGTCGTGAATATTTAAAAATGAACTAATCAATCTCTATGGGACGATATTTGGACTTAAGAACCACTTTTTTATTTGTTAACGAATTGTACACTTACGATGATTTTAATTCGAAATATATTTTCGTGAACATTTACCAACCGTGATAGGAGTTCTACAAGATCCAAAAAGATCCATGTGAAGAAGTTGCAACGATTTTGTATTTGAAGAGTATAGTTTAGATTTAAAAGAACTTTTCACTTGTTTCCCATATTGAAAACCATTACAAATTTTATCTTTCTGAAATTTTAAATTTGGCAAACCTTTGATAAAACAAATTTTGAAAATTTTTGAGAGAAGATCCATGACCTAATCTCCTATGCTACAACCAACTATCCTCTTTTAAACTTGATAAGCATTTTTCATCACTTTCAAATTCGATATTAATGATATAAACATCTTTACTTCGCTTTCCTATAAATGTCACCTCTTTTGATATAACATCCTCAATAAGGCACTTGGAAGAATCAAATTTGATATGATAACATTCATCAAACAATTGACTAAAACTAAGTAGATTACGTTTAATGTTTTCTATTAAGAGAACATTTTCAATAAAGGGAGATTGATGATTACCAATAATTTAAAGGGAAAACTGCAACCGCAGTCCCAAACCTTTTCTTTTATTGTAGACTTTACCTCAATCTTCACTTTGTACCACCACAGGTCCCAAACCTTTGAGAAATTTGCAAATACAGTCCAAAAAGATGGAAAACGTTAGTTCTACCGTCAGTTGACCTCAAAAATGAAAAAAGGAAAATTTTGACCAATTTAAACAGTAGCAATTTCGTCCAATCCTATTTATCCCTTTTCAATGTACTAATCACTGTTCATTTCCTTCATTTTCCAGTACTTATGTATTCTTTTTTCTCTTTCATTTATCTTAGATGTGAATATGGAGAGCAATGTATGTAGATGCGGTGACCCTATGCAGATGAAGACCTTATGGACAAACTTGAACCCAGAAAGAAGATTTCTCACTTGCCGACGACGTCAAGATGTCGGTGGATGTAACTTCTTTGACTGGTATGACCCTCCAATGTGCGACGGTCGAGGGAGATAATCCTCGAATTTCTACGTGTTAGAAGAGAGATGGAAGCTGAACTAAATGCCATATGTGCAAGAAGTCGTAGTTCATGGAAGACTTGGATATTAGGATTTGTATGTGGAGTTTTTGTGAAATGGGTTTGTGCATAGATCTGTGTTAGGTTTTTGAGCTCACATGTTGTGTTTGTGTTTTGGAAGGTAGGTAGGTTTATTAGTTAGAAATCGAGTGTTGTCTATGATTTTGTAACTTATTTTTCATTAAATAAGACATATTATCATTCAACAGTGTTGCCCTTATTTTCATTTCTCATAGTTTTCTCCCTTTCCTTGTGAGTAAATGCTTCAAAATGAAGGGAAAAATCTATTCGAAAACTTGTTGTAGGTGGTGCATTGCAAGTCTCAAACATTTTAAATTAGTTGTACAAGAAGACCCAAACCTTTGACTATGTCGTAGAGTAGGTCCCAAAAATTTGTTTTTAAATGCACATAAAGTCCCAAACCTTTTGAATGAGTTGCATAGTAGGTCCCAAACCTTTTAAGGAGTTCAATCTTATGTTCCAATCCTTTGGTGGAGTCAGAATAGCTATTTCACTGCTTGAGGTGCCAATTCCAAAACTATTTAGCTTCCGAAGCACCCAGAACACAATACTCCAAAAACATTCACTAATTAAAGACAGAAAGAACAATTTTTTCCATTGGAATATTCACATTTTACATCATAATTCATTTGTTCATCATACAAAAGCAATTCCAATTTCATTCTACAAAAGATAATCACAAAAAAAAAAAAAAACTTTACCGTATAATTTTTTTTGTTCAAAAGGATCATCATACACAAAGCTATGTTTTTTTTTGTCCATTTTTCTTCTTCTTTGCCTGTGGCTCGGTGGGAGTAGAAGTCTTTCTCTTTCCCTTTCCTTGTGATGAAGTTGGCATTATATCCTGCTGTGTAGAGGTCTTTCTCTTTTCCTTGCCCTATGATTGAGTTAGCTCTGTATCTTGCTCTGTATCCTACTGTGAATCTGCTTCAAAACACGTTTTCTTGTTATGGCATGTCCTACCACATCTTTTACATGTCATCTTCATTCCAGTCCTTGCCATTTTGGTGCTTGCAGGTGGCTCTACTTGCAATCTTTTTTTCAACTACTTTGGTTTGCCTGTTTCTTCTTTATAGGTGGATTCAAAGGATGTTTCCCCAACTCTAGCCTCAACTCAGAACCTGACATTGGTTGGATGACTAGGCTATAGGACCTCATGTAAGCTTTTTTGTTGTAGCATACATCTACATTCTCATATACGCCAATGTTTCTCAATAGCATACCAGACATTGCATGCACACAAGTTATTCTAGTAAGTTGCCATTTTCTACATGCACTTTCACGCTTCATGAGGTCCACACTCCATCTCATTCCATTCTTATTGCTCACCTAAAACTTTTCACTTCCACCGTAGTCAGCCTTCTAGAAACTTGCCTCTACCTTTGCTTTCTCAACAATACTCATAACTCTAGAACTAAAAGCATGATCCCACCTTTGTACAACTTCCGTTTTGGCATTTATCCTCAGCATTTGTTGATATCTTATCTTCTCAAGCATTGAAATAATAGGCTTTTCTCTTGCAATCATTATGGAAGAATTTAATACCTAACAAAAGTTATTCAGTAAGATGTCGCACTTTGAATAATCCTAAAAATGTGATATGCTCCACTGTAATGCTGGTTTCTCATTGAACCATTTAAACGCTTCTTCATTCATATCTTTCATCTCATTCATTGCACAACAATATGTTTAGCACCTCACATAACAAATGTATGGAGTCTACCAAGCCCTTCTGTTTGTCAGAAATAAAGGTCCAAGCTCTAGCATTACACATACCAATATCAACTGTTAAAAGTTCTAAAAACCATTCCCAATTTGTTTTGTTCTCCATGTCTACCACATCGCAAGCTACGGGAACCATGCAATTATAGGCAGCAATACCCACTGCAGCCAACAACTTCCCACCTTATGCACTTTTTAGGAAACATCCATCCAAACCAATCACATTTATACACCCAACTCTAAAACCTTCTTTGCAAGCCCCTCAACATATGTATATTATTTTGAATGTATCACTTTCCCCTTCAATTTTCACTGTACTACTAGGTTAGTTCTTTTCAACTCCTCACCATAGCCCACATGATCTTGTACTATTCAACCACAATTCCATTTACAACTTCTACACATTTAGCTTTTTTCTTATAAAATTGATGTTTAGTGATCTCATACATGCAATCCTCTTTCATTGTTTCTGTAAAACTATTCATAGACATTTTTGGGTCAGATTTGAACTTCTTTATATATATTTTTGCTAAGTAACCAGCATATACTCTTCTATTCTGCCTCACCATTGTGCATGTATGTTCATCTCTAAATGTCTTAATCCTGAATTTTTTGTCTAGTTACTAGTAGGCATACAAAACCTATGGACAGTTATCATAACATTTGACTCGTAGTCTTGTTCCTTCATTCTTTATATATTTGACCTGCCTTGCATTTTTAACGGAATACTGTATAATTGCTTCCCTCAATATCTTTATGTTGTCAAACTTCATGACTATTTGGAATTTTGGATCTTGCATGTCTGTAGCAGGATTAAACCAATGCTCTTTCTTGGCTCTTGAAGAGCCACCAACTTCTTCAGTATCACTTGGAATACTTCTAAGATCATCTAACTTATCATAGTCTGTTCTATCACCATCCCTCATGTTCTGTCCTCAGATTTCCATCACCAATATCAAAACCCTCAAACAACCTGAAGAATGTATCTTCATTTTTATCATCAACATGCACATCTTCTTCCTGCTAATAATCTGGATCACTAAACTTCCCCACTATGCCTTCCTCAAATTCCAATTCCCTATTTCCTTCTCTAGTGTTGGTATGGTCCACATTTTCATCAACAACAGGTGCATCATCAGGTGGTGCATTTGTAGGGGGTGCAGCAGGTGCCTCATTATAGTCATGCAGGTCCGTTTCCGGTTCTTCACCTATAGGTTGATCACTCATATTATGACCACTTGTAGGTACATGATCTTCTACATGTAAGTCACTCAATTCACCTGCAGGAGAAATGGATGCACCTGCTGGTGGTATATCAACCTGGAGTGATGCAGCAAGAGCTTCATCAACACGTGATGCATCAACAAGTGCATCATATTGTACTTTAGCAGGTGCATCATATTGAGGTAAAACATGTGACTTATTGTGATCTGTAGCATCTGCCTCTTCATTGTGATCTGCAAATACATGATCTTCATCTGCATGTAAGTCACTCACTCCACATGTAGGAACATCACAGAACTCCCTACATCCACTTCTATTTCATTAGTTGTATCATTATTGTCAACCTCATCCACAACATATAAGTCATCATCCTCTAGAAAATCGTCATAAACATCCACTGCATAGGATACATTATGCTCAAACTGTTTGTCAACATCTAGTTTCCTGTTTTTCCACCTTCTCCAACACCTCACCAGTGTCAACATCAACCATTAAAATATCATGCCCTACTTTGTCGTCCCATGGTAATTCAAACACTTCAACTACGGGTACACACCATATCTCAGCAAGCCTATTCTCATCAAGCAACCTAACTACATTTATAAAGTTTGAATCTTTCACCAACCAGAACGATGCCTCACACAATCTCTTCTTTTCAATCTTATACACATACCTCATTTTCTCAAAATAGCCTAGCATCTTCATAGCATTGTCTAAGAGAAATCTATTAAACCAATCAGGGTGCACATAGTCTACATAGGCTATCTTCACATGCCCTTTTTGAAAGGATTCGTCCTTGAATATCCACCTGCATTAAACAAGGAGAGATCAGAAACAATGAAAGTAGCAAAAATATTATATTCACCTGGAAGATCCAACTTATAGACATTGTCATTGATCTTTTCAACCATTTAGAATGGTCAATCTCCTCTCGATTGCAACTTTGACTTCCTTTGAGCCAGAAAGCGTTCCTTTCTCATATGCACCCCAAACCCAATCTCTTGGTTCAAATGTAACGTGCTTTTGTCCCTTATTTGCTTGAGAAACATAATGTTCATTTTTCTTCTCGACATGGCACCGTACCCTCTCATGGAAGGATATTACCAACTCGGCCTTCTTTTTTCCATCTAAACTACATCTCTCATCAACGGGTAATTGAATTAAATCCAAAGGTGTTAGTAGATTGAAACCATAAATAATTTCAAATGTTGTATAAGAAGTAGTAGAATGTGTGACCCTATTATATGCAAATTCTATGAATGGCAAACAATCCTCTCAACTCTTCAAGTTCTTATTGACTATAGTGCGCAATAGTTGCATCATAGTCTTATTAACAACCTTAGTTTACCCACCCGTTTGTAGGTGACAAGTTGTAAAGAATAATAGCTTAGTTCCTAACTTACCCTACAAAACCTTCCAAAAATGATTAGGAAACTTAACATCCCTATTCGATACAATACTTCTAGATACACCAAGTAAGCGCACTACTTCTTTAATGAATAAATTCGAAATATTAATGGCATCATCAGTTTTATGACATGGAATAAAATGAGCTATCTTACTAAATCTATCTACCACCACAAATATGGAATATCTTCCCTTTTTAGTCCTAGGTAAACCTAACACAAAGTCTGTAAACACATCCACCCAAGGATCACTAGGAATGGGTAATGTCGTATACAAACTATGAGGTAAAACCTTAGACTTAATTTTTTTACAAGTGATGCATCTGCTATAGACCTAATCAACATCAACCTTCATCTTAGGCCAATAAAAGTGTCCATTTAAACCTCCACTATGTGTTTCAGGTACTAACAATTCTCTCATTGAACACCTAGGCACACATAACTCATTCTCCCGAAACAAATATCCATCATCCCTAAAGAATCTATCTATTACACATTTGTCACATGATTCATACATATTAGAAAAGTCGGGGTCATTAGTATACATATCCTTAACATATTCATATCCTAGAAATTTAGTACCTAAAGAAGTAAGAAGTACATACCTACTTGACAATGCTTCTGCCACCATATCCACCAATGGTGGAAATTCTCGATGAACTCCATCCACATTGCACGTCTCTTGTTAAGTTTACATTTACCCTTTAAATGTTTCAAGGAATCATGATCGGTGCAAATCACGAACTCCTTTGGCCATAGGTAGTGCTGCCATGTCTCCAAAACTCAAACAAGTATGTACAACTCCTTGTCATATGTAGGATAGTTGAGAGCTGCTCCACTTAGCTTTTCACTAAAGTAAGTGATTGGCCTTCGTTCCTGCATTAAGATGGCTCCAATACCTATTCCCGAGGCATCACATTCAATCTCAAAAGTATTTTTAAAGTTCGGAAGTGATAAAACAGGTGAAGTACACAATCTATCCTTAATAGTATTAAAAGCATGTTCTTGTTCAACTTCCCAACGAAAACTTACACTTTTATTTACAATCTCTATGAGTAGTAGGGAAAGTGTGCTAAATTTTTTAACAAAACACCTATAAACTAAACCATGAAAACTTCATACCTCAGTTATGCTTTTAGGCGTTGGTCACTCCTTGATACCTTTGTTTTTCTCCTCATCCACTTCAATACCCTTTACACTAAGAACATAATCAAGAAAAACAACTTTATTCATGCAAAATGTACACTTTTTAAAATTAGTATAAAGTTTTTCTCGTCTTAAAACCACGAGCACACATCTTAAATGTCCTATATACTCAATTAAATCCTTACTATATACCAAGATATTATCGAAGTAAACTACTACGAATTTACCTATACATGTATGCAAGACATGGTTCATTAATCTTATAAATGTGATGGGTGCATTAGTAAATGACATGACTAACCACTCATATAAACCATATTTCATCTTAAAAGTAGTTTTCCACTCATCCTTCATCTCTTCCTAATTTGATGATATACACTTTTAAAATATATTTCACTAAACACGCATGATCTATGTAATTCATCTAATATATCATCTAACCTAGGTATAGGATGACAATATTTTACCATTATGTTGTTGATCGCCCGATAGTCTACGCACATCCTACAAGTCCCATCTTTCTTCGATACAAGTAGCATGGTACGGTACGGTACATGGACTCATACTTTCCCTCACATATCCTTTGATCATCAATTCTTCCAATTGCCTTTGAAGTTCCATGGTATCCTTGAGATTACTTAGATAAGCCGCCTATTTGGAATGACAACTCCAGTTACAAAGTCAATTCGATGCTTAATGCCTCGAATGGATGGTAACCTACTAGGCATGTCCTCCGAAAACAAGTCTTTGAACTCCTGCAACAAAAAAGTAGCCAAACTAGGGAGGTGTGTTTTAGATTCTTCAAAGTTGAAGAGTGATTTCTTAGAAACTAATAAGATTATAGGTTGGTTCTCAACTACTGCCCTCTTCAACTCACTCCCTTTTGCAAAGAAATTCACTTTCGACTTTTCTCTCCTCTCATAAGACTTGTTTTCTTTACTCTCTCGTGGCTATAATCTTTTTTCCTCACAATTAGCCACCTCACTTTTTCCTCTCTTGCTTTCTTGTTGTTAAAGATCAATCGCACTCTCATTTTTTCTCGGTCTTTTTTCTTCATCACTTTTCAATTTGAGTTGATCTTCATAAACTTATGCTGGTATTAACGGTGCAAGAGTAATAGATTTCTCACCAACACTTACATATTCACTTTACCATATCCAAATCCATTCAACCATTGCAATTTGTAAGGCCTAGGATGTTTTAGCATAGTTAATCCCAATTTTTCAACAAGTGTAGCGCTAGCCACATTGGTACAACTACCCTCGTCAATAATCATACTACACATCTTGTTGTTGACATTGCATCTCGTATGAAATATGATCTTCCTTTGTTGCTCCAAGTCATCCACTTTAATTTGAGAACTAAGAGCTCGCAGTGTAACCAACAGCTCTCCCACTGCATACTCCACTTTCTTACCTCACTAGCATCTTCGAATTCCTACATATCATCATAATTACCCTCACTATCACTCACCACTTTTCCATTATCGCGTAAAACCATCGCCCTTTTGTTTGGACATTCAGAAGTAATGTGTTCCAATCCTAAGTGCCTAAAGCATTTGATATCCCAATTTATAGGAGGTTAGGATTCTGCCTTGGGTGTAGTTTTGCTAGAACCTTCATCTATTCTCTTCAATAGTTCAGTTCAACTTTTTGAAACAGTCTCATCACCTTTATTGTTGTCCCACTTCAGTTTCCAAGAAGAGTTAGGACCCGAAGAACCCGATTGGTATGTAGCTGTTCCCTTCCTCTTGAACTACATCTCCACCTTCATAGCTACATGTAACATGTCCTCCAACTCCACATAATGTTGTAGTTTCACCACATTAGCTATCTCTATAATTAAACCATTCAAAAATCGGGCCATGGCTACCCTCTTGATCATCGTCAACATTCATTCTAATCATGACAATCTCCATCTCTTGTGATAATTTTCCACTATACTAGATCCCTGATAAAGGCTTTGTTCATAAAGGATCCCTATAGTAATTATTAGAAACGAACATATTCGTCATGATAAATTTCAATTCTCTCCATGTTTCAATAGGCCTATCATGATTTCTCCTCATAGATGTTGCTATTTGATCCTATCAAATGATAGCATAATCAGTAAATTCAATGATAGCAAGTTTTACCTTTTTCTCCTCCGAGTAGTTATGGCAATCAAATATAAGCTCTATCTTCTTCTCCCACTCCAAATATGCCTCCGGATCGCTTCTTCCTTTGAATGAAGGAATTGTCATTTTAATATTGCTTATATTTCTATTATCTCCATCTCCAACATAATCTATAGCCCTCCTATCATACATATCTCATCTATTCCTCAACCTTCCTATTTTAGCCTCCACCAATGCATCATCATCAGTCTTACTACCCACTTCATTTTCACCACCAATATCCGCTCTACGATCCCTCTATCTTGCTTCTTTGTGTTAAGAACTTCTCTAAGTTGTTCGCTACTCAAATTAGCAAGCAATGTGTCTTGTCTCTCCATCCACACCTCTTGCCTATCCATTTTATCTCCCATATCACCAAACAACCTTTCAAATCGTCGTATCATCTCCTCCATCATGATAACTTGACTATTCTTCCTGCTTGAAGTATAATCGTCTCTGTCATACATCCTAAATCTAGAATAAAATCTGCGTCACGTATATACGCTCATGTATCATGATATTTAGCTTTTTCACTCTATTGATCTCACCACTCTACATTTTTCTACTCAATGCTTCTTTGCAAGTGCTTTAAAGAATTAATTCGATCATAATCAGAAATTCAACCCTTGTGGAGTTAGAACAAAGAATTGAGTAAGGAAAGTGACTCTAGAATGATTCAAGAATTAAGAATTTGATTTGAATGGAAATGCCAAGTATAGATTCAAGAAAGTGTTTCTTGAATTCGAACGGACACTTTTTTCTTTTGTAAATTCCGATATTTTTTCCTAAATGCGCGAAAATTCAACAAAGAGCCCAAAAAAATTGAAAATGAATTGATTTGGGCACTAATTCAGCATACAAACAACTTTTGAATGTTGTTTTGGTATTTTAATTGGATTGAATGACTCAAAAGATGAAGAACACGAAGAACAAAGATAATGACTCAAACAAAAACAAATAAGGCATTAAATGATACAACCTTGATTTTTGGAGCTAAGCTCTGATACCAACTGATGCGAACTCATGTAGAAATTGTAGCAATGGAACCCACAACAAATTAGATCAAACCCAAGAAAGCTAAGAATCAACGTTTGAAAGAAAGTTCAACCCAATAAATTATCGAACCAAAGAACCAAGACAATTGCGACAATATCTTGACCCCATGATCATAAAATTTATAAACCTTACTTGAATTGTTGAAACCCACAAGAATTTAATTATTGATAAGTTCATAATTAATTTGATGAAGAACGAGAAGAAAGTAATATGTCTCGCAATAATAGCTCTCAAATTGTGTGTTTTTACAATGAATGAAATGAGTCTTATTTATATGGAACAAATAAGACCTAATTAAAAAAAGAATTAATCCTTAAAAGATATCAAAAAAATACCATACAAGAGTTTTAACAAAAATAGAATTCTAGGCGAAATTTGGAAAATACGCGTCCAGAATTACATTATGCGGCCGCATAGGCTTCTCTCATGCGGTCGCATAGACCATCTTGTTTCATCCTCCATGTCCAATATGAAACTTGTCCTTTTGCTTGTTGTGATCGATGGTTCAACCACCGTAGCTTAAACAAGTAATCTCATGGCTTCTTTGACCTTTTTTGCTCATAACCTAGTCATTGGTCTTTCCTCCATGATCAATATGCCATTGTCCTTACTAGCTCACGTACCATGGTTCTTATCACATTTCATCATTGACTGGTGGAAAAAACACAAGGATGTAACCATTGATGTACATGCAGCTAAAACCAAATTCTATTTATCATAAAGGGAGTATATACAAGTTCTTTATTAATTTATCATATCGACTTTGAAGGATAAAATATTCACGCTTAAGAAGATTCAAGGGAGCTAGAATTTAGCTCATATGTTGAGGTTTTGTTGCCATTGTAGAGGAGTCATTGATGTAGATAAGTCTCCAAGTGGAAAATTGTTAGATTGTGGAACCAAATTATTGCCACTATATGGAGCCATTTTAAAAGAGAGAACCAGAGGTAACATAAGATAAGCTATATGATTTTCTCTTGTAAATTTTTTTTTTTTTTTTATCATAGTGAATTGTTGCTGCAGCAAAAGAGAACTTAGTCATATCGAGGCAAAACATCTACCAATATTTTGTGTGTTTATTTATTTTTATTTTTATTTTTGCAAATTGATTGCTCTCAGTAGAGTAGAATTAAGGTTCTAATTATCAACACAATGATCCACAAATCCAAATTTCTTTATACTCTTTTTTTTTTTTTTTTTTTTGCGTTGAACTCCCAATCAATTATCTTTTCAATAGTATATAATTTTTCTTCCAGAGAACTTTCTACTCAACTTTGGGCTCCAATTTCTTCACATACTTCGTGAATAGGTTACAGGTTTCTCTTCTTCTATTGTTTGATCCATCATTTGAACTCTTAATTTTTACGTCCAATTACATGGTTTGATCCGAAATCATCCAAATTTATGTCTCTTCCACCTTTGTAATTCAACTTTCAATTTCTTCTACTTTGATACCTAATCTTCATTAAAATTTCCATTTTAGTCCTCAAAATTTATAAAATCTTCCAATTAAACTTCTAGACTATTTTCGGTCTCAATTAAGTTATAAAAGTCCCACTTTTGCTTGTGGGAAACTATCTACTCAACTACTCTATTACATAACCAAAAAGAAATAGAGATACTTCGTTATAGCTTGTCGCATTTTCTCACACTCAAAATTAATCAATCAATATAGTTTGTACTTTTCAATGCTCGACTGGTGTATCCACATAGCCAACTCCAATTGTCACCTACATCCATTCAAATTGCATGAAAGAATAAACTCTCAAACTGATTCCATTATCAACCCTTAATGTACAATTATTTCTTTCCCACTCGCGAGATGCACACTTCGCAAACTGTATATTTAGTTTATCTTGGGAGTGTTATTTCTAAAGGTTTCTCTCGAATCAATTATTAGTTTCTCACTCAAGTTTGTTTGAGTCAAATCAATAAAAGCAACTAATTAGACACATGAAGATTCTTCATAATTTTAAATATTTGAAGCCTTCAAGTTTTCACTAAGAAAGTCAAACCATTGGTTATCTAGATCCACAAGTTGAAATCTTCAAGCTTAGTCAGGCTTGTAGTATGCCTTCTGTTTTATGCACACGATTTTACCTTTCAAACTTGCATTCTTGTTTTTGTTTTTCTAGGCTATTTATTTGGTGTCCTCATTGAGATATTTTTATAGTGTAGCCTTTGCTCATGTAGACATGATATCTTTTTTCCTTTTTTCGCTTTAATGCTGTGATTTTTTTTATGGATAATTGCAGCAAATGCCCCAAACCTTTAAAACACTGACAGACTTTCCCCAAACCTTGGATTTGTTGCAACCGTCACCCCTAACCTTTTCAAACGTTGTAGGTGAGGCCCTTTTGGATTTCCATCCAAAATGCCGTCAGTTGACCCAAAAAAATTTATGTTGACCACATTTTAATCAATTTTAAAAAGGAGAAATGGTAACTATCTATTAATCACATTAAATAATAAACAAAAAAAGAAAAGAAAATTCAACCCCATCCCCCCACCCCTAACGAGCCCCAAACAAAAATCCTTGCAACCCCGGCACAACTATCCGTCGAAACCACTGCCAATTGGCCACAAAAAACGACATCCCATCACTATTATCGCCACTGCCACCCCACTACCAAGTTAAATCACCAATCGCCGCTACAATTATTCCAAAAAATTGGCCACCTAACCCCTCAAAACCAAAATCACCAACCGTCGAAAAAGCCAACAGCCACCTCAAAGTGCATATGCATGAATTTCCTATCCAAATCTTAGTGCCAATATATGTTGACAATAAGCAAGGATGCTAGAAATACATCTAAATCAGTAAGGCCCAAGCGGAAATAAAATGAAATTAGTGAGGTCCACGTGAAAACATTTGGTTGAGGCAATCTGTCCAACAATATACGAGACGTTTATATGTCATTGCAATCTGCATAAAACAAAATCAATTTGGTTGTAATGATTGTATTGTAGTGTAGCCCTTGTACTATGATTTGTTGATGGTTTTTTTTTTCCTGGGTTCAATGATATGGAGTTGATGCAAATGTTTGAAATGTTTTTCAATACTTTCAGAGAAAATTAAAACATCATCAATGTAAGTAATGATAAAATCTTGAAAATGATTGAAAATATCATTCATGATTTTTTGGAATTCAGAAGGAGCATTTTTGAGACCGAAAGGCATAACATTCCATTCATACTGTCCGAAATGAACATTAAAAGCCGTTTTGTATTTATCTTCTTCTTTAATTTGAATTTGCCAGAGTCTCGACTTTAAATCAAATTTAGAGAAGATAATTTCTTTAAATAATCTATTTAATAGATCTTTCTTTTGAGGTATCGGATAATGAATCCATTGAAGGGCAGAATTAAGAGGTTTGAAATTGATAACAAGACGAGGAACTCCTCGTTCGATTTCAGCTGAATTATTGACATAAAAAGCTGAACAGCTCCAAGGCGACTTACTTGGTCTAATGAGCTTTTTATCAAGGAGATCTTGTATCTCAATCATAAAATAATCAAGAAGATCTTTGTTCATTTGAATAGGACGAGATTTTGTAGGAATATTTGAATCTTGAAATTCTGGAGTTTATGGAAGAGAAACAATATGCCTTTTTCTATCCCAAAATGCATTTGGTATAGTCGAATATATTTCCTTTCCAATTTGTTTTTGAAATTCTGAATTTTTTTGAATAATTAAAGAATCTTGTAGGTTTGTGGAGAAGATGAGTAAAATCAAATTTTCCTATTTCATAGATAGAACTCTTGTCTACCTCTGGAATAGTCCAATTTTGAAGTTTTTGTTCAATTTGAGCAATTTGAACTTCTTTTGAATTAAAATCATTTGATGCAGAATTTTGTTCAATTTCATCTTTATCAAAATATTTTGACATGCCTTCATTTTTTGAACTAATACTACCCTCTTTTGAACCACTACCTTGACTAAACCGATTAGATATAAAAGACATATTTGAATGATGCAAGGAAAACAGTAATCTTACCACTGTTGACACAATGCTACAAGTTAAACCGACGCTTGACCAAAGCCTACAAACGGGACCACCCTAAAATACCTACCCCCAACAAACACGAGCTGACCAACGCTCTTAGCAGACATCCATGGCTGCACGCCAGTTCGACCTTTGATAAAGTAAAGATAGTAGTTTGACACAGTTTTCTCACAACACTAACTTATGGCTCTGATACCAAAAGAGGCCCAGGCTGGGGCAGAGGTTTGTGAAGAAGATAAGTAAAGAACAAAATTGCAAAGTAATCAATTTGCTTTCAAAAGAATCTATTCAAACTCATCGTAAAAAGTTTCAATATCTTCATATTGGACTTGTTCAAATTGCTGTCAAGCCCTTGTTTCGTCTTGATCTTGATATTCCTGTTCTTATAACTAAAGAGACAAAAGACTCTTAAGATTTGAACATTTAATACTTTCCATGCTCGAGTCTAACCTCGAAAGTGGTCCAGTCTTTTCAAACTGTTACCCAAACTTCACTGTTAGTCTTCAAGATGGAGCTATCTTGAATACTCTCAATCTTCATATTCAAACAAAAAATTTCGAAGTTGATGATAGTTCAAGAGCTTTTGCATTAATTTACAGAGTATATTACAAACTCTTAAACACTCACCTAAATATTAGAGCTCTTAGATCTTCCCCAAGAGAAGAGAGTCTTTTAGTTGAAGTAAATCCACTTCATTCAAATGTTATGATTCCTAAAAGAATTTCATGGAATCTTCAAGAAAGAGGACTTGCTTGGGATTTCGAAAATGTTCAAAATCCTGTCCCTACACCTGTTAGGAAAAATCCTGAACGGATCATTCATTTTCCTGATGGAAGTGTCAAAGTTATCTTTGATAAACCATCCTCATCAAATACTGATGATAGATCTTGTAACAATTCATTTCAAGTAGCAAGGTTTTCAACTTCTTCTCTTAAAGGAGTCAATTTCAATCCAAAAATACCAAAACCTTTTTATCAAAATGAATCTGAAAAGGATGATAAAGAAGCAGAATCTCCTACTTCTCCAACTCTTTCGGATAAGATTCCTCCTCAATCAGAAAGACTTGATCGTCAATGTAATTTTATTTCTTCTAAAATTGATAGAAGAAATGAGTTCAAAACTGATCAAACTCCTGAAGTCTAAAAATTCAGACATTTGTTCAAAAAATCCTTTTCAAAAGAACAAATTGAGTCTTATTGGGATGAATTCTTTGAATCTCAAGAAGATATTAGTTTTTTTTAAATGGACATACTTCAAAGTTTTCAATAAATCTCCAAAAGGAATTTTCTCTTCAAAGAAAACAAAAACTATTCAAACCAACTCTTCTTCAAAAAAGAATTGGAAAACTCTAGATGGAGAAACCCTTCAATCCATTTACCCTCCACTACAAGAAATTGTAGTTCAACATGGCACTACTAAAGTAGTTGCTTCCCCTTTCAAAAATATTGAAAGACCTGACAATACTATAGTTATCGCCAAGGATGTCAAAAGTGTTTTATCTCAAAACAATTATTCAAATATTGTTCTTCAATCTATCTGTACTCAACTCAACAGAATTGAAACAAATTCTGAATTTGAAGCTCAAACATCTGACAAAGGAAAGAAGAAAAAGATTATTGATTTATCTGATTCTTCTATTTGTCACTTTCATGTTATTCCTCCTCCTAAAAAGCTTGACTCTAAAGAAGATGTTCTTAGAGAACTTGCTTCTCAATTTGCAAAACTTTCCACTTCTTCAAAAAATGTCAATACCATTGAATCGGCTATTGATAATATTGAATCTCAATTTCATGAAGAAACTGATTTACATATCAACAAACTTCATGGAAAAAGATTTCAAAGTCCAAATTTACGAGCAGATTATCCTCGTCCAACTCCTCCCAATCTTCTTTTCGAAGAAAATATCAAAAAATCTTTTTCCTATGACGGAAATGCTATCGTTGAATGGAGCATCGATGGATTATCCGAATATCAAATTATTCTATTACTTGAAAAAATGGGTATTTGTTTTAATGCCTATTTATGCAAAAGAATTGATCGTCATCTGGCAATAAACAATATTATCCACGGCTTTACAGGACAGCTAAAAAGCTGGTGGTTCAACTGTCTTCATGAAGAAGTAGAGTTGAAATTGCTAATGCTGTAAAACCTACTGATGGAAGCAATGATAGCTTTTCTAATATGGTTTTCAGTATTATTGAACATGTTGTTGGAATTCCTATCGATATTCAAGAAAGATATTCTCAAAGTCTTATGAATCTAAATTGCCCTACTCTTCAAAATTTTCGATGGTAGAAAGACATGTTTCTTACTCGTGTCTTTGTTCGTCGAGATTGTGATCAATCTTATTGGAAAGAAAGATTCATTTCTGGACTTCCTAAACTCTTCGCTGAAAGAGTTAAAAATGCTATCAAACAAAATCATCAAGAACAATCTATCTCTTTTGATGAACTTACTTATGGAGAAATCATAAGTTTTGTTAATCAAGAAAGATTATCTCTCTGCAATGATCTTAAACTCAAAGCCAAACTCAAATTTGAAATATCTCAAGGTCGTAAAGAACTTGGATCATTCTGTCAACAATATGGATTTGAGAAAATCATTCCTCCATCAAGAGCAAAACAAAAACCGATCTCTTCTTTTCCAAAAAGAAATCATTTCTCAAAATCATCTTTCAAAAGAAAAGAGTTTCAAAAACCTTTTTCAAAACACTCTTCTAAAAAGAAAAATTTCAAAAGAAAAACTTCAAATGTTACATGCTGGAAATGTAACAAATCAGGTCATTATTCAAATAAATGTCCTCTCAAAAGCAAGATTAGTAATCTTCAGTGCGATGAAAAAACTAAACTTGAACTTCTCTATCTTGTCAACTCTGAGTCTGACTCTTCAAATTCTGATATTGAACAAATTTATCAAGAAAGTTCTGATTCTGATAAAAGTTCAAAATCATCTTCTTCCACTTCTCAAAGTAAAGAGATTTGTGGCTGCAAAACCATAAATGTTCTTACTAAAGAAGAAGAACTTATCAAAGATATTATTGATCAAATGCTTGATCAAGAATTGAAAAGCAAATTCTATTCTCTTCTTCCTTGAAGAGCTTCTTGAAGATGTATAGTTTTGAGACATCTATTCAAAGTCTTCTTTATGTTATATTTTGTTGAACATCTCACGTTTCTGAATAGTAAAAGAAAAGGAATTAAATTGTTAATTAGTATTATCAAAGAAAGGTTGGCATAAGTCATGGATGTCTACTGAGAGCGTTGGTCAGCCCGTGTTTGCTGGGGAAGGCCTTTTGGATGGTCCCGTTTGTAGGCTTTGCAGTCAATTGGCCAAAGATACTATGAAGTTGATAAATTGATTCATACTTCCTTTATACTATTCAAATATGACTTTTGTTGAGAAAAATATATCAGTACAAGAAAGAGATGAATAGAAGGAAAAGAAAGTACTTGGTCTTCAAGAGAAGATGAACATGACAGTGCAAAGGAATTACGTTCAAAGTTATGGTTACCTTTCAAAATTCCCATTCAAAATTCATGATTGATGGACAAATGGTGGACAACATCATTGAAGACTTTTGCTTTCACCAAAGTAAAAGTAAAGACACAATCATTCAAGATTATTGCTTTTTGAAAAGCAATTTTCACAAAAAAAAAAAAATTACTGTTTTTATTTTTTACGTTAATGTAATAATCAAGTTGAGAATAGCGGGAGATATTCCTCTTCAAGAAAGTCTTAAAATTCTTGTAATTTTTGCTTTCTTTCATTATTGTGCTACTTATTTGTAATTTCAAAAATTTTTATCAATATAATTTTGATTATTGTAATTTTGTTCTTTACTCATCTTCTCCACAAACCTCCGCCCCAGCCTAGGCCTCTTTAAGGTTTTGGTATTTTTGGATTGAAATTGACTCCTTTAAGAGAAGAAGTTGAAAACCTTGCTGCTTGAAATGAATTGTTACGAGATCTATCATCAGATCTATAAGAAGAGGATCTTTGAAGAGTATTTGATGAGGATGGTTTATCAAAGATAACTTTGACACTTCCATCAGGAAAATGAATGATCTGTTCAGGATTTTTCCTAACAGGTGTAGGGACAGGATTTTGAACATTTTCGAAATCACAAGTAAGTCCTCTTTCTTGAAGATTCCATGGAATTCTTTTAGGAATCATAACATTTGAATGAAGTGGATTTACTTCAACTAAAAGACTCTTTTCTCTTGGGAAAGATCTAGGAGCTCTAATATTTAGTTGAGTGTTTAAGAGTTTGTAATATACTTTGTAAATTAATGCAAAAGCTCTTGAACTATCATAAACTTCAAAATTTTTTGTTTGAATACGAAGATTGAGAGTATTCAAGATAGCTCCATCTTGAAGACTAACAGAGAAGTTTGGGTAACAGTTTGAAAAGACTGGACCACTTTCGAGGTTAGACACGAGCATGGAAAGTATTGAATGTTCAAATCTTAAGAGTCTTTTGTCTCTTAAAGTTATAAGAACAGGAATATCAAGACCAAGATGAAACAAGGGCTCGACAGTAATTTGAACAAGTCCAATATGAAGATATTGAAACTTTTTACGATGAGCTTGAATAGATTCTTTTGAAAGCAAATTGATGGAGGTATTTTGTTCTTTAATAGGAATTGTTTTCTCCAAGGTTTTGATAACATAATTCTGAGTAAAATCAAATTTGCCTATTTCATAGATAGAACTCTTGTCTACCTTTGGATAGAAAAAGGCATATTGTTTCTCTTCCACATACTCCAGAATTTCAAGTATCAAATATTCCTACAAAATCTCATCCTATTCAAATGAACAAAGATCTTCTTGATTATTATATGATTGAGATACAAGATCTCCTTAATAAAAAGCTCATTAGACCAAGCAAGTTTCCTTGGAGTTGTTCAGCTTTTTATGTCAATAATTCAGCTGAAATCGAACGAGGAGTTCCTTGTCTTGTTATCAATTTCAAACCTCTCAATTCTGCCATTCAATGGATTCGTTATTCGATACCTCAAAAGAAAGATCTATTAAATAGATTATTTAAAGAATTATCTCTAAATTTGATTTATAGTCAGGATTCTGGCAAATTCAAATTAAAGAAGAAGATAAATACAAAACGGCTTTTAACGTTCCTTTCGGACAGTATGAATGGAATGTTATACCCTTCGGTCTCAAAAATGCTTCTTCTGAATTCCAAAAAATCATGAATAATATTTTCAATCCTTTTCAAGATTTTATCACTACTTACATTGATGATGTTTTAATTTTCTCTGAAAGTATTGAAAAACATTTCAAACATTTGTATACATTCATTCATGTTATAAAACAAAATGGTTTAGCTATTTCAGCTAAAAAGATTGTTTTATGTCAAACTAAGATAAGGTTCCTTGGTCATAATATTCAATTAGGAACGCTTATACCAATTCAAAGAAGTCTTGATTTCACTTGCAAATTCCCAGATGAAATTTTAGACAATAGTAGCCTTCAAAGATTTTTAGGTTGCGTTAATTACGTAGGAGATTTTGTCAAAGAAATCTGAACCCTATGTGCACCTTTATTCAAAAGATTGAAAAAGCACCCTGACCCATGGAGTCACGAGTGTACCTTAGCGGTTCAAAAAGTTAAAAAAGCCATGAAAAGTATTCTTGCCTTTCAATTCTTGACCCAAGTGCCTCCATTATTGTAGAAATTGATGCGTCAGATCTAGGGTATGGTGGGGTCCTCAAACAGATTCCTTCCGGATCAAGCCAAGAACAACTAGTTAGATTTCATTCTGGAGTCTGGTCAGGTCCTCAAAAGAATTACTCCACTATCAAAAAGGATATTCTGGCAATCATGCTTGTCATTTCCAAATTTCAAGATGATTTGATTAATAAAAATTTTATTCTCAAAACAGACTGTAAAGCTTCAAAAGATGTCTTGCAAAAAGACGTAAAAAACCTTGTTTCCAAACAAATGTTCGCAAGATGGCAAACAATTCTTTCTTGCTTTGATTTTCAAATTCTTTATATACAAGGTTCTTCAAACTTTCTTGCAGACTTTCTTACAAGGGAATTTCTTCAGAGAGAACAAGAGAGTTGAGAATGAGTCCTTTTGAAAAGAAAAAGAACAAACAGAAAAGTTCAAATCCTCAGATCCTATTACTCTCAATTGATGATTACATTTCTGGATCGCATGGATCCTCTTATTCAAATTCTCAAAATTCACAAAAACCCACTCTTGCTTCAAAAATCCCAACTCATCCTGCTCAAAAAACTCAACCACCTTCAAACTTCAAAAAATCTGTTCAAACTAGAACTGGAAAATTACCAGAAATCAATCCATCTTAAAGAACTTTTTCATATTTCACAAAACTCTATTACACTTCGGTTTGTGAAATGGAAAATTCATGGATTCATAGATATTCATGTCTTGAAGACATTTTTCCTCAAAATTTTCAATTCTTACCAACAAACATCAAAAAATCCTGTGAGTATTATGAAACGATCCTTGTTAAATCCGGATCAGCAATCAAAAACATTCAACCATAGTTTTAAGATAATAAATGAAAAAAAAAAAGAGCTACGGAGCGGGAGGAGGGGATGCAGAAATCGAGCAAAGAAGTCGGCAAAGAAGGCAGTCATCTGCTTCTGAGCCTTTCGTGCGAGGATCGTGTCCTGCTGAGCTCGTATGTAACAAAGCTCACCGCCCATCCCGTCAACCGTCGTAGTAAGAGAGTCGATCCATCCATTCAAAAGAGCAAATTCACTACACCAAAAAAAGGCTTTTGCAGCGGCCAAAAAACGCTGCAAAAGACCTTTTGCAGCGTTTTTCCAAGTGTTGCGAAGGTCGGTGTTGCCATCGAGGGAAGACTTTTTGCAGCGTTTATTCACCGTTGCGAAAAACTCTTTTGCAGCGTTTTTTAAACGTTGCGAAAAGCTCTTTTGTAGCGTATTTTAAACGTTGCGGTAGACCCTTTTGCGGCGTTTTTTAAACGTTGCTATAGACCCTTTTGCAGCGTTTTTTAAACGTTGCGGTAGACCCTTTTGCAGCGTTTTTTAAACGTTGCGGTAGACTTTTTTTTTTTTATTTTTATAAATACAGTTATGGTAATTGACCCATAAAATTAAAAATAACACTTTGTGAACACATTTTGGAATTTCATAAAAATTGATAATTTCATTATAAATTTTTGAATCAATACAAAATTCGAATGTGATACAACACAACCATCTAAAAAGGAGTAAGATAAACAATACAATTGTTTCATCCATCATTCCACTAACTAGATTGCTGGAAGAAGTAGAAACATAAAATATCATCCCCAAATGCGTGTTCTACAAATTCCTCCGTGCTACTCTTCAGGTAAAGGCTGCCAAAATTGCATAACCCACAAAAATAAATCATTATGGAAATCAACAAAATAGGAACTAGAAAATAGATTTATTGTAAAAACCCAAATAAACACCTCTTTCATCAGAAAGCTCTCTCTGGCGCGGTTCTCATAAGGAGCCTTCTCTCCATTTCTCAAGCATGCCATGTGTACAATTGCCCTAAATAAACACCTCCCATCCGCTGGCACCCTTACATAGTGTTCATTATACATTAATCTTTCAATTTCATACATATTCTAAAATTACAACTAAACAACCAGGTAACGAAAAAATTAACAATGAATAATTTGAGCAATATGTAATGAAAGTCAGCCAATCACCAGAAAGAAATGTGCTGGACGACAAGAAGAAAGATCCATAATTGGGGAAACAACTGATAATTGGTGAAAAGACAAAAATATTATAGTGAAATCGATCAAAAGGCTGAGAGTCAGGTGTCAGACTTTCAAATCCAGTAACATAAGATTTTTAGCCATATCTGAATTGGTGATAGAATTAAGGAATGCTAGAAAAAAGAACACAGAATTTTACCCTTTCGCAAGAGAAAGTAATTGCTGAGGTCCTTCTTGATCATTTACTTCACAATTTAAAACTTTCTGAACGAGTCGCTTATACTCATTAATTTTAAGAGTCAGGACAGCCAAAAGATAATCTCTGACCAAGTCAAGGCAATTTGTAACAAGAAAAAGCCCATCCTAAGAAACCCATAGAATACATTTCAAAGACTATATTATTTGGGTAGACGATATCACTAGCAATCCTTTCAAAGGAAACTAAAGTCATTTTCCCTATTACGCACCCCATCTATGACAATCGGGACATTGGATTCCCTGGCATGCTTCATGATCTCACTAAATTCGCTCTTTGCCTCAAGAGAGGCAAAACCTGATCAAAAAGATATAATTCTTATCATGTACAAACAACATCAGCAATACATGATGTAAAGGAGCATCACAATTCTTTAACCACATTTTGAAACTGTCAAAAACCCAAATTTTTAAGCTTAAGTGAATGATCCATAAAACATCTTGTTGGAGCATTAATTGTTCAACAAACATATATATGGATACAGAAGTAGTTAGTTAGGAGATTTTTCTGTGCATGCAAATCATTAATTTTTCACCTTCAGGATTGAAATTCTTGAGTTGGCAAGTTCCATTAAGCACCTTTTCAGCATTGCCACATTCTCTCTGCCAAACAAAGAAGATTAAAATGAGTAACCGAGAAGTGAATGCAGACAGTTGAACTGGAAATAAATTAGAGCTAAAACTGGGCTGCTTAGTAAGGATTAGCATGTCATCTGGCCACTGCCTGGTACAACTCTAACCACTTGCTGCTGTTGTTGCAGATTCTGATGCTGCTTTGGAGTATGTGGTCTGATTAATTCATGGTCCGATTAATCCCAATAGGTCTATGGCAAACAACATGTAGTTTTGCTTTGTATGCTCAGAAAGATTATGAAACACTGTCTCTGTCCAGAAAGAGGAAGAGGACAAGAAACCACGTATAAATATTACATTTTCGACAGCTTTTCTTGTGATGGGTAACCTTTTCACGCTATATAGTTTGAAATGGAGAAAAAATTACTTGACACTAAAATCATCAACTTTGCAATGGACTCAAACAGATTACTAGTAAAGCAACAGATAGACACAAACCCAAAATATAGCACATTATAGGCAACCTATTTCATGAGGAATAATGTGACTGGAAATACTGAATATGGAAAAGAGTCTTCCAAGCATTTTCTCAAACATACTATGCATTCTCATATCTTAGCACATTATAGGCAACCCATTTCATTCATAATTCAGCCCATAAATCAAAGAAAAAAGTAAGAAGTTTTAATTAGACTTGATTTCATCAACAACTAACTTGTTTTCAATAAAACTTTCATTTCGGTTTGCAACATATCACAAATTCGCATTCAACCAATATGAAATAAACAACTCTACTAGTAACATATATAGACCTGGAAGATCAAATTCATAATTCAAAGTATACCGCATTTTTACATTAACAAATAATCCAACTTTCTCAACTGAATTAGAAATTCAATTAATTAATAAAAAACCTAATTAAATTCATAAGAAAAAATTGGGGAACCTTTTCATTGAGGGACTGAGACTTGGACTGGACAAATGTATCGACGTCAAAATTATCGGACTTGAACTTGAAGACATTATATTCTCTTCGAACTTGGTGCCGGCATCTTTGGAACTCCATTTCACTGCACCTCTCGTGTGTGATGCTCCTCTTGACCGAGATGACTTCAACAATGCCATAACCAAGAAAAACGCGTTTCAGATCCGATTATTGTTCCTCCTGCGCAAGTTCAGGGCTAATTTAATTTGATTTAACGAATATATAACAAAAACTAATTGCGACTTAGGTTTTTAGAGGGCAAAAAAGGGGAACGGCAGCCCACTTTCAAAACTGGGAGAAAAAAAATAGTAAAGAAGACGAACCAGGCACAGGCGGTGCTGGCGTCAGTCGGAGCCCAGCAAAATCTGCTCGGCGTCAAACCCATCGGGAATCCACCTATGATTTCAAATCGTAATTTCAAATGATAGAGAAGAGGTAGAGGCGAGAGGAGAGGAGAGACGGAGGCGGAGAGGAGCTAGGGTTAATGTTAAATCCATTTGATTTTAAAGGGGCGAGACTTTTAGCAACGTTTCCTAAAACGGATGTTGCGAAAATATCACGAAAAAAAAAAAGTGAAAAACTTCTTTCGCAACATTTTTTAAACGCTGCGAAAGAAGCATCTTTCGCAGCGTTTAAAAATCGCTGCAAAAGATGCATCTTTAGCAACGTTTAAAAAATGTTGCAAAAGACACTTTTTGCAACGTTTTATAAACGCTGCGAAAAGCTTTGCCTACCGCAACGTTTTTTAAACGTTACGAAAAATAAAAAATTCGCAACACTAAAAAAAGTTGCAAAAAGGAAATATTAGCAACATTTACTTAAAAAATGTTGCTAAAGCTCAATTTTGTTAAGCAATGGCAACATTCACGTATTAAAATGTTGCGATAGATCCCTTTAGCAACATTTAACTACCAAATGTTGCCTTTTATGTGTTGCAAATGGTGTTTTTTGGCGTAGTGATTGGTCCTCGGAAAGACCTCGACTAGCAGGGTGCGGAGCGCTCGACCAGGGTGTAGTGCGGGAGGCGCCTGTGGCATGTAGTGTGCCCTCGTCGTCGTCGTCATCCTCTTCTTCAAATGGTAGTGTAGAAGGTCCCGAAGCCAGGTTGAACCCCTTAATTTCAGACACCTATTGACAGTTTTTCTTAATGATTTTCATTCGTTTAAGAGTAGTGGAACTGATATTGTAGGTGGGATGTGGTTTAATGAAGGCTTCGTCATGTAGAGGAATGTCGAAATGTTTAAAAATCTTAGTCAAAAGCATGCCATAAGGAAGAGCCTTGGCTATACGTGAAGAGTGTATGAGCTTCATGAGGCCCATAACAATGGTTGGGAAATCAACTCGTCGACCGACAAGAAAAGAATCGAAAAGAAAAAGATCAAAACTGTTCACCTTATCCCGATGCCCTTTCCTAGGTAGGATGACATTTGCGATAATATTTTGTAAAACCTTACATGGAAGAGTAAGTTGGTTTGAAGAAATTTTTGTAATATTTTCAAAGTTTTTACCCATCACGCGACGACAAGCGTCGAGCGGGCTATAATCTTCCATGTGAGGGTGAGTTTTGTGTACAAAAGTTTGAATGTTGCATGGTTCAAGTTCAAGAAGAGAACGGATGAGAGGTTTTGAAACGATGATGCTAACATTTTTAATAAAACAAGTGATGTCATCCGAACGAGAAGGAAAAGTCATATTTTTATAAAATTCCTTCAAAAGTCATGGATATGCATTTTTTTCTAATGTGCAAACCGATACCCAACCCATGTTCATGAAATATTCTTCTAACCTAAATGCGGGGGCATCGAATGTAAAAGAGGGAAAATAAATGTTTTTACCTAGTAAAATGGATGCCTTCTCGAAGGGATTCGTCGGCATCATCTCGATTTCAAAGTCCTTTTCTTCGTCAGAAGATGGAGGTGGAGAGCGATGAACGGTTTGCTTGAGTCTCTTGCCTTTAACTCGGGAAGTCAACATGTTCGAAGAGATTTGGGGATTTTCGAGGTATAGGGTTTGAAGAGGAGATTTGACATATCGTGGATTGGGATCTTTGAATAGATGTTCTAGAGTGATAGAGAATCTTATAAAGTAGTAAACTTGAGCGATTAATAGTATAATTTTGAGCAAAAGTAAGGGAAGAAGTGAGATTTGAAATCTAGGGCTCGGTTTTGAAAGGAAATCGATGAATAGTTCGAAATGTAGATTTGAATTTGGACCCAATGTAGATGGAAATCGATTTTGAGAGAAGGTCTTGAGATAATTTGAGCTAGGTGTGAGAGTTAATGGAGAGGAGAGGAATGGTTGAGGAGAAAAGAGAAGAGAAATGGAGAAGAAGACAGAGAATTTCACGGTTTAAAAACTGGAAATATCCAATATCGAACGTCCGCTACCATAGCGGACGTCCGCTAAAAATTACAAAAAAAGGTGTAAAAAGTTATGTTGTACCGAACGCTGGATAGTGGACGTCCGCTAAATTATTTTTTTTTAAGAGATGAATTTGAAAGAGATAATAATGAAAAAAAGTGAGAAGTTTAATTTTGAAAGCCATCTGACTCGATAAAACCCAAACTTCGTCTATTGAATGTGAATCGATCGAGTGCAAGAGGTTTGGTGAAAATATCGGCCAATTGGTTTTCGATGTCAACAAATTCAAGTGAGATATCATCGTTTTGAACATGATCTCTAAGAAAGTGATGTCTTATCTCAATGTGCTTAGTTTGAGAATGCAAAACGGGATTTTTGGATAAATTTATGGTACTAGTGTTGTCACACATGATAGGATATGATCGTAAGATAGATGAAAGTCATTAAGGGTTTGTTTTATCCATAACACTTGAGCACAACAACTAGCGGCTGAGATATATTCGAGGCCGTAGACAAGGCAACGGAGTTTTGTTTCTTACTAAACCAAGAGACTAAAGCGAAACCAAAAAAGTGGCAAATACCGCTAGTGCTTTTTCGATCAACTTGACAATCGGCCAAATCAGCATCAGAGTAACTAAGTAAGTCAAAATGAGTTCGTTTAGGGTACCAAAGTCCTAAATTACGAGTCCCACTAATGTATCGAAAGATTCTTTTTACGGCTTTGAGGTGGGATTCCTTAGGATTAGATTGAAAATGAGCACATAAGCATACACTAAACATAATATCAGGTCCACTAGTGGTTAAATAAAGAAGGGATCTGATCATACCTCGATATTTAGTGATGTCAATGGAGGTGTCTTGTTCATCTTTGTCAAGCTTTATAATAGAGCTCCTCGGAGTGTTCATCGATTTTAGATCATTCATTTCGAACCTCTTTAACATGTCTAATATATACTTGCTTTGATTTATAAAAATGCCATCACAAGTTTGTTTAATTTGAAGTCCAAGAAAAAATTTTGGTTCACCCATCATACTCATTTCAAATTCCATGCTCATATTTTTAGAAAATTCTTCGCAAAGTTGAATATTTATTGCACCAAAAATAATGTCATCAACATAGATTTGAACAATGAGCATGTCTTGTTTTTGGGCTTTGGTGAAAAGAGTAGTGTCCACTTTTCCAATAGAAAAGCCGTTTGAAAGTAGAAATTTGCTCAATGGTTCATACAAGCTCTAGGAGCTTGTTTAAAGCCGTATAGAGCTTTTCTAAGTTTGAAGACATGATTTGGAAACTTATGATTTACAAAACCAGGTGGTTGTTCAACATAGACTTCTTCTTGGATAAATTCATTAAAAAATGCACTTTTAACATCCATTTGATAAAGAGTGAAGTTTTTGTGACATGCAAATGCAAGAAGCATGCGAATGGATTCTAATCGAGCTACCGGTGCAAAAGTTTCTTCATAGTCAATACCTTCTTCTTGATTGTAACCTTGGGCCACTAATCTAGCTTTGTTATGCACAATGATTCCATTTTCATCCTTTTTATTTCGAAAAACCCATTTGGTGCCAATAACGATTTTATTTGTTGGTCTAGCTACTAAGTCCCAAACACGGTTTCTTTCAAATTGATTAAGTTCATCTTGCATTGCTAGAATCCAAAACTCATCAAATTCCACTTCTTTAAAGTTTTTGGGCTCGATTTGTGAAATGAAAGCACAACTACCAAGATGATTTCTAAGAGAAGTTCTAGTAGTGATACATTTTGATGGATTGCCGATTATTAACTCCTTTGGGTGAGATGAGACAAATTTCCACTCTTTTGGTAATGTAGATTCGTCTTGAGCTTCTGTTGGCATTTCTTCTCTTTCTTGAATGTTGGGCTCCTTTGATTGCTCTTTGTTTGGTACTCCTTTGTCTTGGATATTCATTTGTTCAAAATGAGTCTCCAAACCTACATCATCATCAATGCCTTTCTCTTGATCAAGTAGATTAGTTTCATCAAAAATAGATTCTTCAACGACTAGAGTTTTTTTGTTGAAAATTCTATATGCTTTGCTAGTCGATGCATAACCAAGAAAAACTCCTATGTCAAATTTTGAGTCAAATTTTCCCAAATTGTCTTTTGTGTTTAAGACAAAACATTTGCACCCAAAGTTCGTAAGGAGTTTTAGTTTTCTTACGACTTACCAAAACTCTATTTATGATGTAGCATGCGGTATTAACGGTTTCGGCCCAAAAATATTTAGGTAAATTATTTTCATTTAGCATAGTCCGAGCCATTTATTGTAATGTATGATTCTTCCTCTCTACTACACTATTTTGTTGAGGAGTTCTAGGAGCCGAAAAATTATGTTCATTTCCATTATTGTTACAAAAATCATCAAACACAAGATTATCAAATTCTCCACCATGGTCACTTATAATGGTGGTAATAGTGTGACCCTTTTCATTTTCAACTTTCTTACAAAAATGTTTGAAAGCCTTTAAGGCTTCAGTTTTTTCACTCAAAATTATAACCTTTGTAAATCTTGAAAAATCATCAATGATAACAAAGGCGTAGTGCTTACCACCTAAGCTAGCCGTTCTAGATGGTCCAAAGAGATCCATGTTGAGGAGTTGCAATGGTTTTGTTGTTGAAGAAAAGATTTTTGGTTTGAAGGATCTTTTAACTTGCTTTCCGAGTTGACAAGCATCACAAAGTTTGTCTTTTTCAAATTTCAAATTTGACAATCCTTTCACAAAACAATGTTTAGAAATCTTTGAAATGAGTTCCATGTTTACGTGGCCAAGCCTCCTATGCCAAAGCCATGTTTCATCTTTTAAGCCAAGTAAGCAATGTTCGTTATTTTCATGTTCAATGTTTATAATATAAACATCTTTATTTGGGCTTCCTATGAAAATTACCTCTTTTGATGTAGCATCCTTAATTAGGCATTTGGAAGAATGAAATTTTATATTATAACCTTTATTACACAATTGACTAATACTTAGTAAATTATGCTTGAGGTTATCGACTAACAAAACGTTTTCAATTGAGGAGGATAAATGGTTACCAATGTTGTCGATTCAGATTATTTTCTCTTTTGCATTGTCTCCAAAAGTTACATGACCTCCATCATTTCTTTTGAAATTTGAAAATAATGATCGATCACCGGTCGTGTGCTTTGAACATCCACTATCCAAGAACCATTTGCTTTGGATTTTCCTTGGTACCTACAAAAACAATTTTAATTTTTGACTTTTGGTACCCATACGAACTTGGGTCCTTAGTAGTTAGTTTTTGAGGATTCCTTAATCCACTTGTTTTATTTTTCAAAATATAGTTTCTTTTTAGCTAAACAATTAAAAGAGACATGTCCGATTTTATTACAAAAGGTGCAAGTGGTGTTTGAAGCCTTGACAGACATATTTTTAAGAGATTTTTGTTTCAATGAGGGCTTGAATCCGATTCCCCCTTTGTCAAATACACATTTTGATTTTTGAGTATTAAATCAAATTTTTTCTTGCCCTCGGTGAATTTATAAACAATATTTGTTAAATCATCAACTTTTTTCTTTTAGAGAAATGTTTTACTTAACTAATATTTCATGATCAAGATTTTCTTTTGATTTTTCCAAAGCTTTCTTTTTGAGAATAGAATGACTTACGGCGAGTTTCTCAAAATCTTCAATCAATTCATCATAAGAATTAAGTAGTTCATCATAAGAAAACTTTTCTTTTGTACATACCTCATCTTCGACGGCAATGAAGCACATGTTGGCGATTTCATCTTGATCATTGCTTTCATTTTGATCTTCATTGTCACTATCATCCCAAGTAGCTTGAAGGGCCTTTTTCTTGAAGCTTTTCCTTTTGTTTGGGCACTCGGTTCTTTTGTGAGCGGGTTTGTCACATTCATAGCAAATAAGTTTCTTACTCTTTTCTTCTCATTTGTCGTCTTTTCTTTGGAACTTCTTTTTGTTTCGAAAACCTCTCCATTTTTTGACGAGAAGTACTAGATCATCGAGCTCTTCATCACTCATGTTGCTTGTTGATGTTTCTTCACCAATCGCCGATTTTAGAGCAATTTGTCGTTTGGGAGCTTCTTTTGATTCCTCTTTGTTCTTCCTTGTCTATTCTTTGATCTCGGCATTGTTGAGCTCATATGTCATCAAGGTTCCATACAATTCTTCTAGAAGATATGAGTTTACATCCTTTGTATTTTCTAGAAGCATATGTATGGGACTCCATTCCTCCGAAAGTGAGCTAAGCATTTTGCTCACAAGTTTACCGTTAGTATATTTTCGATCAAAAACTTTTAAGCCATTTACAATATCGGTGAAACGAGTAATCATATTAACAATGGGCTTATCTTGTTTCATAAAGAAATGTTCAAATTCTTTGACTAACATATTTATCTTAGTTTCCTTAACTTTATTTGTTCCAACATGAGTGACTTCTAGAACATGCCAAATTTCATGAGCCGAATCACATGTGTTAATTCTATTGAATTCATTTTCATCTAGTGCACAATAAAGCAAATTCTTGGCCTTAGCATTCAATGACAATTTTCTCATATCTTCTTCATCGTATTCCTCTCTTGACTTGGGAATACATTGATCGGGTTTGCCATCAATTTTAATAGTCTTTGTAGGCACATAGAGACCATATTCAATAATTTCCAAAATATTATAATCGATAGATTGAACATAAATCATCATTTTATCTTTTCAATAATTATAATGTGTGCCATCAAAGAAGGAAGGTCAGTTGGTAGAATGCCCCTGGAGATTTTGAAAACCAATGTTAGCCATAACTCAAGATTGTGAAATCTTAAACGGGTGAGTACTGAGCTCTGATGCCAATTGAAAGCCCAAGATCGGCTAACCAAGAGGGGGGTGAATTGGTTTTTAAAATTTTTTTGTTAACTACTCAAGATTTTAATCTAATGATCATGCAAATGATTAAGAGATAAACTAAACACAAATAAGCACGTAGATGAAATGATATAGGTTTGCACAAAGTAAGACGATGAGTAAAAGGGTTAGAGAGTGCAAACGATATAATATGGAGTTTCGATCCAACGCAATGATCTACGTCCCCCGTTACCAAGTGCTCCGTCACAAGTAAGGCCTTTTTCACTATATTGATTGACTTGTGGTGCAATCCAACCCTTTACAACGCCTTCGATGACTTACAATCAAGGAGCACCGATCCTTTTACAATGTTGAGCTTTCCGGGACCTCAACACGACCCACAATTTCAAAATGATTTTACAAGTGAAATCTTCTGTTCTTATTGAATGATAGATTCAAGGTTGATAACAAGAAGAGAAGAGGCAAACACTTCAATAGATGGTAAAGAGTATAGTTCAAAATCTTGAAATGAAAAGCTTCTTGATGAATCAAGAATTTTCACAAAGTTAATTGCTCAAAAGCTTTTCAAGAATTTAATGCTATTGATCTTCTTAATGATGGAGAATAAGGTGGTTGTGATCAACAAAAGCCTCTCTTTTATGCTCAAGAAAAGTTGTTGCAATTGGAGAAAGAATGAAGTATTTATAGCACTCAAACAGTCAAAAATTTTGTCTTACCGGACGCACCATACCGGACGTCTGGTAAATACCAGACGGTCAAATATTCGTTATTTTTTGTCAGAAAATTTGAACGTTAGAAAAATGACCGTTGGAGCCAAAATTTGCGTACCGGACGTTCGGTACACCATTTTTTGCTCAGAACGTCCTCATTTCTTGTTTTTATCAAATGTAGGTATTCTAAGGATGTTTCAAAATGTTTTTCAAGGTATATGCTATATTTAGAGCATACATGTTTTGACCTTCGAAAACATAATTCTTGAGTAAAACATTTTGTCGTGATTTTTCCATCGTAAATTCAAAACTTTGAGCTCGTCAAGATTCATTACCAAGTATTGAAATGTTTTACCTTTACATGTGATAAGTCTAAGTACTTTGTTTTGAAACATCTTGGCTTGCGCTTCTTGACGGTACTTCGACTTCTATCTCGATTTTCGTTGAGGCATCTTTTTGTGATTTTTACAATATCATTCTTTATCGCCTCGATTAATTTTGTTTCCACGTTGGCCATTGTATGCAAATTACTTGGCCTCAAACTTTGTGCCATCAAATATATTCATGTGCGTTAATCACTATGGACACTTAAGATCAATTTGTTAGTAATAGATATAATTTGTTTGTGATAATCAAACGAGACGTCAACCATAGGTCAACAAGTAGGTCTAGGTTTATCTCGACTGTGGCCCAAGACACTTTTGGGTCGCAGTTTTCTCTTCGACCCATTCTTTTTTAGCGCGAGGTCATTATGTCTAACATTTTCCCCTACCTCGCCGCTACTTCTTGGGGTTGGGAACCTCTATTAGTTGATTTAGTACCCCCACAGAGCCTACTTATTCACGAGTTCTACGCTAACATTCATGATGTTAGTGGTTCATCATTTAAGGTTTTTCTTCGGGGTAGGACAGTTAGGATCACTCCGGAAGTTATTTCGAGTCTTATTCATATTCCTCGAGTATTCCACCCCTTATTTCCCTACTTGACTCTTGATACTCTTCAAGCGGACTCTTTAGTCCGATTGACGATGTTTAACACACCGTTGGAAGGAGGTCTAGGTACGATTCACAATGGTTCTCTTCCGACTGACCGCCAGATTCTATTGAGCATTGTATGCACGAATCTCTGTCCAATTTTTCACACTTCTTCATTGCCTATAGAGAAGACTCGTTTTCTTTATGCCCTGCTACATGGAGATTCTATCAACTTACCATCTTTCATATGCTAGCAGATTTTGAGGAGTTAGTTTCCCTGAGGGGGTACTGAGGCAGGTTTCCCGGCTGATTGGCCATACTACCATAGCCAGGAGTAGGTCTCATGCTTCGTCTGAGCCAGCACAGCCAGTTGACTTGACTGTGCCGGCTAATCCTATCGATGACTTTATTTCTTTTGACCCCTTGGATTTTTCCTCATTTTCTACTGGTTCGTCGCCCTCGGACATCCCGTCTACTTTGGCTTCAGCCCCTCCTCCTTCGGCGTCATTTCCTCCTCATTCCAAGTCTATCCCTTTTATTTCTGCTCCCATTGACCCTTCGGTTGCTCTCTTGGGACAGATGACCTTGCTGATCGAGCAGCAGGCTCGAATGATGGAGGAGATTACCTAGCTGAGTGCCATAGTAGATCGACACACTACCGAGTTTACTACGCTTCGGGTGATGTTGGATACATACAACGTGGGCTTCGATGGATTCGTCGCCATTGGGACGATGGTGTTGATTCCAACGAGAAGACGGATTCAGATGATGTTATCGGTGCTTCCTAGTTCTAGGCTTACCCCTTGTCATTCTATGACAAAAATGGGGAGTACATATGGCAAGCAGTAGTACTTATGTTTTGCTTACATGATGTATCTATCAAAAATCTGAATGTAATTAATTTTTGGTATATATATAAAAATGATCTTGATTTATGACTCAAAGGCATTTTATTATTTAATTTTAGTTCTGCTAAATTATGTTTGATATTTTAGTAGTATCAATGTGTCTTTGTGGTATGTTGGGTTGCATTGATATTATGTCTAGGTTTAGCATGCATGATTGTAATTGAATAACATCATATATTTCTAGATTGCCTAAATTATATAAATTGCTTGAATTGTTTTTTACACTGTTTTCCACACAATTTACACTAGGTATTGAGTTATTTGTTTCCAGAAACAGCGCTGATTGAAACAGCAGTATTGTTCAAGTCAGTTAGTTTGTCGTAGATTTTGAGTCTGTAATTTATTTTTTATTACTGCCTTGACTTAGTTAGTAGTTTTGTCACAGAATTCCAAAGGGAGAGTTTGTTAGGTTTTCGATATTTTGTAATTGGCTATTGTGTAAATAAAAGGACTGAATTGTACTATGTTTAAAAAGTCAATGAGTAATGTGCAATTATGGGAAAATAGGGTGATGAGGCTAATGTGGAGGAACAGGCGATTGCATATTACTCATTGACCTACGTTTGAAGTTGGGAAAATAGGGTGATGAGGCTAATGGGAAAATAGGATTGCAGCCTATGTTTGAAGTTGATCGAGGAGTTTCATGGTGAGGGTCATGTCGGCCGAGATCGTACGTTAGCTCTCATTAGTACCTCTTTTTATTGGCCTTCTATGCGCCGTGAAGTGGAAAAGTTTGTATCGCGGTGCAGGGTGTGTCATGTGGCAAAAGGAAAGGCCACAAACGCTGAGCTTTATCGTCCTTTACTAGTACCTTCAACTCCGTGGACTGATATTAGCATGGATTCCGTCCTGGGTTTACCACGCACACAGCGTGGTCATGACTCCATTTTTGGGGTCGTGGATCAGTTTTCCAAAATGGTACACTTCATACCTTGTAAGCGTACCAATGACGCTGTCAAGGTTTCCCAGCTGTTCTTCATGGAGGTTTATCGTCTTCATGGTTTGCCCACTTCTATTGTATCTGACAGAGACACGAGGTTCATCAGTCATTTTTGGCGGAGTTTATGGAAGTCAGTTAACACGTCACTTAATTTCAGTAGTGCTTACCACCCTCAAATCGATGGACAGACGGAGGTAGTGAATCGTTCTTTGGGTGATTTGTTGCGATGCCTAGTTGGAGATAATCTCCGTTCTTGGGATCAGCGGATTAGCTAGGCGGAGTTTGCTTATAATCATGCTCGAAATAAGAGCACCGGTTTCAGTCCGTTTCAAGTTGTTTATAGCATTCTGCCCCCGTAGTCCTGTTGATTTGTTGACTCTGCCCTCTAAGACACGTTTACACGGGACGGCAGTTGAGTTTGTTCGTAGATTGCAGCAGGTTCATAAGGAGACTCGGGCTAATCTGTTGGAGTCCAACCGTCAGTATAAAGAGGCGGCGGACCGACATCGGCGTCCTGTTGAATTTGATGTTGGGGATTATGTTTGAGCAGTGTTGACTAAGGATCGAGTGCCTTCCCATGAATATTCGAAGTTATCACCTCGTACCATTGGTCCTGTGGAAATTACAGAGAAGATTAATCCCAACGCCTATCGCCTTCGCCTTCCTTCTCATATCCGGACTTCTGACGTATTTAATGTGAAACATCTTTTACACTACCATGGAGATAACATAGAAGACAGTACTACCAGTTCTGATTCGAGGGCAAATCCTATTGACCCCAGGGAGAATGATGAGGCTAATGTGGAGGAACAGGCGAATGCATATTTGGAGCGCTTGGATTGTCGGCGCTCAAAAAAAGTGGCATAACTTTTGCATACGGTATCTGTTTTGGGCCCATAACCCCATTTCGGAAAGCTCGCGACGATTCGGATTGAACTCACTGCTTTGCCATAAGCTAAGATGGATTTTGGGTGTTTAACGTCGTCTTCCTAGTCAAAACAGTGTTTTAAGTTTCGTAGTTCGTTAATTTTAATGTTTATTTGTTTTGCTTTGTAGCCCAGCCCATTTAGGGACTGTTGGCTCAGTAGGATAACCGTTTTCTTTCATATTTAAAGCTCTCCAAACGTTTGTAATTTGCGGTTGTTCAAGAAATAAGAAAAGGGAGTGAGTTTCTTAGAAAGCAATCCGTTTTCACCTTATTATTGTTTGGTTTGTAGTTTCGAGCTACATCATAGGGTTATTAGGTCTATAGTTCGAGAATGGCAAAATGTGAAAAACGACGTGGATTTTCGCTAGACTGTCTTCAAGGTTTGTCTCGAGTTACAAATGCAGAAACATTGTTGTCTGTCGTCCCTACTTCGCTGTCGCTCGACTGTCGCTGAGCCCTCGCTCAAGCGCTAGCTTTATTCGGGAAACTTTTATTTCGCGTTTTAAAGGCTTTTTCCCTGGCCCATTCGTTTTTCTAACCTACCTATATATACCAAAACATTTTTGTACGAAATTGATGAGGTTTAACATTGAGAGCTGCATTTGTGAGAGATTCATTCAATTCTTTCTTTCGGCCTTCATCTGCTTTGATTGTTTTGGTGAGAAAAACATCGTTCCCATAATCCAAATACCAAACTGTTTTTCCTCTACATCCGATCAGAGTTCTGAAAATCGAGGAAGTTCGACAGGAGTTCCAGTTTGTAAAGAACGCGGTGTTTTTCCCAGTTGGGTTTCTCCGTGATCATTCTGGTGTTGATTTACTGCTTTCGTTATTATTTATTGATTGATTACATAAACTGTAGTATTCAAACTTAAGACTAAATGACTTGCATGTTTAATCATTTAGATTAGAATTAAAAAGTGACTTGTTGCTGTTTAATTCGTTAAATAGTTTTAATTCAGCATAAAATATCTATTCACCCCCCTCTAGGTATTGTTAGGGTCGAACTGTGTAACTTTCAAAGATGTCTCCTAGTAAATGTTTATTTAATGTCATTAATTTGACTTCTCGCAACAACGTTTCAGAACACTTTGAATAGGGCTTTTGAGGCCTTGCTCTACTTTGTATCAGTTGGATTTTCACTAGTTTTCTTTATCTTTACAAATTTGACTTTGTCCTTCCAATAAAAATATTGCTTGACTTTACCATTAGGCTCGAACTCAACTAAGAAAACTTAAACTTCATCATTGTCCTTAATCACCAAATCAACTTTAAAGCAATCGTTGGAGTAGGATGATTGCTTGATAGTTCCAAATTCATTGAATGTCATTTTTTAGTTTGCTCCAGTAGGATAACTTCTCCTTCTCTACATGCTCTTCTTCTTTAATTGATGTTTCTCGAGTTGGATAACCGTATATTATCCAAAATCTCGAGCGATCGCATCAAATTCCTTGTTGTAATGATTGGCGTGTGTTTCATTGGGTTGCAGTGACATTATCTTATGAAAGCTTCCTATGTTCTTGTGGTTGTTGGAAGCCCGGTAGAGATAATTTCCATATTTCTTACAAAAGCAAGCCATCCTTTCAATTTGTGGTGGTAAAAATCCCAAACCAAGTCGTCCTCATCAATTCAACAAATGCATCTATTGTCATTATAGCTCATTGCCTCATTATGAAGTCTTCCACAAGCATGTCTTCCTCATCAACTTCGTAGATAAATTCTCTCACAAGCAAGTCCTCCTCCTCAATTTCGAGTTCATCGTCTAGTGTTGTTGTCAATTCCCTTGCTACTCTTCAGTCAAAAAAAAAAAAATAGTTCAGCTAAATGAGAAACAATTAATTAAAGGTAAAATTAACTAAAGCAAAAATTAAATAAAACAGTCCACAGCAATGACGCTAAAATTTGTTGCCAATTTTTATCCCACAAGTGGAAGGAGTAAAGAAATAATGATTAATAAACAAACCCACGATGATTCATTATTTACTTATTTTGCTTTAATTAAAGCTAGCTCTAATTCAAAACATACACGAATTATGATTTTGGATTATTTTAAATATTAACTAAAAAAAAATTGAAAGTACCCAAATCTCATAGAAAGGCTCTAGGACCAAAATCCACCATATTCAACATAATTTAATTCACAGTAGACTATATCAATTAAGATTGCATTAAATATAGAAGTATTTATATCTCCTATAGGACCTAGCATTGTATATTATCTTGTGTCAATTTATAAATAACACTCGAAATCTTTAATTGAATAAGTAACCTTGTATAACTTCCATATACATGAAATGGATGTTAAGATTGAATTTTTAAATTGTAATTTAAACAAGAAAGTTACAAGAATTGACTAGCTTCAAAGTAAAAGGACAAAAACACAAATTGTAAACTTATCGAGTCTTGTACAAAAAATGAAGCAATCTCATGAGAGCTCAAGAAGTTTGATAGTGTCATGATCACAGACGAATTCATCATAAATGAGTAAGATAGAATATCAAGATAGTTCGAAAAATATACGTACTAGTTTGTCTATGTGTATGACATGTTATATTAGGAACAAATATGGATGTTATCAGTGAGTCAAAGAAAATGCCACTAATAACTTTGACATGAAAGACATGCAGGGTGTAGTATAAATGACTTTGTTAATGAAATTCTCTAAAACACGTGATGAAATAAAGTTGTCTCAAACACATTATGTACATAAATGATTGCAAGATTCAAGACTCATGGTATTAAAGAGACAAGTAATCCATGTCTTCCTCAAGTAATTTTATCTAAGAATACATGAAATGGAAACAAAATTAAAATATTCCTAAATTGGAAGCTAGATGTATCCTATGAATTGTACGAGGCCACATACAACTTACAAGTTAAGTCGATATACAACTAACCCAAGTAATGAACATTGTAGTGCTTTAATATGGGATACTTGCAATGATATTTATAAGATGCATTAATATAGTATGAAAAAATATCCATATGTATGAAGGATAAAATGAAATGATGATAATTGAATATTAGATACAAATGAATCCAAGTATATTAGTGATACGTCTTGAATATTCTAAGCAAAGTTCCACTCTGGAATTATAGTTTATTTCTTTAAATGATTAAGACAATTCATGGAAAATAATCTGAGATGACGAAAGTCAATGCCTAATATATGTATGTATATATATATATATATATATATATATATATATATATATATATATATATATATATATATATACACACATACATTTCGATAATCAAGCACAAAAGCTAAAGCAGAAAATTTTGTATCTAGTTATGAAATCAATTATTCCAAACTTTAACCAAACTAGTAATTTTTTTAGTTTGATTTAATCCTAACTAAAATCTAATAAAAAGTACTAAAGTAAAGCTTTGTAAATGGTTTTTCATAATCATGAAGAAAACTCGATTTTGTAAAAGTACTAGAACTTCCTATATTTTTCTACTTTAATTTTATGTAATTGATCAATGCATTATCAACAATCATAATTTTTTGTAACAATCTCTCTCGAGTACGTTAAACCTATTCTTACATATGATCTTCATATATCTCCATTTAAGATACAAATACATAAGAACAAATTTAAAATGATGAACGTTAAAAAGATCATATAAAGTATAAGGGTAACTCTCCATCTCTTATCAAACTTAACCATAATTACTAATTGCACTAAACCTATATTTATCCTCTCGAAAAATAATAAAAATTCCAAAATGCATTCAAAGGGTGATCAATTGTTCAAACGTAACAAGAATATAGAAAATATTCAACCAAACATGTGATTAAAGTCAAAAAGGAAAACATGAACTTAAAGCTTTAAAATGCGATTTTCATCAACATCCTAGCTATGAAAAGTATATCCTAGAATATTTGAAATACAAGAATTTATATATGCAAAGTAAAGCATTACCCAGATTAAAACGTAAGAAGTAAAATGATGATAAGTCATAAATTGTCGTTTCACTTGTTGCGTAACTATTACTTGCCTTCTTCTTCCTCCAAAACTGAAAAAACCTAGGTTGCTTTCGTATGTAGAGGGGCGGATGCAGAAGTTTAAAGTTAAGAGGGCACGATCAAACTTCAAAAGAAATTGGAAGAAATTTTACAATCGAAAATTTACGTCCAAAAAAATCATACCCCATATAATTTTGCATCCGAAAATTTACATGGGATATGACTTTTTCTGATATAAAATTTCAAAAAATTTGATGTCATATTCCGTATAAAATTTCCTAATGGAAGAAAATTACATTAAAAAACTTGTATTGCAAAAATAATAAATGTTAGTAAAATAATTGAATTTTTTTTAAAGAAAATGCGAGTTAAATGTCTTTCTTTAAAACTTACGTTTAACGCATTTTTAATTATTTTCAATATTTGTTTGAATTAAATGAGTTTTGAAATAACATAAGCAATTTGTAGATTCGATTAGCGTACGATAGCCGAAATTTTTTTAAAGTTAACACGTTATCGAAATTTTCAAAATACTAATTTTGAACAGCTTACATTGACAAGTCGTAGCATTTGCTACGATTGATCGTTTCGTACGCCATTAACGACATAAAAAACTAGACCGTGAACACTTCGAAATTGTATTAATAATGCAATATTTCGTCATTGTTTGATGGAAAGTTAAGATTTTATTAAAATGAAAGAGAAAAAGAGAAAAATTAAAATTTATTGTGATTTTGCCCCTGTTTGATGGAGATTAAAATCAAATTTTTAGTAAACTTTGATAAAAGTTAAATAGTTATGGATTCCATGAAATATGTTATTAAAATTAATTGTTAACTTTGATTTAAATTAAAATTTATATTTCAATCGATACCAAACATGACTTCATATATATGCCCCTGTTTGAGCCACATTAAAATTTCAATTTCATTCTTCTACTCATTTTCAACCACATATTTTTCAATAAAATAATATTTTCCTTCAAAATAATAATTTTTCCTTCTTTTTCAACCACACATTCTTTATCAATCTACTATTCCAAAATACATTTTTTCCAAAATAATATGACTCAAACACACCATATATATATATAACTCAAAAGTGGGTGTGGGGGGGGGGGGGGGGACACGTACCGGGGGACCTCCCCTGGGTCCACCCCTGCATATGTATCTTACGTTCCAAGAGATCGTACCATAATGAAGTACAAGACTCATACTATATACAGGGTGCGATAATCAACCAAAATTTCTTAAAACCATGGAACCAACTTATCCCTAAAACAACCAACTAAATAGAACCACATGTGCGATTGCAATTAAGGTATTGCTTCAGAAGAACAAGTGTAGTGCTTGAGTGGTAGAAGCTGCCTAATCCTCCTTTTATTCTCCATCTTCCTTTATCTTTTGGCTCTGAGGACTTGGCTCTTTGCTTGCATTATTCTAATCCATTTTTAAGCGCAATAATTTTTGTCATTATATTCAATTCTTTGAGTCGTATTCTCAAGCAATGGAAGACCCAATACCCGATGAGGGGGTGCGGCCACGCGTCTTGGGCTCTATCAGAACAGTGGAAGAATGATGAAGAAGAAGACTAGACCGGCGATAGAGGTTTCTTTCAAGTTTTTTTTTTTTTTTTTGTCTATTTTTTGTTCTTAAGTTGGGACTTATTCCAACTGTGGCTAGTGGCTATACTAATGTGGGCCTTTTTTAAAATAACCTGGCTCGATCCAAATTCAATTAATCCATTATCCATATGATATATACCGTGACTCACGAAGATGAGAAGAAAACACACGTAGAACGCACCGCAGTGAGCTTGGTTGGGACTCTTGTGAGCAAAAACCCTCATCCAACTCCTGTTGCAGCTTACCGTGTCACCGATAAACTCCAGATTGGATGGTCGAAACTCGAACGGACCTCCGATAGCCATGATTCGTGAGCTGCAGACATCTGTGAGTCTCCTTCATTGTTTTTTATAATTTCTTTTCTCTTTGGAATTTGTGTTATTTTTTATTTATAAGTTGTGAGGTATGAATAATGATTTATGTTCTTTGAGTTAATTGACAATTTGGCATTCAAATGAGAATTGTGATTTGTGAGTACGTGATTTGTGAATCTTGATTTTGGAGAAACAATTTATGTTGTATAAGTCATTGAGTTATGAGTTATAATTTATTATTTATGAGTTCTGATAAGTGATTTGGAAATTTATTATTTATGTATAGGAATTTAGGGTAAGTGAAAAAAAATCAATTGAGAAGATGTTGGGCTCAATTCAACTATCTGTTTTTAATCAATTGTAATTGTAAAATAAATTTGGGCATTTTACATATTATGCAACGTTTTCAAAATATGAGACCATGTAGAATGCAACACAAGTTAATAGTTTCTTTTAGTGACCCAATTTGTTTTCGGATCGACCCAATCAATTGTGGTGTCGATAAACATTTCATTCATCGACCGAAGCCTATGAAATTAATCCAAACGTTTATACATCATTGCCTAATTTATTGGGTATCAAAATCCAACAAATCCCTACATTGACGCCCAATGAACCTATAAGCAAACAACACCAACTTTATACTTTTATAATCAAGGTAACCAATAAAATTGGAAATTGCAAACCTTACTTGTGTCTCGGATCCGAAACACATACCATACTTGTTCCGCGTACTCACCAAAGGCTAAAGTCAAGAACCTTATATAATCAGATATAAACAATAATCAATCAAGATTACATAATGACATAGCTATAGAACATGCGATGGAAACATACCAATGATAATACACAAATCTTTTCAACATGTTCGACACACAGAGAACATCAAATTAACATCAAGTAAATGGTCAACGTTTACAACCAATGCACAAATGACCCTAAGAAAAGATCTTACCACAATTATCCTAACCCTTTTCATGTAGCTCGTATCTAGAGAACAAATTCTCCTCTTATAGCCAACCATGCTCACTACATTTGTTACTCTCCATGCCTAACTAGTAAACAGTAAAGATCTTAGGTCCATGGAATGTTCCTCCATCACTACCTCACCTCTCTTGACTTAAGTAGATAATGGGTCTCCACTTAATTGAGGTGATAAGAGTGTCATTCTCTCAATCCACCCGATTAGAATTATAACACATAGACCAAACATTTAATCACTTTACCTCTTGTGATCCAAATGTCATTCTCCACACCCTCCGTACATATCACCAATGCATCCTCAAGCATCTTAACTCTATATTACTACTTGACACTCACTACAAGTTCATCTACTAAAGTGAGAACACGCCTATTGTTAATCCTTACAACAGTAATATCAATCATTATGCATGCAATATATTAAACACATTAACATGATGCTCTCAAATTCATGCAAATGTACACATCCAACATGATAAAATGTAATATAAAAAAATGCACTAGAATCAAGCAATCGTCCTTTCCGATAGGATTTCATCCAGATACAAATGTAGTAATAGAGTTTATTTTCAATAAACCTCACTCGGATCATAGCTAAACCAGTGGCAACATTCACCTCACTTATTACGATTTCTTTATACTTACCTTTTTTATTATGATAGTCTCTTATAAAATGTCCCGACTTACCGGAGCTATAACATCCCTTACCATTTGTTCCAAATTTAGAACTGTCCTGACTTCTACTCTTCTTTTTACCATCATCATTACTCGAATCACTACTGTCTTAATTTTCTTCATGACTATTATGCTTAAAATGTATTTTACTCCTCATCATGTGTAAGTCACCACTTTCTCTATCATGTTTTTCAGCTTTAATATCCATCTCATTACTCCTGAGGTGTTAAGATGTCTCTATCATATTTAATTGCATTATGTACCTCTTTATAAGTGTCGACATGAAATTAAGCAAAATTATGGTCTTATTTGTATCAAATATTGTTTCATCACAATCAATAGTATCTTGCATAAGTTTGTTAAACACATTCAAATTTTCATTAAGATCTTTGAAGAATCCATTTTGAAATTGAAAAAACCTCCCGAGTTAGTATAGTTTGCTACGAGTAGATTTGAGGAAATATAATTCCATCAACTTTTTCCAAAGGTTTTTGGTGGTTTTAAGTCGACCAACGTTTCTAAAAATGGCATCTAACCGGTGTAAAATAATTGAAACGTAAACAAGCTCATCAAATTTTTCTTTTTGTTCTTTTGACAAATCAGCATAAAAAATTGACATTTATAGCTTTTGAAATATTTTGTTAAATCAAAATTCCTTTTATTTTCTATTGCCAAATAGAAAAATCTCATTTTTCATTAAAAATTTTCAAAGAAAAATAAGTTGTCATTTTTAGGACACTGATCAACCAAAAATATACAAATAAGCAACTAGAACACACAAAATAGACCTTAGGTCACATACAATATACATTGTTCTAGATTTTCAGGATTTCGTGATCTCAGGTCAAGAGAATGGTCAAACGGGAAAAGTTCGAGTGTTTTAACAAAATAATCAATTCAATAAAGAGGTATGACAACAAAAAAATTTCTTACTCAATGCAAGTCTCACACAGTAACTTAATAGACAATTGTATCCAAGAAACAATAAGCAACTCTTAGTAGTCAAACTTAACATACTTTAAAAACTTCAAATACGTAAACTATGGCATATAATATCTAAATTCTAACAACAGATAATGGTTATCTCACACAATAACCTCAAACCTAATAGCCAACCCACCTGATGGCTTGTTAGTGTTAAAATTTAAAAGTGAGTAACCAATTTTACAGCTTTAGGAGATAAGCAAATTTTACAGCTTTAGGACTACCACTATTTGCCCTAAATCATCAGCAATCGCAGCAACACAATCAACCAAAATTTGAAACCTAGATGTCCAAGGGCAAAAGAGTTCAAAATCATCGTATTACCCATAATAGAAAATGGACACCACCAACAACACCACAAAATTCCCAAGAATGTTCTGTCTTCGATTATTGTCTCTGAAAAACCACCTACGCGTACCACTGATGTCTATGGGCATGGGCCTCATGCAATGTCGCCTCCACTACTGTATGCATCGTACGCGCCAACTAGACAGCTCCACCTCATCGTCTAAAGTTGAAAGATGCCTTCCGTTTCTCCACCCACTTCTAGATTAGCTGAAAAATGCGATCGCATGTACGATCATTTTGAATTTTTTCAATAGTTTTCAATCTATTTCTGCATAGCTTCATTTCTTACTAGTTTTTGCCCATATTTTACACGCTCCTATGATTTGATACCATTTTTTCGTGAAAATAAAACTCAAGGACATTCAATTATTGCAAATCGGGCTAAATTTCAGTTACAAATCGAAGTAAAGGACCATCCAACTAATGAACAAACTACAAGCAACACAAATTAATAGTTGTTTCCAGTTGTCCAATTTGATTTCGGGTCGAGTCAATCAATTATAATGTCGATAAACATTTCACTAATTGATCGAAACTTATGAAATCAATCCACCCGTTTAAATATCATTTCCAGGATTTATTATGTATCAAAACTCAATAGTTTCTACTCAATTGCTTCATATTGGTCCCTATATGTGCATGTAGCTATTTCGAAACATTGCCCAAAGCTAGGATAGAGCCAGATAGCTTGGCCTGTCAAACCTACCTGGGCCCGTGATATTGAGCCTGCTAGGACTTTGGGCTTGTCAGCCGTACCCAACATAAAGTCCAGTTAAGTGAGCCCATGAATCTAGTAATTTTTTTTTTTATATTATATTAAAGAAGTCAATTTTTTAATAAAGTAATAAAAAATAGAAAATTAGTGACGAACTTATGGTTTAAAACTAAAAAGTTTTTCATTTCCATTTGAATCAGTGAGAAAGTGGAAAAACCGTTTTTCCCTTTTTTTTCCTACCAGTTCTCATTAATGATGGCGGAGGAACCAGCGAATTCCAATAATGCTCAAGAACCTACACCCGAACCGAATCAGAACTCCGTCGAAGCTACAATCGAATCCGGCGTCGATTTCGGAGCCACCGAGTCCACTTGCAACAACAACGATGCCGAAAGTTCCGTGGTAAATTCCGATGGTGACTTTGAGAAGTCTTTGGAATACGCGGATGAGTTGATGGTTCGAGGCTCAAAAGCCGCTCAGGACCGTGATTATGCCGAAGCCACTGAGTGCTATAGCCGTGCTTTGGAAATCAGGTTAAGGTTTTTCATTTGTTAGGTCTTTCGTTATTTTCTTTTATTTTTAGGTGTTTGGAAGTGAAATTAGTTTATCTGTTATAGTAGTTTGTTTGATTTTAGTGTAAAATTATTTTTGCAAAACGGTGTTTGGAATTGGGGTAGGGTTTGGTTATCTGCTATGCTTTTGGATTATTAGGGAAGTATAACCGACTCTACAATATTTTTGGCCTAACTAATTAGCTTGACAAGCCTTGTTTTTATGCTATTTTAATCTTTATGTTTCCCTTTTTGTCCTCTTCATTTTTGGAAATTCAGGAAAGCCTTGTTCTTATGCTTTCTTAGTTTTAGTTTTGTAGCATTTTGTTTGATTTAGTGTAATTTTTCTGTTAGCAAACTTGTGTTGGAAGCTGAGGGCAAAAAGTACAGTTTTAATAATTTGAAATACTTTTATTTTATTATGAAATTATAATTGGCTAGAATTTTTTTTGGCTAAGTAATTAGCTCCACAAGACTTGTTTATTGAAATTGGATATGCTATTATAATCTTTTTACTTCCCTTGTTTTGTGTTCTTCGTTTTTGGGAATTCAGAAAAATATAATGCATGTTTGATGCAATAATTGGACAAGTAATGCCTAAGACCTATTAAAAAATTACTTTGCCAGAAAAAGTTTAGCTAATTTTATATAAGTCGCACATTACAATGCAGCAATTTTCCGAAGAATGATGATGGTCTTAAGGTCGTTTTACATATAATTGACTGTGATCACGTTGTTCACTGTTTTAGAATCAACTACATTATGCTGGTCGTGTTTGTTTTCCAAATTATGCACTTAACGAACACCCTGACTTCAATTTCTGGTATCGACAAATGACAACCTACAATGCAATGAAGTAAACTGATGAGTTTAAGAAGAAAAACAGAAAATAACTGAAACATGTTTAAGAAATGGAAGGCTTATACATCACTAAAAATAGAAGATATCTTGGTATAATCCCTCCTATTTTCTTTTATCTCTCGTGTCCATGGCAAGGTAACTGGAAAGAAGCAAATCCTCAATAATTTCCTTATGTTTCTTGCCAACTTACCACATTCCTAGCTCTTCATAAGAGCATCAATGCATTCCAATGTTTCTTTATTACTTTTTATTGCAATGAAATTACAATCTGATGTGAAAATTGGTTGCAATTTTAAAATGATAGGGTTGCTCATTATGGTGAACTTGCTCCTGAATGTATCCAATCTTACTATAAATATGGATGTGCCCTGCTGTACAAAGCTCAAGAAGAAGCTGATCCATTAGCTGCTATGCCCAGAAAAGAGGGTGCGTCCCATGAAGATTCCAACGTAGATGGATCTGTCAAGAGTACGATAAATGGTGAACCTTCTGCTGCCTCCGTTCCCAATGATGATGAACAAGGTGGTAGCTCAAATAATTTGGATGAAGCTGCAGATAATGGTTAGCATTTTCTTTCACTAAGTTCCATGATAATTCAGACGGTGACCTCTGTAAACGTGTCTAAATTGTAATTAACTACCCACAAAATTACTGGGTTATCCGATAAATGGGAAAAAGATATGCTTTGTTGATAATATTTATAAGATGACTTGTGTATGCCATTGGTTTTCTTTAAGAATAGTTGGAATTGAAATTGCTGCATGTTTGCTTTATGAATAGTGGTATATGCTGTGGCATCTACTGATCTATATTTTGGTAGTAACTATTACTGCCTGTTATAGGAAAATAAGTCGTATATATCATTAGCTTGGATAGGATTTCTATCTTTTACATTCTGCGAGGTTTATTTTCTGACATGACTGTATTTCTCATGCTCCTTGGGTTGGTTTTTTTTTTTTTTTAATATTGGGAGGGGGAGAGCAAAATCTGTATGTATATGGTACATGCTGTACTAATCCTGAGTTCTATATAAATCTCGAGGAGTTTTTATCTACCTTAAAGTGCACAATGTTTATGTATTGCAAAAAATCCTTTTATGTACTCTGTAGAAACCTGGAGTTTGTTTCTTCTGCTCATTCTTTCGACTATTTCAAAATAGCTATGGATAGGAAAGACAAAGAAGAAGGAGAAGGTGAGGAAGAAAGTGATGATGAGGACCTTGCTGATGGAAATGAGGATGAATCTGACTTGGATTTAGCATGGAAGATGCTAGATATTTCTAGGGCAATTGTTGAAAAGCACTCAGGAGATACAATGGAAAAGGTGGATATATTGTCAGCTTTAGCTGAGGTAGCTCTGGAAAGAGGTACTGTGTTTTTTGTTTGATGATTTATTATGTCAATCTACCTAGAGATATTTTATGGGCTTTCTTCTAATTTTAAGAATGCTCTGCTTTTTCCAGAGGATGTCGAAACCTCACTTAGTGACTACTTGAAAGCATTGTCCATTTTGGAGCGACTAGTTGAACCAGACAGTCGACTTATAGCTGAACTGTATCCTTCGTAATTTTTAACGTCCTATCATTGTTTAAGATGGTAATCAATGGAATCTCGATGCTGGTCCGTTTAGGTATATACCAAGGTTTTCAATAATTCTCCAATTTCTTCACTCCACATGTTGCCAATTGACTTCCATAACAGGAGAATTCAGAAATTTTAGGATATGCTTGTGCTTGGAAATTGGTTCTAAACCTGAGGAAGCTATTCCATATTGCCAAAAGGCTATTTCAGTTTGCAAGTCTCGTGTGCAGCGACTTATGAATGAGGCAAAGAACTTGTCAGGATCAGCAGAAACACCAGCTGCTTCTGTATCAAGCCAAAGTATTCAACTGTCTTCCAATACGTTGGGTGATTCTCTGGCGGACAAAGAAACAGAAATCGAAACACTGGCTGGTCTGTCTGGTGAGCTGGAAAAGAAGGTAGCAGGACTAAATGACCCCAAAAAATATGAGATGCCTATATGTGACGTAGCCATGACTGTCATTTTGTTGGTATGCAGCTTGAAGATCTTCACCAGCTTGTCTCAAACCCAACATCTATCCTCTCAGATATCCTGGGAATGGTGTCTGCAAAGGTGAGGGGCGCTGAGAAAAATGCTCTTTCTATTGCGTCGGGCACCTCACAAACGGGTAATGCCATTGGTGGAGCTATTGAGTCACCAACCGTTTCTACTGCACACACAAATGGGGCTGCTCCAGTAACACATCTGGGAGTCGTGGGAAGAGGAGTCAAGCGAGTTGTGATGAACTCAGGCACGGAAGAGTCTAGTGCATCCAAGAAACCTTGTGTTGATCCATCACCAAACAATGGCAATGGTAGTGCCTCTTGAATAATTCTGCAAGTGAAATTCTGCTTTAGGAAATTTCACTATCGACTGATAACTATATTTCTCCAAGAACACAAATGAATAGAAAGTATTATGCTTCAATTACTGTCGAATCTTGAATCTGTTTTTGTTATTTTATTGTAGTCTGGTCACTGCTTTAACTTTGAGGCACATTTTCTAAGTAAAAAAAGTTGTATGGCAATTCGTATTCATCTATTTTGTTGATCATGACAATGAACTTTTAGGCTAATGATAGTTATAATAGTCTCATTTGTTGTTACATTAATTACATGAATCTATTCTCTATGGTTGTGCTGCTAATTATGTGCATGTAGCAGAACTCTCATCACAATTTACCTTTGATTCTCTTAATTCCCTTGCTATATTCCATTTTCCGTTTATAACACTGTAATTCGTTTTTTAGTTGAATATATATATATATATATATATATAGTTATTATACATGCAATTTATTCCATGGTTAAGTATTTCCTTTTTGTATTGTTTCTATAGATTTTTTTTTTTTAACGGCTAACAAATCCTTGTGTTTACATAATTGTATATGTGCGTTGTTGTTACAGTATAATACATACAATATATTTGTTCTCTGTACTTTTCTCTTTTATTCTCTTCTTATTCTTATCTTTCCCTATAGTTATATAACACTTGTACAATAATTCTTTTTTGGATTGTTTCTATAGATTTTTTGTTTTTCTTTAACGGCTAACAAATCCTTGTGTTTACATAATTATATCAAATTTAATTTTAATTATTGTACAAAATAAAAGAGAAGTAGAGAGAACAAATATATTGTATGTATTATATACTGTAACAACAACGCACGTATACAATGTTTCAATGAGTCATAATAATACATTCTTTAAGAATAAGTAAAATTTATTCAAGTATATTGATAATATAAATGTTCATTGATAATTATTGTATCCTACTATACTAAAAGACTCAAACTCCAAAATACTGTTCACGAGCTGATCCTGCAAGCTAGCCACCATTTTCGAGCCGAGCCGTTTTGCAGCCGACCTGCAAAATCCTTTTGACACTCGAAATCAAATAACCTATTCTCACTCAAATTTTCCCCCAAATCAAAACCCTACTTCATCTTCTCACCATTTCCTTCCTTACTCTTCCCATTTCCTTCCAAGATATTTACCTCCAAATCATTCACCCAAAGTAGCATTCTCACCTTCCGCCCCGCTCCGTACAGCCAGTGAACCCGACGCCAGGGCCAGGTCGCGACGTTCGACCGCAAACGAAATTGAATAATGTCGACTCCAAGTATGTTCTTCTCATAATTTTCCTTTTGTTTCTTGAGTAGTTTTATTTTTACTCAATTTCTTTTATATTACCGACAAAATCATCGTCGATGGGGGTTGCCATATTTTTTTTCCTCTTGGGTTTTTTATTTTTTGCATGATATGTTCTTCCCTCTGTCAAAACAAGTAATTTTGGTCCTGGTTTAGTTGTATATAATGTTTAGGTTTTGTATTTGAATGTTTTTAATTTGGGTGTATCTGTGATTGTGTTGATATTGGTATCAATGTTCAGTTGTTGAAAATGATGTATTTTGTGGCTTATCTAAATTTCTTGCTAGTCGGTAGTAATGATCAAGAATAAATTAAGGGGAGGACTACTCAGATGGGACATATTTTGCTTAACCTAAAGACAGTAAACCTTTAATCGAGAGTGGTTATTGGGGATGAACAATTTTAAGTAGTTGGGTTATACTTTGTACAAACGTAAAATCAGAATAGGGTGGTGTAGATTTCAAATAACATGGCCTGTGATAGATGCCAAGTACCTATCGTTTAAGCGATCTACAATGAGCAGAAGAGTGATGTAAAAGAATTAAAGTAGACAGCTTCGAATTTGGTGGGAAAACACTTAGTTTGCTGTGTTGGATGTTCTTTTCAGAGGGCCCGAGGATGGGTACAGTCATTAGGCAATTTTTTTTCATTTTTTATGTGATATTATATTCATTTGTATTTATTCATTTTCAATTTACACAGGGAACATATAATCCGAACTGAAGTAGAAAAAATGTCTTCAGTGTCTAAGAGAAATAAAAGACGAAAAGAAGTGTGCATTGACAGTACTGAATTGGATATCAACGTACTTATGCCGAAGACAAAATCTCAACGTTTTGTTCAATTGGAAGGTATGTATATCTAACGACAAGGAAACATATTAGTAATTATATTCTTAAAGATATCATTTTTAAGTTTTTAAATTAAGAATTCGTGCACATAATTTTCAATGTAGAATAAAAAATGTGAGGCAATTTATTCTCTAAAAAATAAATCTGCAAATTGATGCTTCACATCAGTCGACTTTAGATTTGTCTTCGTCTCTTCCTTTTTTGTTGAAAACAAACAAAGCAGAAGACAACAAACTAGAATTCCTTTTACAAGATTCAATTGCACATGTCAACGTATGTGAAGGTATTCATCGACTACCAACTTTCGCATTGACATTTAAATGAATTATGTTTTAATTTTTGATTTCAGACCAAACTATGTCATGTAAACTTTATTATTTAAAATTTTAAATACTTTGTTTACAAAAATACCACGAATGAGTAATCGTCGCTCATGTACAAATTTAGGTGTTAGTTCCTCTGTTCAAGCTGGTTGTACCGAAGGTAGCCGTACTACAAAGAGATCGCGAATGAATAATCGTCGTTTAAGTGTAGATCAAGGTGTTAGTTCCTCTGGTGCGTATATTTCGGATTCTCTAACCTTTTCGTCATTTTAGGTTTTCATTGTTTATCTTTAAAAAATGTTCATAGTTATTAGTATTCCAAAATTTTTTTGCTTGTTTTCCTATTTCAGTATGCAGGTCTTCTGATATGGGCGAGCTCACTGCGTATAATGTTTTACCTTCTTGGACTATCTGTGTATAATGTGGTGCTGTTAAGTTTAGCAAAGAAAGTAAGGGATTTTGTTGTTTAGACAGCCGGGTACACTGACAGTCTTATGCCCCACCCACAGAACTTGTATTGTTGTTTACTTCAATTTGTTAGGAGACCACGGATTTCCTAGGATATGTGCGTAGTTATAAATGTAATTTCTCAATGATCTCTTTTGGTGTACACTGTGATGAGAGTCTTTTTAAAGACTACAATGGGATTTACATATTTTGAATTCAGGGACATGTATATCATTTCCTATATCATTTCCTAAATGATATAATACCGTCATCAAACACTTCTTCATACCTGCAATTATACCTTTTTTATAGCGATGAAGAAATTAACAACAGATTGTCTTTTGGTAACAACCTTAATGAAGTTATCTTGACTAAACTTATTAATATCTTAAGCGTAAACCTATACGTAAAGTTTTTTCGAAGTCTTGGGAATTACAATAATCTGAAATCACAAACAATTAGGATTCGGTCCGATCCTGGTCTTGACCAAAGGCGATACAATGTACCCACTGTTTCTCAAGTTGTTGCGATTTGTGTTAATACTAATGACACAGCAGATCTTTCTGCACGTGATATTGTTGTCCATTGTATCGCCGAAGAACACCATAAAATCCATCATTACTTTGGATGTTATGCCCCATTGCAATACATATTGTTGTTCCCACACGGAGAATCTGGTTGGCACCGCGGCATAAAGTTAGTGACTAAAAAACGAAGATCTGATTCCTTTTATAATAATGCCAATGTCATTAACCCTAGCAACTTTCTTTGCTCAGAAAACTTGATCAACAATGAGCTAAAACGTTTTCTTTATTCTTTTAGACTATTTATTGTATCGTTCAATTTCTCTATGATGTTCTACTTAAGTTTATTTGTTGATTTCTCAGTTTCGCATGGTCGTAACAGTAAGGTAGATGTCTCATGACGGGAATACTATTGTTATAAACTTCATGTTCGCCCAGGTGTTGATTCTATACTATTACATCCTGGTAGACTTTTTCAGCAGTTTGTTGTTGATATGTATGTAAAAATTGAAACTTCTAGGTTAGACTACTTTCACCTCAACCAAACTACTCTTCGAGCTGAATTATATCAAAGTCTTGTTGATAGTGTTCATTTCAGATAGTCAAGAGGTCAAAAGATTGGCTGTAGAATTGTATTGCCTCGAACTTTTTTAGGCAGCCCGAGAGATTTGAGAACACGTTATATGGATACAATGTGCATAGTACAAAAATACAGTAAACCAGATATTTTCTTAACCATGACTTGCAACCCAAAATGGCCTGAGATAACTGAGCATATAGGTCATAACGATGAAGCCCAAAATAGACCCAATTTGGTTGTACAAGTGTTTAGAGCAAAACTTGAGGCATTAAAGGAAGATTTGTTAGTTAGGAGTGTCTTCGGTCCTGTTAGTGGTTACATTTATGTTGTTGAATTTCAAAAAAGGGGACTTCCACATATATATTTCTTGATAATCCTTCAAAATGAACATAATTTGAGAACTCCAGATTCTGTGGATACAATAGTCAGTGCTGAATTACCTGATGAGCAAAAGCATCCATCTTTATATTCTCTTGTAATAAAACATATGATGTACGGACCTTGTGGTTTAAATCCTAAAAACGTTTGTATGAAACACAATGATACTTGCAAGTTTGATTTCCCTAAAAAACTTTGTGACCGAACTATTATAGGCAACAATTCTTATCCAACCTATAGGCGTAGAAACAATTGTAGGTCTGCAAAAATACGTAATCATTTTTTAGGTAATGAATGGGTTGTTCCATATAATGCATACTTGTTGTCAAAGTATAGTTGTCATATAAATGTAGAAATCTGTTCTTCAATAAAATCTGTAAAATACATGTACAAATACATTTACAAGGGTCATGATAAAGTGAACTTCTCTGTGGCCGAACCAAATGATTCTGATGTATATGATGAAATAAAATTGTACCAGTCAGCACGATGGATTTTCCTCCTGGGGCAATGTGGCGTATATATGCATTTCTCCTATATGATATGACTCCATCCGTGATCTCGCTTCAATTACATTTGCCAAATGCCCATTCCGTAACATACAGAGATGTCGATGATCTAAATAGAATTGTGGACACAGAATATTATAAAAAAACAATGTTAACTCAATATTTTCGTATGAACATGACTTGTCCATTTGCTAAAACGATCTTATACATAGACTTTCCAGAGTACTATGTGTTGGACAAACAGGCAAGAATTTGGTCTCCTAGGAAAAAAAATTTACGAGTGATTGGAAGAATTGTCTATGTTAGTATCACTGAAGGAGAACGTTAATACTTAAGAAAGTTGCTTAATCATGTAAAATGAACAAGATTACATGATGATTTGAAGATACTAAATAGTGTAAAGGTTGCAACTTTTCGAGATGCTGTTTTTTTTTATGGTTTGCTAAATGAAGACATTGACTATCATTTGTGTATGGAAGAAGCATCCCACTATCAAATGCCATACACATTACGCCAATTATTTGGAACCATTCTTACTCTTTGTGATCCCCATGATCCAAAAAAACTATGACTTTCGTTCAAAGAACATATGCTTGAAGATATGTTAACCTCAAAGATAGAGATGAAAGAAGCTGAAATTAGAGCATTACATGATATAGATAATCTTTTACAATCTTATGGGAAAACAATTGCTAAATTCTCACTTGTTAACACAAACCTATGTTCTGAACATGTAAATCATATTCCTAAGGTTATTTCAGATGAATTAAATGTTCCTATATGTGAAACAGACCTATCAAATGAACATATGCTTAATACAGAACAATGATGTGCGTACGAAGAAATTATGAAATTCACGTTAACAAAATAAAATGATGCTTTCTTCATTGATGGTCCGAGTGGAACTGGTAAAACATTTTTATACAAGACCCTTCTTGCAACCATCAGATCAAAAGGACTAATAGGGCTTGCAACAGCGTCATCTGGGGTTGCTGTTGCATTACTACCACGAGGTCGAACTGCTCATTCTCGATTTAAGATTCCTATTTCTGTATACAATGAAACAACATGTGCCATTAGCAAACAATCATAGTTGGCTCATCTTTGTAGAACTTGTGCAATAATTATATGGGATGAAGCTCCAATGGTGAACAAATGTGTTGTTTAGTGTTTGGATAGACTTCTACGTGATGTCTGTGAGTCTGACCTGCCCTTCAGTGGAAAGGTTATTGTTTTCGGAGGAGATTTTCGTCAGGTATTGCCTATCGTAAAAAAAGGTACAAAAAAAGATATTCTCAATGCAACTCTCATCAATTCATATTTGTGGCATTTTATCATCAAGTTCAAGTTGGTCAACAACGTACGTGCTCAATTAGATCAGATTTTCACAGATTACTTGTTGCGTACTGGAAATGGGACTGAGTTAGTACACAAATGTGGCCTCATAAAACTACCTATTGAACTGCTGATACCGTATGTGAATCAAATTGACTCTATTCTAATCTTGCTTGATGCAGTATTTCCAGAATTCCACTCTTATATTTCAAATACCAATATGATGATGAATAGAGTCATTTTAAGCCCAAAAAATGAAGGTGTTGATTTCATTAATGTTTTGTTGATAAATAAATTCCCTGGTGAATCTTTTACCTACTACAATTTCGATGAGCCACTGGATGAAGATGATGTTAGTTTTAATGAAGATTTCTTAAATTCATTTACACCAAGCGGTGTTCCACCGCACGAGTTAATCTTGAAAACTAGCTGCCCAATAATTTTGTTGAGAAATATAAATCCGTCAGAGGGGTTGTGTAATGGAACAAGACTTGTATGTAGACATTTTGATAGAAATGTTATTGATGCTGAGATTGCAGTTGGAGAATACAAGGGAAAAAAAGTCTTCTTGCCTCGCATACCTTTTATACCTTTAGAAACAGATGACACGCCTTTCAAATTTAAAAGAACACAGTTTTCCATTCGTGTATGCTTTGCAATGAGTATAAACAAAGCTCAAGGACAAACATTAGATTTCCTTGGTCTATATTTACCCAATCCTATTTTTTCACACGGTCAACTATATGCTGCCTTATCAAGAGCCAAAACAATTTAGTCTATTAAGATACTTTTGAAGCCGAACAATCAGAACAAAGAACATTGCTCATGCACAAAAAATGTTGTATATACTGAAGTTTTGGACTCTTTAAAATTCTGTGAAACTTCTTCCAGGTCGACTTGGAATATTAGGTAATTCTTAAGGTTGCATTCTCTCATTTTTTTTCTTAAGATTCAAATTCAAAATTCTGATTTTTGCTTTATTAGTTTGTCTCTTAGTCTTGAAATTCTCATACTTCACTAGCTAAATCAAGATCATATAACATCAGCAAGACAAACGTATTTAACTTGTTATTAGTCAATTGTTTTTTCTTGAACAATTCATATGGCTTGATGTTCTAGGGGCCAGTTTTATATTTACTTCTTTTTCTTTAATAGTTTTCTATTACAGACAACAATGTTATTAGAAACCATAAAAAATTGTTCTTACACTATTTTCCAAGCATGTGCCAGAAAATAATATTGTCCTTCATTTTGGTAAGCAAATAGTAAAATTAATCGCTTTTCCCCAGTTGGAACAGACTATGAGGAAGAAGAATTTGCCACTAAAGGCCAAGTCAAGAATAAACCTGGCAAAGCTCCTCAATATTCTTGTATTCCCAAGGAAGAGGAGATGAACGAGGACAAGCTTGAAAGAATGCTGGAAAAGCGACGTAAGACAGGAGCTAATTTCATTACATATGCAGATTATGGTTATGAGTATAAAACATCAACTAAGAGGAACATATATTTGTCGTCTGCAAAGGACCCGACAATCTGGAAACTCAAATACTTGGTGTGTTTTCTAAACTTCTAGATTATTTTTCTGTAGAGCTTCAGAATCTTGTTGTTGTGCCAAACTTATATGAAAATTATGTTCCTGCACAATTTTCTGTCTTAGGTTGTTTGAGAGAGGCGTTCATCTTTCTGCTTGATGTAAAAATACACAGACTTGAATTATTTAGGTACTAAGCTACAAATAATATCCGCATTGGCAGTCGATCATGTGAAGGGTTTTATTTATATTGAAACCGACAAACAGTACAGTATTGACCCGTGAAATTCTTTCTCTTGTATATGTTTCTTACGGTTTCTTCAGTTATATTAGATCTCAAATTCTTTAGTTTTATTATTTCCAGCACGAGTACTTGTATAATGAACAACGATCTACAGTGTTTTGATTTAGTTTGAATTTTTATCTTTGTTATCCACGTCTTATTTTAGGGTTGTTTCCGATTTTTTGAGTTTTATTCCCTCTATTGTGCTACCGAATTGAGGGCTTATTGGATCCATGATACTCATTTGCCCAAAATATTATAGGGTTCAAACAGCGATGAACTTTTGGGGTGCTTCAAAGCTGGAAGATGATTTTAGCTTTTACCAGATAACGAGTCCTAATGTGGCAAACCTCTACCATATTGATCCCAAAAACAAATGTCTGGCTTTGGTCATTATTAAGAATGGTGCTGAAAATGTTAACTACTTTGGTTAGTTACCTTGGTCTTTGAACATTTTGGCAGTCAAAATTTCTTTAACATTACTTTTTATAATAATATCTTATTTATACAGTCACATAGTTCACTAAATCAACAATTGCTAAATTCGTGTTTAAGAAAAAACTTCCTCATCACCAACTTTACTTGAAAAAGTATGAAGTTTATGCATACCTTAAACCTATTACAAAATGAACATTTATTTCTATTGTGATGATGTGGATGGTGGAAACAATGTTGAGCATTTTTATTTATTGCAAGAAATATTCATCTGAATATCATTCTTGTTCGCTTATTTCGATTTACTATATGCTTCTCTATATATTTGATACATTTACTTCTCTGGATATGAACTTGTGAGATTTATAATTGGAAAGCTCTCCTTCCTAAATATGCAGAACGCCTTGATGCATAGAGATACTGCGCAAATAACTGCCATGGAAGCAATGCAAGAGGCTTCTGCAGTCTGATGTTTAAATTAGTTAAAAACCACCTGTGGATTCTACTTAAATCATCAATTATGGAGACGAATTTGATGACTCTGAGACTGAAAAAGACTATAACCACTTCGAAAACCTGCAAATCAGTACCGAGCGCTCGAAGCTTGCTACCGATAGAGAGGTTGTGTGCGAAGATAGCGATTGCTATCGTGAAAATAAAAATCAGTACTGTTCCTAACCCTCGAACTGTGCTAGTTTTTGAAATTTACATTACACGTTGCAAAAGTTCTATAATTTACAACTGCAGAAGCAATGAAGCATAGATTTATTAATATTACAGTCTCAATACAGAAGGAAAATTGAAACCTAGTAGCCACCAAGAAATAATTTGATATAGAAGAAAATAAAATTCTGATACTGATAGTGCTTTTAGATTACCTTCGCATGTTTAAGTTCTTCTAGAAGCAATACTCCAGCTCCTTCTCCCATAACAAACCCATCGCAGTTATGTCAAAGATCACAAAATTTAAGTATAGGGATATTGCTACTGTGAATCAAGGAATTACTTGTGTCATTATCAACCATTAGCTCAAAGAAAAGTTGGAAAGTGAAAGTATTCTAGACCTATAATTAGTTAACCTTTCATAATAAAATAATAGAGACACGGAAAAAGGAAAAAATAAATAAATAATATAATATAATTGGAATAGTTTAGTGTACATAGAAATTAGAATAATCTATAAATATCTTTATTTTTCTCAATCTCACAAACAAGATCCAATAATAACATTAGTTAATCGAACAAAATGGCACAAATTACTCACCTCCTCTTCTCCATTTTCCGTAATTTTTCTTCCTTTTTCGATAATATAAAAAAACTCAAATATAATGTAGAATTGAGTTAAGTTTATTGCAATACATTTTTTTTCCCGTCAAGTATGTTGGTGTTACTGATTGGATGGGGGCAAGGGTACATATGTAGTGAGAGGATTACTCCTTAAAAAATAAGATGAAGGGAAAGGTTTTGGCGTTGCACAGTTTCTATTTGTTTCTTAAACTTCAAGTAGAAACTAAAATACTAACCCGAGCATTTTCCTTCCAAAGGCTTGATGCTTTGTACACCATTAATTGTAGCTTAGATCGAGCGCAATTTTAGGACAATTGCGTTTTTTTTCTTATCTATCCTTGCAGTGCATCCTGCTTTACATATAGTGAAGGAATTCGTTTCAATAGGCTCAATGATAAAGGGTTATTTGATTCAATCTCCTTTTCTAATTCATCTATTGGATCAGGTTATAAATTCAAGGAAGATAATATATTTTCATGTGTGATTTTGATTGTCTACATGCAGGTACAAAAAGTGGGTTGCATATGGCCAGTCAAAACTCGCTAATATACTCCAAGCTAAGGAGTTGGCGAGACGATTAAAGAGACAATAACGGTTAATTTTCAATTTTAGTTGGATTAAAATCCCTCCCAAACAAGCTCTAAAAATTATCCCAACATAACCATCATCAATACATACACTTGACGTCGAGTCGTGCAACGCATGTTCGACACTAGTAATTTTACTAACACTCACCATTTGATGACTATTTATACAGTAACTGTCACGTTAAAAATTTAGTTTGGCAATAATTTAGTGGGATGAAAATATCAAATGAAGGGAAAAAAGAGTACAAATAATTATAACAAAATTGGAGTAATAAAAGGTTGTATGTTAAAATCTTGTCAAAAAAATCAATGGGACAAAACTTGAGTGAAGTAAAATAGAACAGCTACACATTATTTCAATTAATAAATTTTCTTTTATCGAGTCATCCATAGCTTATACGTCAATATCTTCAATATCATAATTCTAACGAAGTAGTTAACGTTGACTTGTTATAGCATTTAAAAAATATCATCTTAATGCAAGATATTTATCAATCTTTATCGACTGTAGCATTATATGATTTGGTAAAAACAAAAAAATAGATCTTATTGTTAATCTTTTCAATAGTTTCGTACATAATTTGTTATTATTTTGAGGGTAAATATCTTTTAAGTTATGAACATATATTAAATATACAATATGTTCATTAAAAATTGTATTAGGAAAAACTTTTTTAGAAAAAATATAATGAAGGAAAAAAAATTATATTATTGTTTTAAGTACGTTACAAAAATTGTCTCAAGAAAAATCTCGACATGCAAAGTCAATGGGACAAAACATATATAAAAAAAGAGTACATGTATTTATTCCTGTCATTATAATATTACTTGAATTATATACTTCAGACATATTAAATCCTTCATAGATAGTAATAATAATCATGTCATATTAGTTGGCTATAACAATGTTTATTATACACACATTAAATTTTATTTATAATTAAGATAACAAGATATAGACTTGTGATTGCATACATTAGAGGATGATTATCTATTTGTATAAGTCTGGGAAATTTGTCACGTTGAGAGTCATTTACTGCATGCTATACACATTTAGAGCCTACTTGTTTCCCATTTTATAATAAGAATGCATTTTTAAATAGTAGATTGATGAAGAATGTATAATTAAAAATAAGAAAAAAAATTAGTATGCGTGTAATATTATTTTATTGAAAAATGTAGCATTGGAAATAAGATAGACAAACTGTATGTTGATAATAATGGGAATAAAAAAGGGGCTTAGATTTTTAGATTGCGGGTCCAAAAATTTCTGGTTTCTCTATTAAGTTCAATTTGTCTAAGCGTGCATCATTTTCCTTGGCCAATTATTTTCTTCGATCGATATGCTTCGTAAAATTTATTTTGATATTTTCATTATTCATAAATGAAGCGGTACATCATGTACATAAGTGTTATAGATTACTTTTTATTCTCTCTTGTAACTACATAATTTATAGGGATATCTCTACTTTCAATATTTCAATTACTTGAACCTCTTCTAAGATTTTATAATTAGTTATGTCTATCTGTTTTCCAAGAGTATACAACTCGTAAATGGGACCATCTTTCTTATTTGTCCATTTTATTTTGGAGATTTTTGTCTTATAATCGAATGCCATCACGCTTTAAATGTGCCATTAAATTTATCAAATATAATATTAATAAATTATCCTCCTATTATGTTAATTCAAGTTGGAACATTTAAAATTAGTGTATGAGATATTGTTAATCTCTTTGATCATGAAATTCATCTAAATTAATTATCTTTCCACTTTCAATTCGAATTGTCTTTTGCGGGGATTTTTTTTTTAATCCATTCCCCTAATGCTGAGAAACCAATCCCATCATATTAGTAATCAACAAACTACTTTATAAAATATCATAGTTAGAGTTTAAGATACTTCATACGGGTTCAAACTAGACATGTATTCTTAACTTTTTTTAGTGCTCATCTTAGGTTGACCATAAGTCAAATATAATGAAAAAAACTTTGATGTTGACATGATGCTAATAATATTCCCCAAAGAGAAATAGAAAGCACCTTGTTTTCAACATCAATGGTTTAGATATTAATTAGGAGCACTTATTAATCAATTTTGTTAAACTATTTATCATGATTCTAATTAACATTTATCAATAGATTGGAATGTAAACTTGCTAATATTAAAAAGACACGCCATCTTTGATATAATCTAAAAATTATGCTTATAATTTTGAGCTAGCAATCTTTCAAACTTCAAGTTGCGAATATGTAATAACACCATGCAATCATCTATTAGATGCATTTCTTAGATATAAATGATATCGAGATTGTCAACATTGATTCATATGGGGTCTTATATATCATCATAATTAATTTTCAATATATGAATTTAGTCTCTGCTTTAGCTAATGATGGTTAATGACAAATTTTCAAATACAAAGAACAAAGAATTGATTGGACAATAGAATTTTTTTGTTCTTCATGTCCATTCGAATTCTTTATAAATTTTCGCATCATTATTGATATGTGATGGTTTGATTGATCATGCCAAATAATACAATCAAATTGAATTTCTGGTCAATATAGGACATGCTCCAATTATACTAGTATTAGTGTAGTGTATTAACTAATAAATTTTTTTGAAGCATTACAAGTAAGAGCTCACGATGATTTCAAGCAAACTGTATGCTTTTATATTTAGTGGAGAATAAATTACTAGTAATAGTAAAATTTGTCTCCCCTATATCACTTAATGTTTCTCTTTTGGAATTTCATGAAATATCAAAAAAATCTTTGTATGACATTTTTAAAGAATTATCATAATTGAAGATTGAGATATTGGGATTGTACTTCTTCAAGAACATCAACATTATTCGTATTAAATATTGATATACTATACTTATACTTTTTTTTTAGCAATATAACTATTCTTCAAGATTAATAAAATATTGTTCTATGTTAGAGAGAGAGAGAGAGAGGATATAAGTCAATAGACTTGTGTGTATTATAATGAAAATCAAAGTCACATATTTATACGAAAATATTAAGGATACTTAATAATTTCTAGGGCTGCATGTGTACAATTGTCATTCATTAATAAACTTACAATTCACAACACTCCCTCTTGAATGACACATTACAAAATATCCATCTCGTTAAAATCTAGTTTGATAAAAATTTAATAGAACGAAAATAACAAACGAAGGAAAAATAATACAATTATTTAGGAGTATTAAAAATAAATACTGTATCAATAAAACCTTAGTAGGAAAATACAGTGCGATAAAACCTAAACGAGTACAGCTACTTTGTCTTATACTGATCATTGAAAATTTTTGAGTCATTGCATTCAAATATTGTGAACTCATTTCTTGAATGTAGATGTCAACAGTGCTTCTGTAAATAAATCAACCACATTGTCACTTGAGCAAATTTGTTGAACATCGACGTCGTCATTCTTCTTAAGCTCATGTGTATGAAAGAATTTGGGAGAAATATGGTTTGTTCTGTCACTTTTGATAGTCTCATTTGAGTTGTGCAATACATGCTGCATTGTCTTCATACAAATCATGCTCCTCAACCAAAAACATTTTCGACATGCTTCATGGATTGTAATGATTTAAGTATGTTCCTATCAAGGATTACTTCACAAATCTCCATGATATAGATGTTCCCCCACATGTAATCACATACCCTGCTTGTGATTTAGCTCTATATGAATCAGAGAGATAACTTGCATCTGCATATCTTACTAAAACACATCCCAACTTTTAAAAATAAAATAATCTTAAATCAATAATACATATTAAGTAACGAAAAATATGTTTAACAAAATTCCAATTTCTTTAAGTTGGTTTAGAGTTATATCTTGCAAGGAGATTTACAAAAAAGGCTACGTCGGGTTGAGTGCAGTTTGCAAGATAGATTAATGGTCTATTACACTAAGTTATGGTACTTCAGGACCAAGAACTTTGTCTCCATCTTCAAGTGGACGAAATTGATCTTTTTTCACATCAAACGATCAAACAACCATAGGTGGTACCAATGGATGTGCATTATCCAAATAAAAAAATGTTAGACTTATGTTGATCGGTGAACAAATGTTAAATGTTCAAGATACCTAATTAATAAATGGTGAATCAAAACTAATATAAATTCCAAGTTTTTGTTGGAGACTCATTTTAATACATTGTGAGAGTGAAATAGGGACTTGGACAATACAATCGAAAATTCGTAAGTGAAAAATATTAGATTCATGACCAACTGCAAGTTCCAAAAGTGAATATTGATAATAAGCAGTTGGTCTTATACGAACCAATTATGCATCATGTAATATAGCATGACCTCAAACAGAATCTAAAAGTTCTATTTTTATTAGTAATAGTCTAACAATAAGTTGTAAACATTTAATAAATTATTTCGCTAAACCATTTCGTATATGGACATGCGTAAACAAATGTTCAAAATAATCACAATTGACATACAATAATTATCGAATACTTGTGATCTAAATTCACCAGCATTATTAAGACGAATTGTCTTGATTGAGTAATAGAGAAATTAAGCTCATAATTTTATAATTTGAGCAAGTAGTCTACCAAAACCTACATTCCTTATGGAAGGTAGGCAGACATGGGATCATCTAGTAGAAAAATCGATTTATAGCACAAAATAACGAAATAGTCCACAATGGTAGGTATATTGGCCCACATATATTTCCATGAATTCTTTCCAAAAATGTTGGAGATTCAATATTGATCATTGAATCAAAGGTCTAATAACTAAGTTGCCTTACGAACAAGCTACATATGAATAATTATTAGGTAAAACAATCTTCTGATTTTTTGGCGCATGTCCATGTGAGTTGTTAATTATTCGACGCATTATTATAGCTCCTAGATATCCAAGTCGATCATGCCAAAGTATAAAACTTTTTGGGTAAACAAACTTTTGGTTCATGACAATATTTGATTCAACTATTTTTATAAGCGTATAATACATGCCGATGAGAGTTTCATCTGTTTTTGGCCGATACAAAAGAAATTATACAAAGATATTCATTATTATTTTTCTTACATTGTCTCAATGTGATATCCATTGCAGTAGATATATTTGAAACTAAGCAAATTTCTTTTTGGATTTTTTAGAATAATGTGCATAAACAACATATAATTTTTTATTATTTGTTAAAATAATACAAGCTCTGGAACCTTTAACAATATTCGATGCTCTTGATATTGTATTAACATTATTTTCTACTAATGTTAAGTCTGAAAATTATTTTTGGTCTTGAAGAATAGTATCAATAGTTGCACTATCAATAAAGTAAATATCTTGACAATCCATCATGAATTTATAAATATAACAAAATAGATATTTTCTTTAAAAAAACTTGAATTTTTATTTAAAAGAAGTAAACATAATTCAATATTATGAAATTAACGATCCATAATAAATTTTTAAATTTTGCAAAAAGAATATGTTTCAAACTAAATTTCTAAAATAAAAGAAAATACTAAAAACATAGAAAGTAAACTAATCTATAACTTCCATCACATCACGCTCAATTAAATGGTCAATGTTGTTATTTGGATCAGCAAAGAAATCAGATAAATTCAAATGAATCACATCAATTGGACCATCATATTCCACAAAATTTGTCTCCATTTTCCCCTTTCACTTAGTTGATTTTTGGTAGAGATCCAAAATATGTTTTGATGTATGGTAGGTACTTACCCAGTTCCCTTTCATTCCTCATCTAAAATAACTTTTTTCGGGCTCCTTTTTGGATATGCTATTTTATTTACTTTGTACTTTTTGAAATTGATGCCTTGTTGCTGATAACTTTGTTGATTATTTCGTTCATGATTTATTCCACATCCGTCCACGTCCACATCCATATCAACGTCCTTATCTTGATATTGCATTTTCTTCAAATAATGGTATAGAACCAGTTGAACGTAACCCATGATTTCATCAACAATTCATTTTTTGTTCACTACAAGTAGGCCAGATATGAGTTCTTAGTAGTTTTTGAAACTACAATCACAATATTGCTTCTGTAGGAGCACATTTGAGGCATGAAAGGTAGAAAATGTTTTCTCCAATAAATCTTCATCGGTGATTTTTTCTCCACACAATCAACTTTGAACATATTTTAAACAGTTCATAATTGTAGTCACTAACAGTTTTAAAATCTTGCAAGCGAATTTGCTTCCACTCATAGCAGCTTTTGGGGAGGACTATAGTTGTCTGATATTCAAATCTTTCGGTCAATTTTTTTCCAAAGAACGTGTGAATTTTTCTCAATGAAGTATTCAATTTTTAATCCATCATAAAGATGATGATGAATGAAGATAAGTGTTTTTAAACGGTCTACATGGATTTTTTGTTTCCTTCCTTTATTATCTCTCCTAGACCCTTTGAAACAAGATGAATATCAACTTCGAGGATCCATGACAGATAACTCTTGCCACATTTTTTTGGCATTTGATTGACTAAACAATAAAGCAAAATAAAATAAAATTAATTTTGAATAATATGATTAAACATCACATAATATTTAATCGAGTAGTCAATTTCAACTTGACATGTTTTACATATTTTCTTTCGGGGATAAACACTAATTTAAAGTAATATATTCTTCGAAAAATGTGCCACTTTGGGAATATGTTGTATTTTACTATTGCTACTTAAGAACAATGTCATTATTATTTTATAATATTGAAAATCATAATTCATGATCTTCAGGAGCAATAATATTCTCTCGAAATATTAATTATAATATTGTAGTACTTCAAGAGCAACAACAAACTATTTGTAATTGACAGATCTATGATTAATATTTTTCTGAAATATTAAATATAATGTTATGATACTTGAGGAGAATCAACATGATAAATTATCGATCTATAATTTATAATAAAACATCTAAAATTATTTAATTACATTAGAGAAATTAATTATCAAACATGCATTAGGAAAAATTTCAAACATGCACTTGAATTCCTCAATTGTCAAACATAAAGGCAGAATTAAAGGTTGTACAAGCACAACAAATTGATACACATTACGTTGACAAATAAATGACAATTAGAAGAAGAGAATTTAATGCATGTGTGTATATAAAAAGCATATATATTAACTCACACAAATCAATAGAATATTAATGCACGAACGTGATTGTACGGTCAAAATTTATGTGCTTTTTCACGATGAGTGTACAAACGTGATCGTAAGGATGTATGATATTCCATCACTGCTGAAGCTGGGTACGTATGATCGTACAAGCAAAAAATTCTAGACCACCAATATGTGTACAAACGTGAAGTGTATGATTGCGCAGGAAGATATTCAAAAGGCAGAAAATTGGTACACATAGATAATTATAATGCATGTTATTAAAAAATTCACGTGTTACCAAATTACCTTCAATAAATTTTGAAAAATTAAGTTTTCATACTAATAACGTCTTATAAAAAGAGAGAATATATAAGTCAATAGACTTTTATGTATTATAATTAGAATCAAAACTCTATATTTATAGGAAATGATTATGGATATAATGGTAATAGTTTATAGGACTGCAATGATATAATTGTCATTTACTAATAAACTTACATTTTACAATAAAACAATTTCTTCATGATCAACTATTATTTATAAATTTTTATTCTTCCTCAGGAGTAATTATATATTATCGTTAAAAACAATGCTGTACTTTTTCGAGAGAAACATCACGATATTCATTTAAAATATTATTACATTAAAATTTTAATTCTTCAAGAAACGTAACGGAGTATTTCTATAGAATATTAGGTTCTAATAAAATTATGATGATCCAGAAAAATCACGACATAATATTCTTAAAATATATTAGTATATTTGAATTTATACTTATTTATAAAAAAACAATCTTATTCTAAAATATTTATATATATAAAGTCTTTCTTTGAAATAATAACCAAATATTCTTCTATAATATTGGACTATTTGTAGATAAAGTATGCTTCTCCATGAGCGTTGACACATTTATTAGACTTGGACTTGTATAAAGTTAATCTTCGATATCAATACTATATTCTTGTATAATGTAAAGTTTTGATTTCTTTAGTAATAACATAGTGATATTTCCTTGCAATAAATAATGTGGATTGTGTTTCTTCATAAACATCAGCGTCATATTCGTTTCGAATAAATACAATTTTTTAGTTATAATTTATGAGGAGAATAAATATAATGAAATATTATTATGAATAATCTTTCATGATTTGATATATAGCAATTGTTTGGTCTCAATTATTTTCAAAATACAATTTTATCTATCTTATTTTCAACCACACATTTTTCAATAAAATAATATTATATGCAAATCAAAAAAATTTCTTCATTTTTTAACCACACATTCTCCATCAAAATAATATTGCAAAATGAATTTTGGGCAAACAATGAGGTTCAAACATGCTCATAATATGATAAAAAAATAATAAAAAACTTTACTAGAAAGGAAGCAATTAAATTAAAGTAATTTTAGATTTGATAGATGTAGAAATCTTCAAATAATCTATAGATCTTAGTAACCTAGTCAAAATTTGCTATTATTCACGTAGACATTTTTCATAAATAAACATGAGATCTTGAACTTGATTTTTAGACTTGAAGAGCAATTTGTTGTCCAAATTTTAGGACGATGGATCCATGAACATTGAAATATCAATCTTTGATCACAGTTGCACGCTGTCCAGATTCTACAATTTTTTGCACAACTGATCTCGAATTTTCTCTCTATTTTAGGTGAACTTCATATTAATAACATTTTATAAAAATATAGAGAAAAACAAGAATAAGAAGAGAAAAAAGAGAAAAACAAAAAAAATAGGAAGAGTCAATTCTCTTTGTGTGTAATAGAAAGAGTCAACACTTATGTGCATTTTTTTTTATAATAGCAACATCTATGGATAAGATTTCAATAAGAAATACAATTTGAATATAATACATTTTGCTAGAGTGAAACTTATCTACCCATCTTGATAGACCAAACAGTTATCAATAATAATCGTATAATTTTACAACTTGTACTTTATTTTAATATTTAGAAACCGATTATCAATTTTAAGAAATATTTATTTTTAATTGTAATTTTCAGAATAAACACAATTTTACAATTCTGCTATAAAAATGACGTATACATATAAATATATTAGAAGAATAATTTATTGTTGCTCCTTAAGAACAACTTTATATTAGGTAAATATTCCAGTAGAATATTCGATGCGATTTTATAGATTTAATGCTTATAAAAATATTATAATATTGCTCCTAAAGAGAAAATCTTTATACAGTTCAAATTTTGAGAATAATAATTTGTTATTGCTAATAATTTTAAAAAAAAAAAAAAAAAAAGCATAACGTCATATATTAACTCTAGCAAAAAAATTATTTGATCATGAAAATCATTACTATTAAAAATTGGGCCAAGTAATAAAGAAAAGAATAATATGAGTAATATGAAAATAATAGATCACAAAGAAAATAAGATTTATATGGAAATCTAAATCTTGGAAAACTACGGGTGGTAACAGCGAATTCACTATAATCAATGGCAAAGGAATATAAGGGATCTCTTTGGACCAAACTAACAAGTTGGACAATTGGTCAATTCAAATACGTGTTATACACCACATATTTATAATTAAAGAATCCCTAACACAACAGAAAAATTAATATATGAAGAGTCTAATATAAGATGAAGTCCAAATACAATGAGTAAAACTAATAATTGAGAATTTGAGATGAAATAGGAGTCAAATTCACCGGACTCCTTCAAAATATCTTTAAGTCTACTACCAACTTCCAATACTCCCCCCAAAAGTATTTCAAATCAAATAATTAACATGAATTAGAGTCACAACCCTATTCTAACAAACACCACATTGATACAAATTACATTGCAAGGTATAAAACTTAACTCTTGAACTTCAATAAAATTCTCCAAATTAAACACTTCACCAAATTACTTCACCTCCTCCACCATGCCTCTCTGAACATACTCAGAAACTGTGAACAAAATCCAAGCTCTGTTTACCAGTAGAATTATCTTGTGCGCCAAACTTGCTTGAATCATCCTATTAATTTGTTGCTCCAGTCAAGTCACCAAGCTTGCTCGAATTACCATGAGTATTTCCAACTCCACCAAACTTGCTCGAATCGAATCACCACGAGCAACATGATCAACAAGATCACAACTAGCTCTACATGAGCTACTAGGAAGTTTTCCAAAATCATTGCTCGAATCAACTCGAGCAACTCGATCACAACCAACTCTACCTGAATTATTGCTTATCAAACCATAAACTTCAGCTGCATCCAAAATGATCATTGAACTTTTCAAGATATATAATAGATCCTTACATTGTTTCTCTTTCAGCATTCAAACAAAAAATCTGTCATAACAAAAAAAAAAAAAAATTGTTACAAAACAAAAGCGAATTTTCAAATTTCATACTTGTCATCCCGAAACAGTCAAACCTTGTTGATGAAGCCTTGCTTTAATACAAGACCAAACCGGCTCTCCCAAAAACTGCCGGAACCCTGGGCTCTGATACCACTTGTTAAGAATTAAGTCAATAATAAAGATCGGAATAATATGAGTAATGTGAAAATAATGGATCGCAAAGAAAACAAGATCTACGTGGAAATCCAAATCTGGGAAGAAGACTAGTAGAGGTGGAGAATTCATTATAATCAAATAGCAAAAGAGTATAGGGGATCTCCCTAGACCAAAATAACAAGTTGAACAATTGATCAATTCCAATATGTGTTGTACACTGCATATTTATAATCAAAGAATCCATAATACACTAGGAGAATTAATATATAAAGAATATAATATAAGGTGAAGTCCCAATACAATGAGTAAAACCAATAATAGAGAATTTGGGATGAAATATGAGTCAAATTCACATGGACTCCTCAAGATATCTTCTTGTCAACAGCCATCTCCCAATACTTCTCTAACAGTATTTTCAATCAAATACTCAACAAGAATTCGAGTCACAATCAAATTCGAACGATTAAACTATTTTTTTCTTTTTTTTTTTTTTTTTGCCTTGCAATCAAGAAGATAATCCACAACAACTATTGGACTACAGAACAAAAATTATATGAAAAATTCATAAATGCAATTTGTGCATTTATTTGGATCAAATTACTAAACTTTTATGTCGTCAAATCATTAATTTTTACTTAACTTGGGTTATTTTTCTTTTGTTTTTAGTTGTGGACTCGTTCGAAGCAATTGAAAATAAAAGAATGATGAAATTGAATGAAATCGGCAATTTTGGAGATAATATTTTACACTTTGGAAATTGAAGGGCTAGAATGCACATTCTAAAATAATGTTGGACATTGGTACAAATTATAATTTAAGATGGCAGGAAAGAAGTGGGAGTTATTATCAAAATGGGCTTTACTTTGATTTTGGACTCAAATCTAATTGGACTTGGAATTCCAATTACCCTAGAACACAATAGCTGGAGGAGAAATAAATACACAGACAGATTCATGCAAGAGGAATGGACTGACAGTAAAAGAAAAAAAAGGAAAAGGGGGAAGAAAATGGCTACAGGAAAGAGAGGAGAGAAAGAAGAAAAGAAAAAAGAAAAAGAGAAAGAGAAAGAAAGGAAAAAAAAACAGAGAAAGGGAACAAGGAAAAAGTCAAAGCAAGAATAAAACTGTGCAGAGAAAAAAAAGGCAGAGAAAAAGGAAAAAGAAAGAAAGCTGCAAACACCAGAAATTTTTACGTTTGGTCAATTTTTGGTGATTTCTTTCCACTTTTTCTTGTTTTTATTCTTCTAGTATGAATAACTAATTTTTATATTAGGGAAAACAATATAGTCGACTTGTGATCCTTTATTTTTATACTAATTTGAGGATTAAGTGAATCTCTTACGAATCGAGAAGTGAGTTTGAGATTTAGACCATATAATAAAATTCGGTAAATTAGTATAACGTGTAGAGATACCTATATTAATTATTGCGGTCATAATTTGAATTCTTAGATCTAGTATTTCGTTTAATTAAAATTAATTCGCATATAGATATGGAATTGAATTAGTTAATTAGGCTCAATGAGAACTCGAGAGGGGTAAATTGAATACAATATAAGAATTCGATCGAACACTACATTAGGTTGTGAATCTTGAATTAAGAATAAAGGTGATCAATAGATGAAATTGTTATACCATAATGTTCATCGCATATTTGAATTTTCAATTATCCATTGTGTACAATTTTTTTTATTTTCAATTAGTTAAAAGTAGTTAGGAAGAATCATCATAATTATTTACTTGCTTTGTCAAATAGGGATTAAAAAAAGTAGATTAAGATTAAAGTATAGTTCTCGTGGGGAACGATAATTCGGAATCAATGATGCACTATATTACTTGTTACGATATTGTACACTTGCGATATAAAAAACGCAACAAGTTTTTGGCGCCATTGTCGGGGACTATTTACTTTTAGTCTTAGTTTATTTTATTTTTAACCGTTATTTGATTTTACTTTTATCTATTAAAAAAAAGTGTTCGTTGTATGCTCCGTACCCAATGCGATGATCTTGAACCGTTTGACTCGAAAATATAACGTACTTCCAAACGAAGATGCAAGAAATACAAAAAAAAAAAAAACAACATCAAATGGCTAATGGTCAAAACATTCATAATCCTATTCAGCCAATTGGACAAGTGGCCGCAAGTGTAGCGGCACTGCCGGATCAACAGGAGGAGCAAAGGGAAATAAATGAAGGAGACCTTCCAGTTTCAACGTTTTTAACGCCAATAGCCGTGCCTGCACGCTCCAGTATTGTGCATCCAGATTTCGGATAAACAATTTTCATATTAAGGCAGAATGGATCAATTTGATGAGCAATACTCTTCAATTCTACGGCTTGCCTCATGAAAATCCAAATACACACATCTCCAGATTTCTCTGAAATTACCAGAATTTCCATACTCCAGGGGTTAATAAAGATACTATTAAATTGCAGTTATTCCCATATACACTTAGAGATGCCGTATTGGAGTGGTTGGATGCCGAATCTCATGGAAGCATTACTACATGGGAAGAATTGACTAGAAAATTCTGCAATAAATTCTTCCCACTGGCGAAAGTAGCTAAAATCAGATTAGAAATTCAAACTTTCGAACAGCATGATGGAGAAAGCTATCACGAGGCATGGAACAGATTTAAAGAACTGATGCGAAAGTGTCCAAATCATGGGATTTCAATTGGCAATCAAGTGCAATACTTCTACACCGGACTTTCATCACTGTCAAAATCTCAGGTGGATTCTTTTGTGAATGGATCGATCATAGGAAAATCAGTACAACAAACATTGGATCTATTTGTGCTAATTGCCAATACACACTCAATGTTTTCATCAGAAAAAGTGGTGCCACCAAGAGCACCCGGGATGTGTGAAATGGATAGCACTGCATCTACGAATGCACAGATAGCGACTTTGACAAAGCAGGTAGAGCTGTTGGTGAAATCATAAACGAGAGGAGTACATGCAGTGATAAGTAGCCCATCATGTGAAAACTGTGGAGCTAATCATTCAACTGAAAACTGTATGTCTATGGGCTTTCCTGAGGAACAGGTCAACTTCATTCAGAATGGCTCCCGTACTTTGAACCCTTATTCACAAACTTATAACACAGGATGGAGACAGCACTCGAACTGATAATCAGCTTGAAAATCTTCATAGTAATGTTCAGCAAGAGAAAAAAATCAAATTTGGGGAAAATGTTCAACCAATATATACAAAAGACAGATAAGGTGTTCCAGCAAATTGATACAAATTTTCAACATCAACAGGCATCAATTAAGAAGTTGGAAACACAAATCGATACCTTCAATGGAGAAAGTACCGACTCTAGAGTTAAAACCTTTACCATCTCATCTCCGTTACGCATATTTGGGAGACTTTATAACTTTTCCAGTCATCATTGCTAATGACATCACAGCAGAAGAGGAAAATAAGTTATTGGGGGTACTTCGGGAGCACAAGACTACAATTGAATGGACTATAGCTGATATTCGAGGTATCAGTCCTACTCTTTGTATGCACAAAATCTTGATGGAGAATGAGTCTAAGCCATTGGTGGAGGGGCAGTGCAGATTGATTCCAACTTTGAAAGAAATGGTAAGAAAAGAAGTGCTGAATTACTCGATGCATGAATTATCTACCCCATTTCAGATAGTTCTTGGGTTAGTCAAGTGCATGTGATGCCTAAAAATGGTGGAATTACAGTAGAGAAAAATGAGAAAAATGAACTGATGCCAACACGATTAGTAACGGGATGGAGAGTGTGCATAGATTATAGGAAGCTGAATAACGCCACCAGAAAAGATCACTTCCCATTGCCCTTTATCGATCAAATGTTGGAACGGTTAGCAGGTCATTCTCATTACTGATTTTAGACGGATACTCAGGGTATAATCAGATAGCAATTGCGCCAGAAGACCAAGAGAAAACAACATTCACATGTCCTTATGGTACTTTTTCCTCTAGAAGAATGCCCTTTGGTCTCTACAACACACCTACAACTTTTTAGTGATGTATGATGGCAATATTTTCTAATATGGTTGAGAAGTACATAGAAGTATTTATGGATAACTTCTCAATATTTGGAGATTCATTCGATATTTGCCTAGAACGTTTATCACTTGTCCTATAAAGGTATGAAGAGAAAATTTTGGTGCTCAACTGGGAAAAGTGTCATTTTATGGTAAAAAGGGGATAGTGTTGGGTCATCGGATTTCATCAGGGCATTGAATTCGACAAAGCAAAGATACAGGTAATTGAAAATTGCAGCCGCCTACTTCGGTAAAAGGGATTCAAATTTTTCTAAGCCATATGGGGTTTTACAGACGATTCATCCAAGACTTCTCGAAGATTACAAAACCTCTGTGCAAATTATTGGAGAAAGACGTGTCATTTATCTTTCCTGATGAATGTTTACATGCTTTTAACAATTTGAAGGAAAAGTTAACATCTGCACCTGTTATAGTGGCACCAGATTCGGAACTACCATTTGAACTCGTGTGTGATACTAGTGATTTCGCAGTGAGAGCAGTGCTAGGTCAATGAAGGGGAAAGGTCTTGAATGTCATCTACTATGCCAGCAAAATATTGACATATGCTGAGATTAACTACACAACAACTGAAAAGGAAATGCTAGTAGTAGTATTTGCCTTCAACAAATTTTGTTCTTGTCTGATTGGTTCAAAGGTGATAGTCTACACAGATCATTCAGCTTTGAAGTATTTATTTGAGAAGAAAGATGCCAAACCCAGGCTGATTCGATGGGTTCTGTTACTGCAAGAGTTTGACATTGAAATTCATGATAAGAAATGGACAAAAAACCAGGTAGCGGATCACTTATCAAGGATGGAGCAGGCTGAAGAGTTTGACGACTTGGATATCAATGAAATTCTTCCTGATGAGCAACCGATGCAGTTGGAAAAGGCTCATTGATATGTTGACATTGTTAATTACTTAGCAAGTGGGCATGTCGATCCAGATTTTACCTATCAGCAGAAGAAGAAACTTCTCCATGAGGTAATATTTTATTACTGGGTTGATCCACATTTATACAGAAGAAGGGTAGATCAGATTATCGGAAGATGTGTGCCAGAGGATGAGATGAAATCAATACTTTCCAGGGTTCATGCTTAGGTATATAGAGGGCATTTTGGCCCGACTAAAACTGCGGAGAATGTGCTTCAAAGCGGTTTCTATTGGCCAACGTTATTTAAGGATTGTCACAGTTTTTGTAGATCTTGTGATAAGTGTCAGCGAACAAATAACATTTCTGCACGTCATGAGATGCCCCTAAACAATATTTTGGAAGTGGAGTTATTTGATGTTGGGGACATTGATTTTATGGGACCCTTCCCATCGTGCTATAACAATCGATATATACTTGTGGCAGTAGATTACGTATCCAAATGGGTGAAAACAAATGCATTACCCACCAATGATGCAAAGTTAGTAGTGGATTTCTTAAAGAAAAATATCTTCAATAGCTTTGGAGCTCCAAGAGCCATCATCAGTGATGGTGGAACTCACTTCCGTAATAGGTTATTCAAGGCGGTGCTTGCTAAATATAGGGTACAACATCGAATAGCCACACCATATCATCCTCAGACAAGTGGACAAGTTGAGACATCCAATAGACAGTTGAAAAGGATTCTGGAACTCACGATGAATGCATCCCAAAAATATTGGTCCAAAAAATTGGATGATGCTTTGTGGGTTTATCGCACCACTTACAAAACGCCGGTTGGAATGTCGCCATACCGAATAGTTTTCGAAAAAGCTTGTCACCTACCAGTTGAGTTTGAGCACAAGGCATACTGGGCATTGAAACAGTTGAACATGGACTTAGAAAAAGTCGGTGAAACTAGAATATTATAGCTTCACAAATTAGAAGAATTTAGAAGAGAAGCTTATGAAAATGCATCCATATACAAAGAAAAGGCGAAACAGTAGCATGACAAGAATATTTGACAACGAATTTTCAGATTGGGAGATCAAGTGCTCTTGTACAACTCCAGACTTAAGCTGTTCTCAGGAAAATTAAAATCAAGATGGTCTGGACCTTTTACGGTATCCCAAGTGTTTCCTTACGGCACAGTTGAATTACACCACCCAACAAAGGGAAATTTCAAGGTTAATGGACAACGCATTAAACACTGCATAGAGGATTTTCCTACCGCTAAAGAAAGCATTGAACTAGTCGTTACAGAATAAACATGGCACATAGTCAAGCTAATGACGTTAAATAAGCGCTTCTTGGAAGGCAACCCAAGCTTGTTTTCCTTTTTATTTATTCTGTTTTTAGTTTTAGGATAGTTTAACCGATTTTCAGTTTATTTGTGACTCATTATCCATATCCCTCTTCTCCGTAGATCTTCGATATGCTAGTTGATTTAGTAGATGTTAGAGTTAAATAACACTTGTTCCGATTATTTGATATGAATGCTTTATTTGATTTTTCAGGAATATGACGTCGCAGAACATTTACACCAAAATTGACCAATGAGCCAACATGGTAGTATGAAAGCTAGCCATTGAATTACATGGCATATCAGGGGAGTCATTTTCTTCTCCACCCCCTTTATATGCAGATTTAGGATTAAGGACATTAAGAACAATGTCTAGTTTAAATTTGGAGGTGGAAAACACGAGTTTTCATTTTCTTTATGTGTTTCTGTGTGCTTTTATTAGTTTAAAAAAATGTATGAAAAAAATGTCAAAAATTTCAAAAAAAAAAAAAGAAAAAATTGTTTTTGTGTATTTGTGTGAGTTAGTTGGCCTGGCTCGCAATGACGAATATATTGAATAATGAATTGATCTATAAATGATGAATAAGTTGCATGCTTAGATTAATTTTTTCATTTTCATGTGAAATTTGATATATATTGAGCACATAAATTAAGTTAAGCATTGTGTAGGAATGAGTTGATTTCATAATTGAATGGGTTGAAATAGTGGACCATAAATGTTAAACCCAAAACCATTGAATTTTACATTCTTGGACCAAATTCAGAATAATTTGGGGGGATTTCACTGTTGTACGAAAATGTTGAGATAAATAAGGATTCCATGTGTGAAATTAAAAATCTTGTGTGGATTGTCTAAGATCAATGGATGCAATGGGATGAAAATCTCAAGTTGGAGGTCATTTTACTCGAATTTGTGTTAAATGAGGGACATTGCACTAATCAAGGCATAAAAAAAATTTATTATAAAATTTCTCTTCGTAGCCTTTATGACTAGAGTAATTAAGCATGTAACGGTCTTTAAAATCTGATGCCCTATGGTCATCTGATTTGGGAGTCATCGACGGAAAGATTGTTACATGAGTTATTTAGAAAGTTTAAGGGAGAGAATGCTTCAAATAAAAAAAAATTTACTCTTTAAAAAAAATCAGAAGAAGCAGGTGCATAAAACAGAAGAAACACCAAGTGCATTGGTTAAGTCCCAAACATCTGTTTAAGAAAAATAGACTTTTGAAAAGAGATTGTTAGCGTAATTAAAACCTAGAGATTGAAGCAATCAAACTTAATGGAGAAGCCTTGTTATTGAAATGTTGAACTACAATTTGTGAAATTTTGTCAAATTAGAGAGGTGAGGATAGTAAAAATAATATATATATATATATATATATATATATATATATATATATATATATATATATCTATATATATATATATGTATATATATAGTTCACATACTGGAAGAGAGTGAAAATAATAAGTTTAGGGATGTGTGAATTCACGAGTGATGAAAGAATATATTTAACCATTGAGGGTCGGGAATTGAAACAACTTAAGAATTCATAATGTTATACTTAATTCTCCAATACACACGTCGATTTTACATTGGAAAAATGAATTTTAATTTATGTATTGCGATTTTGAAACTGTGCATAGATTTGATTTCAATTCTGAGATAAAAAGTGAGGTTAGCTAGCTAAATTTTATTGTTTTACTTAATTGATTGACCATCAATTAGGTAATTATCATTGCTTGTTTGTGTGCTTGTTAATTCTTAATGTTGTTTGAGGACAAACAAAGATTCAAGTTTGCGGGTGCTTGATAAGAACAATTTGTGCATTTATTTGGATCAAATTACTAAATTTTTATGTCGTCAAATCATTAATTTTTACTTAACTTCGGTTATTTTTCTTTTGTTTTTAGTTATGGGGTCGGTGGAAGAAATTGGAAATAAAAGAATGATGAAATTGAATGAAATTGGCAATTTTGGAGATAATATTTCACACTTTAAAAAATTGAAGGGCTAGAATGCACATTCTAAAATAATGTTGGACATTGGTACAAATTACAATTTAAGATGGCAGGAAAGAAGTGGGAATTATTATCAAAATGGGCTTTACTTTGATTTTGGATTCAAATCTAATTGGACTTGGAATTCCAATTACCCTAGAACACAATAGTTGGATGAGAAATAAATGCACAAACAGATTTAAGCAAGAGGAGGGGACTGATGGCAAAAGGAAAAACAAGAAGAAAACGACTACAGGAAAGAGGAAAGAGAAGAGAGAAAGAAGAAAAGAGAGAGAGAGAGAGAGAGAGCAAGAATAAAACTTTGCAGAGAAGAAAAACGGCAGAGAAAGAAAGAGAAAAAGAAAAAAGAAAAGAAAGTTGCAAACACCAGAAATTTTCACGTTTGATCAATATTTTGTGGTTTCTTTCCACTTTTTCTTGTTTTTATTCTTTCAGTATAAATAACTAATTTTTATATTAGGGAAAACAATTAAGTCGACTTGTGATCATTTATTTTTATATTCAAGATTTATGTGGTTTATTTTTTTATATGTTGATTTTATTATGAATTTAATGCATTAAATTACATGATTAATAATTTGATGATTAAGTGAATCTCTTACGAATCGAGAGGTGAGTTTTGAGATTTAGAACATATAATAAAATTCGGTAAATTAGTATAACGTGTAGAGATACATATATTAATTATTGCAGTCATAATTTGAATTCTTAGATCTAGTGTTTCGTTTAACTAAAATTAATTCGCATAGAGATATGGAATTGAATTAGTTAAATAGACTCAATGAGAACTTGAGATGGGTAAATTGAATACAATAGAAGAATTCGATTGAACACTACATTAGGTTGTGAATCTTGAATTAAGAATAAAGGTGATCAATAGGTGAAATTGTTATACCCTAATGTTCATCGCATATTTGAATTTTCAATTATCCATTGTGTGCAATTTTTTTTATTTTCAATTAGTCAAAAGTAGTTAGTAACAATCATCATAATTATTTACTTGTTTTGTCAAATAGGGATTAAAAAAAGTAGATTAAGATTAAAATATAGTCCTCGTGGGGAACGATAATTCAGACTCAAAGGTCCACTATATTACTTGTTACAATATCGTACACTTACGATATAAAAAACGCAACAAAAATCAAAATTTTATTTCATTCAAGAATTTTAAGATCCTAATAGATGTTAACATGTATAGTATAATCACGAAAATTAGATTAAAAAATTACCCAAATTCGATAATCAAAACTTGATCTGAATCTAGATAACGAATTTCCAACATTTTGGATTTCAAAAACTTGAGGTTTCAAATGTTCAAACATTTTATGGTATTTTCCAAAATCCCCTTGTTTGAGCCCCATTATGGAGGAAAATGTATTTTGGAGTAGCGTATTTTTGAAGAATTTGTAGTTTAAAATTAAGGAAAAAAATTCAATTGATGTATAAAGTTATTTTATTGGAGAATGTAGTTGAAAATGAGTTTTGAAACAAATGATTTTTTTTTTTTTTAAATCAAATGAGGCTCAAACAAGAGCTCAAGACTACATTTGACATGTATGCATCTTCTTTTAATTAAATGAGAAAACTATTTTTTAGACTGGACTACCAATAAAAAATCAAGGAAACAAATTTATATTTTTCTCTAGGAAAAAGTGTCTCAATTTTTGTGTGTGAGATTTCGGCCCCTATTGGCTGATATTTATAGTTATTCTCTAAGTCGAAGTCAAATTAGGACATAATTAGTTTATTTACACATATAGTCCCTAGAGTTGAATTATAATTACAATTAAGTTCAAAATTTCAAAAAATTGTAATTGAGTTCAAAGCTTTTTCAAGCTATTATAGGGACTTGTTCGGACATAAATTAGTCAAGATCTAATAACTATCTCATGTCTAGTCGATCATAGTCCATCCAATTTAATTATTAGTCTTTATTTTTTCACTGAAGGCAAATCACACAAATCTTGGAATATATAAAATCATAGAAACTAGTATATATCTATAATATACTTTCCTCTGATAAATCGTGTAAGTATTTTATTTCATTTGAGATCCGATAATTCGAGATAGGCATAAATAATTGTTTTACCCCTTTAATTTTTCTCATCAAGTACAAGTTTCTTCAATAGTCATGTAAACTAATCATATATTTTGAAGTTTAATATTTGTTAAACAATAAGCTCAAATTTATACACGTTCAACAGAAAACACTTAGCCCCTGTTTGGCCCCCATTATTTGGGATTTTAAGGGGGTTGAAAATTTTTAGAATAGTGATTGATGGGAGATATGTGGTTTAAAAGTTTTAGATTTGTGTGTATTATTTTTTTATTTGATGAATGGATGGTTGAGATGAAGAGAGAGAGAAAATTAATGTAATGGAATGAAATTTGATGGGGGGCAAACAAGGGCTTAAGTAATTACTCTACCCATTTTTTATGACGATGATCCCAGCATGAATTCGTGTTCTCCCCTCCGTTCATTCTCAAGCTCTCATCTCTCCAAATATTTGACCAATTTGAACTCACCTATTGATGAATCAAAGAACCATTAACTCATGAAAATATTCTTTACAACTTCGTCTAGGGATTTAGATGAAATATCCAACAATCAAGTTGAAATTAATTCTTTGCACGATCATGCTACATAATTAAATCTACACATGGTCCATACAATTCAATTTAAGTGTACTAGTGTCAACTTTAAATTATTTCTACGATAAGGACATCGCAAACTTGAATTGTGAATCAGTCACACTACAACTCTTAAGTACAATGTGCCAACCTTTATATGTTGATTGTATAATTTATAATCAAATATAAGTTGTGTCACAATGTACTTCTCCACACAAGCACTCAACTTATATTACACAAGTGATAATAGACACTTTAATTCACATACTCAATATTAAATAAATACAATAACATAAATATTGTTTTACATCATCAAAACTATACCATATAAACACAAAACCAACTGCAATAGCTAATAGAAACTATAGTGATTCACGTGGGCTACCTATTTAATTCACTAAATTGTACTATGCATGCAAATCAATTGATAACTTAAAACTTAATAGTAAAACAATAAAAAATGTATATTATACAAAAGATTTACATTATAATATAATAACAAAACTAACAATGTTCCAAAGCATCAGTATTCGCCTTGCAGTTTTAGAGGTAAAAGTATTAATTAATTTTGAACAATCAAAGTGTACAACCATTTCTTTCTCAATTGATAACATAGAAAATTCTTTCAATCTTTCTTATGACATAGTTGATTTGAAATAAGTCGTGATTAACTCAAAAATGACAATAATAAAACATCTCAACCATCTCGCAATAGATCCTACAATTAAATGCTAACAAAAGCCAATATAACCGGACAAGGGTGCAATACTGCAATGCAATCATATAAGTCAACACCAAATCTAATGTTATAACTACTCAATAACCAGACAACAAATCTAATAAATCCTCTATTAACTCATACTCCAACATGAAATGCAATTCAATGTGTTAAAAATTAAGTGAAATAGTTGCGCGCGCAGTTCGTTGCATCTAAGGTGTTGTTCTCTTTGTGTTTGAGTTTTGAATTCATTTTGTGTTTTATGTTTTGAGTATCCATTTTGAGATTTTTGAAAATGTGTTCTTTTGACGTTTTGAAAAATGGTTTTCAAAAATTAGAAAATGAAAATACGTTCTCTTCCTTCCTCACTCCAACTCTATCTCTCTCTTCTCTCGTTCTCTTCCTTCCTCACTCCACTATCTCCCCTTTCTTTTTCCCCTCGTTTGATCGTCTCCCTCTTCTTCAGATCCTTCATTGGCGATTTTTTGCTATGGCCACCCAACTGCCGTGATTTTTTGCTGTGGCGATTTTGGTTGTGGTTTGGCCGCGACGCTGCGGTGGTGGTTGTGGTAGCGGTTGGGTCGTAATTTTTTGGTTGTGGCGGTGTGGCTCTTGGCTGTGGCAGTTGGGTCGTGATTTTTCGGCTATGGCGGTGGGGGTCTAGGTTGTGGCGGTTGGATCACGATTTTGGTTGCGGTTGGGTCATAATTTTGACTGTGATTGGGTCGCGATTCTGGTGGCGATTTTGCGGTGGTTTAGTCGTCATTTGGCTGGGCGGTGGTGGTCTATATGGTGGCAATTTTGGCTGGACGGTGGGGGTACTTCTAGTGGTGATTTTTCGGTGGTGTTTCTGCGATATTGGCTGTGGTTGGGGGGATTCTGTGGTGATTTTGGTGGCGGTGGTGCAGTGGTGGTTGGGTGGCGGTGGTGCAGTGGTGATTCCGGTGGTGTAGTGGTGGTCGGTGGTTGAAAACAACGAAAACATGTTTTGTAAATTTTGGCCAAGTTACTGAAAACACCCAAAACGACAATTTTGTCGTTTTGTGTTTTCTTTGTAAATTTTCAACCCATTTTCAAAAACACGTTTTCGAAAATATAAAAAAGAACGCGTTTTCACTGTTTTGAAAAATTGAAAACAGAAAACGGATTGAAAATGGCAAAGAGAACAGGTCCTAAGTGATTTAGTGTGAAATTGGAGCAACAATAAATTGAAGCTTTTTGCATATCTTTCAAAAGCAAACCAAAATTTGAAAATTGTTTGATGAAGACTGAATACATATAAACCATGAATAAAGTACTAAAGCTACTGCCTAAAAACTGTAAAAATAAATTAAATACACGTGGATAATGGATTTAAGCATAAACGATAAATGTAAACTTTTACATAACTAAAGAAAATTAAAAGGTGGGTCCAATGACTAAGGGGAAACTAAAAAATAATACATGATCCATTTATACAAGAAAAAAATAACACTGGCCAAAAAAAAAAAAAAATCAAAGATAAAAAAATCCCATCTAAGGCAACTCAGAATACCAAAGGCCTCAAATCTTTGACTGCAATTAATCTCAGCCCTACTATGTTTTCAGACTGTCAATTCAATTTTGCATTCGTCAGCGACTGCTGGGATTTGGAATGAGATTTAGGGTTAATGGGAATTGAGATTTTTTTTTTCCCAATTACATGTTTCTTCTTGTGGCAGACGAGTTTGATTTGATTGTTTGAAGAAAGTAAAAAAGTGGAAATTACATAAAACCAATTTTTTTAAGTTATCATTTCAAAAATCAGATTTAAAAATTTTTTGTTCAAAAATCAGATGATAATTCAATTTTTAATATTAATATTATTATTATTATTAAATTATATTAATTTACCACATTCACTTTACCCAACCCACAAACCCTAATTCATTTTGAAAAACGTCTATCTCCTGGCTACTTCATTTGCGAACCTACTCCGCGACTCTCACGGCACTTAAGTCGGTGGCTCATCATGGCGCAACTGCGATAGCTTTCCTTCGTGCACGATAGTTCTTCGCCACTACGCACGGTGAAAATCCATTCTTCTTCTTCTTCTTCTTCTTCTTTAATTTTTGTGTGGTGCGGTAATAGACGGTTCGGTGGTGGTTCTGTGGTGCGGTAGTGGTAATGGTGGTTGGTTTTTTGATTACGTTAGTGGTGGTGATGAAGGTCTTTGATACGGTACGGTACGATGGTGGAAACAAAAAGTTCTATGTGGTGTGCAGTGGTTGGGTGTGATGGTGCTATGTAGTGGTGGTTGGGTTTTGTTGTAATGTCCCAGATTTTATAGTTTTAATTTGGTTGGTGTAGCCCATTTAAGAAATAAGCTTGGCCCATTTAGGGTTATGAAAGTACAAGCCATAAGTTATTTATAAGCCCAATACTTTAAGATATTAAGTTTAAGTAAATTTGATTTCAAAGATTTAATGAATAACTGGGTTGCCACAATGGTCATCTGTATGGTATTTCCTATTGACCACCCAGGTTCGAATCATCATGCAGATGTTTTTATGAAGTATTTTTATAAAATTATTTGTTGGGCTTAAAACTCTTCAAATTCCTAGTTAAAGACTTAATTTAACAAGATTAATGATAATATAACTCTTTCATTTAGTTTTCCATTAAAAAGGGAGGTTACAAGAAGAGGAAAAGCATTTTTTAACCACACCTTTCCTCAAATCCGAGATTATACTTATTTTCTCTAAAAAAAAAATCTCTATGTTAAGTAAAGTTTGAAAGAATAGCAAGGGTGTGAAGGAGAGTGCACACTTTGATCAAGGAAAAAAAAAGATTTTCAAAAGAATAGGAGAGGAGCATATTTCTAAAAGTTCTGATACCGTCGGGAAGCAACAACAATCATCCAACATTATACTTTCAAAAGCTTTTAACAAAGGTATGTAGAGATGCGAGTGTTTGTTTCGTTTTCAAACTATGATCTTCGTTAAAAGTTTGAATGAATTGGTGCCTTCGGGTACGGTGTTACGACACTACTATAGTTTGAATGATCATTCTCCGGTTCTATGCGTTATGTTAAATCATAACTGCACAGAAATTGGATTTTACCGGAAATCCTACTACGCGACGGTATGAATCTATAGTTCAAAATTTTATAATTTGTTAACGAAATGCACCGATGACATCTATTGAGTTTCAAACACATGGGTTAATTCCCTCTCTACAGGTTGATTTGATATGATTTTGCTTGGGACGTGGATGATGGTAAAGAATGATGCAACGTGCTATGGAGAGGCCGGTGATTTAATGTTTTCAATTTTATTACGAAAATGTTTACTTTAAATAATTTATTTCCTATAAAATGTTGTTTATGGAATTGTTCTAAACACATTTATTTATGAATAATTATGCATTATGGAAATTATCTTAAAAGTCGCTGGTTTATATTTTAAAAAAAACGTTAGCAAAGTAACGTTGCTGTTTTTTAGAAATTTCGTTTCTGACTTGACTTCAAAAATCCGTAACTTAGTCGTTACTTGGAATTTTTCAATGAAACCAGGGGCGTTTGATAGCCTCATAGGTTAGCTACGCAATAAACTTGGAATCAAGTCAATCCAACATTGGTAAAATTTTATAGGTCACTTAGAGTAAACTGCACTAGAAAGTGTTGCTGGGTTTCCAGTTTCTGTAATTGATTTCAAGCAATCATAACTCACTCATTATTTGGAAATTTTAGACAAAATCAGTGGCATTGGATAAACTTACATGTTAGCTACTGAATGAACTTGAAATCATGTCAATCTGATGTTAGTAGGATTTTATATGTCATGTTAAGTAAACTGCACGGGTGAGTGTTGCTGTTTTTCAGTTTCTGCTCTTGGCTTCAAAAATTTATATCTCACCCGTTACTTGATGTTTTTGGACAAAAGAAAATGGATATGATAGTCTCAGGGGCTAGCTACTGGATATAGCTAAATTCATGTCAGTTCGATTTGTGTAAAATTTTATATGATATTTTAAGTGAACTGTGCTGGGTTTCCTCCCAACCCGAGTTGCTGTGGGGTTTCGAAAAATATTTTAATGCCCTATCTCTTGCCGACGGAGCCCAATTTTTGGATATGTCATATTATAAAGAGTTTTCTACCTTTTATTAAAGGTTCACAAAGTTTCGAGGTCGATAGTTATGCAAACGAATTTATTTTGTCACTACCCATATGAGATAGAAAAAAAACAGCAATATTATTTTTAAAGTTTTGCCTAAAATTTGACGTCAATTGTGGATGCATGCACGGAAGATATTCTAAAGACATTTTTGAATTGTTTTGTTTATAGTATTGAATTATTTTCTTTTAACAAATTATGTTGATTTAAATTTCATAAATTAAATGTTTAAACTTTCCGCTAAGGGTAAGGTTAATTCTATTAAGTCAACGGCTAAAGTATAGTTAATCTAGTGATGTTTCGATCCATGCGGGTCGGGGCGTTACAGCGTGGTATCAGAGCGACAGGTTTAGTCGATTCTGTAGACTCGACATTTTTTTTTTTGAAAAAAAATTTATGAATGTGTATTTTAAGTACAAGTACGAAAGTTAAAATGGGATGATAAAATATTTACGGCTCTCCATAGCATCTTGCATCCATTAGTCGACCTCATCCTACGGCCCAGGTATGTTTAACTAAGCAAAGTTTAAATTCTTGTTATAAAAACATTATGATTCTATAGTTATGTTTTCCATGTTTCGCTACGTTTTACATTTTTCATTATGTATATCTTATATGCAAAGATAAATGTACTGTGAAAAGAAAAAGTGTTATTCAAAAGACATGTATTGGGTTAGAACTTAAGTTTGTGGACTGCATATGGCAAGGAAAGACAAATTCTAGGGAAAGGAATCATATTAGTCAATAAGAAATAGATATTCGAGCTTACCTAGATTTTGAGGTAGATGAATCTATAGACCTTGACAATCACATGCGAAGTATGTACTAGTATTGAAAAAAATACATGTATATAATTCTGATGAAGTTGAGAAATAATTCTTTATTTTTCTTATTATTCTGGTACTGGTAGATGAAATTAATGAGATATATTATTCTTATCTCAAAGGAAATGTCTCAACCAAATCAGAACAACTTGATAAGGGACCTCCTGCAAGCGGTTCAAGATTTTGGCAGGCAGAATCAGAATCAAGCCCCACCCTTACCACCAGCTCCTGTAGCTCACCCGACCCATGCCTCGATTGTTGAGTTATTTCGAAGGCATAAGCCCCCTACTTTCGATAGAGCATCTGGTCCACTGGTAGTTGAGGAATGGTTTCGTAAGTTGGAATGAATTTTTCGGCTTATAAACTGTACTGATGCTCAAAAAGTCCAGTGTGCAGAGTTTATGTTTACCGGTGATGCAAGTCACTGGTGGGATTCGATGTCTCGAACTAGGACCCCGGAGCAGCAATTGGCATTAACTTGGGAACAGTTCAAGGAATAAGTGATGGATAAGTATTTTCCTCAGTCTCTAAGAGATTTCAAGGAAAGCGAATTCCTTCAGCTTAAGCAAGGTAATATGTTCCTGACTGATTACGATCGAAAGTTTGATCAACTCTCAAGGTTTGCTCCATACCTGGTTGACACGGAAATTAAGAAGACTCGAAGGTTTGAGCAAGGGTTAAACCCAGATATAAGCATGATTCTTATGTCACATCGTTTTACATCATACCGTGAAATGTTAGAACGAGCTCACGCTATTTGGTATCAAAAGGCTAATGCAGAGCAACACAGTCAATTGTTTGGCCAGCAGGATAAAGGACAAGCTGGGAAGAGAAAGTGGAATGGTCAAGAAAAAGAAAAGGGCAAGTGGCAAACTAAGAAAACCAATATCAGACCTGGTGCTAGTAAGGCCATAGTACTTGTAGTAGCATCGTGCCCTAAGTGTGGTAAGCATCATCGTGGTGAATGTTTGTTCGGGAAGAATGCCTATTTTCGATGTGGTAAACCAGGGCATATTGCTAAGGATTGTCCCACCTTTGCTCAGAAGAAGGATGATAACAATGATCAGAACAAGAAGGGCAAAGCACGAGTCTTTACGCTCACTCAGAAGGATGCAGAGGAGAACTCAAACGTAATAGCAGGTATTTTACTCATATCCAATACACCTGCTTATGTACTGTTTGATTCGGGAGTACTCACTCTTTTGTAGCAACGTCTTTCATTACTAAAGCTAGTATTAGTTGTGATAAGTCAGAGAGTACACTAGAAGTTAGCATTCCTTCGGGCAAAACATTGACCACTAATAAGTTGGCCAAGTCGGTGAATCTTGATATTGAGGGAAAAACATTAGAAGCTAATTTATATCTGATAGAGATGAAAGATTTTGATGTGATTTTGGGTATGGATTGGTTGGGACGTAATTATGCAACCATTTGTTGTAGAGAAAAGGAAGTGTCTTTTCAAAAACCAGGAGAAGAACAATTTTCTTTCCCTGGAATAAAGACCAAACTCAATCTCCAACTGGTATCTACCTTGCAAGCCGAGAGAATGTTGAGAGAAGAAACATCTCAAGGGTTACTAGTGAACATCTCAGGAGAAAAACAAGCGATGATAAAGATTGAGGATGTACCAGTGGTACAAGAATTTATAGATGTGTTTCCTGAAGATCTACCTGGTATCCCACCGGATAGACAAGTAGAGTTTACCATAGATCTGGTTCCTGGAGCGGCACCAGTATCTAAAGCTCCATACAGAATGGCTCTAAAGGAACTTCAAGAGTTGAAAGTTCAGTTACAAGAATTGTTGGACAATGACTTTATCGACCAAGTGTATCTCCTTGGGGCGCACCAGTGTTATTTGAAAAAAAGAAAGATGGAAGTTTGAAGATGTATATGGACTATCGGGAGTTGAACCGTTTGACCATCAAGAATAAGTATCCTCTCCCGAGAATTGAGGATTTGTTTGATCAATTAAAAGGGGCTAAAGTATTTTCCAAGATCGACTTACGATCTGGATATCATCAATTGAAGGTTAAGGCTAGCGATATACCCAAGACGGCTTTCAGAACTCGTTATAGACATTATGAGTTCACAGTCAAGCCATTCGGGTTGACAAATGCTCCCGCAGTATTCATGGATTTAATGAATCGTGTTTTTCACAAGTATTTAGATCAATTTGTCATAGTCTTCATCGATGACATTTTGATATACTCTAAGAGTACAGATCAGCATGAGGAACATCTTAGAATAACGTTAGAAATACTGTGCAAGGAAAAGTTATATGCAAAATTTAAAAAGTGTGAATTTTGGCTTGAGCGAGTTGGGTTCCTCGGTCATGTAGTTACTGCCCAAGGAATTGAAGTAGATCCAGTAAAAGTGGAAGCGGTAACTAACTGGAAGACACCGACTAACGCTGGTGAAGTTCGGAGTTTTCTAGGATTGGCTGGGTACTATCGGAGATTTATTGAAGGATTCTCCAAAATATCTGGACCAATGACGCAATTGACAAGGAAATGGGTAAAGTTTCTATGGACAGATAAGTGTGAGCAAAGCTTTCAGGAGCTAAAGCAACGATTGATTACAGCACCGGTGTTAACTATACCCGAAGGTTCAGAAGGGTTTGTTATATATAGTGATGCATCCAAACAAGGTTTGGGATGTGTGTTAATGCAACACGGAAAAGTGATTGCTTATGCATCAAGGCAATTGAAGCAACATGAACAGAACTACCCGACGCATGATCTAGAACTTGCAGCGGTAGTTCATGCATTAAAGATATGGCGCCATTACTTATGTGGAGGAAAGTGTGATATTTACACAGATCATAAGAGTCTCAAATATTTCTTCACACAGAAGGAACTGAATATGAGACAGAGGCGATGGTTGGAGCTAGTAAAGGATTACGACTGCACTATTCATTATCATCCAGGTAAGGCTAATGTTGTTGCGGACGCTCTAAGTAGAAAGTCGATGGGAAAGTTGGCATCATTACCTACTATTCAGAAGGAGTTGATCAAAGACTTGGAAAATTTGCGAATTGAAGTGGTTACTACATCAGAGCAAAGTATAGCTCGTTTAGCAACTTTGGTGGTTTGACCAACTCTCAGAGATCGGATTATAGAAGCACAGGATAAAGATCCATTTTTACAGAAGATCGGGAAAGAAATTGGCACTGATAGGAGGAAGGATTTTGGAATAGCTTTGGATCGGGTACTGATGTTTAAAGGAAGAATTTGTGTGCCTAAAGATGAAGTTTTGAGAAATGAGATATTAGAAGAGGCTCATTTCACCACGTACACCGCACATCCTGGTGGTACGAAAATGTATCGAGATCTTCGAGATACATTTTGGTGGAGGAATATGAAAAGAAGTATAGGTCTATTTGTGGCAAAATGTATAGTGTGTCAACAAGTTAAAGCAGAACATCAAAGACCAGCAGGGTTGTTAAATCCATTGGACATACCTGAATGGAAGTGGGAGAATATTGCAATGGACTTTGTGGTAGGACTTAGAGGTCGGTAAGAGGACACAATGCTATATGGGTAATAGTGGATCGACTAACAAAGTCGACTCATTTTTTTAAGTAAAAATGACATTCAGTCTAGATCAACTAGCACAATTGTACATTAGAGAGATTGTAAGATTGCATGGTGTTCCCGTGTCTATTGTATCTGATAGAGATCCAAGATTTACGTCAGAATTTTGAAAGAGCTTACAAAGAGCTATGGGAACAAAATTGGATTTCAGTACGGCGTATCACCCTCAATCCGATGGTCAATCTGAAAGGACCATCCAAATTTTGGAAGATATGCTAAGGGCCTGTGTTTTGGATCTAGGAGGCAGTTGGGAATCGTATCTACCTTTGGTGGAATTTGCCTATAATAATAGTTTCCAGGCAACTATTGGAATGGCACCATATGAAGCTCTCTACGGTAGAAGATGTAGATCACCCGTCCATTGGGACGAAGTCGGAGAAAAGAGAGTTTTGGGACCAGAGATCATTGAAAGGACAGTTGAAGTCATTGATAAGATCCGTACTAGGATAAAGGCCGCACAAGATAGACAAAAGAGCTATGCTGATACCAGAAGAAAAGACTTGGAATTTAAAGTTGGAGAAAAAGTTTTTCTGAAAGTGTCACCAATGAAAGGTGTACTTAGGTTCGGCAAGAAAGGAAAACTACGACCTCATTATATTGGACCATTCGAAATACTTGATAGGGTCGGAAATGTAGCTTATCGATTAGCTTTGTCGCCCGAACTATCAGCAGTTCATAACGTGTTTCATATATCGATGATCCGAAAGTATATGCATGATCCCGATCATGTGGTCAATTCTCAATCTCTAGAAATACAAAAAGATTTATCCTACGAGGAATTTCCGATTTCAATACTAGATCGAAAGGTGCATAAGTTACGGAACAAAGAGATTCAACTGATCAAGGTACAATGGAGTAATCATGGAGTACAAGAAGCTACTTGGGAAAGAGAAGAAGATGTTAAAGACAAATACCCAACACTATTTACCAGATCATAAGGTAAATTTCGAGGACGAAATTTTATTTAAGGTGTGAGGGATGTAATGTCCCAGATTTTATAGTCTTAATTTGGTTGGTGTAGCCCATTAAAGAAATAAGCTTGGCCCATTTAGGGTTATGAAAGTACAAGCGATAAGTTATTTATAAACCCAATACTTTAAGATATTAAATTTAAGTAAATTTGATTTCAAAGATTTAATGAATAACTGGGTTGCCACAATGGTCATCTGTATGGTATTTACTATTGACCACCCATGTTCGAATCATCATGCAGATGTTTTTATGAAGTATTTTTATAAAATTATTTGTTGGGCTTAAAACTCTTCAAATTCCTAGTTAAAGACTTAATTTAACAAGATTAATGATAATATAACTCTTCCATTTAGTTTTCCATTAAAAATGGAGGTTACAAGAAGAGGAAAAGCATTTTTTAACTACACCTTTCCTCAAATCCGAGATTACACTTATTTTCTCTAAAAAAAAATTTTTATGTTAAGTAAAGTTTGAAAGAATAGCAAGGGTGTGAAGGAGAGTGCACACTTTGATCAAGGAAAAAAAAAGATTTTCAAAAGAATAGGAGAGGAGCATATTTCTAAAAATTCTGATACCGTCGGGAAGCAACAACAATCATCCAACATTATACTTTCAAAAGCTTTTAACAAAGGTAGGTAGAGGTGCAAGTGTTTGTTTCGTTTTCAAACTATGATTTTCGTTAAAAATTTGAATGAATTGGTGCCTTCGGGTACAGTGTTACGACACTACTATAGTTTGAATAATCATTCTCCGGTTCTATGCGTTATGTTAAATCATAACTCCACAGAAATTGGATTTTGCCGGAAATCCTACTACGCGACGGTATGAATCTATAGTTCGAAATTTTATAATTTGTTAACGAAATGTACCGATGACATCTATTGAGTTTCAAACTCATGGGTTAATTCCCTCTCTACAGGTTGATTTGATATGATTTTGCTTGGGACGTGGATGATGGTAAAGAATGATGCAACGTGCTATGGAGAGGCCGATGATTTAATGTTTTCAATTTTACTACGAAAATGTTTACTTTAAATAATTTGTTTCCTATGAAATGTTGTTTATGGAATTGTTCTAAACACATTTATTTATGAATAATTATGCATTATGGAAATTATCTTACAAGTCGCTGGTTTATATTTAAAAAAAAAACGTTAGCAAAGTAACGTTGCTGTTTTTTAGAAATTTCGTTTCTGACTTGACTTCAAAAATCCGTAACTTAGTCGTTACTTGGAATTTTTCAATGAAACCAGTGGCGTTTGATAGCCTCATAGGTTAGCTACGCAATAAACTTGGAATCAAGTCAATCCAACATTGGTAAAATTTTATAGGTCACTTAGAGTAAACTGCACTAGAAAGTGTTGCTGGGTTTCCAGTTTCTGTAATTGATTTCAAGCAATCATAACTCACTCATTATTTGGAAATTTTAGACAAAATCAGTGGCATTGGATAAACTTACATGTTAGCTACTGAATGAACTTGAAATCATGTCAATCTCATGTTAGTAGGATTTTATATGTCATGTTAAGTAAACTGCACGGGTGAGTGTTGCTGTTTTTCAGTTTCTGCTCTTGGCTTCAAAAATTTATATCTCACCCGTTACTTGATGTTTTTGGACAAAAGAAAATGGATATGATAGTCTCAGGGGCTAGCTACTGGATATAGCTAAATTCATGTCAGTTCGATTTGTGTAAAATTTTATATGATATTTTAAGTGAACTGCTGGGTTTCCTCCCAACCCGAGTTGCTGTGGGGTTTCGAAAAATATTTTAATGCCCTATCTCTTGCCGACGGAGCCCAATTTTTGGATATGTCATATTATAAAGAGTTTTCTACCTTTTATTAAAGGTTCACAAAGTTTCGAGGTCGATAGTTATGCAAACGAATTTATTTTGTCACTACCCATATGAGATAGAAAAAAACAGCAATATTATTTTTAAAGTTTTGCCTAAAATTTGACGTCAATTGTGGATGCATGCACGGAAGATATTCTAAAGACATTTTTGAATTGTTTTGTTTATAGTATTGAATTATTTTCTTTTAACAAATTATGTTGATTTAAATTTCATAAATTAAATGTTTAAGCTTTCCGCTAAGGGTAAGGTTAATTCTATTAAGTCAACGGCTAAAGTATAGTTAATCTAGTGATGTTTCGATCCATGCGGGTCAGGGCGTTACATTTGTAGAGATATTCGCGGTGGTTAGGTGTGGTTGTGATTGGGCGTTATGTTGTGTGTTGGAGATATGTAGTGGTGGTTGGGTTCGATAGAGCTATTTGCGGTGGTTGGGTGTGGTTGTGATTGGACGTGGTATTGTGTGCAATGGTTGGGTTGGGTGTGGTAATGTTGTGCAGTGGTTGGATGTGGTACTATGTCCGGTGATTTCGTTGGGTGTGTGTAGTTGGTGCTATGTGCGGTGTGGTGGTGATGGTGGTTGTGTGTAGTAGGTGCTATGTGGTGTCGTGTGTGTGATTGTTGTGGTGGTGGTTTTATAGTTGTTGTGGGTGTTGGTGGTTTTGGAATTGTGGGGTGGTAGAGGTGAAGTGTGTGGTGGTGGTGAGGTGGTGGCGCTACTGACGATGATGGTGAATGGGTGTGCTGGCGATAGTGGCGGTGGTGATGGTGACGACGGTGGAGTTGGGAGGATAAGTGTAATCACCATTCGGGTGTTGTAACCATTGGTTAATTTGTGACATAAAAGAATGTATGATTGTGATTAAATTTGGAATCGTGACAAGAATTTGAATTGAATAAGACATTTAAGCCGCTATCTCATGTATTTATTGTAAACTCATAACAAGACATTTGCGATTCCTCATTTCAGATACATGGAAATTAGTGCAAGACCTCAAAATGATTTTAGAATGTTCACATGGCTTGTTATTAATTGCACTATATCTAATATTGTACGATTCCTCATTTTAGATGCACCATTATGTTGCAGTGTATGTAGAGAAATCCACTGTGAGAGAAACTTATTCTCTATTAGATAATCTAAAATTCTTCCGTTTAGATATTTTTCACTTCAATCAAATCTTAGTGTGAGAATATATTTACCTATTTGTTTCTCGATTTCTAGCTTAAATCCCTTAAACATTTTAAGATTTTCATGATTGAATTTCATCAAATATATATGACAATTTTTGAAATAGTTGTCAATAAATGTGATAAGATAAGAGAGACTTCATCTAGTATTAATTGATATGGATCCGCATACATCACTATGTATTGACCTAGTAATTGTGCAAATCTTTCACATTTTCAAATAAAAGGAAATGTTGTCATATGCCAAACAGGCATGTTTCGCATTTATCAAATGATTCAAAATCATTTCACCCAAATAAACATTTTCGTGTAAGTTTGGAATGACTAAATCTGTAATGTCAGATATAGGTATTATTCAGATTATCATTTTTATATCTTTCAATTTCTATACATACTATAAAATACTCAATATTTAGAATATAAATGTCATTTTGTAATTTACCATAATCATTAAAATCTTATCAAAATAAAAAGGAACAACAACTGTCCTTAACATTAAAATAATTCATGTCCAAACATGAAATTTATTTAATATTCTTGGTAATGATGAGAATAAAATAACATTTATCTAATTCTAATATTGAGCCTAAAGGCAAAGGCAAGAAGTAGCTCATACAGGCAATGTAGCAACATTTGCCCATTTTCAACATACATGTCAACTTCTCACTTTTTGCAGTAATCTACTTCTATTTTGTTTCTACATATTTATACAAATATGAGATCCCTATCTAGTATCCAATACCCAAAAAGTTAATGAAGTAGACATAGCTGTAGTTTCCTTTCCAATTATCTATCATTCCAAAATGATAATAAGGATCATTAGATTTGGTATTGTCTTTATTCGCTTTGACGATCTTAGTTATCTTGGTTGCTTTCCTAAAGCATCATTTAGACTTCCTTAGAGGAATCTAAAACTAAAATTTACCCACTACAAACATAGATATTAGGCTTAACAGTCTTAAGCATCTTTAGCAATTTAATAAGTGTGCATTCGAATTTATTCATATTAAATTCATAATTAATTATGATTAACTTTTCGGGAGAAATTGCAGAACCAAGTCTATTCTTAGTTCATTATTCATGACTGAACTCAATTGGGACAACATCTCAAAATAGTCAACATCTTCTGCACATGAGCACTGGCTGGAGATTCTTTTGCTATTATGCACTAATACAGTTGCTCAGAAATCTCATATCTTTCCACACGTGACTGTTCATCATTCAACACCTTGAGATGAAAAATCATGTGTTAGCATTTATACTCTCATATTGCTTTTGTAACTCGGATGACATAGTCGCAAGCATCACACATGTTGCAATACTATCGTCAACACTGTAGACATAACCAATTTTTTTCATGCCTGAGAACAATTTCTCAGATTGTAGTACCAATCAAGAAACATTGGTTTGGTTCTTGGCATCAAGCATGCCTCTCAAATACATATGATTACTCATGATCGAATAAATGTAAATGGCGAAAAGTAAAGGAATAATATATAGAATGCATCAATTAATTTAACATAGTCTTTTATTAAATTAATTTCGCTCTCACTGTCTAACTTAAATTTATGACTCTCTCACATAAATCTATGGAATCAATACTTGACTCCTAGTGAGTTGGAATCTCATTTGTTATATTAAAACATTGAGTGTACTCAATAAACCTTAATAAAATATTTGGATAGATACTATTATAAATTGTATCTCCATACAGCTCTAAGATCATTAAACTGACAACTCTTTGTCTTTACACATCTTATGCGTTGGCTTAACATGCCTCCAAAATTTATCTCCTTGAGTGTACTCAATAAAAGATAAATTTTAGTTAAGTAAAACTCATCATTCAAAAATATCTAATATTTCATAATGTCAAACATATTCTTAATAGATCAGCCTTGAGTGTACTCAACAACTTGAGATCGATTGAGAACTCTGATTTTTCACTATAATGATGATGATTTAATATTTTTAACGAGGGATTTTGCAAGCAAATGTCTCATCGTAATAATTTTATATTTTTTCTTATACATCTATCATGTAAATAAACATACATTTAATAGTATTGATGATTATGGACTTTACTATCTAGTCTTCCTGAGCCACAAGAAATACTAGTTGGTCAGTTCCTATGGAATATTGCATTGATTCATATAATGCTCCATCTCTATGGTCTCATCATTTTCTTGTATCTCCAATTAATCCAACTGCAACATATATCCTATACTAGTGGCACGCAGGCCCATAAAATTACAATAGATTCGCAGGTTCAAAATAAATAAGAGCTCGTGGCCCATAAAACAATAAGAATAAAACTAATCATTCAACACATCCATATGGTCGAATCCATAATCATCCACTAATAAAACATTCATCACATAAATGATTTCTTATATAATATCTAATATTATATGCAAACACGTTTCAGGTTTGTAGCAATTAAGGTCGTCTAAACTAATTTAGACAAATGGATCGAAATAATTAAATAATCAATTAATTTAATTATGGGGTTTATTTAATTAAAATCAAATTTTGTTTAAATACCGAATTAATGTCCAACTCTAATTCCACAATTGTAGGGAAAATTCATTTAAATCAAATCAAATTTTAATTAAATACCAAATTAGAGTCCAATTGTAATTTCAAAGTTTTAGGGGCGAGATAATATAATTAAAATCAAATTCTAATTATGTTGACGTCCAAAATTGAATGCGCCAACTTAAGATGCAAAAGATCGCTCCAAGGAAATAAAATGACATAGGATCCTATTAAGATCCAGCAAATCCTCTTGTTTTTCCTTTTAACTATGGGAGGTTTTTTTGGTCTTACAATAAGTGTGTTCCTTTTTATTTTCTTTGAGATTTTTTCCTTGTCCCTTTCAACTTGCATTCTGGACCCTTTTATAAAAGGAATATTCTGACACCAAGTACTCCCGTCTTGTCAATATTGAACACCGAACTGAGCTGAATTATGCGCTGGCGCAACAGGATTGGGACCCGAACTCAACTCTGTCCTATTGACCGTGAGGTGATGGGACAGGTCAGCCTCAATAATGAATGCAAAGCCTTAGCTAGACAAGCTAAGACATCTGATTGGATGATTAGGGGGGCGCTGACGTAGGACCTTTACACGTGTTCCTTCCTGACTGGTGATTTAAAGATCTTGTCAGTGATCCATAATCATTACTCGCTGCTTCGCCTTGAAGGACTACAACAACGTGTCGAGTAAGTTACTTAGGGCCGAGCTGACCTCACAATTCCGAACTCGCGTTATCATGCCCTTACTGAAATATGATGGTCCGAGCTGGACGACCTCCGAGGTCGGTGTCAACAAATTAAATATCAAATTAAAGTCCAACTCTAATTCCAACATATGAGGGCTAACTTATTTAATTAAAATCAAATTTTAAATAAATATCAAATTAGATTCCAACTATAATTTCAAGAAACTTTTTAGGGTGAGACAATTTAATTAAAATCAAATTTCAATTAAATGTCAAATTAGATTCCCACTCTAATTTCAAGAGTATATTAGGGTGAATAATTTGATTAAAATCAAATTTTAATTAAATATTAAATTAGGGTCCGACTCTAATTCCAACTAAATTAACATTTTAATTTAGGATAAAACTCCTAAATAAAATAAAATTCAATTTAGGGTCAAAATTTAATATTTAAGTTAAATCCAATATTAACAATAATATAAAAAGTCGTCAATTTTAAATAAAATTTTAATTTGGGTCTAAAATCAAATTTAAAACCATTCTAATTCAAAACACCTTTTGAAAACTTGCAATTTGACATTTTAAAATTAGACATAAGGCCCCATAATTTCGCAAATTGGAAAGAAGCCCCTTTCTATTAAAATTACACCATGACCCCTAAAATTAAATTGCAGACAGGAGCCTCAAATTCACAAATTGCAAAAGAGGCCCCCATCCCCAAAATCATCACACCCGATCTGTAACCTTAGTTTTTTTCTTCCTAACATCGACAGTAGCCAACGTCGTATCTTGGGACAGCGGCAGGGGCTCGCTGGCGTAAAATAGCGATAGCTACCTGCTTCGCGCCGCTGCAGCAACGATTGTCGCTACTGCAACGTTATTTTCGCCCGATGGCGGCACGTTGAGCGCGCAACCTTGTACGACAGCCATTGCCGACAATCACCCCCGCCACCTTGAGGTTCAAATCTCTTTTCGATCCAAAATATTTTTCTTCTTTAAAAACATTTTTAAAAGAATGAAAAATATAATTTTAAATTGGTAGATTCAAGAAAAATTAAATAATCAACTTTTGATTGCTCCAAAATACAAAACAGTTTTTAACAAACATAAAGTAGGCTCTGATACTATTTTTGGGAATTTACTTAACATGCATAGTAGAAAATAAATTATTTTTCAATTCTCACCACGGATTCGCTTTGTGTTTAGATAGAAACTGTGTTTAGAATAATACATTTGATAAATTCTGCAAACTTATTTACTGATTCTTGAACACGAACAATCACGAACTGAGATTTACAACTGTCCAATTGTCCAATCTCCAATGAAAATCCACACAGGAAACAAAAATGAAAACTATGATTTTATTTCTTTTATTGTGCTAGCAAGAATAACAATAATGATGTGTGTGTATTTTCAAACCCTAGCAACCTATAAATAGAAGTACAAGTGGGCTCAGCTCGTCTCTTAAACTTAACCCGATCTAATATTTAATTAGTCCAATTAATTAATTGTACAATACTTGTTATTTAATTAATTGGAATCTCATCATTCTGGTTCTCCTTTTGTGTGTACCACATCAGGTTCTCGATTACGATATCTAACGATGTGAATTATTATTTTTGATCCAATCAAAATCAATAAATTAAAATACCCATTTTAATTTATCATCAATTCACATTCATTGTCCCATATTGATATCTAGTAATGTGTTAGGACAATACATATGACGAAAAACGTCACGTGGATGACAAAATTAAACTTGTTCGTTTATCATGAAATTATAATCTCTTTGTCAATATGATCTGATCAATTATGAAATATGGATATGTGTCAATCTCAATTATTGATCATATCTTTCATTTCACTATTAATAAATATAAATCGAAAACCCCATTTTCGACTTATGAGTAAACATTGGCCAAGGATTTCATTATCAATTTAATTGAATGAAATGTAGATCATAATCTCTTACTATTTAAGAGTGACGAATCCTCTATTGATCATTCACAACCTTCATATGAATCTTGACATACCCGAACGATGTCGTATTAGTGACCATTGGCAAAAAACATCCAACATCACCAAAGTTGACTGTCCTCATATAAGGCAATATGATGACCTCAAGTCAAATGACCAATTCTACTACCGAACGTTAGAGATTAACCACTGACACTCAGATAGTTATCCATGTGGAATCTTCCAACGGGTCTCCAATGTTTTGTTCTATAACAAAACACACATGTTTACTCAAGTGTCACCACACTTCAACTAGAAAGATTAGTTACTTACTTCACAAGTAAGAAATGCCACACGTGATGGTCTATCCGTATACATATGACCACAAACGATTTAAAATTCAGTCATATGTAATTTGTATCTCACAATCACAACTTCTTACAAATCACCAAGACTTGAATCTACGGATTCTATTATTTAATTTATTAAAATATTAATTCAATTAAATAATAGATCTTGCCATAAATATGCATCGATTATATATAGTGAAAGTGTTTATGTTCAAAATTGATTGAACATAGGACATAACACCTGCATTTTTGGGATTCTAATTTGCTTTTACTTTCTCTTACCAATTCTTGATAAACCAATTATTTGTTAAATGAGTAGATTTCTCCTTCTTCATGTTATTGTGTAGGTGTCTGATACGAATGTCACTATTCTCCACCATCAAAAGGAAGGATAACATATGATAGTCTCTAAAGGACAAGTCAAATGCACACGAGATAATTTATGGAGTAATATTGTAATAGTACTATTGGAAGAGATAATTTAGAGTTTGGTTTTATGTGCTATATTATCCTTGTTGTCGTTGATATATGAGTGGAGATGTTAGTGATGAGCCAGTCAACAATGAACCTTGTCGAATGGGGAAAGCCCTGAGAAGAATTTAATGAGCCACATGTACCTTTAATTGGCTCGCTAGTCATGGACGAAAAGTTTACCCAACTATTGTGGGACTTGTTTTACCATACTTATCTTTTGACACTCGTTTTAAGTGTCAAAACTTACTCTTACCCAATAGTGAAGCAATCTTGACGCCAAGTTTAATAGAACTATGTCGATCTTGAAGTCATCTTGTCAAAATGTTCAACATGATATTGCTACTATGTCGTACTTCATAGACATCCTGTGGTCCACTATAAAAATTATGCTAAACAATAGGGAAATTGGCACAAATGGTTCCAAACTTTTGGCCAAATTGCATTTTTTATTCGGACTTTTCAAATGTGGCGTGAATGGTCCCAAACAGTTTCATTTGTGGCACTAAGGACCGTTATTTTTGTGGATGCATTGTAATTACCTTTATTTTGTTTTGAATTAGAGGAAAAATTTCATCAACTGACATTCTTCACACAAAAGCAAAAAATTTATATATATATATAGAAGAAAATGGATTGATCTTGGCGCCTACCCCTGTCGTGTTCCTTGAATTATTTAAAAGTGGTATTCAATCCGAAGCAAATTATGTAGAAACTATTTTTGCACTCAATCCACTGATGAACTAGATTTAAGAAATTAGAAAACAGTCGATGCTTTTTCACTAATCAGATAATTTCACATTTCAGGTAATATGTCTATATTGCAATACAAATGTCTCACCACTGAAATAACGTGAGGATATTCTTTCAGTAAATCTTCAAGATCTAGCTCTAATACCTATTATAAAATCAACACGCAACATATAATTGTAAAACAAGATAAATTATTAAACTAATTTGAAAATTATGTACAATACATATAAAAGAGCAAGATGGACACACTGCCACTTTTTCACAACCAGGAGGACCCGAAAGCATAACAGAATTGTTGCTCGCTTCAATTACTGAACTCGATATTTAATATTTCAATTTATTGAAAAATATAGAACAAAAAATATATGTGATAACATTTTCGTTCAAAAAAAGAAGTATATGAATGAACTTTTTCATGTTATATCAAAAGAAAAATTATTTTTCTTAATAGGATATTGTGAATGTATAGAAAAGTTGAATGTAGTCATAAATTTACTACAAATAAATAATAGGTTTTTTTTTCTGGCATATAAGAAGAACGAAATTTTCAATAAATATTCTGGAAATCAGTGAAATGAAGTGATAATGAACTTGTAATTGGAGTCAAGAAAAGTATAGAAAATGGAGAAGATAAAATTGTTGTTACAGAGTCTCTTTTGAGGAAGATCTATGTCACATTATCAACAAAATTTTAGATTGGTAACCTCGATCGTGCAATGTTTAGTCTTCATCCTTCTATCCAAATTATTTCAAGTTCACAAATACAAAAGTGAATAGAAATGATATGTATGGCTTGTTTGACACGACTTTTGAGAAGTAAAAAAAAAAACTTTTGAGAATCTATTTGACTAATTTTTTGAATGTATTTCTTTTATTTAGAAGAGCTTTTGGAGGATGGTGGTCAAATGTGACTTCTTTTAAAAATACTTTAAAAATAAGAAACTCTTTTATGTGAAGCAAAACAAAAGTTATGCTAAATGAGCTCGTAGCTTAGGGTATGAGACAGGTCAACAATTCTCACCTCCATCCCATTGCGTATTTTTGTCACATTGCATCGTCCCCATTCTCGTTTAAAACGGAACAGGGTGGGATCGGGATGGGTTTGGGGCAGTTCCCCTGCCATATTTATCGTCTCTTTTAATTTTAATTTTTATTTTATTTTTTTTATGTCTTTAGTTAGTAATATTATTACTTTTTTGAGAATTTATTAAGACTAACTTATGTTTTCTTTAAAAATAATGATAAATCTTTTATTTTTATTTGATAAAAAATTTAAATTTAAAATTAACTTTAAACAGGACGGGTAGCGATGCGGGAACTATATTTCTAGTATCCATCACGTAATGACCCCCGCCTCGTTTACCCAATTAGGCGGGTATTTTTCAACCAGAATTTTCAATCGTTCAATGGTGGCGGCAGTGTGGAAACGGTGGCAATGCATAATGGATTGGGGTGGGTGGAAGAGGTCTATATATATATATATATATATACACACAAAAATTTTTGTTATAATACATAAATTCAGAACCTTTTTTTTATTTTTTAACCACCCATATTTCGAAAAATCACTATTCAATAGGGCTGTCCGTGGGTCGATTCGGTTCGGTTCTGAAGAGACCCGAACTGACCCAAAACTTTCGGGTATTTAATAAATGGACCCGTCGGGTCCAAATATAATTATGGAGCCGTTCGGATTCGGTTCCGTTCGGTTCGGTTCGGTTCGGTTCGGGTCGGTTCGGTTCCGTACCATAATTAAATTTTTAAATATTTTCAGTAACACTATATAAATACAATTAATGACATTTCATTCGTAACTTTTATAAATTAACGTAGCCCAATTCAAAAACATATACAAAACTAGCCGTCCAATAAGATTAATTCAATGCATACAAAAATCAAAAAAGTAGATATTAATATTATAGCAAAACTACATAAAGTATATTCATTTGCTTCATGTTAGGAATATTGGGTCTAACTACACCTAATAAAACCGGCTTATTAGGGGAGGATTGTCCTCACCTTATTAAGTGGATCATTTATATTTTCCCAAACAATGTGAGATTCTAATACGCCCCCTCACGCACAGCGTGGACCATGCCAAACAACTGTGAACAAATCGATATTGGGTGGCACCCAACATTGCATAATTGGGCATAACTCTGATACCATATTAGGAATATTGGGTCTAACTCCACCTAATAAAATCGGCTTATTAGGGGAGGATTGTCCTCACCTTATTAAGTGGATTATTTATATTTTCCCAAATAATGTGAGATTCTAATACTTCAAATTAAAATGGTCTAATGGATTTTAAAATGATTTGGGCTTAAAAATTAAAATTATGAAATAATCTAATTTATTCAATTAATTTGCTAATTTGTATAGAAAAAAATAAATAATTTAATTAATTCAATATAAAAAATAATTTTTTTTATTTAGTTTCGGTTCTTGTTCGGTTCTTGGTCTAGACCAGAGACCCGACCAAAACTTATCAGTTCTCGATTCGGGTACCCGTTCGGATATTTAATATATGAAGAACCGCACGATTCGGTTCGGTCCGATTCGGTTCGGGACTTTTGGACACCCCTACTATTCAATTTCAAAAATAAAAACGCCACCAAACGGTGCTAAGTTGGATCCGTTAAGCCGCACAACTATATATATATATAAATAAATTTTTGTTATAACACGTAAATTCAAAATCCTTTTTTTATTGTTTAACCACCAATTTTTCAAAAATCTACTATTCAATTTCAAAAATAAAAAGGCCACCAAAGAGTGCCAAGTTGGATCCGTTAAGCCGCACAACTTTTTGGACACTAAATCCAAACCCGCTGGCCCACTTTCCGTTATTGTTGAATTTTCAAAAGCTATATGGATATAAGGTCACAACTCGCAGTAACGTTGCCAGACTGCACATTTCACTCATAGAGCATCATATGCAGTTTGAATTTTTTTTTGGAGATTTGATTTGTAATTCAGATCTGATCAGTTGAAAGAAAAAGAAATGGGGAGGATGGATTATTTGGCCATGAAAACTGATCAAGAATTGCTGACTGAAGATTTCACTGAACTGAAAATGGCTGCCAAAAAATTCATCAATCATGCTGCGAAATTGGGTGGTCTTGGATTTGGGACTTCTTTTCTCAAATGGGTTTCTTCTTTTGCTGCAATGTGAGAATCTCATTCTAATCTTGTTACAGAACGTGAGTTTGTGTTTCGTGTTTGTAATTTGGTTGCTTGACATTTATTTGCTGTTTTGTATAATTGGACTTTTTGTGTGAAAATTATGAAACTTGATCTATTGGCATTTACGGGTGAATTGGAGTTTGGTGTCGTCATTTTTGAAACTTTTAATCTTACATGATACATTCTTAAATTCAAAGCTTGATGGGGTAAAATAGGCAGGACATACCTACAGCAAAAAAAAAAAAAGGTTCGAATCTTGTCCATTGAATTGTCTGTTAAAACTTTATTAAAACTTGAACTTTATGATCTTGCCAAAATCTTCATATCAAACCATCAAGAAACTGAATTAACGCGGAACATACCTTAATCAATTGATTACTGACTTGATTAATGAATCTTGAATCTGGATCTGTAAATCTTCAGTTTGATTGCTTCAAATCTCCATCTTAATTCCTGATTGTGGGTTTTGTGGATCTTCCTCTTCATATGGTTTCTCTTGTATTCTTGTGTTGATGAGATACCACATAGAATGAGAAAATCACACATGAATTGGGGACCATAACCCTTTATATATTTCCATATGTATTCGGCCCATCGTCAAATACAAACCCTAATGGATCTGATCTCTACACATATAGTCCGGTCCACACTTTAATTAGATGCTTAAAGCCCAATTACTTAATTCCTTATTAGATCACTTTAATTTTGGGCTTAACTTTAAGATAGCATTTATACACAGTTAATTACATATGTCGGTCCATCACGGGAAATTAAATAATTTCCCAACAATCTCCCACTTGGGCCACATATGCTACCTTATAAATGTGTATAACCTTATGAGCTCAAAACTTTTGCTATCATAACCAAAAGCATCTCCGAACAATCTCGTCCATTGATTATATCAACATAGGATCAAAGCGGTCTTCGTTATAAGTAACATAACTAAACCCATCAATGGTCACGTATATCAATACAATCAAATGACATAGATTAAGTGTGGATGTGTAGCATGGAAATTACATGTAATGTGATCTAAACATGCCTATTTCCAACTGGTCCTGCCTTATTCCTTAATACCTTATGAGACCAACCATAAACTTTAATCAGAGTGGAACTGAACTGAATACTTTATTTCTGAAATGAACTGAATGTGCACAACCGAAATTATGTGTCAAAAGACAACATCCAAAATACAAACTCCCACTAAACTGACATATCATCAAAAGATGCAACACCCATGTGAGCACCATGCTCATGAAAGACCTTGAGTGGTAGCTATTTAGTAAATGGATCCATATTTATAGAGTTTGTCATTATATGCTTTATAGAAACCTGACTACTCTGAATTCATTCCTTAACAATTAGGAACTCAATGTCTATAAACTTTGACATCATCATGTTCCTATTGGAATACAAGACTGTTATTGTCACAAAATAACTTAAGTGGTCTTTCATTTCCATCCAAAATGACAGCCTAGTGACAATATTTTACAGTCAAATTCCATAATCAAAATCAGAACATCCAACGATCTCCAATTGGTCTGATTTTCCTGAATGTGATCATGTAATCCTTTGTTCTCTATAGATACCGAATAACCTGGTGGCTGCTTTCCAATTTTTCATCGCAAGTTAATTAAATATCTGCCTAGCATTCCAACAAAGAATACTATATCCGGATGTGTGCTATCCCGAGTATACATTAAATTCTCAATTGCCAAAGCATAGAGAATCTGATGTATATCCTTTATCTTTAAATTTATCATTGGGACATTAATTGAGACTAAAGTTGTCTCCCTTAATTGTAGGGGTATTACTTGATTTTCATATCTGCATTACAAATCTTTTAAGAACCTTATTGATACAACTCTTTTGTGATTACCCAAAAATACACCAAGAACAATTCTTGTGTATCTATATCCTTAATACAAAAGATGCATCACAAAGATTTGCTTACTCCCACTGAACTTGTGATATCCACAATCATCAATTGAATGTATCTCGAAACCAGATGAGATAATTATTTGATAAAATTATGATACCTATTCGGGAAACCAGCTTAAACCCATAGATGGATTTCTTTAATTTGTAAACCATCTAATGCAACTTAAGACCAAAATATGTCACAGAAGCCATAATTGTCCTAAAAGAGTTTTCATAGAAACCGAAGAAAAATCTCTTTATGCATGGCATCAATCCACTCTTTTGAATTATTCCTTTGCATGGCTTAATGAAAGTTGATTGATAAGTTATTCTTTCGTCAATCCATGTCATCCTTATTTTCTTGGAGAAAGACTATAAAGTTATCCAAAATTGTCTTTCTTCTTTTATAGTGGATTTCCTTAATGACATTTGTTCTTGAGATTGTTGAGTTTGTTTTTCTGGAACAATCTCTTGATTGTGTATGGGGGATTTTGTAATATTGTCTTGATCCGAAATTGCTTCTTGAACAAGATCTGGAGCAAGAATTTGTCCCTGAACCAAATCATTGTCAATTGCAACAGAAGGAATATATAAATATTCTTCATCTAAGACAAAATCATAACCTTATAACCTTATCTCCCCTCACAAACTCTACATCCTCAAGAAATCGAACATTTCCCGTTTTGAAAATTGACCTGGTAGTGGGACCCTTAAAAATTTGTAACCCCTTAACAATTACTTTACTTGGAACTTTGTTGAGACTTTAAGCTGCAGTCTTTAGTGCTTTAAACCTAGGAGGATCCTGATGTACTGTGGGTAAATTACACATTCCTCTAAGAATATTGCAAAATGTCCTGGACATTGTTCTCCTGATTCGTCATATCTTGGCATAGTATGTACCACTATGGTAAGATTTGACTTGTTAAATTCTTTTACTGAGTCGATTTTCGAACTCAGTCTTGTATGCTTTGAACATGTCCAGTGTTTGGGATTTCTCATAGATGAAATATAGGTAGCCATATTGAGAAAAAATCGTCTATGAACTAAATAAATGACTGTTGACCATTCCAAGAAGCTGAAGGGAATGATCCACAGATATCCGTATAAATTAGTTCTAAGACATCCGAAATCCTATTGGCACCTAATCTCCTTATGTTTGTTTGTTTTCCCTTAATATAATTTACTTAAGTCTGAAAGTATCAAGGGAATCAAGAATTCTTTCTGACACAAATCTTTCCATTCTCTTTTGAGAGATGTGACCTTATCTCTTGCGCCATAACAAAGCAGAATTCTCATTGATTAATTTATGTTCAATACCACGTAAATCCAAATACAAGGTTTCTTTATAAGAGGCAACCGTATTAAGCAAACATAGGTTATCGTAACCGGATAAAGAACTGACACCCACAATATTTGAATTAAGAAAAAGATCAAACTGACTATTTCTAATTGAACAAGAGTAACCAAAGTTGTCCAATGTAGAAATAGAAACCAAATTCCATCCAAAAGGACGGTACCGTAAATGTCTCTTTCAAATTCAAATAATAATCAGTCTTTAATGATAACCTAAATTCCGTAAAGCCTCAACCTTAACTGATTTGCCATCACCCCAGATAGATGAATCTTTCAGCATCAATTGCCTTTGGCAGCTCAGACAACCCCGCATAAACACACTTATGTAAGTGGTGGTACCGAAATTTATCCACCAAGTGTGTCTTGATATTGACATTAAATTTACCTCAAAACAAACCAAAGTGAGAAATGTACTTTTCTTCACACGCCAAGCGTAGCATTTAGCACAATTTCTCTTTATATATCCCGGATTTTCACAAAATTTACAACTAAATTTATTTCGCCGTTAATTTTGAACCGAACCGAATGCAACTTTCTTATTCTTTCTTTTCTTTAACTTGTCCTTAGATGTACTAGCCAAGTGAGCACTTTCAGTCCTTTCTTGCTTCAGCCTTTCTTCTTCTTGCACACAGTATGAAATGAGCTCATTTAGAGTCCATTTATCCATTTGACAGTTATAACTGACCTTGAATTGTGCAGGAATAGAAATTAAAACCAGATGCATGAGCAAATCATCAGATAGCTCAAGCTTTGGAGCCTTTAATTTTGAAGCAATATGAGGCATCTCCATAATGTACTCCCGAATATTTCCTTTGATTTTATGCCTTAGTGAAACTAAGTATGCCAAAAGCGTACTAGTTTCAGCCTTATCGCTCTTTACAAAGCGTTTCTTCAATTTCAGCAAGAAATTTATTGGCAGTAGTTACCTTATCGGACACAGCGCCCCTGAATGATTTTGGAACACTACGCTTCATGATCATAAGACTCATGCGGTTTGAACAATCCCACTTATTAAAGTCCTTGTTTTCATCAACAGAACTTTTATCCGTAAGTGCAGCGGGTTGTTCGGTCCTTAACGCAAGGTCTAAGTTCATGCAGCCAAGAACGATCATAACGTTCTCTTTCCAGTCCTTAATAGTTGGTTCCATTCAGCACAGGAATGGAGTTGATGTTGGCAGATATTGTGGAAATTGATGGATTAAATGAATAGAGAACTAATACTTAATCTACATGTTCACATAAGAATCCATATTAAACAATTAATCAATTCAAATAATGGTAAACCCCATCACAAGAGACCGAGCACAACATTGATATTTAGTCTTTGAACAGAAATGTCAACTTATAAGTGGTACTCTTGGTTTAGTAATCAAATATTGACAATAAACCATGTCAAACAATAAGAGTGTGTTTGGTAGAGATTTTTGAGGGAAGAATTGATTTTTGAATAGTGATATGATGGGAAATGTGTGGTTGAAAAAGAAGAAAAAAGTATTGATGTGATGGAAAATATTATTTTATTGAAGAATATGTGGTTGAAAATGAGAATTGATTTACTGTAGAAAATGAAATTTTTACCAAACATGCTCTAAACCTATCTTTGGACCGATTTATTGTTCACATAAAATGAAACCTTATAATTGTCACATATTTATTACCACAGGTATGTAAATAATTCGGCCAAATATTAACCTTCCTTTGGGCCGGTCAATACCCGCATGAATTAAGTACACACAACCTTTCTAATATTCCAAATAAATTAATCTAGGCAACAGAGGTCACTTTGGTGACATGTTGCTTCAATCAATTCATTTAGAAAAATTAGTAATCCAAAAGAAATACCAAAATTTGAATTATAATTGTTAATCCTTAATTCTTTTATTTTATTTTGAAACTTTAGGGGCCTAGGGTTAATAATACAGAACTTTAGGGACCCAGAAATAATAATCCAGAACTTTAGGGCTCAATAATTAATTATGGAAAACTTTAGGAGTCAAAAATTAATTATTCAAATTTTAAGGATCTAAAAATTAATTATTGAAAAAAAACTTTAGGAGTCAATAATTAATTATTGAAAACTTTTAGGGATCCAAAAAATGATTATCCGAAACTTTAGGAGTCAATAATTAATTATTGAAAACTTTAGGGATCCAAAAATTAATTATTTAAAAAAACTTTAGGAGTCAATAATTAATTATTGAAAACTTTTAGGGATCCAAAAATGATTATCCGAAACTTTAGGAGTCAATAATTAATTATTGAAAACTTTAGGGATCCAAAAATTAATTATTTAAAACTTTTGGGGCCAATTTGGAACAAAATCAGAAACTTTGATGCTTTAATTACAAAATCAGAACTTTAAATGGCCCAAAAATAATTAATTTTAAAACTCCAGGGACTGAATTATTAAAATCCATAACCTTAAGGCCCAACTTGAACGAACTTTAAACTTTAGGGGCTGAATAACCAAAATTTCAAACTGTAGGGGCCTAAACATTAAAATTAAAACTTTAATGGTCCAAAATAATTAATTTTGAAACTTGAGGGACTGAATTATTAAACCCGTAACTTTAAAGGCCCAATGGATGAATTTATAACCTTAGGGGACTGAAACACCAAAACCTTAAACTTAAGGGGCTAAATCCTTAAAATAAAACCCTAATTTGAAATTGCAGTCAAGGACCTCAAAACTTCAAATTTACAACCCAAGCCCCCGTCTCCAAAATTCATCCAAACCCTAATTTCCAAAATTTAACATAGCTCTTCACCTTAATCCTTGGCGGCGCCGGCCACATGTGGCCCGCCTCGTCTGCCACTAACGCTGCAGCAGTATACCTACGCTCGTGTTCACAAGTACGCCATGCTGGCCGTCGGCAGCGTGGCGGCCCAAAAATTTTTTTTTTTTTTTTTAAAACCGAAATTCTGAAAATCTTTAAAATTAACCGAATAATTTTCAAATTTAATAAATCTAAATCCGAAATTATTAAATTTGAAAATCATAAAAAATATACAAGAACCAAATTAAAAATACTTGATTCCCAATGATTTAACATGAATAGGCTCTGATACCACTTGTTAGAACTTTATTAAAACTTGAACTTTATGATCTTGCCAAGAACTTCATATCAAACCATCAAGAAACTGAATTAACGCGGAACATACCTTAATCAATTGATTACTGACTTGATTAATGAATCTTGAATCTGGATCTGTAAATCTTCAGTTTGGTTGCTTCAAATCTCCATCTTAATTCCTGATTGTGGGTTTTGTGGATCTTCCTCTTCATATGGTTTCTCTTGTATTCTTGTGTTGATGGGATGCCACATAGAATGAGAAAATCACACATGAATTGGGAACCATAACTCTTTATATATTTCCATATGTATTCGGCCCATCGTCAAATACAAACCCTAATGGATCTGGTCTCTACACATATAGTCCGGTCCACAATTTAATTAGATGCTTAAAGCCCAATTACTTAATTCCTTATTAGATCACTTTAATTTTGGGCTTAACTTTAAGATAGCATTTATAAACAGTTAATTACATATGTCGGCCCATCACGGGAAATTAAATAATTTCCCAACATTGTCTAGTTGTGCACAATATAGTGAACCAAACATTATCTCAATGAGTTAACGTTTGACTTGTTCTTTTACATTTTGATTAGCAACTAATTTACAAGTCAAGCCGGCTCTCATATTTGGGGGGTCTTATGCAAACTTCATATATGGGACCACCCTTTGAATATTAAGCTCTTGTTTGATGGAGATTAATATCAAATTTTTAGTAGATTTTGATAAAATTAATGAAATATATGGTTGAAAAATTGTGAGTCCTATGACACACGCGTGATTAAAATTAATGTTGACTTTCACTTAGAAAATAATTAAATGCAATTAAAAAACAAAATCCGAAAAATTGAAAGACAAAATACAAGATTTAAACTCCAGTACAAACATAAAAAAAGAATAATAAGTGGATAGAAAAAATCCCAAACCAACATGACACATAAAGAAGCATTAGTTTAATTATAACATTAATCAATACAATGACACTGAAAATTTGGAAAAAAAAATATTGGATGAATAAAATGAAATGTAAGAATTGTCGTAAATTTTGAAGAGAGAAAAGTGACATTCTGTTTCTTGTTAAGAAAAAAGAAAAATGATGGTTGGGAAGATAAATGGTCAAATTAATTCTATATAGAGAAATTAATGTTTGTAATATATTTATGTAATACATAAATGTATGTGATAAGCTTGATGCCATTTATATGATTTTTTTTTCCAGAAATGTTAGTATTTTCAATTTTTATTAATTTCTTGTGTTCGTATATAATAATTCTAATTTAAATAATTTCGGAATTGTAATTTTCATTTTTCTTCATCCAGACAATTAAACTAAAATAATTTGGGGCCTTCATCAAAGCGGGGACTTAGGCAATCACCAGCGTTGTCTATAGTCAGGGCCGGCCCTGTTACAAGAGGGTCTTTATGTAGACAATAAGTAGTTAATATCGGTTTGGTAAAATATTTCACATTGTTAGGTCTTCTGATTTTGACTGGAAACTGCAATTCTTTAGTCATATAACTTTCTAATCTGATGTTTACTTAAGGATTTTACTGTGTAAATTGAGGCCTACTCTCATAAAAGACTTGGAATGAAGAGTATATAACAATCATTCAAAAATAGTGTGTTGTTCTGAATACTGATGTTTTTTTTTTCTTTTTCCTTGTTTGTGATTCCAAAACAGATTACTTGCTGTGATTCAACATGTGGAATGGTGTCACTTTTGCTGATTGTAATGTCTATGTAAAATTTCACTCTTACCTGTATTTATATGTATATTTCAATTGCTTCCCAACAGATTACCAGTATCAATCATCTTGAACTCTCGAATGCGTTACTTGTTGTTTACTGCAGTTATCTGTTGATCTTGGACCGGACAAACTGGAAAACAAACATGCTGACTACACTCCTAATTCCTTATATTTTCTTTAGTTTTCCTTCCATCTTGTTCAACTTTTTAAGGTGACGGTTTCTATCTAGAAACTCTTCGACTATCCTTTTCTTGAGCAAAATCATTTTTTCTGATTTAGCACTTGGCATTGTGGTGTAGGGGAGAGGTTGGAAAATGGATTGCTATCATTGCAGTTGTATTAAGGCTTTTCTTCCCCCAACATTTCCCAGGTAAATTCATCCTACCGTCTTTGCAATGTTAAAAAATGTGTAATTAGGTACTCAAATAAGCGCTTGATAAATTAGAAACAATCTTCAAAATTCATAACAAAACAATTTAAATGCGCAAACAAAAAGAATTCTTAATATTTTTCAGGCTCACGCCTAAATTAAAGTAAATAAGTCTGAAAATTTAAGGAGTACCTCACAAGTCGTGAGTTGGCGCTATAAGGCCGTAACTCACTCGATTGAGGTGCACATCCCCAAAATCTACCTCACAAATCACAATCAATGCCTTATGGTTTCTGGTAGAGATGGCAATGGGGCGGAGCACCGCCACGCCACTCCCGCGCTCCACCTTAGATGGGGCGGGGCATGGGGCTGCCCCTTTTATTTTATATATATAAATTCAAAAATTTTAAATCCAAAGCAAATAATGCTTAAACTAACTACATTAATATCTAAAGCAATCACTTGAAACAAAAAAATGTCAAAAAAAGTTTTTTTTTTTTTTTTTCCTTCATGGACGCCCCACCCCGCCAACCCGTTCGGGGCGGGGAAAATTGCCATCTCTAGTTTCTTGTTTGCCTCACTTTGTGGCGGACCTTAAAAGGTAATTTTTACAGCATGTGAGGTTAAAAACTCACAACATTTAGTATTACTGCCCATTATAGCTTGTTGTTCCCTTTATTTATTTTTACTTCTCAAGTCACTAATTTGTGTTCAACCGTAAAAAAACCAAAAGCATATTTAGTACGTGGTATCGGACACTGTGACGGAAAAGACCTTAATTTCTTTTTTCTTCTTTAATACTTTATAGTTCACCTTACAAAACGAGCCTCTAAGGAATCATAATATTTTAATTTGCATCCTTCTCCTTTTTGATGGTGCATATTCGTATCCGTTTTGTGGTCAAGAAATTTTTTAGATTATACACTTATCTCATTCTTGCAATTCGGATCACATTCTTCATGCAATTTCTACCATGAGCATTCTATAGGTGACACTAACTTTAAAGTATTAATTCCATTTCTATACTTGATGCCTAATAAATCCATTGAATTGTTCAGTAGTCAGTACTGTCTACTGTCCTTCTTTACCATAATATTCTTGATAAACTGTTGTTATGTGGTTACAGATTGGCTGGAGATGCCCGGTTCATTAATTCTTCTTCTAGTGGTTGCTCCGAACTTCTTTGCTCATACGCTTAGAGACGACTTGGTCGGAGTTGCGATATGTCTTGCCATTGGTTGTTACCTTCTGCAAGAACATATTCGAGCATCTGGCGGATTCCGTAACTCCTTCACAAAAAGCCGTGGCATTTCAAACACAGTTGGGATTATTCTCTTGTTGGTGTATCCCATATGGGCTCTGGTAATCCATTTTCTCTGATGCATCCTAGATCCTATGTCAACTGTGCTTCAACCTTGGATCATTTGAGGAACATTGTCACATTGAATAATATGTCATAAAAAAAACATTCAAGGTTTTCTCTCTCTCCCATTTTTTTTTTTTTTTTGTGTGTGTGTAGTCTGGAAAGCAAGACCTTAGTGTCAATTATGGCTTGTTTGGTAATGTGTATTGGAGTGTAAGCGTGTTAAGGTTTAGATGAAATTAAGGCTATGTTTGACTATAGCTACTCAATAGGTTCACTTGTAATTAACTAATTTTCAGTTTAAAGCGATACCATAAAGCCCCAATTTGGTTCCATTAAAATGAGATATTTGGGAAAAATATGTTTTGAAATATTTATTTTTTTAAAGAATGTGCGATTAAAAAATGAGATTTTTTTTAAATTTATGTGTAACAATATTTAATGGGAGTTTGTGTGATTAAAAACTAGTTTTGAAAAGGTGTATTTTTTGAAAAAAAAATGGAACCCAAACAAGGGCTAAAAATTAGTCAGAAACTCTCTCTTCAACAGATAAATTTTCTGGATGGGCTCCCCCTTCAGGGCAAGAATCAAAAGTCTAAATTACAAATTAGAAATCTTTTTATAAAATTTGAGTTTTTTGCTTTCTAATTCCATGCTTGAAGGTTGATGCTGTACACTGTGCACTTGCATGGTGCAGCCAGTTACATATTAGAGGAAAGTAAACTATGAGTTTGAATACTCGCAAGCATTTATAATTTCGGACAAAAATGCATAAGAAATCATTCCTACAATAGCAACGGAAGAATGAAAATCAGAGCTGGATTTTTAGAAATTTCAGCAAAACTGACGGATTCACAGGGCAAATATGACAATATCACACACGACATCCAACAACTCTAAACATAGAAGTTGTTTATATACGAGTTCTTAAATTCCTTTTGCTCAAATTAAGCTTTTTTCGACGTAAAATAATGTATCAAACTACTAGATTCGTAAGTGTGACTAGAAATTCTTTGAGTCAAGAAAACATCCGGGCTCACTGTTTATAGGTACTACACTTCGACATTAGTCAAATTCTTATTCAAGATCATTGGCGATTGATAGACTTTTTACAGTGTAATATCTTGGACTAGACATCATTGAACCTATCGCTCAAACAACTAAGTGCTTTGTCTTTCTTTTATATTTTGATTTTGTCTAATATATGAATGTTGCATTTGGTACGGCACAGCATTAAACCGTATAAAGATCTTAGTATGAAACTAGAATCGATAATAGTAAATGGCATTTCTTCAACAAAAAAATCAAAGAATATTATCCTTCTTAAGCTACCATAATCCTTTCACCTATTAGTTTATATTTTAATTTCGCTCTAAATTTTTTATACAGTCTAAAACGGTGCATCAAACCTAATTGAAATATACTAATATACGGTAAAGTACTTATTGAGTACTAGTTAAGGTTGACCTTTTCGATTATTGGTTCTTGATTTAGAACTATAGCTACTCAACTCTAAAATTGAATATATCAATTTTTTTTTAATAAATTTTTAGTTTTTTAAAATTCAACCTAAACCAATGATCATGGGGAAAAATTTACAGCTCAGGTATTATCTATTCCAAATTTAAAAATTAGGTCCCAAAGTTTAAAATTGTTAAAATCAGGTTTTTCTTAAATTAATTAATTATATTTTAGAATTATTATATTAAATTAAACATTTAACTGTAATATAATAAAATTAACCCACCCCACCCCACCTCCACGACCCCCATTACTCCGGCTACTACTCCGGTGACCGGCGGCCACTCCGGCAACCGTCGACTACTCTGACCTCCGGTGATCGACGACTACTCCGACAACTTTTTCGAGGTCACAGATCAAAAAATTTGTAGGTCACAGATTATTTCGAGATCACAGATAAAAAAATTTGTAGATCACAGATTATTTCTAGATCACAGATTTAAAATTTTATAAGTCACAAATTAATTCGAGGTCACAGATCGAAAAAATTATGGTCACAGATTAAAACTGATAAAAAAAATTACAGGTCACAATTAACTTCGTAGGTCACAAATTAAGAATTTTAAGGTCACGGGTAATTTTTTATAGGTCACAGATTTAAAAAATTCAAAAGTTTTACGGGTCACAACTCTATTTCAACGAGTCACAGTCACAATTCCTTGGTCACATACACCTACCTAGGTCACAGACACTCGCGACCGCCACCACCACCGTCGTCGACACGTTACAACAACACACAACCATCGCCACACCAATTCCAACACCACCAAAACGTAAAAATGATCACCACCACTCCAACAACCAAAAAACCCCCAACTAAAAACACTTAAACACCAATGCCAGTACAATACAAGATACACCACAGATTATTTACCCATCCTCAAGATCTGACCCAGTGTGAATCGGATACTCTGAAACCCGATGTGAAACCGGTGTGAATCGGATACTCAAAACAGCAACCACACTTAGTCACAACCACCTCCAAACACTTGGCCATAAAATCTAATGACCCAAAACAGCAACCTCAAAACAGCAACCGCTCTTTTCTATAGGAGAAATAATGGAGAATCCGAGAATGTAAGTTGTGACCCGGTGTGAATCGGATACTCTGAAACCCGGTGTGAAACGGATACTCAAAATAGCAACCGCTCTTTGCAGATACTCTGAAACCCGGTGTGAATCGCAGCAGCGACGCTGTTGTGGGTGTGCAGCGTCGCGGTGCTACTGTGACACCCACAGCAGCGTCGCCGCTGCTGCGACGCTGCACACCCACAACAACGTCGCTGCAGTGGGTGGCGTCGCTGCAGTGGGTGAACGGCAGCAGCTCATAGGGAGGGAGAAGGGGGGAGGGGGAGCAGGGGGAGAGAAATGGAGGTGGCGGGCACGACGGCGGCGGTGAGAGTGAGGGAGGAGGCGACGGTGAGAGTAAGAGTGAGAGAGAGAGAAACGAGGGGGGAGGGTTGTGTGGGATAAAATGATAAATTAGGTTTTAAAGAATTAATTATTTAATTAAAATGATAAAAAAAAATTTTAAGATAAAAAAACCTGATAAATAAAAAAAAAAGATGAAAACCTAATTTTTAAAAAAGAGATACTTAATGCCTGGTTTTCCCTAATTTTTCATGTCCCAACTAGTACAAATTTGTAAGGCCCAGCTAGTGCTAGGCCCAAGTAGCAGGCACCTAATAAATCAGATTTATTCATTTTAATAATTGAATAACACCGCTTTGTTCATAATCATTTCTGATCTCACTTTACACGTATAATGGATATCATTTGATGACATATACACACTAGAGTAAGAAAGTGTTGACATATCAAATATGTATTTGATAATATATTTTATTTTTTTCCTATTTCTAATAGATTGAAAAAATAATTTGTATTATCAGCTTTCTATTTTTATTTATTATTATTATTATTATTTCTTTTGAAAATATTATGAGTATAATCAAACTCGAATTGAAATCGACAGTTTCGGTTCGGATTTGGTCCCAATAGTGACGCGGACCTGAATGGTTCTATTTATGAAATAATCGAAATATAATGAGTTATTTCGGGTATTGAAATACTCAAATCGTCCCACCTGATGTCCAGACTTAATCGAGCCTGATTACTGGGCCTTTTTTATTTTTAAAAAGGCCTGTTGATATAGTGGTACGTGCTGACTCCAACCAGACCCAAGTCGGCCTCGCTCAGCACTAATAGAGCAGTCCAGTGTGAATATGATATAAGCCCAACTTGTTTTAACATTTTTCGTGAGCTTATATCCAGTCCGGATTGGAGCGGCTCGTCACAGAAAACTTCAAACCCTAGCTAAAACCCTAAAGCTGCTTCCTTCGACATTCAGCAATTATAAGTTCCGCTGCCACCACTCTCAATCTTCACCCTTTCGTCATAATCATAATACCTGCGACTTGGATTTCAGGTATTACTCTCTCTCTCTCTCTAATCCATTTTCAATTATTACTGCATCGAATTTGTTGTTTGATTTTTTAAGTGATCTCGTTGATGAACAAATTATGATGACGAGTCTGATTATCCATTCTTTCTAAAATCATGACGACGAATCGAGGCATTTGTCTGAGAGGAACACGAAATCAAATTCAACTTTTTATTATGATTTTTATTGATTAACAGGAGGTTGGGGGCATAATGACGATGAATACGAATTGTTCTGATTTTTTGTTGATTGATTGAGTTCTAATAACCTCCTACTCATTCTGAATGTCCCCTTCAATTACTGAATTTGCAGATTCGGGTTATGAACCTTTTAGATTTTGATCTGTTAGTTGGATAACCCAAGGATCTGTTTCTGATTTCAAATCAAATTGCTTGATGCATTTTCTTTTGAAATTCTTTGAGAAGAGTACCTCGGTAGAAGTATAATTGTTGATAATTAATTACTATATTCATGTAATTATTTTATTGTTAATTTTATGTTATTATATTACTGTTCCCAACTTCCCATAATTCCGCAAAGAGAAGGAAAATGTGGCAATGATGAGAAAATCAATCTCTTTTTAATACATATTTGAGGGATGCCTATGATTGATTGTTTTTCAAGCACTTTTGAGCCACCCACTTTCAAATTCTTTTCTTTCTCTTTATGGTCCTCGGTATTATGTTTGCTACATTTTTTACCCCTTTTTGCTATCTTTTGCACATAGAAAAAGTAGCTACAGGTGTGTTTAATAGATATTATTGAGGAGATAGTATATTTTAAATAGTAAAGTAAGGAAAAGTTATTAATCAGATGAAAAATATTATTTTATTAAAGAATGTGTGGTTGAAAATGAGTTAATGTATTCTGATAGAATGTGTCAAATGCGGTAGGAGCAATCATAAAATGAGTTGTGATATCATCATCTTCAAAAGTATAAAGAAAATGCTTCTTAGCAGGAAAGCCAGCAACTGGTTTGTCTTGTAAAAAGAAAAAAAAAATGACTATAATCGGACGCAGACATGTCACTCTAGTTAATGTTTGAGCTTCATTTATTATACAAATTCAGAACAAACCAAATTAATGCACGGTTCAAAGTTTTTTTATTTTTTTATATTTAGTTTTGGGTTGCATGTCTTTTCTCCTAATATTTTTTTTTTCTTTTTTGCTTCATTTTCTCATTCACTTGAAGTAAAATTGTCTTTTCGTTCTCTTTAAGAAATTTGAACGAAAATGAAGAAGTCCTGTCTCATCAGGGCTAATTTGATCAACATTGGAAGTTTGTGACTCAATTTGACAGTAAATTCAAAGTTGAGAACTGTGTTTATTTTATTCTTTTTATGTAACGTAAATGCTAAGTAGTAATTAAATAACTCACAAACATTTAAAAAACACCCTACAAAGTAAGATATGAATTTGGTGCGAGTACCATGTCATCAGTGTAGGCACTAGGCAGTGTAAGATATGAATTAAGCTATTTGTACAACTTTTGTTAACAATTTTGGTGTTGACAAAATTAGGATCATTGATTTAAAACATGGGTTTTAACAGTTTTAAAAACAGATGTTGTCAAATGTGATATTCTCAATCAAAATTGTACAAGTAGCATGATTCGTTTTAGTACAAGTTACAACATGTAGACCTTTTAATGAAGATCTTGCTGCCATTTGTTTGTATTGATGTCCATTATTGGTTCTCCCGAACTCGCTTACTCCTTTCAAAATCGTAAATCGTGCTGTCTCTAGGGGTGGGCGTTGTGTCGGGTCGCGTAGGGTTTGGCCCAACCCGACCCGATATACTCGTTTTGGGCTCTTTCACGACCCGACCCGACTCTGTTTGAATCTGGTCGGGTCCAACTTTAAAAAAAAAAAAAAGGTATCTACTGATGGTGCAGCAATACAAGTAGTAGTACCATTCGAACAATACTTTAGGCAAGCTTTAGGCTTCCTCGCTCAACATCAACAGCATATGGAGGATAAAGACCATGAAGAATTGTTTTTCACTAGTTTTTAAGAAAACTACTTTGTTCGACATATGCAAAATGTTCAAATTGGATAATTCTTTTATTACTGTCTAGTAAAATAATTGCAGGCATTTGAAGTTCCGTAGATGATGCATCCTCGAAATCTGTCTTCCTGGATTATCTGATGTCCATGATGTCTTCAAAATGGAAAACTATTCGCAATAACATAGAGAGATTCATGCGTGATGTTTGAATTTTGAGGATGAATCCATATTAGCGATTGAAGTAGGAAGAGCCCTAAAACAATTTTCGGGATTTTGCTAACTTGGAAAAAATTGCGAAAATCGATTTTGGGAAGGCGATTGTTGATAAATGAACTTCGATTCGCAATAACAGAACTGTTTGTCAATGCGATAAATAATTTCGACGAGCTGGATGATATTGAGGAGGTCTTCGTTTTATTTAAGTACTATTGAGAATTGGAAATGGAGTTATTGAAATTTTTAGCAGATTTTGTGGAATCGAAATTCTATGTTAAAGATAAAGATGCAGGTTTCAGGTCGTTTTCGCTAAATCTGTTTTTCGTAGAGGGGAAATTAGAAAGAAAAATCTGTATGAAAAAAATCATGTTTGAATGTGAAGACGAAATGTATGGACAAAACATGAAGTATTCTCTAGAATCTGCAAAAAATGCTGCACGAAAATTTATGAGGCGAAGAATCAAAGGAAAATCCGAATGATAGAATCAACATTGAAGAACACTTTTTGAATTTGAGGCACTTCAAAGATTTCTATGATCACAAATATTCTTTAAACCAAAAGCAGCATCAGAACTCGTGCATGAGACATGGAAAAATAGAGAAATTATAAAAAATCAGGGGTTTAAAGTTTAGTTTTTAAAAATCAGGTGCAAAATTTGTTTAATCAAATATCAGGTATATATCAAGACACAACCCTAATCCCCAATAAAACCTAAATCATTTATATTATATTCCTCCTCCTCCACATTCACGTCTCCCTCTCTACCCTCTTCTTCACCGCCGCCGCGCCTCCGCCTCCGCCTTCCTCCCTCCCTCCGCCTTCCTCCCTCCCTCAGCTCCCCCCCCCTAAGCAGAGAATCGCCCCTGCAGCGATTCGCTGCTGCCTCAAAGCATTGATTTCGGCCAATAATCGGCGGCGGCGAAGCGGCCAATGTCGCTGCCGGGGACGGCCCGATTTTCCTTTGTCCCCAGCACGAATCGTTGTCATTGGAACCCAATGACGGTCGGCCGATTCGTCGTTTGGGTTCTTTGAGCCGGGGACAAGAATGAAATCCGGCCGATTTCGTTGCTGTCCCCAGAGCCGATTTCGCCGCTGAAAGAGCTTTCCGCGACGATTTCGCTGCGTTTATGTGGTTGGAGGTGTTACTGTGGGTTGGAGGTGTTACTGTGGGTTGGTTATTTTGTGATTTTCAGATTGGTTTAGGGTTTTTGGATGGAGTTTTTTGAGATGTTGGTGGTGGCGATTTTCAGATCCAGAGTGGTGATGTGCGTTGAAAACCTCATAGACTTTTTGTTGGTGATGTGCGTTGATGGTGGCGGCTTTCATCGGTGGTGGTGGTGGTGGTGGTGGTGTGGCGTTGGTGCTGTTGTGGTGGTGCCGAGGTGCGGGTGGTCACAAGCGGTGTTGGTGACGGTGGTGTGGTGTGGTGTGTGACCTCTCTTTGGTGTATGTGACCAATTACTTGGTTATGTGACCAATTACTTTGTTATGGAACCAAGTATTTGAGGGTATGTGACCAAATATTTGGTAATCTGTGACTGATTACTCAACTGTGACCTAAAAATTTAGTAATATGTGACTCAAAAATAATCTGTGACCAACCAGTTTTTGAAATATGTGACTGTGTGACCTATAAATTTTGATATGTGACCTATAAATCTTGATATGTGACCAACTAAATTTGAAATATGTGACCAAAGAAACAATTGTGACCTACAAAATTTTTGAACTGTGACCGTAAAATAATATGTGACGTATAAAAATTATTATCCGTGACTGAAAAATAATATGAGACTAACTAAATTGTAAATCTGTGACCAAAATGTGACCTCGCCGGAATGGTCGCCGGAATCGGAGAAGTCGCCGGAATCGGAGCCGGAGAAAAAGTGGTGGTCGGAATTGTCGTCGGAATAGTCACCGGAGCAGGGGGGTGGTGCATGTGGGGTGGGTTTATTATATTATATTATATTAGAAGGAAGAAAAAAAAAAAAAAAAAAAAAAAAAAAAAAAAAAAAACTGATTTTTGAAATTTTAAACTATAAACCTTATTTTTGAATTGGTGTAAAGAATACACCTTATTTATGAATTTTTCCCTGGAAAAATATCACAAGAAAAGTCAAGACTTGTACGAAAATCTAAGTCACTTAATCATCGGCCCATATCAAGAAGATAAACAGGAAGAATTCGAGGCCGAATGAAAACAATCTATAGCAACCTCTCTCTGTTCGGGAAAGATGGACAATGACAAACATAGGCGAAGTTAGACATATACTGCGAAAACTTGGTTTTTGCATATGATGAAAAGCACGAACATTAATAACATTGTCACCCCGTACACTTGACTGGATAAGATTGAGGAAGATAAATCTGACGAAATTTCTTAGTCATCCTGTCTAATCATGTTTAGTCGAATGTGCCTTTAGCACCCATTTAGATGTTTATGTTTCCCTCGAAAACTCAAGAATAACTAACAAAGAAGAGGTGAATCGATTTTTAAAACATCTTTAAAAAATTAAATCTAAATTCAAGTAAGTTAAGAATCAATAGATTAATCAAATGATACTCGCAAACATAAAAACAATAAGTATAAGGGAAGAATGATGTAAACGATATAATTGTAAATGTTTGATCCAAATCATTGATCCACATCCTTTGTTATCAAGCTCTTCGTCACGAGCAAGGCCTTTTCAATATATAGATTGACTTATGGTGCAATCCAAACCCTTACAATGTTTTCGATAAGGGTAATTAGCACAAATCATCCCTATCGTTTAGGGTCATTGTGCAAATCATCCCTATCGTTTGAATTTTGGCATTTACAACCCTATTTCTACTTTCTTTTGCAGAGTCAATCCTTTTTGTCATTTTCCTTTGTCCAACCGTTAAATATGGGTCATTGTAGTGCTAAAAGTCTTATTTGCCATCAATTCCAATTAGTTGGCCCTTTAAAATATTAGAGCTAAATATCTATAAATTAATAGCTTTGGCATCAATGGAAACTAATTGCGAATATTAAATAATCTGTCAATTAATGTAGTGAGTCGGGGATGGTATCAAATACGACCAAACGATCATCGGAAAATCTTTGAGTTGTTCTTTAATTTAATGTCACATTGGATCTCATTTCTAACTTTTTGAACTTGTACTTTAGAAAAGTCTCGTAGTCGAATTTATAAGCATTATGTATCACAATTTTTTTTATTTTTTATTTTATATAAAGTGTATCATAAAATTAGTAATATATTACACACATACGTTGGATCTATATGAATTTTTATAATGTATTATCTTATAAATTTAGCGAATAATTAACTAAGCACGTTATGTCCAAGTTGGGATCAACCAAAAATATTATTTAATCGAGGTTATTAATTTATCAGTATTAAATTATCGATGTTTGGCGATATAAGAAAAAGAGAAAGAAAAAAGAGTGCAAATAAATCAAGAATTGAATTGCTTTACTAATAAATAAATAAAATCAAGAATAGCATGTCCATTCAAATTTAACATTGTTCGACCACGCTGGGTTTGATCACTTAATTGAATTAAATTGTAGATGAATCTATCAAAACTCGCATGAACCTATCATGAATTGTTAAATCTGGACAGGTTTAGAGCAACCCATCAATTTTTTGATTCAAGGTTTAATAAATAGTATTTATTTGCCTTGATCGCAAGATCTTTAACCAAGTTGATGTTAAATTTAAGTCCTTATTTGGTACAGATTAAAATCTGATTTTAATCTCAAGTCAAAATCAGCAATTAATTTTAACCACACATTTCATGGGATCCACAATTTTTCAACCATATATTCCATCAACTTTTATCAAAATCTACTAAAAATTAATTTTAATCTACAACAAACAGGGGCAAAATATATTTGTCTCGTAAAAATATTGTCATGTCATTTTTCATGATTTGAAATTATAATTCTACTCAAATGAATATTTTGTCTAGAATTGATACATTCGCAACTCCAAAAGTATAAAAATTAACTGGCTTATAAATAAATAAATGAAAACTAATAAAAAGGGCCAAATAATTGGAATTGATGGCAAATAAGCTATTAATATTCGCAATTAGTTTCCATTGATGCCAAAGCTATTAATTTATAGATATTTAGCTCTAATATTTTAAAGGGCCAAATAATTGGAATTGATGGCAAATAAGACTTTTAGCACTACAATGACCCATATTTAACGGCTGGACAACCGGAAATGACAAAAAGGATTAACTCTGCAAAAGAAGGTAGATATAGGGTTGTAAATGCCAAAATTCAAACGATATGGATGATTTGCACAATGACCCTAAACGATAGGGATGATTTGTGCTAATTACCCTTTTCGATAATTTATAAATAAGGAGCATCAATTCTTAATTCTTATACACGATTGAGATTTATGGGACTCAATATGACCTAACCTATTGAGCTTTACATGGACCTCAACATGACCCACAAATTTGAAGAATATTTTTACAATTGAAACTTCCCTCTAATAAATGATACAAATGTATTTAAGTGTAACGCCCCAAATTTTATTCACTTACATTTTGAGGTGTTACCTATATCATTTCATAATCATACTTAAAGCGGAAATATTAAATTGAAAATTTAAACCCTCAATTTATTTGGACCTTCATATATTGAATTAAATAAACACAGTCACAAAATTTGGAACATTTAATAGAAATTTAAAAAAAAAAGCACAAAATGTCGTAACAAAATTTATTGTTTAATGTTTTCCTAAAATTTTACTTGGGCAATTCGCACACCACCATCTATGTTGACCGATCTAACCTGAAATATTAAAATTTGAAGGAATGAGTAATTTAAACCCAGCAGGATACGTGCGTCTAAAACAATATAATAAATTTTTAAACATAAATTTATGATATTCCATACCACTATTTCATTAAGAGCAATCGGAGATCAATCAAATACTCTAACACATTTCTCTGCACACAATTGACAAAACCCGAAGGAAATCTTTCGTTTCATTTCATTAAGACCCGTAGGTTTCATGAAATAAATTACTTAAAAAAAATTAAAATATTGCAAGGACGGATCAACTTGCACGTAGTATCCTTTCTTATTAGATCAAATGAATGTTGAAAGACAAAATCCAAAAATCACGTTCCAATTTTTTTATTTTCCGCCTACGCTACTGTTGTTGTATGTGCATATATTAGACGAAAATAAGGAGGCAAAGGAATTTTGGTAGAATATAAATACAATACGGGTTTCTGCTGAATTCAAAGAATGAAACAAAGTTTAAAAAATTGGGGTTGTTGGCAAACATATGTGTACGACATTAGTATTTATAGGTAAAGGTAAAGTAGTTGATTATGGTTAAGATTGTATCATAGTCAATTAGTTATTATCCTAGATTATGTAGATAATGACTATTTAATTAGTGCGATTGTATGGATAATACAAGTGATGTAAAATACATATAATTCCACAATAATTACATGACGTGTCGAAACATGAATGGTTTTTCCAAAATTGATTTGATTTAATCCCAATTAAGTAATCATTATCCATCATGCACACATTAAGAGAAGTTGGACTCCTAATTGCATTGGATATAAGGCTTATTTTATTTTAATGCAAACAAGCAATTTAAATAACTAAATAAAAGAACTCTTATTTGATTTCTACAAAAGTAGTCTTTCTTATCTTTTATCAAACCCAAAGCAAAAGGTGGACAGCTTCCATAGAATTGATTACACTAGGTCCTAGGACTTAAATCATTAAAACTCTTGCTTAATTATGGCTGACTCCAAAGTCTACTTTAACTAAATTTTTAACTAAATTAACGAGGGAATCATGGATTGGGATAAAGTCACCTCTAACTACTAAAGGAATTAATCTCTTAAGATCCATTTATCATAATATTCTTTGATCGCTCTAATTTAATTCGATCTTATTCAAATTAATTTCATCTAAATTCTAATATACATAATTAATTATGATCTATCAAACGAGTCCAACATTACTATAGTAATATGGTGTAAATCGTTAAATAATATTATTAACTAAGTATTTTTTTTTTTTACTATTATTATTTTCTGTAAGTCGAGTTTAGCTTATTTATATAAACTTATTTTTGAGTCCATAATTCATCATTTAATTTGAGCTTCAAAAAGAGCATTATATTGATAAGGTAATTAACTCCATCAATAGTTAACCATTTTGACTCAATTAAATAAATGTATAAAATTTATATTTGTTTTCTCAACTATAAGGATATTCATAAAGATCCAAATTAGATATCAGGCATAACCAATTGACTAGCATAAAGACTTGGCTAGACCAAAAATTTCTATTCCATAAAATTTCAGGGAGTTACATTAAGTACCAAGATTTGTAATGAATGATATATCAAGTGTTAGATAAGAAAACTTTGATGAATATGATGATTTCAAAAGTTTAATTTATTCAATCGAAGTTTATTTAAATATATAAAAGTAGAAAATCTAAACACAATGTAAATATAAAGATTTTCTTCAAGACATATCTCTCTTTTATAAATAATAACAATAAGATAAGTATCAAGAGATATATATATATATAAATATATATATATATATATATATATATATATATATATATATATATATATATATATATATATATATATATATCTTCTATATATTAAAAGTGGCTATGTAACGGAATTTCTTGTTTTAACGGAAAAAATTAACAGAATTTGTTGTTTTAACGGACTATGTAACTGAATTTCTTGTTTTAAACAGGCAGCTGCACCTTCTTTCATTGTTTTTATCATAACTTTGTATTTCGATGTCCGATTGAGGCGATTCAAAATGCGTTGGAAAGCTAACTCATCTGACTAAAACTTTGATTCAGACATCATTCTCCAATTCGATTACTTTCCATGCCAAAAATAGGTCTCAATATGAAACTAAAACACCGGAGCATAACTTTTCGGTTGGAAATTGATTTGTGATCATCTTTTGACTAAATTTGATCATCTTGACGTCTTCCTTTATCTAATTGACTCCGAGCACTCTCAAATCTTCATCGTGAGATTCGGCACAGCTTTTAAGTATTTACATTTTAGTCCCCGAACTTTGGATCCCTTACAATTTAGCCATTTCTCCAAATTTGTCAACTTTTGCTTATTTTCTTCAATCTCACCAACCTACATCACAATATCAAAATCACACATCTAATTATTTATCAATTACATAAACATTACATCATTAATTATTTAGATGGTGTCTGTTTCTGCTTTTTAGTAGAAATCAAGCCGTTGGCAGCACAATTCATGCCGTTGGGAGCCGCAATTTTGGACCAATTCTCTCACTGTAGGGCTGTAGGTTTGAAAAAAAAAAGGTAACATAATCAATTTTCCTTCCTCCTTGCAGCGCGCCCAGACACGCCCTTAATTAACCAAAAAGATTACATCTTTATTGATAACAAATTAATTCTTAAACAAAACTATTAAATATAAACTAAGCAAACGTGCATTGCACGTTACTTGCACCTAGTATATATATAAGTGTCTTTGATGAAGATTATGATTTTAGAAGTTTGATTCAACAATCAAAGTTTTTTAATATAAAAAAAAATAAAAATAGATAGAACAAATATAAGTTTACTCAAATGTATCACACTTTAATGCTCTTGAAAGTCTTGCAATAAATGTAAAAAGTGAATATATTTATTGAGCTCAGTGAGCAAAACATTTTGAAAGTTTCGGATGGGTAGTCGGTCGACCGTCTCATGTCCAGATGACCAATATAACCATTGAAAAAAAAAGTCAGAACTGTCAAATTTTGGATCGTTAGATATTTTCAGTCACCGCCAATCTCTGAGGTTGATCGTTGTTGGTCAACCAATCGGCTTCTACCAGTTGACCGTTGGCTTCCGGTTGGTTCGGCCAATTTTTACATTTGGGTCTGTTTGATCCGATTCGAATGTTTTGAAAATCGTAGATTTTTTGAAAGCATTTTTTTACTAACTTTTCAAAATAAAATATTTTTCAAGTTCAAATATTATTTTTTTATTTGATCAAAATATTTGATCAAAATAACTTGCAGTGCACAAAATAATTTTTAATGCATAAAAAAGTTTTTGAGCTTAAAACATTCATTACTAAATATAAAAGTGTTAGCACCTTTACATTTGATCTAAAAAAGCCTAGTTCTTGATATTTCTTTGGCTCATAGGCTCTCGCCTTGAAGGATCTCGTCTTGAATGCTTGAAAGACTTGACTTTGATCTTGGTCTTCTTTATGAGTCCGGTTTGTGATGATAACATTCGATCTTTTGACGACCATCGATCAAATTTTTTTATTATTGAATACTTTGAAAAATTATAATCATTTAAATTTAATTTGTTTGTAAACATGATTAACTAATTTGTTATAATCAAATCTTTCAGGTCATAATCAACTATATATCAATAATTTCTCCATTTTTAATTATAACAAACAAGATGATTGCAAAGTAATACCAAACAATTGATAAGTAATACCAAATAATCGATAAGGGATAAAAATTATGTATTCCATATATTCCCCATATCTATTACAAACTAATAGCCATTCATTCAAAGCATATGTCTATCAAAGCAAGCATATCTCACCCATGTCGTTTCACTATTACTTGAAGTATATCATCTATCTCACTTCTCCCCCTTTTGGTATACTAAGCAAAAATATATGTATAGGGAGCGAGAATGTAGCATATATATTTTGTAAAACAATCAGAGTAAATAAGAATATTCTCTCTTAATTAAACACATAATGCCAAATCAATGTAAATAAGAAAGGAGATATCACATTCATAGCAAAAACATACCAAACCATAAGTGATGAAATGATGAAGTTTATGCACCATAAAAGTGGTTCCAAAATACATAGTAAAAAAGTGCCGAAAAAATCTAAAGCTCTGGAGGATGCGATGGAGGAAAGAGTCTGTCGAGCCGAGCATTGAGTGCCCCCTATTGAGCATTGTCTTTTGTTGAGATAGCACTTGGTGAAGTAACCCGACAGGTCCATCAACGGAAGAGGCAAGTAAGTCAATATGTGCCATTCAAAATATTATAGTGATCCTCAGTGAATGTGAAACAGTTAGTAGGAGAAAGAGCACTCGATCTCGGGATGTCGTGAGGAGGACTAGGAACATGTGGTGCATCGTCGTTGTGATCATTTTCAACCTCATATTCATCTGCTTCGAAAGGTAAAGTCGAAGGACCCGACTCTGGATCAAATCACTTACTATTGGGCTACCCATCATGTCGTTGGGACGAAGAGAAATGGAAATCTCACCATCCAAAGAAACTTCAAAATGTTTAAAGATTTTCGTAAGAAGCATGCCAAAGGGTAAGGCCTTGATGCAAATGGCGGAATGGACGAGTTTTATATGACCAATTACGATGAATAGAAAATCTAATTTAAGCCCGACTAAGAATGAGTCAAGAAGGAAAATGTCAAAATGAGTATCGAAGGGACCTTTCCTAGGGAGAATGACGTGGGCGATGATATTGTGCAAAAACTTTATATGGTGGAGTATGTTGGTTTGAGCTAAGCTTTATAGAATGTTCGAAATTTTTATTGGTTACTCTACGGCATGCAACAATGGGATCATAACCTTCAATCGGATGGATAAGCCATATGGCAAAATATTTTATTTTCACATTCCGCAAGCTCAAGTAGATTACGAAGAAGAGTTTTGATGAATTTAATCCTTCTATCCCTAAGTAAACATGAAATACTATCCAAACCATGATAAAAAAAAAAAAAAAAAATCATATTTTTGTAAAATTCTTTCATAAGAGCCAGATATGTATTTTCTTCAAAAGTGGCAATAAGCACTCAACCCATGGGTTCAAAATATTCCTCGTGTGAAAAGAATGAGCTTTCGAATGTAACTGAAGAAAAATTAACATTCTTACCTATGATAATAGGAGATTTATCAAAGGGGTTAGCCAGCAAAGGTGATTCTTTATCCTATAAAGGAGTCGATAGCCTCTCGGCCTTTCTTGGTTACTTACACAGCATCTTGATCCTTGGCATTTTGAAGATTTGTAGAAAATGCGGAAAAGAGAGCTAGGATACGATCTTCCGTCGAGGAGAAAGAATTAGAGGTTGTGGTGGATACAAATTGGGGGTTTTGAGAGATTTGAAGTGAAAGTGATGGGTTTTCTGAAATCTTGTGGAAGTTTTGAAAATTAATGGTGGATATAGTGAGTTTTGGAGTGAATCTATGGAGAAGATGAAGAAAAGTGAGAGAATTGATGAAGAAATGAGGAAAGGGGAGTTTTAAAAATGAAAAACCCTACGTGCTTACATTTTTCGGTTGACCGATAAACCCCAACTGTGCTTACTGCCTTTTCAGTCCACCCTTTCCAGTTGATCGCCAGTTTGGCTCATTTTATTTATATAACATCACACACTTTGATCAAATTTGTAACAAGTCTTAAATAATACCACATATAGAAATTAATCATATAAGAACGCGTAGTATGAATTCAACTTTGTCATGTACTTTGAATTCATCAATAATGCCCAAACCTCTTCGAATATGTAAGAATCTATCAAGAGCTAGAGGTTTAGTGAAAATTTCGGCCAATTGATTTTTAGTGTTTCAAATTCTAATACAATATCTTCCTTTTGAACATGATCTCGTAGAAAATTGTGTCTAATCGCAATACACTTTGTTCGAGAGTACAAGATAGGATTTTTGATAAGTTTATGGCACTCGTGTTATCACAATATCTCCCTTTGTATTGATATCTATTTATAAGAGCTCACAAACAATTGGACTCGGTAACCAAAAAAAACTAACAAGATATTTATAATAAATATCAGTGTTCTAAAATGCATAATGCGTTGCAATACGTCGAGATCGAGAATCAAAAATCACAAGTTTAGGCGTGTCAATGCGAAAAATAAGTATCATAATGCGTTTCATAAAAAAATAGATTTAAAAGGGGGGGGGGGGTGGGGGGTGGGGAGGGGGATTAGACGGGATAATGCGCGCCTAGGCGCTCCTAGATGGAAACGCATTTTGCCCGCATTTCCCGAATTCGACGCGTTTACGACCTGCGTCACTCCTAGGTGGCGCATTTGTGCGCCTTTTAAAACATGGATAAATATTGACGATTACAATCTTATTTCAGAGTAGGTTTGAGCATCTGGGTGGGTCAGTTCAGGTATTTCAATATTTGAAATTTCCAATTATACTTCGAGTATTCATAAGAGGAATCATTCTAGTCCACGTAATTATTGGGACCAAACTCGAATTGAAATCATCGATTTCAGTTCGGATTCGATTCTACCCATAACATTTAATTAAAAAAAAATTGTGAATTGACAATACAAATTATGTTTTTCGATATCCACCAGAAATAGAAGAAAATAAAATATATCACCAAATATATATTTCAACACTTTCTTCATCCAGTGCCAATATAGTAATGTTATTCATAATCAATTATTATAGTAGTCATCTTATGTGGCAACTTGTGGTTTAAGGCGTTGATCTCTTGTAATTCCGTTACCTCGAATAACAAGTTAATGTTTCAAATAATAAGTTGTCACATATGATGACTGCTGCAATTGCTAACTATAAATAACATTATTCATACAAATATGTCACCAAATAATATCAAATACTAACATAATGACATTCAATTTCAAATGTGGCTTTGCGTGCAGCACTACAAGAAATGTTTGTGAGTCGGACAACGTGTAAAGTACAATCAATATGACTATGAACGAAAGCGATATTATTCAATTATTCAAATGAATGAATCTGATTAATTAAGTACCTACTACTTGGATCTAGCACTAGTTGAGCTTTGCAAATTTGTATTTGTTGGGACTTGTTCATTGGTTTAGGTTGAATAAATTAAAAAAATAAAAAATTATTAAAAATGAAAATTTCGATTTTAACGGGTACCCGCGGTTCCGATTCAAGAACCAAGAATCGATTTAGACCCGGTTGATTTTCGGTTCTATTTCCTTAATTTTTGAAATCTGAATCGGAACCTTAGATTTCGATTCGAATTTGGTTTGAAATGTTTGGTTCTAGTTAAAATGCTCACTCCAATTTCAGATATTTAACTATTGAAATTAGCTATAAGAATATTTTGCAGAATTTATGGAATCTGTTGCATCATTATTGAAAGGTTGATCTCCTACTTCCACAACTTCTCATTTTCTAGATAATACTCTCTGTTGAGAAGGAGAGTCACGAGCAGTTTGTGTTGGGCATTTACTTAATTAGGCACAGCGAAAAAATAATAATTTTAATTCTCACCAAGGATTTACTTTGTGTTTAGATAGAAACTGTGATAGAAATTATACATTTTGTAAATTTTACAAACTCCTTTACTGATCTTGGAAGACGAACAATCACGATCTCTACAATCCATAGCTGTCCAATTGTCTGCCTCAGTGCCTCTAATGAAAATCTACATAGGAAACAAGAATGATGGAATTATGATTTCTCTTTTCTTGTACTGCAAGATAATAATTTATGTTTTTTCTATCTGAAACCCTAATAGCTTATTAATATAAATTCAAGTGGGTTTGATCTATTTCTTAAATTTAACTCGATCCAATATTTAATTAATTTAATTAATTTAATTTGATCCATGAATAATTAATCCATAATAATTTGGGCATGTTAATAAACAACCCAATTAATTAATTATACAACATTTATTAATTAATTAATTTGTGAATCTCATTCTTCTAGTTCTTCTTTTGTGTGTGGTCACGTTATGTTCTCGATAATAATATCTAATAACGTGAATTATTGTTTTTTATCTAATTAAAATCGATAAATTAAAAAACCTCATTTCAATTTATCATCAATTCACATTCGTCATCCCTGATTGACATTTAGCAATGTGTCGGACAATACATGTGACAAAAAATGTCACATGGTATGACAAAATCAAACTTGTTCGTTTACCTTGAAACTATAATCTATTTGTCAATATGACCCGATCAATTACAAGATATAAATGTATGTCGATCTCGATTATCGATTATATTTTTTATTCCACTATTAAATCAATGAAAGTTGAAACTCTTTTTCGACTTATGAGTACACCTTGATCAAGAATTTTGTTGTCAACTTGAATGAAATGTAGATCATAATATCTTACGTTGAGAAAAAATTGAAAAAAAAAAAACTCAAAAATGATGACACTTATTTGTTTAAATTGAGTACATCTTTAGGTGGAACTGGACAACATCGTAACTTATACTTTTACTTAAATACTTGTCCATGTTAGACTTGGTTACATGTGCACATAATCATTATTGACTTATCACTTGTGTTAGAACATGACTTGATGGTGTGAATTTGATTGTTGATGTTGTTGACTTAGGTTTTAGTTGAATCCCCAAATCCTTAATATGGTGACCTTTGGGGATGGGGAGGTTAGAGCTTGTGTTCATAGAAATTTGATGGTTTGGAGTTCTCGGATCTCCCTGTTGGTTGAAGAAGTTTGAGTTAAGGAGTTTAGAATGTACACTAACCTATTTTAAAATTCGAATCCCATATAAAAAGAAAATGTTATACATTCTACTCATTTTTGTAGCATTTATTACTCAAGTGATTAAGTCTATTATGTTATCTAAAACCTTGTGCCCTATGATCATTTAACTTGGGAGTCATTGGCCTAAAGTTCACTACATAGGTCATTTAGAAAACTTAACAGAGAGAAGTCTTGCACATAAGATGTAAAAAAAAAAAAATACAAAATCAATATATGTGTTCATAGAGTAAAAAGGAAATAAAAAAAAGAGAGAGAGATTTAGATTATCAAAAGTCCGATAGGTATCTAACTTTAATCACTTTGTGTGGAAAAATACATTTTAATGATTATTAGGAACCCACATGTACGAGAAATACCCCGAGATTGGAAAAAAAGCATAATGAGTGATTTTGTATGAGAGGTATAAGGAAAAACTGACCACGAGAGGATTGGGATTACAAATGAATCAAAAACAGTTGATTGGTTGTGTTCTTGTATGGGTGTGAGTTCAATACTGGCTAATCACACACTAAGTCAAACATCGGATAAGTAAAAAAATTATTTTTGATGTTTGTATCTTTCTAAAGTGTTGCTTAAATTCGAACTTGGAGGCATATGGTAAGCAGTTCAACGTTGAGTTTGTTATTGGTGATTTGCTTATGTTAGTGATACAGTTTATTCATGAGTTTTGTTTGTTTTGTTCGAGTACGAACAAAGGTTTTAGTTTTTGGTGTTTGATAAGTGCATTTTATGCACTTATTAGGGTTATATTATTAAGTTTTTATGTCGTTTTAGTATTGAATTTTACTTAACGTAATTTTATCTTGTTTTAGTTTTGGATCTGTTTCTAAGGAATTGAAAAGGAAAAAATGATCAATTGGCCAATAGATGTAAGTTTCGGGGACTAATATGCATTTGAATAAAAGTTGAAGGACCAAAAATCGAAGTAATTTAACGTGGAGGATTAAGATGGAAGAAAGAATGAAGAAAATAACTAAAAGGAAAATTTTAGAAGTTTTTATAACTAGACGCCTACCTAGTTATATAGGTTGGGCGGCTGCTCGGACCTTATCCTTAATTACAGGGGATACTTAGTATGTCTGGGCAGCCGCCCAATTTACTAATAGGCTCCCACCCAAGCTAATTCTATTAGAAAATTCTGTTTCCTTCAAAATTCAATTCCAACAACGAAACTTTCATTTGTGCCATGATATGCACGGTTTTTAAATATCTTTTGGGATACTTTAGAGGGATTATAAATATCAACTCTCAAAACATAATTAGGGGTGGAGAACTAATTTCAAAAGGAGGCAAAGAACACATCAATATTCAATTTCATGAACATCAAGATTGAATTCAAGAATTTTCGGGTGATGAACTGTTAGCCCAAGAATAACTAACCAAGAGAGGGGTGAATTGGTTTATTAAAACTTTTTCGTTAATCACTCAAGATTTAAACAAGTGAGCACGCAAATGGTAGAGAATAATCTAAACACAAGTGAACATGTAAATGTAAATTTGCGCGAAGTAAATGCGTTAAGTAAAAAGGGATAAAGAATGCAAACGATATGTTATGGAGGGTCGATCCAATGCAATGATCTACGTCCCCCGTTACCAAGCTCTCCGTCACGAGCAAGGCCAAATGTATTATAATGGTAACTTACAACAAGGAGTACCAATCCTTAAGTGACTTACAACAAGGAGCACTTATCCTTAGGTAATTTACAACAAGGAGCACATATCCTTACAATCGAGTTTTCACAAGGCTCTCGAAAACCGTCAAGAAATAAGTGATAATTTTACAATGAAGAAACTCTCTCAATAAATGATATAATCAAGTTAAGTGTTTGAGAGTTAGGTAAACACTTCAATAGATAGCAAATAATGAAACTCAAATGTTGAAGTTGTAAACTTTGATGAATGATGGATGATGAAATAGTTTGTATCTTTGTATCAAAATTTCTAACCAATGATCTCTCTTAACAAATAATACAAGTTAAGTATGAAGAGAGATTTTACACTTTAATAAAAGTGTTGGCAAAGAAAACTTCTACTAACAATGAAGAATAGATGAAATTATGAAGAGTTCTTTAAAAAATGGAATACTTGATAAGATGAATAAAATAGGTTGGAACAATCAAGAAATTCTTTGTAATAAATGAAATAGAGTTTGAACTTAAATAATCTCAATGATATTGAATGAATGAGCTCTCTAAAATTTCTTGTAAGTTGTTGTGGTTGAATGCAAAGAGAAAGGAGTATTTATAGAGCAAAACAGTATCTTTCGGTTGAGTCAGTTCGGTCGACCGAAGTGTGATATAGCCGTTACAAAAATCAAACCGTTAGAGTTTCGGTTGATACTTCGGTCGATCAAACCGGTCGACCGAAACATACTTCGGTCGATCCAACCGGTCGACCGAAACATACTTCGGTTGACCGAAATGATTGGATTTTGAAGTTAGTTTACTATATATAAAAATGTTCATTTTCCAAAATCATCTCATTTTCAAAAACATTTTTATGCATGTGATGAATAATGAACCCTAGTTTGAGCTTTATTTGCTTTGCTAAGAATTGATGAGTATACATTTACATATAAACAAGGTTTCAATAAATAACTTCTAAATACTGTTCTTCATGATTCTTGTTCTCGTCGAGTCTCTTTTGCTTGCATACTCTTCATTGATGACGATTTGTGCATTTGAATGTTTCAGGGAAATTTGTACATGAAAACTCAAGAAACTAGATATGTTAGAATCATAAATGTATTGTTTGTTATAATCAAAACACGTGGAACTAATCATATGTCAACAATTTCCCCCTTTTTGATTATCACAAATAATATGTGATTTGTAAAGATATGTAAAATGTTCTCCCTATCTTTTACACATGAATACGTTTTCTAATAAAATGTGAAGGTGGATCATTGAGCATAAATCCAAGTTATATTTTTAACAGTTCAAAGTATAACTCAAAGTTAACAGTTTAAATCACAAATAGTCCATTCAGTTTCCCCCTTTTGGCATCATCAAAAAGCTCGGAGCAACAAAAGTAGAAATTCCCCCTTTGTGAAAGCATAGGTGCAATAAAAACTAATCATATGTTATAATGCGAAATTGAAACATAAGGGTTTAAAAAGTAAAAGAAGAAAAGAGACATGATCAATCTTCCGTTGGAGGAGGAGGGCCGCGAGGATAGATGGAGTACATGTGTTCAAAGAAGGCCTCCTGTGAGAGATTCATTTGTTCCATTCGATGCTCAAGAGCATCCATCCGGCTAGTAACGGTGGTAGTAAGAGAATCAATGCGTCCTTGGAGGATGTTGAATTGATCTTCGGATAATTGTTGGCCGAGGGTTGGTGCCGCATGTGAAGTAGACCTATGTCGTGTCTGTGGTGCAGTGTCGCCATCACCATCATTGTCATTATTAGTATCAAGCTCTTCTTCTGCCTCTTCCTCGGTAAATGGCCAAGTAGTAGGGCTTGAGGCATTGTCGAAACCTTGAGTGTGACACACCCATTGCCCATCACCTTTGACAATTTTCATGCGACTAAGGGTTTTAATGTTACTGATGTCGGTGTGTTTCGGCTTGAGAGTAGGTTCATCATCGAATGGCACGTTAAAGTGATGAAAAATTTTCGTGAGAAGCATGCCATAGGGTAGACCTAAAATTCGAGAAAAGGAGTGGACATGTTGGATATGTTTCAAGAAGATGTAGGGAAAGTCTAATTTACGACCAACAAGGAGTGAGTCCAGAATAAATAAATCAAGATGATGGACTTCGTCAAAATGACCACTCCTAGGGACGACAATGTGTGCAATCGCACGATGAAGAACTTTGCAGGGAATGGTGAGGTGGTTAAGGTTTAAGGACATTTTAGTAGTCAATGGTCGGTCGGTGACCCGACAACATGCTTCAAGTTCGTTATAACCTTCAAATCTAACCGAAAAATTATGGACATAAGTGTAATTGTCACTCTCTTCTAATTCAAGTATAGTCCGAAGAGTAGGCCTATCGAGAGTGATACGTTTACCTTTGAGTGTGCATGTAACATGTTGGGGATAGAATGTTAGATTTCGATAAAAATCGCGAATAAGTCTAGGATAGGCAACGTCGGAGATAGAAATAATGTTTTTCCATCCTATACCCTCAAAGTAGTCTTCTATCTTAAGTGAGGGAGCTTGAAGATAGAATTTGAAAACATCAATGGACTTACCAATTAAGATGGGACAATCGGTGAAGCGATCGGGCACGGGCGTGTCTGCCTCTACGTGGAATGAGCTTCCTTCTCCTTTCTTCGACTTCTTCTTTAGAGGCATGTTCGAACCGAAAGATTAGAGCAAAGGGTGAGTAAAAAAAAATTTTGGGTTTTCGAATTGTAGGTGAGAAGGGAATGAAAAGCGAGATTTTCACAAGAAAAAAAATGAATCCCTAAACGGTATGTCGAGAATCTTTGAGTGTGGAAGCCAAATTCGTGAGGTTTCTTGATGAAAATAGGGTAGAGCTTCGAGATTTGAAGTGACAATCCAATAAATTTTATGGATTGACGAATTATTGGAAGATTTGTTGATGAGGAAGCTGAATTTTGATGAAAAGAGAAGAAGAGACCGCGATTTAGGGTTTTGAAAATGGGAATTTTGGTTTGGGTTTTGATTTTAAAAAGCTGTAAAACGCGAAGGTTTCGGTCTACCGGTATAACTTCGGTCGATCGAAAGTCTGCAGGGAAGAATTTTGCCCAGCTGCAGGAGTTTTCGGTCGAGTGTTTCGGTCGACCGAAATGTCATTTCGGTCGATCCATGGGTCGACCGAAAAATTATTCTGGTGGTCGACCGAAAAAGTGAATCGGTTGATCCAGTGGTCAACCGAAAGTGCTGTGTTGAGATATGTTTTGCACAATCGATTTTGGTGATAACCAGAGCGACAAAACGGATTGTACTAACAGTTTACATGCAATATCCATTATTCACAAATGTCGGATTCATCAATGATATCTAAGCCTCTTCGTATATAAGAGAAACTCTCGTGAGCAAGAGGTTTTGTAAGAATGTCGGCCAATTGTTTATCGGTGCTGACAAATTGTAAACAAATATCACCTTTTTGCACATGATCTCTAAGAAAATGGTGTCGAATTTCGATATGTTTTGTGCGAGAGTGTAGGATGGGATTTTTTGACAAATTTATAGCACTAGTATTATCACACATAATAGGAGTATTATCGAAGGTTAAACGATAATCACAAAGGGTTTGTTTCATCCATAAAACTTGAGCACAACAGCTGGCAGCTGAGATATATTCGGCTTCGGCGGTTGATAGTGCAACGGAATTTTGTTTCTTACTGAACCATGACACAAGAGCAAAGCCTAGAAAGTGACACGTTCCGCTTGTACTTTTACGATCAATAGTGCAACCCGCCCAATCGGCATCCGAAAAGCTAATAAGGTCAATGTGTGTGCCTTTTGGATACCAAAGGCCTAATGTCTTAGTACCACATAAGTATCTAAATATTCGTTTTAAAGCACTTAGATGTGATTCTTTAGGATTGGATTGAAATCTAGCACATAAGCAAACACTAAACATTATATCAGGTTTACTAGCAGTTAAGTAAAGAAGTGATCCGATCATACCTCGATATTTTGTTACATCAACCGAAGTGCCGTTCTCGTCTCTATCCAATTTGATTGATGTACTCATTGGAGTATTCATCGGTTTCAAATCTTCAAATTCGAATTTCTTGAGCATGTCTATGATGTATTTTGTTTGGCTAATGAAGATGCCTTCATTAGTTTGTTTGATTTGAAGTCCAAGAAAGAATTTTAGTTCTCCCATCATGCTCATTTCGAATTCCTTGCTCATGCATTTTGAAAACTTTTCATAGAGGGAAATATTAGTTGCACCAAAAATAATATTATCAACGTAAATTTGCACAACAATCATGTCATCCTTGTTGGTTTTGATAAAAAGTGTAGTATCTGCATTTCCCATTTGAAATCCATTTGAAAGAAGAAATTTACTTAATCTTTCATACCAAGCTCTAGGAGCTTGTTTCAAACCATATAGAGCTTTTCTAAGTTTAAATACTTTTTCCGGAAATTTGTGATTTTTGAAATCGGGAGGTTGTTCAACATAAACCTCTTCTTGAATGAACCCGTTTAAAAATGCACTCTTTACATCCATTTGATAGAGAGTAAAGTCTTTATAACAAGCAAAAGCGAGAAGCATACGAATAGACTCTAATCTAGCAACCGGTGCATAGTTTTCTTCGAAATCTATACCTTCTTCTTGATTGTAACCTTGGGCCACTAATCGAGCCTTGTTACGCACAATAATGCCATTTTCATCTCGTTTGTTTCGAAAAACCCATTTTGTACCAATAATGGTTTGATCATTTGGTCTATCAACCAAATCCCAAACATGATTCCTCTCAAATTGATTTAATTCTTCTTACATTGCAAGAATCCAAAACTCATCAAGTTCGGCTTCTTTAAAGTTCTTTGGTTCAATTTGGGAAATGAAAGCACAATTATTTAGAAAGCTTTTGGTAGAGTTTCTAGTACTTACACCTTTGGAAGGATCCCCAATGATGAGCTCTTTTGGGTGTGAGGGAACAAACTTCCATTCAATGGGGAGTATTGGATCATTTTGATTCTTGGAAGTTTCTTCTTCTCCTTGTTGGGGAATTTGTTCTTCCAAGTCTTTGTCTTTGACTTCTTTAGGATCTTCCTTGTTTTGATCTAGAATATTCATTTGCTCAAGAGGGTTTTCCAAACCTACATTGATACATTTCTCTTGATCAAGAGAATTAGTCTCATCAAAAGAAACATGCATGGATTATTCCACTAATAAGGTTCTTTTGTTGAAAACTCTATAAGTTTTGCTAGTAGGTGAATATCCAATGAAGATTCCAATATCGGATTTTGAATCAAATTTTCCTAAGTTTTTTTTTGTATTAAGTATAAAACATTTACAACCAAAGACTTTAAAATAATTAATGTTAGGAACTCTATTTTTCCAAAACTCATATGGAGTTTTGGTGTTCTTTCAACTTACCAAAACTCTATTCATAATGTAGCAAGCGGTGTTAACGGCTTCGGCCCAAAAATATTTGGGTGAATTATTTTCATTTAACATGGTCCTAGCCATTTCTTGCAATGTGTGATTCTTTCGTTCTACTACACCATTTTGTTGAGGAGTTCTGGGAGCCGAAAAATGATGTTCATATCCATTTTCTTTGCAAAAATCGTCAAAAGCAATATTATCAAATTCTTCACCGTGATCACTTCTAATGGTTGTGATAGAATATCCTTTTTCATTTTGAACATTTTTACAAAAGTGTTTAAATACTTTTAAAACTTCATTTTTCAAGTTCAAAAACAAAACCCAAGTAAATCTTGAAAAATCATCAACGATAACGAATGCATAGTGCTTGCCACTTAAACTTGCGGTTTTAGAGGGTCCAAAAAGATCAATGTGAAGAAGTTGTAAAGGTTTTGTAGTTGAAGAGAATTGCTTTGTTTTGAAAGAGGTTTTAGTTTGTTTTCCAAATTGACAAGCATCACAAATTTTACTTTTGTCAAATTTCAAAATTGGTAGGCCTTTAACAAAGCAATTTTTTGAGATTTTTGAAATTAGGTCCATACTGACATGACCTAATCTTCTATGCCATAGCCAAGTATCATCTTCAAAGCTTGACAAACATTTTAATTCCTTTTCAAATTCAATTTTGATGACATAAACATCTTTACATCGGCTACCCATGAATAACACCTCTTTCGATGTAGCATCCTTAATAAGGCATTTTGAAGAATCAAATTTGATATGATAACCTTTATCACATAATTGACTAATGCTTAGCAAGTTATGTTTGAGATTATCTACTAACAAAATATTTTCAATAGATGGAGATGAAGGATTACCAATATTTCCAATACCCATGATTTTTCCTTTGGCATTATCTCCAAATGTGACATTGCCTCCATCTTTCCTTTTGAAGCTTGACAATAATGTTTTGTCTCCGGTCATGTGTTTTGAGCAACCACTATCCAAGAACCAATTGCTCTTTTTCTTTGAAGACACCTACAAGAGTTGATTCAAATTTTGATTTTGGTACCCATTTAACTTTGGGTCCTTGATAGTTAGTGCCAGTGGACTCTTGAACCCACTTATTTCTTTGAAAATTTAATTTCTTTTTGATTGAACAATTAAAAGCTATATGTCCAAATTTGTTACAAAAACTACATGTGGTGTTAGAAGCTTTGACAAACATGTTTTCAAGAGATTTTTGTTTTAGATAAGGTTTGTATCCAATGCCACTTCTATCAAAGACACATTTTTGTTTCCCAAGCATTAACTCAAAATTTTTCTTTCCTTGTGTGAATTTGTGCACAATGTTGGTTAAATCAAGGACCTTTTCTTTTAAGGAAAAATTTTCATTGATTAGGAGTTCATGATCATCATTTTTCTTCTCAAAATCCTTTTGAGTTTCTAAAAGCTTTTTGGTCTCCATTTTCAATAGAATATGTTGCTTTTTGAGGATAGAGTGTTTTAAAGCAAGTTTTTCAAAAGCACTAATAATTTCATAATATGAAATAGATAATTCATCGTAAGAAAGAGTGTCATTTGTGTTTACCTCATCCTCCATGGCCATGAAGCACATGTTTGCAATTTCATCTTGACTTTCATTTTCTTCTTGCTCATCATCACTATCATCCCAAGTAGCTTGTAGAGCTTTCTTCTTGAAGAATTTTCTCTTGTTTGGACATTCGGTTCTTTTGTGACCGGGTTTGTTACAATTATAGCATACAATCTTCTTGTTCTTTACCTCACCTTTGTCTTCTTTCTTTTGGAATCGACGGTTGTTACGAAAACCTCTCCATTTCTTGACAAGGAGAACAAGATCATCAAGTTCCTCATCACTCTTGTTTGAGGCTTCTTCATCGTTTGATGATTTTAAAGCTATTTGTCTACTAGGAGAATCCTTCTTTTCTTCTTCTTTTGCTTTTCTTGATTTCTCCTTTATTTCGGCATGATTTAGCTCATAGGTCATCAATGTACCATAGAGCTCTTCCAACGGATATGTGTTGACATTTTTGGTGTTTTCTATCAACATCCTTAATGAGTCTCAATCTTCCGAGAGAGATCTAAGAATTTTGCTCACAAGTTCACCATTAGTAAATTTTCGATCAAAACCTTTAAGACCATTAACAATATCGGTGAATCGAGTAATCATGCTAGCAATGGGTTCATCTTGTTTCATAAATAAGTTTTCAAAGTTTTTAAACAAAAGATTTATCTTAATTTCTTTAACCTTATTTGTACCCATGTGTGTAATTTCTAATGCATGCCAAATATCATATGCGGAATCACATGTGCTAATACGATTAAATTCATTTATGTTCAAATCACAATAAAGAAGATTTTTGGCTCTAGCATTTAATGACAATTTTATTTTATCATCCTCATCATATTCTTCTCTAGGCTTTGGGATAATTTGGTCCGGATTTCCATCTACTTTAACAACCTTAGTAAGCTTATGAGGACCAAATTCAATAACCTCCCAAACATTATAATCAATTGATTGGATATAAATCATCATTCTAGTTTTCCAATAATTATAATGTGTACCATCAAATAAAGGAGGGCGATTTGTAGAATGCCCCTCTATATTAAGATTAGCCATAACACAAGATAGTGAAATCTTAGAAATGTGCACCTAGGCTCTGATACCAATTGTTAGCCCAAGAATAACTAACCAAGAGGGGGGTGAATTGGTTTATTAAAAATTTTTCGTTAATCACTCAAGATTTAAACAAGTGAGCACGCAAATGGTAGAGAATAATCTAAACACAAGTGAACATGTAAATGTAAATTTGCGCGAAGTAAATGCGTTAAGTAAAAAGGGATAAAAAATGCAAACGATATGTTATGGAGGTTCGATCCAATGCAATGATCTACGTCCCCCGTTACCAAGCTCTCCGTCACGAGCAAGGCCAAATGTATTATAATGGTAACTTACAACAAGGAGTACAAATCCTTAAGTGACTTACAACAAGGAGCACTTATCCTTAGGTAATTTACAACAAGGAGCACCTATCCTTACAATCGAGTTTTCACAAGGCTCTCGAAAACCGTCAAGAAATAAGTGATAATTTTACAATGAAGAAACTCTCTCAATAAATGATATTATCAAGTTAAGTGTTTGAGAGTTAGGTAAACACTTCAATAGATAGCAAATAATGAAACTCAAATGTTGAAGTTGTAAACTTTGATGAATGATGGATGATGAAATAGTTTGTATCTTTGTATCAAAATTTCTAACCAATGATCTCTCTTAACAAATAATACAAGTTAAGTATGAAGAGAGATTTTACACTTTAATAAAAGTGTTGGCAAAGAAAACTTCTACTAACAATGAAGAATAGATGAAATTATGAAGAGTTCTTTAAAAAATGGAATACTTGATAAGAGGAATAAAATAGGTTGGAACAATCAAGAAATTCTTTGTAATAAATGAAATAGAGTTTGAACTTAAATAATCTCAATGATATTGAATGAATGAGCTCTCTAAAATTTCTTGTAAGTTGTTGTGGTTGAATGCAAAGAGAAAGGAGTATTTATAGAGCAAAACAGTATCTTTCGGTTGAGTCAGTTCGGTCGACCGAAGTGTGATATAGCCGTTACAAAAATCAAACCGTTAGAGTTTCGGTTGATACTTCGGTCGATCAAACCGGTCGACCGAAACATACTTCGGTCGATCCAACCGGTCGACCGAAACATACTTCGGTTGACCGAAATGATTGGATTTTGAAGTTAGTTTACTATATATAAAAATGTTCATTTTCCAAAATCATCTCATTTTAAAAAACATTTTTATGCATGTGATGAATAATGAACCCTAGTTTGAGCTTTATTTGCTTTGCTAAGAATTGATGAGTATACCTTTACATATAAACAAGGTTTCAATAAATAACTTCTAAATACTGTTCTTCATGATTCTTGTTCTCGTCGAGTCTCTTTTGCTTGCATACTCTTCATTGATGACGATTTGTGCATTTGAATGTTTCAGGGAAATTTGTACATGAAAACTCAAGAAGCTAGATATGTTAGAATCATAAATGTATTGTTTGTTATAATCAAAACACGTGGAACTAATCATATGTCAACATGAACAACTTTTACATCTTTTGCTTTTTTGTTCACAACATGTTAGGTTAGATTTGTTTGTGTTAAGAGAACGATGAAACTTGTAATATGAGTTTTTAATATTTATCTTTTCTCTACAATTATTGTGCAAGATAATTGTATAAATTCGATAGTATATTTTATGTATTCGAAAGAAGGAAAATAAACTCGACTTAGTGTAAATTGACATAGGGTCCGATAGGAGATAAAAATATACTGCTATGCTCTATGTGAATTTTTAAGTGTTCATAAAAATTCATACACTCTTATATGTTCGCATCCGTCATAAAAATATAGTCAGGTCATATATAAGAGTAGATTTAACATTACTCATGAGAGATTATTGAAAAAATAGGAACGTTGATTCTTCAAAATTCAATCGTGTTGTCAAAGTGTAGAACTAATGTTAAAAAGTGTTATTATATGGGAATTTGGGATCCTAGTGCACTTGTCATCCATTAAAACACATTAACTTGTATTTAGCATAATTTTTATTTAGTTTAGTTAATTTACTCATAGTTGCATAAATATATAATTTTAGTTATAATTTTATCTCAAACAAATACATCATATTATTATTGTTTCCGTTGAAGTCGCGATAATTAAAATTGAACTAAATCAATCTCTGTGAGACGATACTTGGATTCATATCCACTTTTTTACTTGTTAACGAACCGTGCAATTACGGTATTTAAAACAAACAAATATTTCGTACCAGCTTGTAGAGGAAGTGTTTCAACATGACTAGAACTTTGTACATGAGAAATCATAGGAATTAAAATTAGCGAAAAAGTCATACCTGACAAATGGGCACCGTAGGTTGGAGGAGAATAGATGTCTGTCCAATATAGTGAACATCTCTTCATCAAATACCACATGTTTGGATATAAAGATCAGTCTGTGTCTAAATCTAGGCAATGATAGCCCTTTTACTGGCTGACATAACCAAGAAAACACATTGTTTACACCTAAAGGCTAGTTTATGATCTTCCTATGGTTGAATGTAAGGGTAACAAGCACAGCCAAAAATTCTATGATCAGAAAAATTTGTCATAGTCTTGTTGGGACGACTGGATTTCTCCTTCTCCTAGCATTCTTTTTTGTTGGGACGATTGGATTTACATTTTCATCCTTCTTCGAATTTTCATCTTTGTTGGACTGCTTCCACTCATGCGTCCTGACCTTTTGTCTTCCTCACATATGTTTTTCTCGAGGTTTTTTTTAAGTATTCTCACATACAATGTCAAATTGTTGACCTCAAAAATGAAAATTATTTTTGAAAGCCAACCACTACCTCCATTCTATAAAAATAGTCATGTTTCTTTTTTCACACAAATTAAGAAAATTTGGTTAATATAATGAAAATTATAAATTTTACTACCAATCTTCCTAATATATCCCTATATTAATGCAATCAATGTTCAAGGTAATTAAACTATTATTGGTATTAGTTATTGTTTAATGCAATAATCAAGGTAATAACATTGATGACAATAGACGATGGTGGGCATTTTTTATACTCCAAATACAAATTAATAAACGTTATGGAAGATGGAACTTTTTTTGCTTTTTAATATACAGTTTCAACTACAATTGAATAATGGAGTGATTTATATTTGTGATAAAACGATCATTAAATATGGGCATATTAGAAAACTAATATATTAATTACACTCTTAAATAAGAAATAAGATTATAATTTGGGATAGACGGAAAAGGAAAACGGGACTATTTTAATGAGACGAATGTAGTATAAGCCCTTGTTTGAATCCAATTTTTTGAGAAAAAAAAAAAGGCATTTTTGAATAATGTTTTGACCAATTTCAACCATACATTCTTCAATAAAATAATATTGCACGCAAGGGGGTTTGGGGGGTATTGGAGCCACGGTGTTGTAGAAGAGAGAAAGTAAAGTTTTCAATGTTTATTTTGATCGAAAATTGTCCTTCGATCGGAGAATTTTTGAAAGGGCTGTGTTCTAACTTTACCCTGATCCAAGATGACATTTTTAGAGAGTGGTATATTTGTTTTTTTCAACCATTTATTAGTTGTACAAATGGCAATATTTATAGATTATTTATGGACCTTTGGATCATTTTTATAAGTTGACATTCTCTCATAATTATGTTGAAAGTCATGATTAAGTTCAATTTTGAAGATTCTCGTTAAGATTTGTTCTTTCATGAAACTTTTCACGCAATTCATTGTGTGCATGCATGGATTTGTTGCATTCAAATATATGTTGAATGTGTTACTAGCATTTTTACCTATATCCGATGCTTAGTCCAAGGCCTTCAGGTCCTCGGGTGGCCGAGGCTTAAATTGTTTGTTTTTCCAATTATGGTTCTGCACGCTTGGTTGTTAAATGGTGCTTTGGCAGTTGAGGTGTCTTTCATTTTGATTATACTTCGATGGCCATGCAATAGAACCCTTTTTGTGGCTGATGTAGAGCTTTGGTGGATAATAACTATTTCATCATGTAACACAATTTCTAGTATTTCTTCTTTATATATTGACATATAATCAGACAGAATATTGCCACCTACACTAAAAGTAGAATCCAATGCTATAGTAGATATTGAAGGTGTTAGTAGATCGTGTGCTATAATAGAAATTCTTAAATATGCATGCTCGTTCATTCTCCAGTATGTCAAACAAAATTCTTTATTCCTTATCTAAAATACTAAGCATGACATGAACAAAATATGTAGTGAATTCTAACGATATTTCACATGTACCTATATTCGTACCATGGGCAAGGTAAGAAAAATTACTAAAATGTTGAGTACATTTACAAGAACTAAGGTAAATCCATAAATTGTTGTCATCATGTAAAGATGGAATAGCCTTTGCTACAAAAGACCGTCGAACGTTCCAACCAGTGTTTTCGACGTATAGCTCATATATTTCACATAGATTTATCTCCATGCCTAATTGGATATCCATAAGTCACTTTATTCAGAGATGCGGTTACAATATATTTTGTACCATCTAAATTAATGTTAGATTTTTTTTATGTAATTAGCAAATTTGTGAACAAAATGGACTATATTTAACATGCTGTAAAAGTCAAGGAATAGTAGAAATTGAGTTTTATTAGATCTAGGGTTCGAGATTGGAAAATAAGGAAAAACGGCGCTGCAATTTCGCTAGATTGTCGCCATGATTTTACTCGAGCGGTAGAAATAGAGACATGTTTCTCGAAAAATTTTAATTCGCGTTTTTATGACTTTTTGTCCGGCTCATTCAACCTCAAAACCTAAACTATAAATAGCAAACGCATCTGAACGGTTTTCGTAAGATTGATCATTGAAGAAAACTCAATTTGCTTATTATCTTCTTGTTCCAATTCATCTATAAGCTTTTAACCTTCAAAGTGAGATTTGTTCTTGGCATTGAAAACATCAAAATCACTTAATCCAAATACCAAATTGTTATTTCCCACACATCTATCAGAGTACTGAAGGTCAAAGAAAGGTGACTGAAGTTCCTTGTTAAAGAACACGAAGTTTTTCGTTGATCAACATGATATAGACGAATTCATATAGCCGAGGGTTGGTGCAGGAGCGCTCAATCCAGGTAGGCTTTGAAAACTGCAGTTGGGAGTTAGTGCAGGAGCACGAAATTCAGGAGAGCCGTGGGAATTTCAGTCGGGAAGTCAGAAAGTACTAGTAGTAGTCGAGTCGACAGACCGAAAGTTCTAATTCGTTTATACTGGATTATTGACCGGCAAAGTGCCCGAAGTTTTTACCAAATTGAGGTTTCTCCGTGAATATTTCTTGTGTTTGTTTATTGCTTTCATATAAATGCTGTATTTTAACATAGGAAAAATTGGACTGTTTGATTTACCATCTAGAGATAATTAATAGTGACATGTTGCTAATTAATTATTAAGTGTTAATTCTGCATAATGACCTATTCACCCTCCTCCAAGGTGTAGTTTGGATCGAATATCGTTATTTCAATTAAACCTAGGGTAACTTACTGAAGCTAAATTTCTCTTGATATTTTTAAACTTAGCCCCCAACATTACTATGATATTAGAAAAAATGTGAAGTATTTTATAACTACTAAAACTAAAACTATAATAAAAATGAGTGAGAATGTGTTGACTGATCGCGTAATATATATACCTAAACATGCAATCGTCCAGCTAATTTTTAAATTTCTATTGTGTTAACCAACGCATTGTTAAATGTAAAACTATGAATTTTTGTTTCAAATCTAAATTCTCTAACAATGTATAGTAAAACATTAAAAATATTTACTCCATTTCGGAAAAATTAGAAATATTAATTTGAAATTGGTTACTTTTCAATCCTTGGTGTTTTACTGTATATCTTTTATAATGTCTATTTGGATAAGTCGTGCCAATACTTTTTTTCCAAGCTAACTTCTATTTGTAGTATTTACACTGTGCTTTGTGCTCTGGCTGTCTGTGTACTTGTGACCATTAATTTGAAGTATTCTCTACAATTAAATCTTTTGTTTGTTCATTCATTCATCGTTTATTACTTGGATCTACTATCATTGTTTCATCATCTTCTTCAACATCATCCATATCAATTAGATTCGTACTCGCAATGTCATCACCCAAATCAACACGAATTGGAACATTATTTAAACCACAGAAATCGTGATCTAATGGTGTCATTTCTAGTTTGTTGGAAGCACCAAAAAATTGGTTTAACCCAAGTAATCTAATTGGAATAATATATAGAAAAATATCGTAAAATTTCGATAAATGAATGTTCGATAAATTAATAACCCCGCTTAAATAATAAAATTATTCGGTCCCGACTTGGACCAGTTTACTAAATTAATAACAACGCCAACGGATCATCTAGCTGGATGTGAGCTGAACATGTTGTTGCATCAGTTTGGAATCTTGATAGTTTAGTTTGTTATTTTTAGTTGTAACTAATTTCCGCCTTTTCTCATTTCATCTTGTATTTATACTTTTGGAAGGTTCTCATAATTCAATTAAGTTGAATAATATTTTTCTCTCAAACATTCTTCTTCTCTGTAATATGGTATCAGAGAAATGGCAGCTTCTTAGCTTCGCGATTGATTTTCTTCTCATTGATTGATACCGATTAATCATGGCAAGCGATCCAATTCAAATTTCAGCATCTTCGATGAGTCATTCCACCGTTGAAGATTGTTCCAATCCATATTTTCTTCATCATTCAGATAATCCTGGTCTCATACTTGTTTCACAGCAATTAACTGGTGAAAATTACACATCCTAGAGTTGTGCTATGTTCATAGCTTTATCAGTGAAGAACAAGGTAGGTTTTATAGATGGTTCTATCACTCGACTTGAGAATGATGCTGTGCTCTTCAATTCATGGATCCTCAATAACAATATGGTTATTTCATGGATTTTTAATTCTGTATCGAAGGAGATTTCAGCCAGCATAATTAACTCTGAATCTACTCATGAAATCTGGATCGACCTAAAAGAGTGTTTTCAACAGAAGACTAGTCCTCGAATTTTTCAACTAAGGCGCGAGTTAATGAACCATACGCAAGGGCAAATGTCAGTAAGTGTTTACTTCACTAAGCTGAAAACATTGTGGGAAGAGCTTAGCAATTATAGGCTTTCATGTTCATGTGGAAAGTGTACCTGTGAGGGAAACAACCATACGCAAGGGCAAATGTCAGTAAGTGTTTACTTCACTAAGCTGAAAACATTGTGGGAAAAGCTTAGCAATTATAGGCTTTCCTGTTCTTGTGGAAAGTGTACCTGTGAGGGAAACAAGAAGTTGATGGAGCACTATCACATGGAGTACGTTATGTCTTTCTTAATGGGATTGAATGAGTCCTATGCTCAAGTTAGGGGGCAGATATTGCTTATGGATCCAATTTCCCCAATAAATAAAGTGTTTTCCCTCATCTCTCAAGAAGAACAACAAACAGGAGTAAACTCAAATGCTGGAACCACTGATTCCTTAGCTTTTTATGTCAAAAACGATGATAAGAAGCCAAACTTGGGACAATTTTATAATAAGAATCAGAGGAGAGATGGACCTATCTGTACCTACTGTGGTTATGGAGGTCATGGGGTTGACAAATGTTATAAACTCCATGGTTATCCACTGGATATAAAGCAAAACAAAAGGCTGGTTCTACTAATTCAATTCTACTGAGCATTGGGTGATAGACTCTAGGGCAACTAGTCACGTTTGTTTCAATCGTGCATCTTTCAAAACATTGAAGGCAATATAAAATGCCTACATCACATTGCCTAATCACATGAGATTATCTGTGCATTTTACTAGAAATGTTGAACTCACTCCTGAACTGACTCTCCAAGATGTGTTATTTGTGCCTCAGTTCAAGATTAATCTCTTATCCATTAGCTCTTTGACCAAGGATCCGAATATAGGTTTCAAATTTTTCACTAATCATTGCATTATTTAGGATCTACGCAGTTAGAAGATGATTGGCATGGCTGATATGGTGGATGGTCTTTACATCATTAATACAAGAACTGATGTAATGAAGGATTATAAGGTTGATTGTAATTCTTTTAAAGCTGTTAGTAGTCATGTTTGTTCTGTGATAAATAAGGTGACCTCTCATATTTGGCACCATAAACTGGGACATTTGTCTTTTAAAAGATTGGAGTTTTAAAGGATCAATTGCATTTCAAAGGTGAGAAACAAAGACGTTTACCATTTATTTCAAACAATCACTTATCATCATACCCCTTTGATCTCATTCATTGTGATGTTTGGGGTCCATATAGTTCTCCAACTCGTGATAGCCATAAGTATTTCCTCACAATTGTTGATGACTGCACAAGATTTATATGGGTTTATATGATGAAACAGAAGTCTAATATGCATATAATAATTCCCAAGTTTTCAGTCTGATTGAAACCTAATTTCACAAGACTATTAAAGCCTTCAAGTCAGATAATGCACCTGAATTATGTTTCACGGAATTTTTCAGCAAAAAGGGTGTGCTACACCAATTTTCTTGCCTAGAATGCCTTGAGCAAAATTCTGTTGTTGAGAAAAAGCATCAACATTTACTTACAACATTTACTTAATTTAGCCAGAGCCTTATTCTTTCAATCACAAGTTCCAATTTCGTTCTGGGGTGATTATGTTTTAACAGCCACCTATCTGATAAATCGCACTCCTTCACCAATTATCCAAAACAAAACTCCATTTACTCTGTTATATCAAACTCCAGTGGATTATAACTTTCTTAAAGTATTTGGATCTTTATGCTTTGCATCTACCACTACCTTTCATCATTTGAAATTTTATACTAGAGCAAAGGCATGCGTTTTCATTGGTTATCATCCTGGAATCAAAGGGTATAGGCTATATGACATTATCTCCAAAAATATTTTCATATCTAGAGATGTGATTTTCCATGAACACATCTTTCCCTTTTATTCTGCATCTAAGACCCCTGAAGTCATTGATTCTTTTCCTAATCTTGTTTTGCCTAATCTTATCACTGATATGCCCACTGATAGACCTCCTTCAATTCATGCCATTGATATATCTTCCTTTACTCCTAATAATGATATTTCAATTCAAGCTGATATACCTTCTCCCAGTGTTAATTCAACTAATAGACCTTCTTCAAGCCATAACCTACATGTTGCCCTACAAAATCCTGCTGCTCCTACTCTCAGAAGTCCTCTAAGGACAAGAAAAACACCTTCTTACCTACATGAGTTTCACTGTAATCTCTTATCTAATTCATCTGTTTCTGGCATTCCTTCGCCTCATCATTATCCCTTGAGCCAATATCTTTCCTATTCTAAATTCTCTCCTTCACATAAAAACTTGATCTTCAATATATCCTCAAGTCTTGAACCACAGTATTACCATCAAGCTGTGAAGGAAGCTCATTGGAGAGATGCCTTGACAGCTGAACTTGATGCCATGGAATTGAACAAAACCTGGTCTGTTACTAATCTGGTAAAGGAAAGCATACTATAGGCTGCAAATGAGTGTATAAAATCAAGTACAAATCTGGTGGGAGTGTTGAACGATACAAAGCATACTTAGTTGCAAAGGGTTTCACCCAACAAGAGGGGTTTGATTTCTTGGAAACGTTCTCTCCAATTGCAAAAATGGTGACTATTAGACTCTTGCTAGCCATAGCAGCAATAAACAGCTGGCATATCATTCAACTGGATATAAATAACGCATTCCTTCATGGTGACCTTTGTGAGGAAATATACATGGAATTGCCTTTGGGTTATACCCCTTCAAATCCGTCTGGCAGACAAGGGAGCACTTGGTTTGCAGGTTACATAAATCCATTTATGGGTTAAAACAGGCTTCGAGACAATGGTTTGCGAAGTTCTCTCATGCCCTTATACAACATGATTTTCACCAATCGATTACTCTCTTTTTACAAAAGGTTCTGGAAATGAATTTGTAGCCTTGCTGGTGTATGTAGATGATATAGTCATCACAAGATCAAATTCTCGCATTATTAATTATTTGAAATCATTTCTTCACAGCAAGTTTAAGCTCAAAGATCTTCGCAAACTCAAGTTTTTTTCTTGGTTTAGAGATAGCAAGATCACATAATGGCATTGTACTGTCTCAAAGGCATTATGCCCTTCAATTACTGGAAGACACTGGTTTCCTGGGATGAAAACCTGCTATAGTACCCATGGATCCCAAAGTTCGGTTGAACTCCTTTGAGGGGGAGTTATTGGAAGATGGTTCTATGTATAGAAGGTTGATTGGGCATTTATTATACTTGACAGTATCTAGACCAAACATAACGTTTGCATTTCATAAATTGAGTCAGTTCGTTTCACAACCTAGGAAGCTTCACTTGAATGTTGTCCATTATTTGCCACAATACATTAAAGCTACTCCGGGCCAAGGTCTTCTATTTTCTGCTGGTTCATCCCTTCAATTGCGTGCCTATGCTGATGCTGATTGGGGATCGTGTTTAGACTCAATGAAATCAGTCACCGCGTTCTGTGTTTGTCTTGGGAATTCAATGGTTTCGTGGAAGGAAAAGAAGTAAAACACCATATCCAGGTCATTTGCGAAGGCTGAGTACCGTACTTTAGCTTTTACTACCAGTGAACTAGTGTGGATACAGTAATTACTATGTGATTGTCGTATGAACATCAAAGGACCTGCTTTGATCTTTTGCGACAATCAGGCAGCGGTTCATATAGATATAAATCCCATTTTCTACGAGCGCACTAAACATATAGAAATAGACTGCCATTTTGTAAGAGAAAAAATCAATGATGGTGTTATTAAGCTTTTGCCAGTTCAAACAAATCACCAGCTTGCTGACATTTTCACAAAACCTTTGCCTGTGACTGTATTAATTCATTTACTATCCAAGATGGCTATTATTAACCTTCATAGTCCATCTTGAGGGAGAGTGACAAAGCCAACGGATCATCTAGCTGGATGTGAGCTGAACATGTTGCTGCATCAGTTTGGAATCTTGATAGTTTAGTTTGTTATTTTTAGTTGTAACTAATTTTCCCGCCATTCTTATTTCCCGCCTTTTCTCATTTCATCTTGTATTTATACTTTTGGAAGGTTCTCATAATTCAATTAAGTTGAATAATATTTTTCTCTCAAACATTTTTCTCTGTAATAGTATAATTGCTATTTGACCTTCTTGGTTTTATAGGGAGTGTTAAATCATTTCATCTCAAAGCTTAAGTGATCATTTATTTTAGTTTCTATTCACTTGTGATTCGGGATCAGGTTAATTTCGACGTGAACATGACCATAAGGGGTATCCTCGTGCAGAGTAAAATTAAGGGACTGTTGAAAAGGAATTAATATAGAACTTCAATAAGGGGAGATGGACATAATTATTTGTATAAATTCAGTCTTTAACAAGCTGTCTCACGTGTAAGTTAAATTTATCTTTTTAGGGAGCAAATGCTGAAGGAGTTCCAAAACGGCTATCTTATGACGAAATTCAAAGGAAGACCTATCTAGAAGTGAAGGGAACTGGAACTGCTAACCAGTGCCCAACCATTGATGGAGGTGTTAACAGTTTTGCCTTCAAGTCTGGCAAATACAATGCCAAGAAATTCTGCTTAGAGCCTGCATCATTCACTGTCAAAGCAGAGGGAATAAACAAGAATTCCCCACCAAAATTTCAAAAAACAAAGCTAATGACTCGTTTAACCTACACCCTTGATGAGATTGAAGGACCCTTTGAGGTTTCATAAGATGGAACTGTCAAGTTCGAGGAGAAAGATGGAATTGACTATGCTGCAGTTACTGTTCAGCTTCTAGGGGGCGAGCGTGTGCTATTTCTTTTCACCATCAAACAGCTTGTGGCATCTGGCAAGCCGGATAGCTTCAGTGGGGAGTTCATCGTGCCATCCTACAAGGGTTCATCTTCTCTTGACCTAAAAGGACGTGGTGGATCTACTGGTTATGATAATGCAGTTGCATTGCCTGCTGGTAGAAGGTTAGATTAATTTACGTTTCTTTAATAAAGTAATTTGTAAGGAATCTTAACAAACTATAGTCTATTTCATTGAAACTGAATAACAAGATTGCATTGCGATTAACAAGGGAGACAAGGAGGAGCTCGAGAAGGAGAACATCATGAATGTTTCATCCTTAATAGGAAAGATTACCTTAAATGTTAGCAAAAGCAAGCCTGAGACTGGTGAAGTAATGGGAGTATTTGAGAGCATTCAGCCATCCGATACTGATTTGGGATCAAAGGCCGCGAAGGATGTGAAAATTCAAGGGGTTTGGTATGCCCAACTTGATTCATAGTATGTGCATTTTGGTTGAAATTTTGCTGTAATTCAAAAGGTTCATTGAACTTGCCATGACAAAGTTGAAGAAGGGAACAATTATCTTGATTGTACATCAATATTGATTTTATAATTTATTTATTTTTTATTTTGTTTTTCGGCTAATGCGGGCCATTTCCGAGCTAGACAGCCGGCCTGTGCTCAATATTTGGGAGAGTTGGACCTCTCCCGATGGTGCCATCCCTAAGTAACTATTATTAATGAAATGTTCACCTTAATCCACACACATCAATGAGTACAAACAATCTAATTTAATTCTGAAGGTCAATACTCTACACTTGAACATAGAAAGCGTCAAGTCCAAATTACAATTAGCTATTTTCAAATTTGTAATTGGCAATTTCATTAGTCGAAATCAGGTCCTGGTTAAATTGTATTAGGAGTTTATTGAGTTGTAATCAAAGTCAAAATAGGAGCTATTAAATCCTAATTAAAGTCAAAAGAGTTGGGTTAGTAGTAGAGTCCTTGAAAGAATCCAAGAAGATCTCATATAATCATTGGAACGCAATTAGAAATCTAAAAAGTGTCAAAAAGCCGCATAAGTTAGGCTCCAAATTCATTGTTGTAACTTACAACGCATTTTTCACATTGAAAACATTAGAATTCGGACAAAACTATTTAAAATAATTGTAGCCCATTGAGTTATTTTTTAATGCATTTTGAATCACCTCAATCGGACATTGTGAGAGAAAGTTACGATAAAAATACTGACGAATACTGAGCTGCCGCTCGCCTATCACTGGCTTGGAGCTCGAGCAACGAGTCGACATTCAGAAATCTATTTTGTTTTAAACAATTTGTTTTTCAATCCCTTTTCATTCCAAACACTTTCCCCTATATATATATGCTACCCCTATGAACGTTTCAAAAGTTTGTTGAATCATATTATTCCATAGAGATAGTTCCTTAAAGATCTATATCATCATTCTTTGATCTTTAGATTCAACCACCATATCATTGTGTTCACAAAATCTTTCAAAACCAAGATATTTCTTTGAACCATAAATTATTCCATTAATTGAGATATACATTGAGCCATATATTTTCACATTCTTAGACATTAAACTACTGATCAAGACACAAAGATCGTTTGATTAAACATCAACCCGAAGAATGAGAAGTTCTTCATTTAATCCACTGCAGATAAATTGATAGTAGGGATTGGGAGCTGCCGCGGAAGAATAAATTCAGGAGGACTAATGTGAGGTAACAGGAGTTGAGATCTGGCGTCAGGAGCACGCAGTCTATGAGGCTAAGGTATAAATCAAAGTCAGGATTTGTTTTGAAAGGGTACACCTCCATTAGGATCAGTAGAGACTGTAGGAATTGAAGGCAGAAGTTCTATAGGGTAGACGGGTCTGGATCGTATTATAAGTTTGCTTTGATTTATAGTGGATTATTGACTGGCAAAGTGCCCGAAATTTTTATCCAGTTGGGATTTCTCCGTGATCAAATTGGTGTTCTTTATTGCTTTCATATTACAAATTGTGGTAATTTAACATATGATAAATTGGCGTAATTGATTAACCATCTAGAAATAATTAAAAAGTGACATGTTCTTTTAATTGTATAATTTCGCACGTTGCGTCCAAATATCCGATAAATTTGAACTTTCAAAAAGTATGATACTCTCTTTTGCTACCAATGCATGGGAAATCCCTTGAGCAAAAGTTGTTGGGAAAACTCAGAGAATCATCATCAAGGCCATTCTTTTCTACAAGTACATGATTTTTAAGTCGAACATGTTTTTCAAAGTTATCTTTTCTTATTATCTTTTGGCATGTTTATAGGGCTTTCATAGATGCATTTTTTAATCATAAAAAATGTTCTTGATATATCTGGTATTCAACCCTTCATGACCAACGTCAAGCAGATTTTGTATTGTTGGAACATACAATTTCATATAGAAGCCTTAGAAATGAAGGCTCAAGAAACCAAGAAAAGAAACCTCAATTCTGTTGTTGCTGAAATATGTTCATATTTATGTTAGTTAGAGGTTGTTAGTTAGTTTAGATAGTTGGCCAAGTGAGTTGGAATATGTTATACAGTAATATTTGTTAGTTCAGTTGGTTAGCTAGCCATTATGTGTCTATAAATGCTAGACTTTGTATACATGTTATCAATTGAATTCTTCCAATCATTAATAAGAAATCATATTTATTTTCTCTCAAATTTCTTCTTAGGTTAGCTACTCTCAAATTCTAGATTAAAGTATTTTATATGGTATTAGAGCTAACATTACGTCTATGCTGATTTCTTTTCTGATTCTTCTTAAATTCATAGCGAATTCTTCTCATGATTCTTCAAGCCCTTACCATTTTCATCCCAGTTACAATCTTGGTGCTCTCCTGGTCTCTGAGATCTTTACAGGTGAAAATTATGTTACTTCGAGTCACTCAATCAACATTGCCTTGACTATAAAGAATAAGATTGCCTTCATTGATGGCAGTTTACCTCAACCTGGTCCTGATAATGCTTTTCTTCAGGTTTCTTGGCTGCGAGCAAACAAATATTGTGTTGTCATTACTGATGAACTCCATCGCAAAAGAAATTTGTGGTAGCTTTCTTTATTTCACCACTGTCTCTGATATATGAGATGAACTTTAGGTTCACTACCTTAGCAGTGATGGCCCTCATGTATTTTCCTTGGAGAAGTCTCTAAGTTCTATTTCTCAAGGTCCAAAGTCGATAAATGAGCATTTTAGCAATTTCAAAACTTATCGGATCCTCTTCGTACTTGTTTTTGAGGAATTCTAGATATTTGTGATATTGTAAAGAATTTTGTTGATCGCCAACATGTAGATTATGTGATGAAGTTCTTGATTGGACTACACTACTCTTACTTGGCATTGCGCAGTCAATTGCTGCTTTCTTCTCCACTACCATCCATGAGAAAAGTCTTCTATTTGTTATTGTAAGAAAAAAACAATGTTTTCTAACTAATGTAGTTGGCATCCCTCTTGACTTTTATTTTATGGCTACTGCACAATACTCCAAGCGTTACAATGGTTTCAAATTCACCAAATGCAAAGGCAAATTTAATGTGCTTTTTTCTCATTGTGGCTATCATGTTCATCTTGCAAACAAATGCTTCCAGGTCATAGGCTATCCACCATGATGAAGAGGTCCTAGAGGTAAAAGATATCTTCCTATACAATTTGGAGGTGGTTTCACTCCTCAACCACCCAATGCCCATAATGTTTCTTCTCTAGAGCAAAATTCAACAGTCCTAAATAAGGTTTTCACTCAAGACCAACTTCAAAATTTGCTTACACTTGACAATAGCCTATCTAGCTTTACCATCAATCCTAATGCTGCAGTAAATACTACTTCTACTTCTGCTTCAAGTAATCATTTTGCCTCTTATTGTCATGCTGCTACTTCTTTCACCAGCCACTCGCCTTTGATTCTTGACACTGGAGCAGCAAATCACATGATATGTTCTCACATTTTTACTTCAATTTATCTACCTACCAAACCTTCCCTAGTTCACTTACCAAATGGTCAATATGTCCCTATCAGCTTTGTTGGAACCATTATTCTTTCTTCTGATTTAGTCATGTATAATGCTTTTTATGTTCCTTTCTTCAATATCAATGTTATCTCTACTTCAAGATTAACTAAAGATCACTCTATCGCACTCCCTCATCCATATTGAATAAACGTACGCTATATGCTCTCCTTTTCCAAAAACTACCTGCATATAATTACCTTAAATTTTTTGGCTACTTGTTCTTTGCCGATACTCTTACAAATAGTCAATGAAAACTTCAACCAAGAGGCAAGAGCCTCTAAATGTCTCTTTCTTGGTTATCATACCAATATCAAAGGATACAAAGTGCTTGATCTTCTAACCCTCAAAACCTTCATCACCAAAAATGTAGGTTTCCATGAATCCATTTTTCCTTCCATTCCAAACACTTCTCATACACCTTTTGTCTTCCTTAACTTTCCCCAAATATATGACTCCACAATGTCTATTACCTCTTTTCCTCCACCACCTCATATTGCCCCCACCTAATCACACCATTATCCCTAATATTACCTTCTCTCGAAAATTTGAGAAAGTTAGGTATTGTAGAAGGATAATTAGCACAAAAAGTTCCTACCTTTCAATATTATTGTGCAAAACATTCGTACTTTTTATTTTTTGGCATTTTTACCCTTATTTTCACATTTCATTGCCAAAAACGTCATTCCTTATACTTATCATTAGTTTTTTCGTTAACTCAATACAAAATGCCAATTTTCTTTTCGAACACCAAGGGTAAAATAGTCTCAGCCCATTTAACTCCTTCATCTTCTCTTACGCTGTGGAATCACGCAATGAAGGTTTTTTAGCAAGCGAAGGTAAGAAAATTTTTGACTTTGGTATTTTTGTTTTCCATTTCATATTTTAGTGTTTAGCATGATTGAGAATCTGTGTTGAGTTTTGAAGTTGTTTATTGTTGTTACGCAAGCCTTTGAGGAGCAACATATTTCTTCCATTTTGAGAAATCTTGACGACGATCCACCGATTTATGGTATAGTGTTCATTCCCTAAATTTATTTGTGCATTCATCCAATTCCACTGTGCATTCCCCAATTTATGTCCATTTCAGTGTGGTGCATTCAATGTTTCTCTGTCTCTTTTCATATTTCACGTTGATGTGAATTCAATGTCCATTTTTGTCACTGTCCATTTCAGTGTGCATTTAGTGTTTCTCAATTTACTTGTCATTTCGAATCAAAAGCCTAAATCTCCCCTAATTTATTGCTTGATTTTGATGTGAACTTTCTATTATTGCATATAGGTGTTAATTCACCATATTTCACTATTAAATTACAATGTGGAGGCCAATTTTATGATAAGCCAAACATTGTGGCGTGCGAAGAAGGATTCGTGCTTTTCGTCAATTTATTGTAGGGTAAATGGTGCACTAGAGAGAATTTGAGTAAATTTTTATATATAGTTGGTAATTAAAGGGTGTTGGACTTTTATTATAAAAAGCAAAAAATGAGTTTATGGAAGGGGTTGACGAAATCAGATAGTAGGGGGAATATTAAAGGAGTGCTTTGGGATAAGGATGTGTATCCAGATGTGAATATATATGTGAATATATATGTCATAGCCCAATGAAATCGTATGCATTGCCGTTGCATCTTTGGTCTTCACAAGTTGATGAAGACCAAACATTAGAAGGTTGTTATGTACCATCCATTGACGAAAACAAATGAGGGAGGCCTGAAGGTAATTGACCATATCAATTTTTGCAAGAGAATGCTGAAGAGTTGTGGTCACAATATGAGGAAACCTTACAATACCAGAATGAGGAAGATACAAATATGGGTGATATGAGTGCAGAAAAGGATGAAGTTGTGGTTGAAGATTATAATGAAGAACGAAACGGAAAGAGAAAGTTGAAGGTTTGGTGGAATTCGATTATGAGATGGAGCAAGAGCCTATAGCTATTGTTGAAGTTGGGAGTCAATGGGTTAATTTTGATTTTGAATTTGGTGTATCAAATGAGCATCAGGTTAAGGATTTGGATACCGACTATGGGGATCACCTCCAGTACCTAATTAACATGCTGCAACCATCTGCCAAGTTCTCTTATATAAATTCTTTTGTTTTTGCTCTTGTTCAATTAGTGTACATGTAGTGCAATGAAGTTAGTGGATAGAATGTAGCACCTTAAGAACATGTTTTTGAACCTTAAGGAAGTGCAAGACTGTTTTTGATGTTCCTAAACTAGTGGACATAATTTAGCACGTTACTTTTTTTTTTGTTGCACAGTTAATATTTTTGAGATTTGAAATGAAAAGTTGCCTCTAAATTATTATATTTGTTGAGTTTTTTTTTTTTTTAGGTTTTAGTTAATAGCTGTCTGAACTGTTATTTGAATTATACTTGAGCTGCTGTGATTGAATTGGTCTATTTAGGAAATTTGAAATGTTGTGTATAAACATGCTGCACATAAGAAAATAGGGGCATTTTGCTCCAAGTACCTTGGAAGGTAGGGACGATTTGAGCCAAGTAGTTTGAAAGGAAGGGATGTTTTCGTAAAAAATATTTCTACATAGGGATTATTATCACAGGATTAATTCCATACTAAAAAGAAATGAACTAGACCAATTCATCTTCACCATTGAGCCACATGGGTCATTCGCCATTGAAATCTAATAGGTACTTTACAACATCAAATTTGCAATTGTTCTTCTCAATTTACCCCTTAGTTATATACCCTTAATAAGCACAAAATGGCAATGAACATTGCTAGTTCATCGACCACCTATTCAATATTTATCTTCATCTATCATTCTAAAATTTATCAATAATCCACCATGACAACAGCCATTGTTGTAAATTACAAAATTCTTTACACCATTTTTTCTTTATTTAATATAATAATTTTATAAATTATCTTCTTATTCACGTCAATGTTACTTAAGGAATGACTATTTTAAGGCGAGAATAACGGGTTAAGTGGCTAAGATTATTTTACCATTGGTATTTGTAAAGAAAATTGACTTTTTACATTGAATTAACGTAGTAATTAATGGTAAGTGGGTGGAATGATGTTTTTGGCAATGAAAGGTGAAAATACCAAAAAATGAAAAGTTGTGACATTTTGCACAATAATATTGAAATGTATATACTTTTGTGTGCTAATTGCTGATCAGCATAATTTTTACTTGGTAACATAACTCAGATACCTTCATCATCTCATGAATCTTTCCACTGTTGTCTTCCTTCTCCCAGTAAATCTCACTCAATTGCTTCCTATCTTTCTACTTTTATGTTATCATCTAACTATAGAGCTTTTTTTACAACTATTTCAACTACCTTTGAACCAAAAACTTTCAAATAAACTATCTGACACCCTTAACGGTAAACTGCTATGTCAGATGAAGTTAAAGCTTTTGAATTAAATCATACTTGGGAACTTTCTATTGTGCCTCCACATATGACTACAATAGGATACAAATAGGTTTATCGACTGAAATTCAAATATAGATGTAATAATTGAAAGGTATGGAATCTTGATTAGTAGGAAAGGGGTATACTCAGCAAGAAGAACTTGATTTTTTTAATACATTATCCCCTATTGCATAGATGACTACTGTGCGCACTTTACTTTCATTGCTGTTTTATGTAAATAATACTTTTTTACATGAAGATTTGCATAAAAAAGTACACATGCAGCTACCACCAAGGTACACCTCACCCACTGACCATAGAGTTCACAAACTCAAAAAGAGCTTGTATGGTTTAAAATGGGCATCAAGACAGTGGTTTTCAAAATTATCCTCATCTTGGCTTCAGTTTGGTTTCACTCAAGGCAAGTTCGATTCTTCTTTATTCATCAAACAAACTTCAAAGAGTTTTATGGCCCTACCGATCTATTTTGATGATGTTATCATTACCTCTGATAACCACCCTGATATAGGCTTTGGGAAGAAGTATTTGCATGATATTTTCTCCATCAAAGACTTAGGTGAACTACAATACTTTTTGAAAATTGAAGTAGCTCGATCAGTAAAGGGCGTTACTTTGTGTCAACACAAGTATACCTTGGATATTCTACAAGATAGTGTTTTTCTTGTTGTAAAGTTGTAGCTTTTTCTATAGAATCTACGCTAAAGCTAAGAGCAAATGATTCATCTCCTCCATCCAATCTAAATTCTAGCTCACTTACATATTATTCATCCTCAAGCAACTTTACTCTACACTGATGGCAAGCATACCTTCAATATTGCTTCCAATCTTGTTCATCACAAAAGGACAAAGCATATCTAATTATACTATCATCTTGTTAGAGAGAAATTATATAAATTTCTCATCAAAATCATCTAAATCTCTTCCAACCATCAACTGGCTAGTATATTGACTAAATCACTTAGTTCTCAAAACTTTCATAATCTCATCCGCAAGAGTGGGATTGATAAACATTCATTTCCCTCTTGAAGAAGGTGTTGGAACATACAATCTCATACAGGAGCTTTAGAAATGAAGGCTCCATAAGCAACGTCAATGACTTCCTTTTCTCCTCCCCGAAATAAGGTAAAGGCTATGAAATCCTTCCTTCAGCTCGATCAATAAAGATAGTTGATACTGGTTTTAAGAATGAGTAATTGCCCTTTTTCGACATCTTCTTCTGTTTTTCCCTCATCTAAAAGCTAGTAAGTGAAAGAACTTTTTCTAGTCGCAATCCCCTACCTTTGGCATTCTGGACCTTAATATATATAAATAGAAATTGATTCAAATGCCGAAGATCAAGTCTTTGTAAAATTTGTTATCAAAATTAAGGATCACAAGTATAATCTTAATTTATTAAAGGGGAATTTTCAAAAATGACCAATTATATGCTTGTCAATTGAAAAGTGTCTAATTTTGATAACTCTTGCAAAAATGGCCAAAGTTGGTATCAAATTAACTTTTATACCCTTAATGAAAAATGAAACATTTTTTTCTTTTCAATTTGTCACAAATTTCAAGAAAAAGAAGTAGCCTTCATGAGAAGCTACATTAAAGTAAGGTAATATTTAGTAGATTAATTTCATTTCATTATATATTAGGTAATGATCAATGATTTTGGGTATAAATGAAGATGATGAAATAGAAAAACCATTAAAACAAAAAAAATTTACACACTTTTAATCTCATCCACAATTCTCGATAGAAGGTAAATTTTCTTCGAAATCTTATTTTTGTTGATAAGTTGTGTTTAATAGTTGTGATATATATGATGTAAATAGATGATTAGATTTTTCAAACAATTAGTAAATATTTGTTGTAAGATTATTGGAGCATTTTAAAATCAAATTCATAGTTATTATTTTGTGTTTCTCAAATATGGTGTTACAACCTACTTAAATAAGTTTAATAGATGGATTTGCAATGGTTGTCATGTATTGACAATGCCATTAATTCTGGAATAAATTCCTTACAAAAATGGTTGTTGAAATTGAAGAAGATGATAAATGCATATGGTGAAGTGTATGGCCGACATATCGTTCTCGACATTTTATAAATGTTGAGAATGATACTTCGGATGCAATTCTTGACATTCTTTCAAATGTCGAGAATTACATTACAAACTTAGCGAATATATGAAAAATTTTGTATTTACTTTTGACCATATTGCTTAAGGGTAACATGTTTGTTTTAGGTATTCGTGTTAGCTAATCTTATTTGCGTTGATGATATGCATATATGAGAGATGTTATGAGATTCGTTGTCTCGTATGGTTGTACATGCGTCGAGACGGATGATGAGTGGAAGTGGTTACGGACACAATAGGCAAACGTGTAGGAACCCAAGATCGTTGACTAACTCGGGCACTTGACTATTTTTTGTATTCATGTTAACATCAAATTTATCATTCATGAATAATATACTTTTGCATTTCGACGTTATTTTCTCAGTTCATTTCAACACTTAGTAGTCATTCAAAGAACAATATAAAACATAAATTTAGTACTATGATTTCAACATCAATATATAGCCACGTACTAAATGTCAAACAACGACAATTCAAAATCATGTTGAAGAGTTCGTAAACTGTCAAACTACATTAACTCCACCACTTCGTCAATATAAATCATGATAATGACAATGAGATTCTTATTTGAAGTGGTCACAAAATGATGATGTACAAATACATCTACATGTCCAAAACAACGGACAAAGAAGATATCTCACTACCATCCTCATCGTCGGAGCTTATGATAATGACATCCGAACCTAGTTCAATATTGTCAACCAACTCGTCAACGTGTCAAATGCCAAACAAAAGATGATGTTCGTCCAATGGGATTTCGACTGGGACTATCTCACGTCGACAATACGATCACCAACTCTAAAATCACTTCGCTCACCTTCGTTTCTCAAATCGAAAAATGGAATTGGATGAACACTCACCCGATGGTGACGGTTACCAGTTGAGGAATGTAGGGAACAATGACATACATTTGTTCATCGTCTTTCAAGTCGATGATGATCAGATTGTCCGCTGAAGACCACATTTGTTCATCGTCTTTCAAGTCGATATGATCAGATTGTCCGCTGAAGACCACATCTGTTCATCGTCTTTCAATTCGATGATGATCAGATTGTCCGCTGAAGACCTATGAGGGAAAGGTTCATAGCAACATTAATATGAGGAATCAAGTCGATATGATCAGATTGTCCGCTGAAGACCCATGAGGGAAAGGTTCATAGCAACATTAATATGAGGAATTTCTTCGATTAAAGAAGACATAGTTGAAGGAAGAAGTTCTTACTACTAGGAATTTCTTGTGAGGAATTGTGTTTTAACATTGTATTTCAAGCCATATATATGCTTATATAGAGGAGCAAAGCATGGTGTAATTACATTACAAGACTACATTATATTACATGCTTATATAAAGGAGTAAAGCATGGTGTAATTACTATTGATTGACATTTTTCTGACAACATAGATTTTAGACCTTGTGATTTTCATCTGAATAGTGAAGTTATATTTATTACTAACATGCTTGTGAAGTCAACACGATACTATATTCATAAAGAGCTTTTTGTTAATGATGATATTCATAGTAAGAGCTTTTTGTTAATGATGATCGATCTATAACACATCTTTGATTAAAATAATATTGAGGAATTTCTATATCTAATTTGTTTGTTTCGACTTTTTTTAAAATCTAATTGTCATCTTACCAGTACGTTAATTGGTTCGACTTTATCCTTGACATTTCACACGTCATTTGAAAAGTTGTTCTCGGCATTTGAACCCTGTTTATCTCAACACTTGAAAGTTCATGTATCTAGAACGACATTTTATTCTAATTCCGAGAGTTCGATACATTTCAAACATTTCTCGACATTTTAAGTGTTGTTCTCGACATTAAATACCTATTATTTTCGACAATTGATATTTCAACTATCAGAAACGATAGTTCGTAAATGTGTACACAATATAAGACCTGAAAAACATGCTAGTATTGAAACAAAATGCTATTGTCTCCTTTTCAATTCTACATCAACACTCAGAACTGTACCATCAACCAAAACATTTGCCTAATAATGATAAACAAAATGAAGCTGAAAATGTAATTTTCAAACACACAAAGCTATACTCCAACAACATTATAAACTAACTACACATCCCTCTTACCCTTTTATCCAAATTGTGTGAAAGGAGTCCGCGTGCTAGCACTAGGCATCTTCACCCTAAGGGATCGAGGTCGACATGGTGGTGGAGCATTGATGTTAGGAGGATCTGCAATGGTGGCAATCACATTTGAGGACTTTCTAGACAAGTCATCGACATTACTAGCATCTACTTCGGTTGCCTCGACAACCTATTCGGCAGCCACAGTGTTAGGCGATAACAAATCATCACGTACATGCATATATTCGACACAACCAAATCCACCGTACTCATCACTCACCTTGTGTCTCCAATTTCTATAGCTATATTGTCAACCTTTCCTCTAACATACTCTTTTGTTCTGCATCGAATTTGTTGAGGACAACTGTTATGTATTTGGTATTGCTAACCTGGGAGATCTGGGCACAACACGCTCTTCCTCCGAAATTTTGTATCGGTCTGAGAAAGTCATCTACAAATAACAAAAACAAAAAAGACAAATAATATAAGAACTTACAAGTATCATTTAAGTGGCTGCTGATCTGAAATAAGCCATTATAATTCACTAAGCTCGTTACATTGAATGCCAAATATGTGAAAGTTGTGGCGTCCACACGTGAACATACTTTAAGGCAAATCATTTAATTTGCATGTTCCATAGATAACTAATAATCACAACGTATTACATAACACTTCTCTCCATACAGAGAATGTTATAGAACATAATTAAATATCAAAAGTTACATGTAACTCAAACATATGAAGTAATATGCTTTAGGTAACTCACAATATGTCATATAACCATGTAAACATGTCACATTTCTAGAAGAGGATATGAAAATATACCTACAAGCTGAAAAGCTAAGGATAGACATGAATCTAACAATTTCTTATTTAAGAAACTTAAGTTAAATTTCATTTACAACATAACCTCGATCTAATTCTCGTTGAGTTCATCTTCTTTTGTATCTTCTCCGAGGGGATTGAGCCCTTTGATTGAGAGTAAGATCTCCGTGCACAAATAAGTCCCAAATGGGAAGAATTTATCTTCATGAGTTCCAGTTGTCTTCATTTTTCTAGTTTATATATCATAAAATATCAATTTTTCACTTTTTTCCAGTACTTTTCATTTACATTGTTTAGCATAGATTGACATTGTGTAAGGCTCCCAACATTAAGTTCAAATGTAAATTTCTTATTCCAAGATTACTTCCCACCATAAATTCACATCCAACTTATATTGAGTAACATTCGTAATCGAACATGTTTGTTCCAGCAGAAAACATCACATATTAGATAAAAAAATTGTTAACATTAGTTGCACATAGAAAGCACATACTATACAATTTGTAAGTAACCCATCAAATGTGTATAAAAATTGGAGCCCAAATCCGTTGATAAACATAACGTGGACAATTTATTAATGTAGCCCTAAACCCAATTTATTATTTATGAAGAGAAAAAGCAGAGGAACCCCACTTTTATTTTTTATCAAATACATATGGATTATTTCATCGTTATTGCTCTCAAAAGCAAAAAATAGAATAACACACTTTGATTTTTAGATTTAAAAAAATATAAAATGTATCCTAAAATTAGTGAAATAAAAAGGAAGAATTAAAGGAAAAACATACTTTTTGTTAGCACAAAAGAAGTTTCTTTCAGTTGAACAGATAATCCACAAGTAAAACTAATGAGGCAATCGAGCCGAGCGGCTCGTCGGCTCGGCCGCTCGGCTCGTACTGTAGCGATCCACGAGCCGCTTGGGCTCGTCAAAAGACGAGCCCGAGCTCGAGCCGAGCGGACCCGTTCATAGACGAGTCGAGCTCGGCTCGGCTCGTTAAGAGACGAGCGCTCGTGGGGCACGAGCCCACGAGCCGAGCTCGTGGGCTCGTGAAAAACATTAAAAAAAAAAACTAAGAAAAACTAAAAAAAAAAAAAAATTGACGAGCCACGAGCCGAGCCAGCTCGGCTCGTGGCTCGTGGGCCAAGCCGAGCTCGCCCACGAGCAAACGAGCCAAGCAGAAGCTCGGCTCGTTTTGTAACGAGCCACGAGCTCTGCTCGTAGGGCAACGAGCCGAGCTCGTGGGGCAACGAGCCGAGCCGGCTCGGCTCGGCCCATTGCCATCACTGTAAAACCTACATTATTTATGAAAAGAAAAACAATACAATGTATTAAAATAAAGAGATTATAGGTATTTATGTACAAATATAAATGAACGTATACCTATTTAATATAGAAAACAAAATATATGCTTTATCGAGTGAATTACTCAAATAGTCACTGAACCATACTTCCAAGAGGTCACTGAACTTTCAAAATCACCCAAGTTATCACTGAATTTTGCAAAAGATTTTCACGAGGTCACTGAACTTTAAAAATCACCTCATTCATCACTAAACTTTGTAAAATGTTTCTCAGGGGTCACTAATTCAGTGATCTCCTAGGAAACATTTTGCAAAGTTTAGTGATCCCGTAGAAACTTTTTGCAAAGTTTAGTAATAAATGATGTGATTTTTAAAGTTATGTGACCTCGTGGAAATCTATTACAAAGTTCAGTGATGATTTGGATGATTTTTAAAGTTCAGTGACCCCTTGGAAACATAGCGTAAAGTTCAGTGACTATTTGGGCAATTCACTCTGCTTTATCAAAACTGAGAGAAGAGAGAGGGAAGTTTGGGGAAGAGAAAGATTTGCACGAAAGAAAAGAGTCCGAAATTTGATTTACAATTGGTAGGGTTTGAAAAAGTTTGTGGGCCAGGTCAATTTGTATGTTTAATATTATTTTATTGAATAATGTGTTAGAGATAACTGTATTATAAATTAAAGGTATGTATTGTGTGATTTTAATTACATATATTATAGTGAATAAGATTGAACTCGACACCGTTGAGGTTTTTAAAGTTCTTATTAAGCACAAATCCCCATTGATATACAAATTTGTTGTGTGCTTGAAGCCTTAAAAGGAATATTTACAAGATTTTTATCTATTTTTATGCGCAATTATGTCTTATGATCTTAATATTTACAAACTACAATTTAAAATTAGAAGATCGATGTTCGTTTTTTGTATAGCCAGTTGGTGAGCGTACTCGAAATATGTACCAACATCGACAATAATTTATTCGATTAAACAAAGAAAAAAGAATATTTGAAACCCGACGGTTTCGATCCTTGGGGTCTATAAATCGACGGTATATAGACATTTGGAACTTAATTTATATAAATTGAAGAAATTATTTAAGTTTGTATTGACACAGATCAGCACACGCGCGTCTTGGAATTTTGTATTGGAAATTAGTTGTAACCAATTGAAATGATTTAAGTGGAAATTCCTTGTTTGGTGAATGAGAAATTAAGCCAAACTTAAACCACTTAATACTTGAAATTATTGGAATTGTGTGGAATATTCTAGAGAATGTAGATGAAAAGATGTGTCTTTTCATATGGATCATGAATCTTGGAGAGCATGACTTTTGGTATGAGTAACTTCCAATAATAATGATTATTCAAGAGATGTGTCTCTTGGTATGAATGTTCCAATTACTATATATATGGATTCCCTATGTGTTTGGATCACAACAACAACAAGAAGACACAACAAACAATTCATTTGATAGTTTCATATCATGGTTACTTTAGTTTTGCAAAAAACACTTTATAGAAGTGATTTTCTCTTGCATCAAAATCATGGTTATGATAGAAAGGGAACTCCGTTTGAGTTCGTTGGTCTAAGTCATTTGGAGTGCTCATATGGCTTGACGTGGTCGTTGTATCTTGGGAGATGATTGCCGAGAAACCGTTAGCACCGATGCGGGGCAAATTCATCTTAAGGAAAAAGTGTCAAACACTTGCCTCGACCGATCGCATCACTTGCATTTCATCTTTCTCAATTCTGATTTTATTTATGCTTGATTTCAAAATATGATTAATTTATTTATGTGTTTTATTGAAGGGTTTGAATTGAAGAACAACATGCGTTCACTCATATTGGGAAGTGAAGAATTCATATTATTATATTCGAAGTCGGTAAATCGCTATTTTATCTTCTCAAATCAGATTTCGGTAAGTCGAATGATGTTTCGATTTCACGCATATTAACGGCATGCTCTTGATGAATATAATATGCACATTATCGGTGTAACATCTCCTACAATCTTAAGATGAATTTGAGTTTAATTGTGCATGTTAGATAGACAACTTACGTGGGTTTTGTAGAATATAAAATATGTTTTATATGCATGCGTGACTTCGGTTTTGAAAGTGGGAAATCTATGTTTCAAATTCATTCTATCGAATTTACTGTTGAAAGTTACCATAGTCATGATTATGGACATTAATCTGTGTGGTGTGAATTACATTTTAATGGCATTGGTGGTTGCAGAATGTTGACATAATTAATGTATATATTGCTGTAATAATTATGTCATGTTCAACGGAATTATGAAAAAAAAAAAAGAAAAGAAAAAAAAAAGGGGAAATATGCCTAGACTATTTCCAAAGGACATGACTGTCGGTTAACATGCATGAAGGGGTTCTTCATTATTTTAACCGTTGTCTCCATTATAATTCTGCCCATGTGTTATTGCTATGTGCTTATTAATGTACCAATTGTATTTAGTATTTGTATGCCTGGAACAAATGCATAAAGTGAAATGGTGCATGATTTTGGCCTAAAAGACAATCTTTTTAGTGTTTAATTGTCAGAAATGTGTATTGCTCTGCCAAATTTGTAAACATTGGCCGTTAACCTCTTCAATCCGAATTTTCTATTTGTGTTTGGTGTGCATTTTATATTCTGGAATATGTTCTCTAAAATTAAGGACGTTGGTTCTATATCCGGGTTGAATTTATGAAGAATTAAACTGCCAGAATACTTGTTATGAATTTGAGTGTGATACAAATTTTGGCTGGGTGTAGACGTGCAGTATATAATATGGAATCCATGCACGTTAGTTTGGATGCATTGGTTCCTTTGCATCATTTGGAGATATATTTGGATCTTGTTGAAATCAAACAACGAACGAAAAAAATGCCAATTATTTGTTTTCATTAAAATTGATGATGATCAATAATTTATATGCATGGAGGATATCTATGTTCCTTGGGTTGGAGAATATTTAATATATATTACTCGCACTTGCTCACTTGAGGATGCATGCTTTCATGTTGGAAATTGTACTAACTTTGGTTGTTGATGATAGCCTCAAATAATTTGATGAAATTAATTGAGTTGACTTATGCAAATCATGGTTGCATTCTAGCGAGACAACATATGCTCTTGTCACAATGGGTATTAAGCCGCCTAATCACGTGGTGGAAATTTATGGAATAATTTAGGATCATTTCATATGAGAAATCAAGACTCTTGAAAATAATTATTTTCCGAAGGAAGTATCTCTTTATAGAGATTGATTCGAAGAGGTGCGTCCTCTCGTTGGGTTGTGTCTTTTGAGAACATAACTATCGAATAGATGGATGATTCGTTCATTAAATTTGAATATGGTGAATAAGTATTATTTAATGTGAAATAATATTATCTTGTGAAATGTCACAAATGTGATATGTTGCATATGTTGGAGAAGTTGCAATTCCTGTGAATCAAGATGTTTAGTCTTCTTCATTGTTGAAATTTGATTTCAATCGTGGAACCAATTAAATTGGTATATGTTTGAGAGTATTGTTGGTCTATGTGATTACCTTAATTTAATTTGGATGATCAAATTAAAAGAAAGGAAGTTGGATTGAAGTATAATTTATAAATTGTGGGTTGACGACCACTATTTTGAAAGTACTTAAACTTTCACAAAACATTTGATATGGACATTATCTATTCGATAATGAGTTGAACTACGAAAGAGTTGATGAACTCTAAATTCAAGTGTAATCCAAAAATGTGGGGGTTAACATCAATACTTACGAACTTATATGAAAAGTTCAAGATTTGTGGATGCAACATTACTAGTTGCACATGCATTCCTAATTGAGGACTTGTGGGGGTAACTTATATTTAAAAGTTACAATTTTCTATACTTTATAATCATAGAAATATGTCTATGAATGTGGAAAAGGTAGAAAATCCTTATATTAATTATAAGGATGATATACACTAAGTCTAAAGTGGATGAAATGTGATAAAATCCAATTACGGCGTTTGTTTGGATATGCAAGATCAATTAGAATATTTGAAAAGTATTCAAAAAAGTTGAAATGCATTGTAGTATTTCAATAATGATATTGAATACCCATGTTTTTGAAATCCACTAGTAAAAGTGATTGACTAGTGTAGTGTGTGATAGAAATCCTCTAACATTGTTGTTTGAAATTTATAAAGTTTTAGATAAAGTTAGTTAGAAGCATGTAGCTTCATGAGAGGATTTCTTGGTGGTGACATGTTGTATCTATTAAATCAATTAATTGTTGGCTAGCTATATTTGATGAGATACTAAGTCACATGTAATGGTAAGTCTAGACGTATACATAATACCGTTAAGCAGTCGATCTCAATGGTGTAAATTCGTGGTACCTTTAGAGATTTACCGAGAGATCAAGAATACTGCATATTGAGGGGAATGAAATTAAAGCCTACGACGTAAGAGTCTTTGTAATGGTAACCCTACCTTGTTGACTGGAGATCCCAAGATCTAGATTCAAAGGGACAACTAAGTTATGAAAATCCCATGAAGCACTTAGGAAATTATTCCTACTAATTCCTATGATAATTAAAGTGCTTTCTGCTGAATGATTGAAGGTTAAGATACTCTTTTAATGATTCCTATAGCTTGATTCAGTCAAGTGGAATATGGCAGAATACTCTTAATAGGAGATCACCTATGTAAGTGTAAAGTGGGGCCGCTTCAATGAGAATTGTTCGAGGCTAAAATTCTCTAAACACTTATGAAACCAAGAGTGATCCATGGCCAAAATGGACACAACTGTGAGAACCATGAACGGTTTAGGGAAGACATTGTGTGAGTACTGTTGTTTCGGCTTACACCAACGGCTGAATGGTTCAAGAAATCACGTTCACCAATTAGCCAGTAAGTCCGATAGTATTTCACTAAGGGAGGTTCAAGGCCAGAAGCTACCTTCTCTGATGCAGTGTTTTTTCCGCCCTCTCTCTACTAGTGTCTGCATAGTCATTTGCATTAATTTTCATTCATGTGGGGGATTGTTGGAATTTTGTATTGGAAATTGGTTGTAACCAATTGAAATGATTTAAGTGGAAATTCCTTGTTTGGTGAATGAGAAATTAAGCCAAACTTAAACCACTTAATACTTGAAATTATCGGAATTGTGTGGAATATTCTAGAGAATGTAGATGAAAAGATGTGTCTTTTCATATGAATCATGAATCTTGGAGAGCATGACTTTTGGTATGAGTAACTTTCAATAATTATGATTATTCAAGAGATGTGTCTCTTGGTATGGATGTTCCAACTACTATATATATGGATTCCCCATATGTTTAGACAACAACAACAACAAGAAGACACAACAAACAATTCATTTGATAGTTTCATATCATGGTTACTTTAGTTTTGCATAAAACACTTTATAGAAGTGATTTTCTCTTGCATCAAAATCATGGTTATGGTAGAAAGGGAACTCCGTTTGAGTTCGTTGATCTAAGTCATTTGGAGTGCTCATATGGCTTGACGTGGTCGTTGTATCTTGGGAGATGATTGCCGAGAAACCGTTAACACCGATGCGGAGCAAATTCATTTTAAGGAAAAAGTGTCAAACACTTGCCTCGACCGATCGCATCACTTGCATTTCATCTTTCTCATTTCTGATTTTATTTATGTTTGATTTCAGAATATGATTAATTTATTTATGTGTTTTATTGAAGGGTTTGAATTGAAGAACAACATGCGTTCACTCATATTGGGAAGTTAAGAATTCATATTATTATATTCGAAGTCGGTAAATCGCTATTTTATCTTCTCAAATCAGATTTTGGTAAGTCGAATGATATTTCGATTTCACGCATATTAACGGCATGCTCTTGATGAATATAATATGCACATTATCAGTGTAACATCTCCTACAGCGCGTGCACTGATGATGTATCCATAATATAGATTGGCCTCTTGTGTTTTATTTTTATATATACATACATTACGTACTTTGTTCAACATAACATAATATAATTTATTAAAAAGCTATATTTGTTTTACGTGTGATGTAATTTTTTAGGTGCTTTATTGGTAAGTTATGCATTTCAGCTTTTTACTAAAAAATTATCATATTTCATTTTGCATAAATCCAATATAGAATCAAGCACGGTTTGGAAAAAGTAAAACGTCATAAATAAACTAACTTTTTCTTTGAAAATTTAATAGATGAATAAAGTCCATACTTTTCAATATTTCTGTGCAAAACATCTCTATCTTTTGTTTTTTTTTCACATTTTCACCCTCATTTTTACTTTTCATTGCAGAAAAGGTTATTTCATCCATCCACCTTCAATTGCTCCGTTAACTAAACACAAAAAACAAATTTTGTTTTCAAAAATCAAGGGTAATATAGTCTTAGCCAGATTATCTTCAATAACTCAATTGATTTATACCAATTTCCTATTTTATTGGGACTTGCCACTTTCGAAGTAAAACATTGAAGTGATAGTTAAATAGAATGTTATAACCAGTGTTCTAAAAGGCGTAATGCGTTGAGATGCGTCGAGGTCGAGAACCAAGAATCACAAGTTTAAGCGTGTCAATGCGGAAAATAGGCATCATAATGTGTTTCGTACTTTTAATATTATTTTAAGTATAATAAATAGATTTTTATATTAAAATAATTTTTTTATATAAAAATAAAGAGACCTGCTTCATGTACAAAAGCAAGGGCCACAGAAAGCCAACAGAGAAGACACACACGGTGGGGCCCGCATATATATATTTTTTTTAATACAAGGCGGGGCCTGGCATTGTGAGTATTCTGGTGACTTTCTGGCAAAACCATTTCTGTACAAATGGTTTTGCTGAAAAATAAACATAGACATTTACTATTAAGTATTAATTATATTGTTAATGGATTGGACACCAAGTAAAGGATTTGCACAATTAAATTAATTGAGGAACAATACGGTGAAAAACTCATTCTGCTACAGTCCATTTTCACAAGCCGTGGGACCCAGCTACCCAATCTATCAATTTTGGTCTGACATTGTTCCTTCCCACTTGCTAGAATTGACATTTTTTATCCATTTAAATTTTTTATTCCAATATTACCCTTCAATATTGTGTTAGGTAGAATAGTATTCAATTACAGTAGGCGGGCAAAACCAGAAGGTCTTACACAATTTTTGACACTGCATCTCTCTTTGATACATTTTCAATTGTGGCATTCTGACACAATTTTTTAACTTTTGTCCTTGTTGTCTGTCGGGACTGTAGTAGAAAGAATTTTTCACCCAAAAAAATGGATTTCAAACAAGCGCATAACTAGGCGCGCCTACTCGCGCATAAGTCGCGCATAGGCGGTCAACAAAAAATTTTGACCGCATTTTTACTCGCATATCACGAATTCGAGGCACTTTCACCACGCCTAGACGGCGCATTTTAGAACACTGGTTATAACACACTAAAAATTTCAAATTATGCGGTGGGGAATCTAATGAAGGTTAAACTGTATCCATTTGAAAACTCGCCTTAGTTGAGAATAAAGAGAAGTGTTTTTATGACTTTGTCTCAAAGGTAAGACTATATTATCCTTGGTTTTTGAAAAGAAATTTTGATTTTTTTTTTTTGTTGAGTTAACGGAGCAACTGATGACAGGTGGATGGAAGAACCTTTTCCGTAATGAAAGACGAAAATGAGAGTGAATTGCCAAAAAGTAAAAGGTATAAGCATTTTGTACAAAAACACTGAAAGATAAGGACGGTTTGTGCTAATTTGCCTTATTACCATTTTTGCCTTCTTTTTCCCATTCACCAAATTGCTTTTTAATCTTAAAATGTTATTATTTTGGGCCTACAATTGGTGGATCCAATGTTGTTGCATCATCGGCAAGAGCTTCACAGCTCTAATGATAATCTCTTTTTTAAACTTTTCTAACATACTACAAGTCTCCTCATCTTTTTCAAGTAGCTTCATTACTTCTTCTAAGTTTTCATTGAAAATCTTAGTTATCGAAATCGTCATTGAAACTAAATTATAAACATTATTTGCTCCATGCATCAATTCTGTGAGGATAATGATTTGGAAAACAACTCATTCTTTCTTAACAAGTCACTTTTGTTTTAATCTAAGTTAAAGCACACTTCTGTTTTCTTTTCATAGTGATGTACAAAACAAGGTCCATATGTGAATTTTGACCATGGCATAAGGCTTGATCAAGATTACTTTTACATGAAGATTGTGTGAGTTGTAGGGCGATGCTGCCTTATGTGCGAAGCTGGTGAATATATTATCTTGCTATTGTTTAGGCGAAGCATGTGAGGCCTCTACGTGGAAGGCTAACATTAGCTTACGTGGTCTCTGCTTCCTAGGCGGTGCATAAGTGGGCCCTAGGCGAATTGAAGGTGTAAAAATAGTCCTCCTTAATATTTGTATTAGGTAGAGGACTTAGGTACATGGTACCCATTCAAGAGGTGGTACTCGAACGAATTAGTGTTGAGTTGATTGTACTGCTACGAAGTGTGGCCATCTATGACAGAAGACATTTTAATGATGAAGATTTTGGATAAAACTATTTGTACATAATTTTCCTTATCGAAAATGTTACGCCCTCTCATATGTGCGCGGGGTCCGTGTGAATAAAAAACTCCCAAAAATATGGTCCCCACACCCTATTGTGAGTGTAGGTAAAAGATTAGGTAAAAAAATAATTATGTACATATAGCATTGCCTGAGAGTGATGACGGCTTTTTTAAGATAAAGCCTCTTTGGTGATGAAGGCTTTTGATGATGAAGTCTCTTTGTTGACGAAGTATAACAATAGTCCCACGAATAACAATTACATTAGATGAAGGACGTTCATAATTGTAAACTCCGTATGTTACCATTTTGAAGTTAAAATATTTTATGATGACATAGAGGTTGGTTCCAAGCTATTAGCGAAGGTACTAGTAAGATGGTGAGAGCGACGAATCCTAGAGAGGTCCAACCCTCACCGTGTTCCTCCTTGAGCCAAAGGGACTCACATAACTCGAGAGTTAAATGAAGAATTGGATTAATCGTGCTCATGTTAGAACATACTTGAAGAGATTTATTTAGAAAACATTAAAAAGAGGATTGTCATCTCAATGAATATCGTACTACATGTCATCAACCACGTTGAGTGGGCCTTTTGAAAGCTATGTGGCGAATTGAGAACAGTTCATACGATGATTCGATCATTTTTCCACATTTATATGAAAGTAGAAATTTTGTTAATGCATTTTAACAACTATCTTATTTTATTATATCCAAGTCACATTTTAAAAACAGATAATTTCGAAATTAAAGAGAGGAGATTCATAAGTGGATCCAATTAAATTGGAGTTCATATATCAGCGCTTGATTAAGCAGACGTAAATTAATGTGGTTTCTTGTTGACTAACAACTCATAAAAGGGCAAAATTGTAATACAACCTCGAGATTCGTTGACTGGACAGAAAATTACGAGAAAACTAATATTTACGAAACGAATTACGCCTTGTATTTCCCAAAACACCCCCTACTCGGGAATAGCTCTCAACTTCGCTGTAAATTTCCCCCTCCTCCCGCAGCCGCCACTACTCCTCCCCCTTCTCAACCCACTTTGTCCACCACCAGCCACCTTCCTCGACGGCTTCATACAGTTCTCATCGGGAAAAAAAAGAATATTCGGGCAGTATATTTCGCATTTCTCGCCGCAACAACCACTCTTTGTCAACGCTGAGCTAGCTTTCACAGCCAATGCCGCCATGTCCTCTGCTAGCATCCGGCGTTTCAACCGGTTCAACGGCAAAGCAAAGTAAATCTGACCCAGCTGCAGCTCCTCATCATCTCTCACCGCCGAAACTACGTCGTCGAAATCCATTTCATCAGAGTTACAAATGAAACACACCGGATTCTTCTGTAAGACGTACGAAACTTTCACCGGATACGAAAACTCCTGTAATCTTCCATCATCCAATATCAACTTTGCGGTCGAAGTAGTCTTCGACTCAGAAGAACTGCATATACCCATTAGTTTCCTCCCATCGTTCAGGCGCAGAGAACCAAAAACGACACGATACAGCACCACTCTTGTGATGAATATGAAGGTTATAGATTTTCGTGGGATAGAGACGAAGGTGACGTGAAATCTAGTGGAGGATTAATGTTATATATATAGGAGGAATGCACCGGGAATTGAACCAAGAGGCGACTGGGGTGAGGTGGTATGTCTGCCTTCTAGTGGGCAGGGTGCCAACATGTAGACTTGTGGTTGTGGGTGACAGGGTGTAGTGTGGTACTATGTTGCCCACGTTTTTGGATGTAATTACGTATATTGGGGGACCAGGGACTCCCTTCGTTTATTTTGTCACTTTCCTCTTTTTGTAGTGAATAACTACGCGGTTCTAAAAGATCTATTTAGGCTCGAGACACGAAAAAATTGACCGCTTGAAACATTTTCACGAGATTTTCTAAATATAAAATAATTTCCATTTTAGATAGTTAATGATTAAAAATTAGTTAGAGTATGTGTTTGACTGTCCAAATTTTGAAAGTCAAACACACCATCTATTCTTAGGGTGTGTTTGAACCACATTATTTTGGGAGAATGTGTTGTTGAAAAAGAAGAAAAAGTTATTGATGTAATGAAAAATATTATTTTATTGAAAAATGTGTAGTTGAAAATGAGTATGAGAATGTGAATTAGAATTTTGGCTCAAACATGGGCTTAATGTACAATAATTGTATTTAATAAATCACATGTTTTAATATTCTACTTCTTAAACTATTCAAATCACATTTAGGGTGTGTTTGATCCACATTATTTTGGAAAAATGTATTCTGAAATAGTAGATTGATGGAGAATTTGTGGTTGAAAAATAAGGAAAAGTTATTGATGTAATGGAAAATGTTATTTTATTAAAAAATGTGTGGTTGAAAATGAGTAGAAGAATGAGAATGAAAATTTTAATATGTACCAAACATGGGCTTAAATTGATTGGTCAATTAATATATAAAGAATTATTTTAAATAAAATTTGAAAAGAAATCATTAAATGTTTGTTTAAAAAAAGAAAATTATATTTTTGTTGAAATAAAATATATTTATGAGGTTTTGTATGCTTTATTTTAATTATTTATTAGCTTTGAATAAAAATAATAATATTCCAATAAAAAAAAAAAACTTACACCTATGCTTGCTCATGAAGTTTATAAGTCACAATTCGTATTGAAAAGATTAATTTTTATACTTGTATTGGATTGCTCACATGTTTTTTTTTAGCTTAAAAGTAGTTTAAATTTACTTTCAAGTAAAACGTTATTATCTAACATGTTTATATATATTGTTTGCTTGACGTATAGTATAAGAAGTTACCTTTTTCAAGAAATTGCATACATCCCTTTTCACATGAGGAAGAAGAAAACTTACCTTTAGAGAATAATCAACATGGTACATACGGTTCTTATATCACCTCTTACTTTTCGCAATGAATTGGATAAAATCATAAAAAAAAAACTTACAAATAAGTACTTTATTTTATTTTAAAATCTTGATCTGTAATATAATATATTTTTTTTAAGTTTAGCCAAACATGCAGCTAAAGAGATTTACTTGAAGATGTTTTTGGGGATTTTGTAAATGTAGCTCTCTTTTTATTGTGTAATTTGTGGTGAAGATAGACTGATTTTTTTTAGTGTATAGTTCGCTTTTTATATTATAATTTGTATAATATTTTTTTATTGTATAGTTCGTTTTTCAATTGTTGAATGTTTCATCATATAATATAAAAAGGATAAGAGTAAGTTATAAAAACTAAATAAATGAATTATATTTTTTATGCGAACCCACGTAACAATTGTAACTACGGAATCCATGATAAATTAGAACAACTCAAGAAAGCCATGAATCAACGTTTGAAAAAGTTCGACCCAATAAATTATTGAACCAAGAACTAAGACAATCGCTAAAAATATCTTGACCCGTGATCACAAAACTTATGAATCTTATTTGAATTTGTACAACGCCGCAAGAATTTAATTTTTGATAACTTAGAAATTACTACAATGAAGAACAATAAGCAAGCGAATTTGCCTCGCAATAATCTCTCAATAATTGTGTGCTTTACAATGAATAGAATGAGTCCTATATTTAAGAAATCCATAAAATCTAGCTAAAAACAGAATTTAAGTCTTAAAGATATAAAAAATATATCATACAAGAGTTTTAACTAAAATAAAAAATTATGCGAAAATTGGAAAGGGGCATGCAGCTGCATGCCTACCGCGTAGTTACTTTGTTCGACGTCCTCGCCCGCAGCTTGTACCAACTCGAGAGTTAAATGAAGAATTGGATTAGTCGTGCTCATGTTGGGCATCGCTAGATAGAACATACTTGAAGAGATTTATCTAGAAAACATTAAAAACAGGTTAGCCATCTTAATGAACATCCATCTACATGTCCTCAACCACGTTGAGTGCGCCAACAACCCTTTTGAAAGCTTTGTGGTGATTTGAGAATAATCCATATGATTTTTGGATCCCTTTTACACTGTTGTATGGAAGTCGAAATTTTGTTAATGCATTTTAACAACTATCTTATTTTATTATATCCAAGTCACATTTTAAAAACAGATCATTTCGAAATTAAAGAGAGGAGATTCGAAAGCTGAACCAATTAATTTGGAGTTCATAAATCAGCACTTGATTAAACAGACATAAATTAATGTGGTTATTGTTGACTAACAACTCATAAAAGGGCAAAATTGTAATACAACCTCGAGATTCGTTGACTAGGACAGAAAATTACTAGAAAACTATTATTTACGAAACGAATTACGCCTTGTATTTCCCAAAACACCCCCTACTCGGGAATAGTTATCAACTTCGCTGTAATTTTCCCCCTCCTCCCGCAGCCGCCACTACTCCTCCCCCTTCTCAACCCACTTTGTCCACCACCAGCCACCTTCCTCGACGGCTTCATACCGTTCTCATCGGGAAAAACGAGAATATTCCGGCAGTATCCTCCGCATTTCTCGCCGCAACAACCACTCTTTGTCAACGCAGAACTAGCTTTCACAGCCAATGCCGCCATGTCCTCCGCCAGCAGCCGGCGTTTCAACCGGTTCAACGGCAAAGCAAAGTAAATCTGACCCAGCTGCAGCTCCTCATCATCTCTCACCGCCGAAACTACATCGTCGAAATCCATTTCATCAGAGTTACAAATGAAACACACTGGATTCTTCTGTAAGATGTACGAAACTTTCACCGGATACGAAAACTCCTGTAATCTTCCATCATCCAATATCAACTTTGCCGTCGAAGTAGTCTTCGACTCAGAAGAACTGCATATACCCATTAGTTTCCTCCCTTTGTTCAGTCGCACAGAACCAAAAACGACACGATACATCACCACTCTTGTGATGAATATGAAGGTTATAGATTTTCGTGGGATAGAGACGACGGTGACGTGAAATCTAATGGAGGATTAATGTTATATATATAGGATGAGGAATGCACCGGGAATTGAACCAGGAGGCGACTGGGGTGAGGTGGTATGTCTGCCTTCTAGTGGGCAGGGTGCCAACATGTGGACTTGTGGTTGTGGGTGTTCAGGGTGTATTGTGGTACTATGTGGCCCACGGTTCTGGATGTAATTGCGTATATTTTGTCACTTTCCTCTTTCGTAGTTATTCACTTACGCGGTTCTAAAAGATCTGTTTAGGTTTAGGCTCGAGACACGAAAAAATTGACTGCCTAAAACATTTTCTTGAGACTTTTTAAACGTACTAGTCAAATGCCCGTGCAAGGCACGGGCTGTGTTTTTTTTAAAGCAATATTAGTGTGTTGATTGTTGAGGATTGATAAAAGATACGTGCAGTGGTTTTTTTTTTTTTATCCCTCTGATAATTTATTAATAAACCCTTACTGGTGGCGGAGGAAAACCATGATTACAAACTCGAACAAACGACACTATACCAAAACAAAATAGCTAAACATGCTAATTAAGCCACTGCAATATCAAAAGACACCACTACTCTAACTTTAGTCTATATTTCATTTCCTCCAGTAAGCCACCCTCATCATATCCAGACGAAGTAATCCTCGAGCAAGCCTTGGCAATTCTGTCCAAGTGTTAAAACGTTTTGACAGACCTTTAGCTTCCAATCCAGCTAAGCAGTTTGCCACTTGGTTTCCCTCTTTCCATTGATGTGCCACTTGATAATCAAATTGCTGTAATAAATTCAAAAGATTATCCCACAAGTCTCATAGATAACATAAAGAGCACTTTAGAGATGAAGTCCATGAAACAATCAACGACGAGTCGCACTCGATGTCAATATGATTAATAACAAAATTTATATTTTATTTTGAAATTAATTCATACCTGTGAAATATACAGACGCAGTAGAGAATTGATATGTATTTTTGAATAACACCAATAGAACTTTCGATAACTTGTATATAAAATAAAAAATATTATTTTCTGCATATTAAAATACTGTTTTATGAATATACGAAATAAGTTATGAAAATACTGAATGGTAGAAAATTGTAATAATGTTTTGAACATCATAAAATATACCTGTGAGAAGGTTGTTCTATGAATGTATGAAGGAAAGAATTTCCTTATAGACAACATTTTCAGTACATGAGTTGTGCGAAGTATCTGTGATTGATGGTTTCAGTAAAACTTTTAAAGATTTGCTTGTTTTTGCTCTTGATAACGCTACATATAACTGACCATGGCAGAAAACTGGTTCTGGAAGATACAAACCGACGAAATCAAGTGTTTGACCTTGGGCTTTATTTATTGTCATTGCAAAGCATGGCCTAATTGGAAATTGGGTCCTTTTAAATGGAATTGTGGTTCGATCAGATTTAAGGGGCATGAAAGGAATTCTTGGTAGAAAACAAATTTTTCCACGATATTCACCAGTTGTAATTTCAGCAAGAATAACATTTCTCTCAAATTTTCGACAAGTAAGACGTGTTCCATTGCATAACCCTTCGGAAGGATTAATATTCCGCAATAACATTACAGGACAATTTACCTTAAGTTTCAATTCATGAGGTGGAATACCATTTGATGTCAAAGTATTCAAGAAATCTTCTTGCACGCTCTGTTCTGATTTCTCAATTGCTTCATCGAAACTATAGTATGTGAAAATTTGACCAGGAATTTGTTCAAGTAGAAGTTTGTTAATATAGTCAACACATTCATTTGTAGGTGTAAGGATAACACGGTTTACCATGGTATGTAAATGATCAGCATAAGCTTCTATATTTGGAAAAACACAATGTATCAAAGTTTTCAGAGACGTGATTTCATCTTCAAATGGTAAAAGTATACTATTCGGAAGTTTAATACACTTACAAGTATGTTCTTGTTCAGTTCCATCTCCAATTCTAAGCAAGTAATCACAGAATGTAGGATCAAAATTCGCTCTCATATTCTCAACTAATGGTAGATGTACATATAAAGGCCATAGATATGAGAAAACCAGGCTAGCTTTCATTATGTCTTCTTTTTTTCTTTCAGTACAACTAGTAAAACCTGTCGAAAATCTCCTCCAAGAACGACTACTTTTCCACCAAAAGGTAAGGTACAATCAGTAATATCTCTAAGCATTTTATCTACAGCTTCAATAGCACAACGATTTACCATAGGTGCCTCATCCCAAATTATTAGCCTCGACATTTTTAACAAAGTTCCTAAAGCCGATTGTTTGCTAACAGAGCAGTTGACTTCTCCAACTGTTTCCAAAGGAATTTTAAATCTTGAATGAGCTGTTCGACCTCCAGGTAATAAAGATGCAGCTACTCCAGAGGACGCGGTTGCCAAAGTAATTAAATGTCGACGCCTTACACTAACTAAGAGTGCTTTGTATAAAAAAGTCTTAACTATCCCTCCCGGACCATCGACGAAGAAAGTACCACTTGATTCAGATTCTACTTTTTCCATAATTATATCGTATGCAAACTGTTGTTCTTTATTTAACGTTGCGGCAGAAGCAAAGCTTCCTTGAATATCCAAATGAATCGTTTCCTCTGCAATCATTCTTGTCAACCTTTCATTATCATTTATATTTACATTAAATGGCACGATTCCATAATCATTTATATTTTTACCTAGAGATTCTAAAATAGAACTTATATCCTCCAAAACTTGTATTTCAGCAACTTCAGCAGGTATATTTTGATGTACATAATCATCCATCATATACGATTTAAATTTATCCCACAGTAATTTTGGATTATTAGGATTGCACAGTGTAAGAAGTGTAGCAAAAAGACGTCTTAAAGAAGAAGGCATTTCGTAAATAATAGCTTCGGATAGACATTCTTCACAACGATTGTCTCCACTTAATAAACCATGTAAAAGTGCCACTTCTCGAAATGTACCAACAGTTATTCCATTGAAAATTCTTATATCGTCAAATGATGTTCGCCCTTTAATATGGTTAAGAAGAATACGAAGGAAATATCGTTCTCATTCAGATGGATTTGCCGAGACAATTTGTCCTGTAACAATCTGTTTCTTTCTTGGAGTCCAAATTTTGTTATTTGCATTCCAAACAAAATATGTTGGGATATCTCGATACAGAAGTGTTCGAGCAAATTTGTTTGCTTTATTCAATCGGAAAAATTCAGTTAACATTGTTCTCCTTGTATTCTCATTCTCAATAATTGTAGATAAATCATCCGTATTTTTGTATGTAACTTGTTGATGATCTTCGATATGCATTTGTAAAGAATAAACGATTGGATAGATTTCTGACAAATTGAATGAAAAAATCCTCCACATAGCCTCAGGTGGAGATATCCATCTAGCAGATTGATAAGCAGATATTTCATCAATCTCTTTTTCTTTTTCATCTTTGCTAACAAAAAAATTAATACGATCATGTCTTTTGTATACATATTTGTACAAATATTTTACAGTTTTAATAGAAGAACATATTTCAACGTTGATATGACAGTCAAATTTTGCACTTAAATAAGGATTATATGGTACAACCCATTGATTGTCTAACATTTGACCTCTAACTTTAATACTAATACCATTATTACGACGTCTATACAATGGGTATGAATTATCTCCAAATATAGTACTACTACAATAATCTCTTGGATATTTATTCTTACAACTACTATTTGTCAACATGCATACATTTTTGGGATTAAGGTTTCCACAAGGGCCATGCATATTATGTTTTACAATAACTGAATGAAGATGAGGGTAATTGTTTTTATCAGGAATTTCACAAGAGACTATCCTATCAACTTGTTGAGCGGAAGAAATCTTATGGCCACGGTTAAAAATCATTAATAGATGTGCATGCGGGAGCCCTCTTTTTTGAAATTCAATCATGTATATATGAGCAACAACATGACCAAAAATATTGTTCTTGTACAAATCATTTTTAAGCTCTTCTAATTTTGCTCTAAATATACGTACAATTAGATCCGGTCGATTTTGAACCTCATCATTATGTTTCAATTCTTGCTTAATTTCTGGCCAATTCGGATTATATGTTATAGTTAAGAATATATCTGGTTTTCCATAACGTTGGACAAGAGCCATAGCATCTAAGTACCTCCTTAGCATATCTCTAGGTCCACATGTAAATGATTGTGGTAAAACAAATTTTTTCCCAATTTTGTACCCTCTTGTTTCCCCATTTTCCACACTATCTACAATGCCTTGATAAAGTTCAGCACGAATTTGTTTCTGGTTATTACGAAAGTAATCTAGTCTGGCTGTTTCAATCTTAACATACATATCTACAACATATTGCTGGAAAAGTCTACCAGTGTGAAGCAAGACGAACTTACCAGAAGGCCTAATTTGTAGTTTGTATGCATAATATTCACGACATGAAACCTGAGACCGTTTCTTCATTTTATGAAGCCCTGCATGGGGAAAAATGAAACAGTTTTTGTAGGTACTGAAAACATCTATATTTTTAAAATTAGAAAACATATGAGAAAGTATATGAGCAAACCTTCAGCCTCTTTTTCAATGATTTGAGCTGCAGAGTCTATTGTTTTAGGAATAGCAACATGGTCAACCAAATTCTCAGGTTGAGAAGATGTGTGTTTATATCTTTGAATGCCTTGATGCCAACCAGATTCACCAAATGGGAAAAGCAAAGGATATTGCAAAGGATCATAACAACCATAATAATAATGAACCCTATGTGGATCACCAGAATGACCATATATAGTAATATCACGAACATGATTATTTGCATTCTCATCTTCTTCAACCCATACAGCAGCTACTTGAGATGCTTAAGGAGTATTGAAGACTCTCTGATCGAGTCCGGGGGAACATTTTATTTGTATTCGATGTTTGTGTAAATTAGTTATATTACTTAAAGACCTAAAGAATCTACTATACGGATTTACTTTCAAGATTTCAATTAGAAGAATCAAAGTAGATTCTACTAAAATTTTAGAATTTTTTATACGATTTTGAATTTCATTTTCTGTATCATAAAAATATAATTGCATATAATTTGGCCTATTATTTTGTGGTATCAGTTGATTTACATAATGATATATTTGTCCCTGAACTCTGAATGTGTAAATACCTCGGTATGCTTTAAAGAGTTCATTGTCGTACTTCACACCAAACGAAGTGAATGCAAAGTGGTTATTATATCCACGTGAAAGTTTTTTGAATTCCATACATGCAGGTTCTTTAGAAATAAATAAATCATACAGTTCGTTTGGTGAATCAGGCATAAAAAGTTTTATTTTTCCATCACAGCAACAAAAACCTTTCGTTTCTCTATGAAATTTCCGCGCACCACAATACTTACAATAGTTGTATGTTGGTAAAACATATGCAGCAGTTGGTATATTCAACATGTTAGAACTTCCACATAATTCATAATTAAAAACATTAGTCGATTCTTCATTTGAAGTGGAACCCTCAGAATAAGAATGTATTATAGATTCATGCACATAAGTAACATCAGAATTATTATTTTGAGATAACATAGGGTCATTTATCCTTTTACGATGATCAACACTTACGGTTTTAACTCGATTTCTCCTATCCGCTTGTCTTCGATTTTGCTGTTGGCGAATGAAAGCATTATATGATTTACTTGTGTTTTCGGAAATACTTTCAAGATTAATAAACTCAGGCACTTCATCACCAGTTCCCAGAGAATTCATCAGGACAATAAATATTCTACCGATCTGAATAAAATAGAAAATATTTTATTAGTCAAACAACTAATAAATAATAATAATACCAACTTTAGCACAATGTGATCTAAAAATGATGTGTGAAAATCATGAAACTCTAGTATAATATAATATTTATAAAATGCATTAATTTCAACTCTCAAATGTAGCTGTAGGAAGTAAAAGTTTTAGAAAGAAATAATCTTACATGTGTTAAAACATACATACAGTAAAACTGAAGGTTAAAATAGCGAAATTTGTGAAGGATGACTGAAAATATACTTCAAAAGAAAAGAAAAGTAGTATGCATAAAAAAAGTTCAATAACTAACAATTTAGTACAAATTTTACTGAAAGTATAGTGTACTACTGCAGTCAATTACAACTATTAAAAAATACAATTGGACATTATATACGGAAGAAGAATAAATATGAATTATAGTCCACAATTTGTCAATAGTAGTTGAATGATAAATAATATAATAGAAACTTTAGGGTAAAAAAATACAAAGATTAACTACAAATTGAACTCGACGAAATCTAGAAAAGAATAAAAAAAATATGATACCTGAAGATAACACAGTTCAATTGATATTGAAAATTTTAATATGTTTACTTTGGGAATGATTTACAGGTCGAGGGGGCAGCGCGTGGGAAGAAACAAATCGCGGTTTCAACTTTTCACTCATTGATTTATAAGGTTACTCTTTTCTTTTCAACACTCGACTGCCAAAGTTTACGACGAAATTGTATATGCATGCGAATGGCAGATGAGCACAAAATTCTGTAATGAAAGGTACCTAAAGTTTAAAACATTCATGGACCTACTTAATACCAACATCACGAAAATATACAGCACATTCATGGATCTACTTAATACCAACATCCAAGAGTCAACAAATTCAAGTGGAAGAAGAAACTCATTTACCTGACAGGCTGAAGCTGTAAGTTTTGTTTAGCTTTACTCCAAGTTGTTAGTAGTAGATGCCGTGCAGCGTGCTTATAAACTGAAGTTCTAATATCTAATACGAAAGAGAAGTTGTACTGGAGAAAAAAGAAACTCGTGAGGAAGACGACAAATAATACTACTAAACAAAAATGACAAAACCGGAAGTAGTTAGCAAAAAAAAAAAGATTTAAACTCTCTCGACCAGAACATCAAGCAAATCTTCTCAGAGGATAGGGAACGATGAAAATACAAAACTAAACAAAAATGGAAAAACCTAAACCATGCTGTAAAAAAAAAAATTGAAATGAAAAAGCAAAAATATAACGACAATGAATAGAAATCTACCTTTAAGAGATTGTTTTGCCACTTCACTGTGTGATTGCAATTGCATTTAGTGCATTTGCATGTTATATATATAGTGTAGAAAGTGGCAAAATACATACAGTGTGAATAAGTCGGTTGCAGATAGTTTTTTTAATTAAATAATTAAGGCGGCAAATTTCACGTAGAAAGTGGCAAAATACATACACTGTGAATAAGTCGGTTGCAGATAGTATTTTTTAATTAAATTAAGGCGGCAAGTTTCACCGCAAAGCCTGAAGAATTTTATAGATGAGATATTTATGCAATGGTTGGCGTGAGAATGAGATATTTATGAACAGTGAAAATCCATATTAGCTATAAGACTAAACCAGTTTCATGTGAAATGGCGTGCGACAAAAATGAACAATCCTGCGATTCACTCTTTTAAGGAGAGGAGTGATACTAGGTATGGCCGTGCAATACACGGACTTTATTATTTTGAAGATAATATTAGCGTTGAATATGAAGAATTTAAGAGAGATATAAACAAAGTTAGCAAAATGAGTTTAATTGAATAAAATAAATTTACATATAATTTCACCCGTAGAATACAGTTATAAAACATTCAAAGAGTGCGAAGAAATTTTAAAAAACTTAAACGATATTCATAGAGAATTTATTTTTGGAAATTGTCATGTAAAAACTAAAACAAAGAGCAAATATACATCCAGAGAAACATGGAAAAAATAATTCTTCATCATTAAAATCATCATCTGTTGCATCTATTTGTTCGTCTAATGGGAGCTCAAAATCCTGGCATTCAGTAGGTCTTCTGTAAGCTCAACAAAGATATTTTTTTGTACAAAAAATCTTGGAAGGTGGTGGAGAATTGACGTTGGAAATTTGAATTTGAAGTTTGTGGGGCAGTCCGGGGTATATCTACAGAAGAAATTAGATATTTAGAGGCAAAAGAATAGATTTGAAAAAAAAGGGTAGAGGTTGGTCAAGCGAACAGCACCACTCGTGGGGGTTCGGGCGACGCCCCCAACGGGGATTGACCATGCCGGTCAGGTCGCGGGGATCGAGGGCAATCCAAATTATCCCAATAAATAATAAATGAGATACAAAAATGAATTTGACAAAACAGAAGTTGCAAATTAGGATTAGTTTCCACTAAGCTAATTTAATTTCACTAAAATCAAGATTCAAAGAAATCCCCCCCCTTTTTTTTTTCCAAAAGAATAATTTTTTACTCTGAATAAAACATTATGAAAAAGGATTGTCAATTTTTTTCAAATTAAATGTATTTTCCACTTTCATGTTTTGTGACAAACTTTCCAAACAATTCGGAGAGTTATAAAAAATCTTGTCATTTACATTGGTGTGTAGCAAAGTAATGAGATATCATTGTGCCCACTTACATTTTACTAAATGTTATCGTTCTCAATCTAATTTTTGTGGAAATTTTTAGTCATCATGATAAGTTGAGTTTCTTGTAAATGATAAGAAATGGTCATACTTATGAAACCTAATGCCATTTTTTCGCATACATTCAATCAAAGGTACTAGCACAACAGTAGAAACTGAATTCCAACTGCTTGCCTTGGTTTTGTTTTGGTAAAGGAAAAACGACATGCTTTGAAAATTTATTCTCTTAAAAGAGGAGAAGAAAAACAGATAAAGAAGAAAAACAGGTCGCGGGGGTTCGGGAGCAACGCCCTCGACGCGGTCAGGTCGATGGGGCAGCGCCCCTTGTGGGGGCTCGGGCGCAACGCCCTTGAAAGGAAATCTGATTTGTAAACGATTGTGAGGTTTTATAATTTTTATTAATGTTTTTGAATTAAATCATTAATATGTGAAATTGTATTTAGTTTGTGTAAAATGTAAGCAAATGGTATCACCTAAATTTAAAAATAAGTTCGTAAATTTGGTTAATATTATTTATAGAAATTTATCGTATATTAATTACTGTTTGCAGAGTAATAAAATAAAATAAAACATTAACTCTGCACAGTGCGGAGCCAATTTTTTTTTCCAACATTCTTCAGTCAACAATTGTGGTATTTAATTTTTTTTCTTCTTTTCTCTTTTAATCAACAATTGTGGGTAAGGAAGAAGTCTATATTACTCTTTTGTTTTGATAAAATGAGGATGAAAAATATTTCACAAATGAACAGCAAATAATAGAGGGGTAAAATGGGAATAAAAAATACTTCACAAATAAGTAGTGCTCAGCGAATTGGCTCTTTTATGTTAGTAGGGATAAAATATTTTTTATTTTAGATTGTTAATGATTAAAAATTAGCTAGAGTATGTGTTTGACTATCCAAAATTTGAAAGTCAAACCAATCATCTATTCTTAATATACAATAATTGTATTTAATAAATCACATATTTTAATATTCTACTTCTTAAACTATTCAAACCACATTTAAATTGATTGATCAATTAAAGCCCCTGTTTGTCATCCATTTTATCAAACATTGTTTGTTATATTAAACAATTACCACCACATATTCACTCAATAAAATATTCTACACACAAACTAATAAAATTACTTTACTTTTCAACCACATATTCTCCAAAAAATACTATTCAAAACTCTATTTCATCTCCCAAAATGGGAGACAAACAAGCTCAAAATATATAAAGAATTATTTTAAATAAAATATGAAAAGAAATCAATAAATATTTTTAAAAAAAAAAGTAAAATGAAGATCCAAAATAGAGAGCTTGTTGAAGCATATAAAAATTTGGACTCTTTAAATTTAAAGATGATCACTATAATACATAAAATATTCTTTATAAATAAAGAGTAAGATACTATTAATATTTTTGCTTAGCGTATAGTAGGGGCGGATCGGGAGGTGGCCTAGGGGGGCACGTGCCCCCCCTAGATGTTGAAGTTTTATTATTAATATGAAAGGAAAGTGAATGAATGGTCAACCCAATCTTCTCGCCTCTTCTCCTTTTCTCTCCTCTATCCCACCTGACTCTCCCCACGGCCACACCACACACACCGACACACGGCCGGCCGCTGGCCACACCCACGACCAACGACAGTCATGTCTGACGGCACCACTCTCCCATAGCCGCGCCTTCGCTCGTTCCAACTTCTGCTGCTCCGGGTCTGCCTCCGCCTGTCCTCACTCCTCTTTGAGCTCTCTCAGTCACCCGTCTCCCCGGTTCACCCCTGGTCTCCTGGTTGTCCCTGCCGGTGATGAGGTAAGTTCCGGTTTGGTGTTTTAAACAATTAAGAAACAATGGGTTTTCATTTTATGGGCCACTTTATTATTCCTAATACAATAAATTGTGATATCTTGGGTTTCGTAATGTGATGTTTTTGAAGAATCAAGAAAAAATGGATTTTCATTTTTGGTTCAGTTTATTATTCCTAAATGCAAGAAATTGTGATTTTTGTTTCATTGACTAAATTCTTTATCTATATGTGTATCATGACGTTCTTCTTTAGCCATTCGTGTTATTTTGAGGATCAAGAAATATTTAATTCCTCTCAAATGGGCTCTGTTTTTTGTTCTATTACAAGAAAACTTAAACCATGAATGTTAATGCTTATGATATATAAGATAATAAAGATGTTATTTTCATTCTATGTGACTGCTTTTACTTTCAAATTAATTGTGTTTCTTAATTCTTATTGAGGTAAATTTATTGAGTTTCACATGAATAACATCAAGTTAATTGTGTTTTCTGATTTAGGGATTTTTTGGAAATTGATAATTAGGAATTTGTAATTAAGGTTTTTAGGGATTTAGAGATTTTAATGAGACTTCATTTATTGAGAAGGCAAATTTGATTTAGGGACTTATAATGTGATTGATTTTTTTTATCAGTTATGGACAAATACTTTAAACGTAAATTTATGCTTTCTTGTGATGAGCAAAATACCGATGAAATGAATGTTCGAGACAAAAGTGATAAAAAAATAATGTTGATGTTGATGTTAGAGAAGTTGGGGATGTCGATGTTGCAAATCTTCTCGTCGATCCTGTATTGAGATTCCAATACAAAATTATGATGTTAATGATCGAGATGTGTACAAAGGGGTCCTTGTCAGCCCGCAATCATGTGTTTCCACCCACAAGAATGGGTAACAAAGATAGGCGATTTTGTGTTTCGTGGTATGATGAGTATCCTACCTGGTTGGAATACAGTGTAGCAAAAGATGCAGTTTTTTATTTTTACTGCTAGCTTCTCAATTCGAGCGACGACTCATTTCTTAACGATGGATTCTCAAATTGGAAAAAGAAAGAAGTTCTTAGAAAACATGTTGGGACTTCAAGTAGTGCACACAATCAGGCTCGAGTCAAATATGAATCGTTCAAGAATCAAGAGCTCAGTATTCGATCTTGTCTCGTTAAGCAATCGCATCAAGCTCGAACAGATTATAAAATTCGATTGACTGCGTCAATTGATTGTATTCGATTTCTTCTACGACAAGGTATGGCATTTCGTGGACATGATGAATCTGAAGATTCAAACAACCAAGGAAACTTTCTTGAACTACTGCATTGGTTGTGTGATCATAATGCTAAGATTAAGGCCGCTACTTTGACAAATGCACTTGAGAATTTCAAATTAGCATCACCACGAGTGTAAAAAGATATTGTGAGTGATATTACTTCTGAATGTCTAAATGTAATTATGAAAGATATTCGTGATAGTTTCTTTTCAATTTTAGTTGATGAATCTCGAGACATTTCAATTAAGGAACAAATGTAAGTTGTCATTCGTTATGTGAAGAATGGGCATGTATTGGAACATTTTGTTGGCATCCATCATGTTTCGAATACCACAGCTATCTCACTGAAGGCTGCAATTGATCAATTATTCTCAACACATGGCTTAAGCATATCTAATTTGAGAGGTTAGGGATATGATGGAGCTAGTAACATGCGAGGTGAGTATAATGGCCTCAAAGCATTTATTTTGAAAGAAAACCCAAGTGCATACTATGTTCATTGTTTTGCTCATTAATTTCAATTAGCTCTTGTAGCTGTAGCACAGAAGCATCCGAAGATTGAAACTTTTTTCACTATAGTACACAAATTGGTGAATGTTTTTGGTGGATCGGTTAAACGGAGTGATCTTATTCAAGAGAACAAAAGGTTGAAAGTTCTTGAATCACTCAATGTCGGTGAATTATCAAGTGGGCGAAGTCTCAATCAAGAAACAATTCTTCAACGTCTTGGTGATACACATTGGGGCTCTCACTATAGTTGTTTAATAAACTTGATTGTCATGTTTTCAACCATAGTAGACGTTATTGGGATGATTGCTACTGACACTACAAGTATCGGAACAAGAGGTGATCCATGTATTTCATTTGAGTTAATGTTAAAATTTGAATTTGCACTTAATCTACATCTCATGAAATTTTTTTTGGGGATTTCAAATGAATTGTCGAAATCATTACAACGAAAAGATCAAGATATTGTTAGTGCCATGAGATTGGAGCAATTATGTAAAGTATGGCTCCAAACGATGAGGAATGATGGATGTGATTCTTTTTTTTGAAATTGTTTGTTTGTTTTGTGAAACTCACAAGATCAGTGTTCCCAATATGGATGATATATTCATAACTCTGGGTCGTTCATTGCGTGAGATAGCGACAAATTTTCATCAGTATCATGTGGAAATGTTTCATGCTATCATTTATATGCAGGTTAAGGAGCTGAATGATCGTTTTTCTGAGGTAAATAGTGACTTGCTCATTTATGTTGCGTGCTTGTCTTCAAATAACTCATTTGATGCATTTGACAAGGACAAAGTGATTCGACTATGTCAGTATTATCCGGTAGATTTTGACGCGGTAGATATCTTAGAACTTGATGATCAATTAGATATATGTTCTTGACATGCGGACGTTTGAAGGTTTTGAAGGATTACAAGGCATTAGTGATCTTACACAGAAATTGGTTGCGAAGAATAAACATGAAGTGTATTCATTAGTCTATAAGCTTGTGACATCAACCTTAGTTCTTTCCATAGCTACTACTATAGTCGAGAGATCATTTTCTGCGATAACTTGTGTCAAAAATCGTCCGCGCAATCGAATCGGAGATCAATGATTGAATGATAGTTTGATTGCATATATTGAGAAAGATGTATTTGACAAGATTGAAAATAATATAATTATGGAACGTTATCAAAATATGAGAACACGCAGAGAACAATTCTAATAAAATATTTCTTACTTTAATTTTTTTCGTCACTTTTTGAAAGTTTGATTGTGCCCCCAACATAAAATGTCTGCGTTCACCCCTGACTTATAGTATAAGAAGTTACTTTTTTCATGAAATTGCATACACCCCTTTTCACATGAGGAAGAAAAAAACTTACCTTTAGAGAACAATCAACATACGGTTCCCATATCCCCACTTTACTTTTCACGAAAAATTAGATAAAATCAGGAAAAATAACTTACAAATAAGTAATTTAATTTTGATCTGTAATATAATATTTTTTTAAGTTTAGCCAAACATCAGCTAGAGAGGATTATTTGTAGATGTTTTTGGGAATTTTGTAAACGAAATTCGCTTTTTATTGTATAATTTGTGGTGAAGATAGACTAAAAAGTTATTTTTTAAAATTGTAGGCTTCAAGTGTTGAATGTTTCGTCATAAATTATAAAAAATGATAAGAGTACGTTATAAAAACTAAAGAAATGAATTCTATTTTCTGCTAATTTTCGATTATATCAATAATTAAAAAGAAATAGTTTTCCTTACAAAAGAGATGGAAGTTCAAATATTAGATTTTAGATGGTCCCTAGTTCCTTTCATTTCTACTAAACATCTTTCTCTATCTCAAAAATATATCGACAAAACGTGAACTTAGATAAAATTTTTGAAACACAAATTAATAACAATTACTATTTACATTTCATGTCTTCATCGCCCCTTCGCCTTTAAAAGCTAACATTGGGCTTATATATTGAGATAAAATTGAGAAAAGATTCGAAGAAATTAAGCCCCTGTTTGACAATCATTAAATGAGAAAAATCGTGTTTTGAATAATGATTTTTAAGAAAATGTGTGGTTAAAAAATTTTGGATTTACGTATAAATTATATTTTATTATGTAAAATGTGTGATTAAAAATTGTATAAAAAAAGTTTTAAAATAATGGCTATCAAACATGGTTAATAAAAATAAAATTGACATCAATTTTCTGATAATGAATAATGATCCAATTGATTAGTTATTCAATTAATACATCACTACCACAATTTTCTTGAAAAGTGGGTCTTACTATTTATGGCAAATTTTAGTTCCACGAGGTCATTGACTTCGCTGCACACAAACCGACAAGCAATCTCGAGCACCCTTTACCATTTTTAGATCAATCTTGCTACGTGTACATCGACTTTAATATCAAGTTTGACGTTGTGATGAGTTTACTATTTTTTATACGTTGATTTTAATAGCATTTTAAATAATCAATAATACGAACTTTGACACATCACACAGTGTCAGCTTAACGTATCATTTTAATGTACAACTAGCATAATCGTTTTTAGATAAAGAAGATTATACCGGTCGAGGTCAACGAACATAGAAGATATGTTTGGTCAACGAACATAGATTAATATATTTTTTTATCGATAAATATGAATTATATTGATTAAAGTATCATATACAAGGTACTCCGATCATACTTGTGCTTACAAAAAGATGTACAAACAATAACAATCTAGAAGAGTAATGTTATTCATCTCCAATGGGGATGAAAACACAGTCTACGTGACATTAAATAATATGTGAAATTAAATAAGTCATTTAATTTTACTTTTCATTTAACCTATCATTTAAGGCCACCTAGACTGTGTTTTCATCCCCACTGAGAATGAATAACATTATTCAATCTAGAAAGGGTGTAACCGCTTCTAGTAAAATGTCAAAAACAACAGCTAAAGTTTAATTTGATATTGTTATGATTTTAAGAGAATCGATTTTTATTACGCCTGTATACAACCGTCCAAGTGATCCATTATTATGCATGTATACAATTAAGAAAATGAATATCGAATATAAAGACTTCCTTTTGTATCATTAATGTCTTCGTTGGTACTGTGAAATTTATTTTACATTTATATAGTTATTTTAAAATAAAAAAGCTTATATATTTTATATCTCAAAAAATTTTAAAATTAAAAAATAAAAACATAAATTATATAGTGAAAAAGGAAATAATTTATTAGTCTGGGTTAGAAGTGGTATTTTCACTACAAGAAAAAAGGCATTTTGCAACATGCAAAAGACAACATTCGTCAATTGCATGTTGCTAAAATGGGTCTATGGCAACATTCAGCAAGTGTATGTTCCTATTGGTTGACAAAATTGAGTTTTGGCAACGTTTTTTTAATGAATGTTGCTAATATACCCTTTTTGCAACATTCGAGGTCCTTTTGCAACGGGCAATGCGCGTTGCCGTAGATTAGTTTTAGCAACATGCATTGCACGTTGCCATTAGCTGTTTTAGCAACGTTCATTTGAACGTTGCCATTAACCTTTTAGCAACGTTTAGTGCACGTTGTTATTAATAGTTTTAGCAACGTGCGTTCATTGCACGTTGCCATTAATAGTTTTAGCAACGTTCATATGAACGTTGCCATTAAACTTTTAGCAACGTTCATTGCACGTTGTTACTAATAGTTTTAGCAACGCGCGTTCATTGCACGTTGCCATTAATAGTTTTAACAACATTCATATGAACGTTGCCATTAAACTTTTAGCAACGTTCATTACATGTTGTTATTAATAGTTTTAGCAACGCGCGTTCATTGCATGTTGCCATTAATAGTTTTAGCAACGTTCAGATGAACGTTGCCATTAACCTTTTCAATTTCTTTTTTCTTTTCTTCATTTTTTTAAGATAAGGATAAAAACAATTTTTTATTACCCAGCCCAACCCAACTCTGAACTACCCAGCCCAACCCAAATTTGAACTACCCAGCCCAACCCAGTTCACAGCCCAACCCAACTGTGAAGTACCCAGCCCAACCCAATTGTGAGTTACCCAGCCCAAATCCCAAAAGGCCCAGCTTATATATACCTCATTCCCAAACCCAGACTTCTCCACTCGACGTTACCCAGCCCTTCGCACCCAAAGCCCTTCCCAAACTCTGAACTACCCAGCCCTTCGCACCCAAAGCGTCGCCTGAATCGCCTCCAGCCCTCTGCCCGCCTGAATCGCCTCCACAGACCACAACTCCTGTTCGCAGCCTGAAGATCTTAGCCCTCCAGTTCGCAGCCTGAAGACCTTAGCCCTCCAGTTCGCAGCCTGAAGCCCTCCACTTCGCAGCCTCCACTTCGCACGCAGCCTCCATTGGACCACTTCGCATCCTCGCCTCGCCTGAATCGCCTCCACAGACCACCTACAAGCCTCCAGGCTCCTTCCTTTGCCTGAAGACCCTGACCGTCGCTGCAGAGTGCAGTGACTTCTCTCTGCCGACCGGAATCAATGGATTAGGTATTAAGTAATTTCTTAATTTCTTTAGGCTTTATCAATTATATATTTCAATTTTGGGTATTGTTTATTTGTTTAGGCAGACTTGAGTAGATATGGCTGAAATCATTGAGTTGAAATTGGTAAAGTTTGGGTATTGTTGAAAGGGAAATTGGTGAAGTTTGGGAATTAGCAAGGCCTTACGTGAGGACGAGCCTATGAAAAGGGGTGCCTTAGCCATTTGCATGGTTTTTAACCTTTGCTAAATGAGAGATTTTAGAGTTTTTGGTGACTTCGTGTTTTTTCTTCCGGTGACTTTGAGCCTGTTTTTCGATGAACTTCTATTTTAAGTAAAGTTTCTACGGTTGAAACTACATTCTTCATCATCAAACCTCAAATATGTTAGAATGGCCTCTAGTTCTAAGAATACTAGTGTTGGGGGTTCATCTGGAAGTGTTGATATGAGGTTGATATGTGTCGAGGTTGGCATCGTGAATATTATCCCTACTGAGTGAATTAGAGATGCAATTGGGGGCCTCATAGTGCTTGAATAATGCATGAGGGACCCATTGATAATAGTGTTAAGTGGGGACTATACCCTCTAGAATGATTAAAGAAATGTAATCCTACTTATGCCAAAATATAATTAAATAAGATTTTGGACTTAGAGTGTTCATGTGTCACGTATTATTTCAACATAGCCATAGATTGTATAATTTTTAGAAAACATTTAAACGTCTTGAAGTTGGATATATGGTAAGAAACGAATTTCAGCTAAGTCTAGTTCTATCATATCGTTGTGTTCAAAGTAAAACATATACTAAAACTTAAATTACAATGCCAAAATGAGTTTACATTTCATCAAAACCTCGACATAATTAAGAACACAACTTCCGTTTATTTTCACACCTACTAAAAGCTCTTGCTAAGCTTTTAAAAATTGATGATAATGATGATGTGGGTCTTGTTAGAAAATATGGGTCATGAGTCCCCCATGTGGGTTGATCCAACCCTAAGTTATTAAAGTGAATTGGAAGGAGTGTTTTGAATAAAATTTAAATTCATAACTTCTCTCAACCCCCACAAACTTTCAAGTTTTTACATAACTCCCATAACTTTGTCTTGTACTTAGTAGAGAGTTCATAAGATTTAAATTGCCTTACAAAATGGAAAGAGAAACGTGAAAACATAATATTTGTAGTTTAGGAGTAATGAGTTATCTGGACTATTTCTTGATCTTTATTTTGTTAATGTTCAAACTACTAGTGAGAAATTGACAGGTAAGGAGGTTATATTCATAAAAATTAGTGGAAGTCCTCTGGATATACTTGAAACTAAATTCACTTGTGGAAGTCCTCTTATAAATTAGAAAACGAAAAACTTCTGGCCCTCTAAAGCAGTAAATATACGAAAATGGAGTGACTTCACTGAGAATTGTTCCTCTACTCTTTCCTTTACTCAGTTTGTGGGATTATGATGAGAAATGGGCTTCAAGCAGCTTTACCACATGTTGGATTACCATAGAAAATAATTATTTTTATTTCAAAAAATTTGTAAGAAGATCTGAAACCCAAATAATTATTTCTTAATTTGATTTATTTTCTCATTCTAGCTTTTATGTTTAAATGCGGTTAATTTTTTGAGAATCTTGAGTAACGTTTTTAGTATGTTATATCATACAGAATTGAAATTGACAATCGACAAATTCAGTTGAAAACCTAGATCTTATAAATTTGTAATCTTCACCATTCTTCTTAATTTGGCAAAGGCTTTTTTTACTTATTCTTTATGGTGTATTTTGTGTGTTTGGCGTGAATCCAACACCCAATGCCAATGAGAGATTGTAGGATAGTGGCTTTTACATTGATATGCTTCTTATACGTTTTGAAATATTATTTCAATAAAAAGTTAACTTCTTAAATATTAATCTTATTTGGATGACATAATTTATATACTATATCAATCTCATCTGTAGGTGATAGAATAATAATGGACAAAGCTTGGCTGCAATTATCAAGGTTATTGTCTTAAATAAGACCTCGTGAATCTACTTGCAAAATTTATACAATTTAACATAAAATGATCATAACATTTTACTTATAGGTTTTCAGAACAATATAGAGATGGAGCACGGAATTTTGTTGAACTAGCTTGTGAAAATCTATGTTCAGAAATGATAGGATGCCCTTGTGTTAAGTGTAGGAATCTAAAGCATCATCATTACGAAACAGTGTATGAACATTTGGTTATTAAAGGAATGGATCCTACGAACACCGTTTGGGTATTTCATGGAGAACGACTATGTGAACTAAATTCAGTAAATGTGGAAATGCCTGAGTCACGCAGGATGTTTAGGGACTTCTATGTACAACATGATGTAGATCTTGAAAACCCTCTTGATGGAAGAGGTGTAGAGATTCAAAGTTTGGTTGATGATGCTGAAACACCTTTGTATCCTGGTTGCACGGCATTTACAAAGATGTCAGCTTCAATTACTATGCTTAAACATAAAGCTACACATGGTTTATCGGATAGTGGTTTTGATGAACTTATACATCTTGTTCGAGACATGCTGCCAGAGAATAATACACTTCCCAACTCATTTTACGAGATTAAAAAACTTGTCAATAGATTTGACCTTGGTTATGAGAAGATACATGCTTGCTTGAATGATTGTTGTCTATATAGAAAGGAGCTTGAACATGCTGAATTATGTCCAAAATGTGGTTGCTCAAGATGGAAAGTTAATCAACGGACTAAGAAAATTCAAAAAAAAATCCCAGCAAAAGTCTTGCATTATTTTCCTATAATACCAAGACTTAAGAGGATGTTTGGAATAGATGAGATGGCGATACAACTTAGATGGCACTCAAATAATAAAAGTTCAGATGGTAAAATGAGGCATCCAGTTGACTCATTAAGTTGGGAAATGATAAATAGAAGATGGCCACATTTTGCATCAGATCCTAGAAATATTAGATTAGGTCTTGCAACTGATGGATTTAATCCTTTCAAAGATCTTAGCTCTAAATACAGTTGTTGGCCAGTAATTTTAACTATATATAATTTGTCTCCCTCATTATGCATGTCGAAGGAAAGTTTGATGTTGAGTTTATTGATCCCGGGACCAAAGCAACCTGGTAATGACATAGATGTTTATTTGGCACCACTTGTAGACGACTTAATATTGTTATGGAATGATAGGGTTGAGATGTATGATGCAGTTACGAAATCTACGTTCAACTTAAAAGCTATTTTGATGTGGACTATACATGACTTTCCTGCATACAGAAATGTATCTGGATGGCCCGTTAAGGGAAAAATTGCATGCCCTATTTGTCGTGAGGATACATGTTCCCTATGGCTATCACATGGCAGGAAGTTTGCGTACATGGGACATAGAAGATTTCTCGAGTCGAGTCATCCATTTTGCATGAAAAAGAGTTGGTTTAATGGACGTATTGAAAATGATATTAGGCCGAAGATAAAGAGTGGTGAAGAAGATTTTACTGAAGTTGATAAAATTCCATATGATTGGAGAAAAAGTGGTAAGAGAAAGAGGAAGAAGAACTCAACACAATCAAATGTAACGTGGAAGAAAAAGTCAATTTTTTTCATGCTACCATATTGGAAGGTAACTCTAGTAATATTTCTTTCCGTTTTATTTAATACTTATAATGACATGTAGTATATCGTGACGAGAGAAATGTTTGACTTGCAGACTTTACTTGTACGTCATAATTTGGATGTGATGTACATGGAAAAAAATATTTGTGAGATCATCATTGGTACACTTTTGGATGTGTAAGGAAAATCTAAAGATGACATTAACTCTCGTAAGGACTTGGAAGCGATGAACATTAGGCATGAGTTACATCCTGAGAGTAGAGGAAGTAAATTCTACTTACCTGCAGCCCCTCACACTTTATTGAAAGCAGAAAAACAAGTGTTTTGCAAAAGGCTTGCTAACCTAAGATTACCCGATGATTATGGTTCTAATATTGAAAACTGCATTTCAGTGGAAGAATGTAAGATAGTTGGACTCAAATATCATGATTGTCACATGTTAATGCAACAATTGCTATCAGTTGCATTGAGAGGACTTCTGCCTAAAGGACCAAGAAACTCCATTTTTAAGTTGTGTTCATTTTTCAATGAAATATGTCAAGGAGTTATAGATAGGAATAAAGTTGAAAGTGTAGAAGATGTTGTTTCTGAAACTTTATGCATGTTGGAAAGATATTTTCCACCTTCCTTTTTTGATATTATGGTGCATTTAACAATCCATATTGGTAGAGAAGTTCGTCTATGTGGACCAGTCCAATATCGTTGGATGTATCCATTTGAGAGGTAATATTCCATTAAGTTATTCCCAAAAGTAAAATTTAATATCAATTTGATTTTATATTTTATGAGATTTTTGGAAAATGTGTAGGTATATGAAAGTGTTGAAAGGGTATGTTATGAATCGTGCACGACCTGAAGGTTGTATAGCCGAACGATACATTGTTGAAGAGAATGCGATGTTTTGGAGCAAGTACATAAAACAAGCATCTGAAATAGGCTATAAGCCTGCACGCAATGAAGAATACGAGAGTAACTTCTTAGTTGTAGAGCGTACAATTTCTAAAGGAAAGCCACTTGTACTACCAGATGAGATATTGAAAGTTGCCCATCGCTACGTGTTTCTTAATAGTGCAGAAGTCGCACCTTACATAGAGTATGTTTGTAAAATAATTACGTTGTTAGATTTTTAGTTCTTCTCTCGTAAGGACTTTGATATATTTGTTTGTCTTTAGGATGCATATGGATAAACTGAAGAGTTATGACAAACGACTTGAAAGAAATGAGACTTTATTGCATAAGAAACACATGGACTCTTTTGCTGCTTGGCTGGATGATAAGGTTGCCCTACATATAAGAAATAATCAATGTATAATTATAAAGTTTATTCCTTTATTCCTAATATGTTTAAAATACAAACAGATCAAAGGTCAATTGTTGCTGGACAATGTTTCAAATACTTTAAAGTGGCTTGCACGTGGTCCTAGATGCCAGTCCATGTCATATTCTAGTTTCGTAATAAATGGTCTTCGATTTCACACTAAAGATGCAGAAAAATCTTGTCAAAACAGTAGCATTTTAGTTGAAGCAACAACCATTTGTAGATCTAGTGCGAAAGATAATGCACATGTCGTCGGAAAGGTTCTTTATTATGGAGTTCTACGCGATGTTATAGTGTTTGATTACAATACATTTCATATTCCAATATTCAAATGTGATTGGACAAATATCGTGAATGGAATAAAAACGGAAGATGGGTTCACTTTGGTTAATCTTCATGAGGGATACAAAAAATTTGAAAACGATCCTTTCATTTTGGCATCACAGGCGAAACAAGTGTTTTATTCTAGGGAGAATGAAACATCTAATTGGTATGTTGCTTTGCAAGCGTCACCAAGAGCATTTCATATGGAAGAAGATACTTCTCACAAGGCAACTATTCCATTAGATATAACACAACTTGAAGACAATCAACATGAGGATGAGAATTATGCAAGGATAGATGTCGAAGGCGTATTATGTGATACATATATTAATTAGTTTGGTAAATGTTCATAGTTTTACAAATATCTCTCTTTTCTGTTTGCAGATTTCTATTCTTGTCGAAGTTAGTTTTCCTAACCAGTTGATAGTAATATACTCTGTACGATGGACGAAGCTCAGGTAAACATGTTTTTTTATACTCGTCAAGATATTTGTTCATTTATAACACTCTTTGGTTTTCATGTTGCATTCTCGTAGTCAACTAAGCAAGCTTCCAAGAGCTTCAAACGTCGAAGAGCTGCAATTGCCGTTGCAATTCGAGAGACTAGTAAAAGACTAAGACTTTCGAGTGATGCAGAAAATACTATATCAAGTCCAGTTTCGAATGAGCAAAACATGTCGCAGACAAATATAGATGCTCCAAAAAAGAGAAGAGGTCCAACCCAAGTGAAAATGGTTCCTGAAAACAATCATCATAAGATGGAGCTTGAATTTAATGAATTTGGGCAAATGGTTGGCACTAACTCTGATAAATTTGCTAGCATAGTTGGAGCAATAGTACGAGAATATGTACCCGTTGTACTTAAAGATTGGCAATCGGTAGGTGACGATAAAAATTTGGAACTTTGGACTTTCATACAGGTACATTTATAAATAATTAAACTTTCACTTCTATGAAAGAGTATTTTTATTACATCTATTTCCTTCTTAATGACATCATTTCTTATATATGTGCAAAAAATACAGCAAAGGTTCAATGTGAGTGATTGCTATCAGAAAATGACATTTCAATGTATGGAAAAGAATTGGAGGTCATTCAAATCAAAAGTGAGAAAACAAATCAGAATTCAAACAGCCTCATCTGTGAATAGAACATGCACTATTGCCCTTCTTAGACCGAAGAATGTAAACTCTGAAGAAGCATGGAAAAAGTTTGTAGAAGATACTCTTTCTAATGATTTTCAAGTAAGTTCTATTTTCATATTGAGATTAAAATTTATTTCAGTCTTGCTGTTAAATTTTTGTGTTTTCTTAATAGGAAAAAAGTGTCAAGTTCAGCAAAATGAGAAATAATTAAAGACTTCTACATACTATGGGTCGAAAGGGTTATCAGCGTTTGGCTCACGATTTGGTACACATGCAAACTATCTTTACTTGTCTGTTTTTCTTATTTATGTTCATTCCGTTTAGTTTATATCAAGTTTCTTGCATATGTCCAATGCTATTATATATATATATATATATATATATATATATATATATATATATATATATATACATACTTGATTTGTATTGCAGAGGAAAAAGTGTCCAGACATAAAAGGGTTAAGAATTAGAGTGTGGACTGATGGACATCTTAGAAAGGATGGAAACCCTGTAAATGAAGCGGTTGCCGAGACTTTGGTATGTGTATTATATCAACATTTTGATAATAATATATAAACTTATTATATGTATCACTTGCTAGTATAACATTTAAGTTCTATAAGTGCAGAAAAAGATAGAGGATTGTGCCTAATATATTTGCGATACACCATCAGAAGATTCCATTCGCGATGATGCTGTTGCTCGAGTCCTAGGTCCTAAACATCGTGGAAGAGTAAGGGGACTTGGATTTGGACTTACACCATCAAAAATTGATGGACACAATCAAAGTAATGGTCGAGTGAGAGAACTTGAAAGCCAACTACAAACGCAGTCGGAAAGGATGGGAGCACTAGAAGAAAAAGTTGAAGCACTTCTGAAGTTATCTTAGGTTATATACTTTATCATTATATATAAAATGATAACATAGCTTTACATAACTTATGACGTAGAATAACTTTTTCATTTTTGTATTATTCTACAGAATCAAAATAAGAATGTAGATGACATGGGTTCACGCGCTTTTACTCCTCAAGTTATGTATCTTTTATTGTTTATTGTTTGTTCAACATAAAAATTTAGACTATAGCATACTAATTTTGTGTTTAATATATTAATTTAACTATGAATTTGTAGTCTCAACAAGGAAGTGGTATTCAAGGAGGTATTTCACCTTTGGAAAATTCAAGATGTCAACTATTGCATTGGTACCGGTACGATGAGGAAGAAATTGTAGCAGAAGGGAAGATTTCATCAACGGACCTAAGTGTAAAGGTGCACCACATGCCACTTGGACGAGATTGTTGGAAGGTTTGGGTTGACGAAGGTTTGGCCTTATATAGACCTACAGAGGAATTTCGAGTTCTTAAGGCAGCATTGGGAAGTACTGTTGCTTAGCCAAAGAGCAATATTAGACTCATATAACGAAGGTATTTTTTGAATTTTTGCACTTAGATATGTGTTCAAAGTCTTCATATTCTGTCTTTTCATGTTCTTTGTTTTTTCTTTATCTTCAAGTGTGATATTATATTTCATGTTTCTTATTGGAGTGGGATTTAGTGAAATTATAATTGCTGTTGATTTGTATTCAAGTTAGCTTCTTTAAGCCTCACTAATAAATGATGGAGTCGAATTCAAATTCAGTAAATGGACAAAAATGTGTGGCTAATGGTTTAGGGGCTGTATTTCGTATTTTATTTTGAGTTTGCGTTTTGAAATTGTGAACATAGCAATTTTCATGTTTAGGTAAGTTTAAAAGGTTTACAAGCAATTTTAGTTTCTTGAGGGTGCATTTGGACAAACTATACTTGCAAGTGTTTCTAAGTTCATTGTACATTTGGTGTCTAAAACCTTATTCAGACACTCAATAGCAAAATATGATTTGGCTGCAATAGCATAAAGATGTTTGTTACAATGATATTGAGTTGCTTTATTTCGCAGATTGAAGATTTTGGTTGAGTTCCTATCTCAAAGAAATTGAAATAGTGCAGATAAGCATCGATTTTGCCAAGACGAAGCTTCTGTTTCTCCATCCCAACTTCTAGCACAGCACGAGTAGTGCAAATAGTTTCCCTATTTTGAAGTTGGAAAATTGACTTCATATTTTGTACTGCAAGGAATTAAATGTATTTAGTTGTAAATTTGTTGCACGAACCAAGCCTCAAGATAGTGGATTGAGTTTATTTTGATATGTTTCCATTCTTGAAAATGCAGTTACCTTTTGAATGTAAGCTTTTCTTTCATTATGTGATGATAATGTTCGAATGTTAAATAGGAAAAAATAGGGAATTTGGAAGACAACAGGAATGTAGCACTAAAAAAAAAAGACTTATGGCAACGTTCGTCGAACGTTGTTAAAAGGGTCTATTGCAACGTTCGACGAACGTTGCCATAACCCCTTTCCACAACGTGCAGTGCACGTTGCCGTATCCCCTTTTAACAGCGTGCGTTGCACGTTGCCGTAGGCTTCGACTTTTCGCAACGTTCGTCGAACGTTGTTAAAAGAGTCTATGGCAACGTGCAACGCACGTTGCGAAAAGTCGAATCCTACGGCAACGTTCGTCGAACGTTGTTAAAAGGGGCTACGACAACGTACAGTGCACGTTGTGGAAAGGGGCTACGGCAACATTCGTTGAACGTTGCGGATACGTCTACGGCAATGTTCGTGGAACGTTGCGGATACGTCTACGGCAACGTGCTGTGCACGTTGTTGAAACTAGGAAACGGCAACGTTCGATGAACGTTGTCAAAAGTTGAAACTCTACGGCCACATCAAACTTCCCAACGTGCACCCGAACGCTGCCAAAAGTCTATGGCAACGTTTTTCGCGCGTTGCCATAGGTGGTTTCTGGTGTAGTGTTTAACTATACATAATTGGAACAGTTAAAAGTAGAATCTTAAAGAGTAATTATACTCACGCCACATGTTTTATTAGTTGCACCGATTTTATAATTAAAATCCTCAACATTTGCTCATTATATCATTTAAGTCCTTAATTTTTTTCGACACATTCTTATGCTCAATCTTTCATTGGATAACACATCTCATCTCAAATAACAGTTTCATCCAAAAATCCTGTTGGGAAACTGTAAAAAAATTTATTTGTCCATCAAATTTTTTAAAAAATACAACAAATGTAAAAGTGAAAAAAAAAATATAAAAAAAATATAAAAAAAAATATAAAAAAAAAAAAAAAAAAAAATATATATATATATATATATATATATATATATATATATATATATACACACACACACACATGAATTGAGTATTTTGACATAAACTATCATCAAGGAGGAGTTGTACTAATGAATAGAAGAATAAAGACAAAAAATCGATGAAAAAGTTAGAACCATAATTGTTATAATGAGAAAATATTAAGACCTTAAAATGTAATTAAAATATAATTTAATAAAAAATCATTTTATAAACAATTTTATACGGACAGACACGCAGAAAATTAAATTTCGCCAGTGTCTTCGTACAACCCGACAACAATTTGCGGTTGTGATATGGTCTGTTCGGCCTCGTAACTTTTTCAACTTGTAATTCATTTTTGCTCATTTCTCGTAAAATAAGCTAGGCCATGTTTGATTACACTTTAATTTCCTAGAAGATGGAAATTAAATTCTATTTTCCACATTTTTGCATGTTTGATTGTCCAAATTTTCCATTGAATTGATTTTCCATCTTTCACCCCACATGCTCACATTTTCTTGGTTTTTGAGAAAAAGTTCTAGGAAACTTTTTTTTATTATTTTTTTAATTTTTGCAATAATAACAAATTATATCCCCAATTGTAATAAATTTTACCCCTTTAATGGACAATTTTCATAAAAAACAAAGACAAACGAATATCAAAAAATCCAAAATTTCAATATTTTTCAGGTAGAAAATTATATCAATCAAACACAATTAATTGACAATTTTCAGTAAAACGAATTATAGACAATTCAAATCTCTAGAATTTATTTTCTTTCCATCCAAATTTCATTCTTACAAACGAACCCTTAATGAAAATAATTATAAAATAGTTTTTGAACACAAAGGTCCCAAGTAACCAGATCCTAATACTAAGGAGAAAAACATAATTTATTTTAGCAAATTGATATTTAAAAATTATGAATACGATAGTGTAATTAGAGAAGGTCACATGAATATGATATATAAGATGTAACAGTAAAGTTAAGCATCACAATTTGAGAAAAGAAATTACCAATGTTGTAAGAGTATATCAGAGAACTTGAATTTGCTCGAAATTTAATCTAATTATCTCATTCTTAAAAAAACAAAAACTAAACTTATTAAACTCGAAACCGATCATTTCATCTGATAACTTAGTAAATAAGAATTATTACATTATTAAACTGGGTTATTAATACGTCCCTACTTATGAAGTTCATTGTACAAAATGTTCAAACATTGATTTTTCACCTATATTTACACATTTTATTGTGGAAATTATACTTTTTATCCAATTTATAAATAAAAAGGTGTGAAATGACTAATATATCTTTATATTTAAATAAAATAATAATAAAAAAAAATATCGTCCCAATTTTTTTTTTTTTAAAAGTACAAACGAATCACAAATAAATTATTAAAAAATAAATAAATAAGAATAATAATCTCCTTCCTCCTCCACTTCCAACCCTACTTCAATTTTCATTATTAGACAAGTGTTGATTTAATCCTGAAACTTACACTTACAGTGTTTTTGGTAAGGATTTTTGAGGGAAGAATTGATTTTTGAATAGTGATATGATGGGAAATGTGTGGTTGAAAAAGAAGAAAAAAGTATTGATGTGATGAAAGATATTATTTTATTGAAAAATGTATGGTTGAAAATGAAAATTAATTTACTGTAGAAAATGAAAATCTGTACCAAACAAGCTCTTAATTTAATTCCAAAACCTCCCCCTCATTTCCCAGGATTATACCAGATAAATCCCATCGCGCCATCGGTAATGGCGCTTCTGTACCTCATGCACAAAACTGTCACCATCATCCTGAACTCCAACAAACCCCACATTTTTTCCTCCTCCTCCTCCTCCTCCCACTTCTCCACATCCTTTATGATCACGAAAACCCCAAGAAGTTCAAGAAGAAACGCAAGAAAAAGGGTAGTCCTCGTACGAACATAATCCAAACCCAACCAAATCTTATACCCCATTGCGAAAACATCCTTCTCAGAGATGCACACTTCAATTTCCTCACCAAAACTAAGGAATTCCTTTCTAAACAGCCACAACAAGTCCTCCTCGTTGACGAAGCCAGGAAAGTCCACCAGCAGCTCAAATTTCCTCGCGATCAGAAAGTTATCAGATTGATACAGCGCCACCCATTAATTTTCCAAACCGAGTTTGAAATTGAGCTGGCCGAGGTCGAAATGCCTGGACTGACGGCTTGCAGAGCCGAGTTTGGGTCGTCCCAAAAGAGGAAAGCGTAGGCAGGGAAAGTGTCGGATTCCGATTAAAGTATGGGTTATTCAGTATGCTTGTGTTGGGAATTTAGGTTTCAATGAATTTTAAGTTATGGAGTCGCAAAGATTTTTGGTGGTGGAGGAGGAGGAGGAGGAGGGGGAGAAAGAAAGAGGATTTTTTATTTTTTAATAATATATGTGGGACTCGTTTGCACATTTAAAAAAAAAATTGGAATTATATTTACGATTAGTTCTTATTTTTATTTTATCTAAATAATATCATTTCACAATTGTTTTTTGAGAAATTAGATGGAAATGATGATTTCCGCAATGAAAAGTGTAAATATGGGTAAAAATGCAATATTGGGACGTTTTGCACAATAAACTTAATACGTAAGAACATTTTGTGCTAATAATCCTTGTTTTATGGTGAGAATAATGTTTATTAGGTTCTCTTAATAAATATATCATTTTTGTGATAATTGTGATGATTACCGTATATTAGGAGGATAGATTCAAGAGAACAAAGATGATCTAACTTACCCAATAATTTTGCCTAACTTCACTGCTTTTACTCAATCGATTCTTGACTTGGCTTTTGATGTCCCAATTCTCCCCTTACAAGCATGCTTCAAGACAAATGATATGCATTATTAGAAAGTATACGAATATTTTGTTATAAACTTAAAAAGAAAGGAGCAGAAAATAGAGGAAGTCAAGGAACTTGTGTGTATTTTATTAAGAATTAAGACCACATATTTATAGATTACAATTAGAGTTGTAGGGTATATGCTTCATTCACTAATAATATTTTATTTAAAACTCTCCCTCTTGAATGACTATTTACAATAACTATCTCTTTAAAAATTTGTTTGGCAAAAACTCTACTGTTCAAAAATATCAAACAACGGAAAAATAATATAAATAGTTTAGAGTAATAAAATTGTTTCATTAAAACCTTGTCTAGAAAATCTGATTTCAATTAATCAAAACCCGTATATCAAGTCATCCATGTATTATAAGTCAATGTTTTCAATATCACAATTCTGGTTAAGTATGTTCCATGTCGTATTGCTACAATCCCAAGTAATATCGTCTTCCTACCAAATATTTATCAATCTTTGTTTGACTTTAATTAGTATGATGTCCTATTAATAAATTTTATTGTTCATCCATTCGGGAGTCTTGTATACAATTTATAACATACAAGAGTAAAACCATAAGATTATATTGAACGTAAATATCCTATTGGTTATGTATATTTATCACACACAAAAAAAAAATAAAAAAAAGATGTTGAAAAAATCTTAATGAAGCAAAAATAGTACAATGCTTATTTAAATATGCTATAAAAATTGTCTCATTAAATGTCTTACCAAAAAACTTAGTGGAACAAAATCTCAATCAAGGAAAAAAGATTGCAATGCGTATTTACTTCCTCTTACGATAATATCACTTGAAATATATGCTTCATGCACATTAATCTTTCAGGGATTGTATTAATAGTAAAATTTTGTACGCATTTATTAATCTTTCAGATTAGTTGGCTATAGCTTTATTTATTATACGCATATCAAGTTTCACATATTGAAAGGATAACAAAATATAGACTTATGATTGAATCCAATACATGATAACTTATCTATTTATACAAGTCATTGCAAAATTTATCTTACGCGTCGTACATTATATATTACGACTTTATTTTTATCATTTCTTTCCTTAAAATTATATACATTTTCTGTTCGAACTACATATTCAGAAATTTCAAGTTTCTTTGGTAAGTTCAATTTTTCTATAATTGCATTATTTTATTTGACCAATATTTATACATTGGTATTTTCGATGAATTTCCTTCAATATCCTCACAGTCATTCATAATATGAATATCTACATTAGATATAAAAATGTTTTCAGCATTATTTATTCTCGATTCCATTTCTTTTTTCCATAATGACATAACTTATTGAGATATCTCAATTTTTATTATTTTAAGTACCTGAATTTCTTTTAGGATTTAACAATTTGTGATGTCTAAATACTCACCAAAAGTATATGACTCCTTGATAAGTGTAGTTTTTACACTTATTCGAGGTCCTAACTGATGATATTTTACTTTCTTTGGATAAAATACTACATAACTTGTGTTATATTTCATTTTTTAGGTAAAACGCAATGTTTGATGAAGAATTGGAGAAAAGAATGCAAAATAACGGAAAATGGCTCAATTGTATCAAATACAAAGTTCGGGGACTGAAATGTAAATACTCAAAGGTTACATCGTACCTCATGATGAAGATTTGAGAGTGTTAGACATCAATTGGATGGGGAAACAAGCCAAAGGGATGCAATATCATCCAAATACTATCACATATCAACTTACAGTCCAAAAAATTATGCTATGAATTTTTAGTATCAATTTTAGACCCATTTTTGGCATATGAAATGTTCGAATTGAAAAACTTAAATTTTCGGAATATTTGTAGTCCTTTGAATCACCTCAATCTGATATCGAGAGAGAAAGATATGACCAAAATACGGAAAACTGTTCGCTGGGGAAAAAACGTATACCTATGCGGCCGCATAGGTCTAATTTGATGCGACCTCATCATGCATTACAGGGCCAAAATTGATGGTTGGACGTCCTTCTATGAAATCGCTTATAAATGTATTATGCAGTCGCATAATACAAACTTTTGGCGAAATTTTGTTTCCTTTTTCAACTGAAACTCTACTATGGTAATAAAATTTTAGGCATCCTATATATACAAAACTCGACCAGAACACGGGGGAGACCTTCTTTTGACCTAAAAACCATGTGCATAAGGGTTTTGAGAGGAGAAGAAGAGCAATAACGCGAAAAACAACACTATGAAACGAAGATTAAAGTCAAGAATTCAGTTGGTGATATCATCTCTTCATTGTTTTTCTGATTTTCTCATTTCCATCATGTTAGGCTAGGTTAATTCCATACTAGGGGATTGATGAACTATGTAGTATGATTATTAATTCTCAGTTTTATAATTCTTGACATCAAAAATACGTTTTGGATATTTGAATGGTTTATATAGTCTTATTTTCTCAATAATTATTGTGCACGTAATTGTATGAGCGTAGTGATTATTTCATACATTCGAAAGAAGGGAAATATGTTCGACATGATATAAATCATCATAGGGCCTGATAGAGGATAGAAATATACCGCTATACCATATGTGAATTTTTAAGTGCTCATAAAAACACATGCATTCTTGTATGTTTGCATTTGTCATGGATATTTAATCTGGTCATATATGAGAATATGTTTGAATTTACTCAAGAGAGACTGTTAAATAATTTAGGAGTATTGATTCGTCAATATTTCAATCGTGTGTCAAAGTACAAAACTATGTTTAAAAAGATTATTACTTAGGGATTCGTGATCCTAATATATTCATCATACATTCTTAAACTTTAAATTACATTCAATGCTATTTGCATTTAATTTAGTTAAATTATTTATAATTGCATACTTAGTATTATTTTAGTTATAATTTTATCACAACAAACACGTCATTCTATTCTAGTTTCGGTTAAGGTTAAGGTAATAGGAATTGAACTAATCAATTTTCGTGGGACGATACTCGGACTCAAAAAGTCCACTTTATTACTTGTTAACGAACCACACACTTCAGAAAATTTTGATCTGAAATATATATTCGTGAACAAGTTTTTGGCGCCCGTTGTCAGAGATTGAATTTAGTTTAATTTTATTTATCTTAATACTAATTCTAACATTATTTTTTTTTATTTGCTTTGTTTTAGTTAGTTACTTTTTAATTATTTATCTAAGGGCTACTTTTGATCCTCTTTCAGGTCTCGTATGCGAAGGTCGCTTGACAGTGACTTGATTCCAATTGATCCAAAAATTGAACGCACCTTCCATCGTAAGCAAAGTGAAGCAAGAGCAGTACAACAAGTGGCTAATGCGGAAAACGATGATCAAATGGTTCAAGTCAACGAAGAGGAAATTTTTGATGAGGAAAACATATTGGTTGGGTATTTTATGAAACCACAAATCATTCAGAGTCAATCCAGTATCGTCTACCCTCTGTTTGGGTAGCCTAACTTCCAATTGAAGACCAATGTCAAGAATCTATTGCAGAATGGACATCAATTTTATGACAGAGCTAAAGAAAACCCACATACACACGTCTCTTGATTCTTGGAGATTTGTCAACAATTTCAATATCAGGGTATCTCAAATGATGCTATTAGACTAAGACTGTTCCCGCACACACTACATGATAAAGCACTGAAGTGGTTGGATTCTCAACATATTGCTAGCATCAGCACATAGAACGACCTAGCTTGAAAATTCTGCACAAAGTTCTTTCAAACGACCAAAATTGCAAAATTAAAGCATGACATCTCTATTTTTCGTCAAAATGAATCAGAATCTTTTGATGAAACTTATAATAGGTTCAAGAACATGCTACAGAAGTGTTTTCACCACGGTATTAACAAAGGACTCTAGGTCTAATATTTCTATGCGGGATTGCTTCCATCATTCAAAAGCATGGTGGATTCTTCGTCTAATGGTTCATTATCAACAAAAAACCATTGATGACGCATTGAAATTATTTGAGATAGTGGCGACTATTTCAGTAATGTGGGCTTCTGATTGGAAAGTTCAAAGGAAAGCTCCAAGTGTATACGAGGTGGATGCTTACTCGGCCTTATCCGCGAATATAGAGTCGTTATTCCATAAGGTTAAGAGCATATCACAAACAACTAATGTTGCAAAAGCTAAAAAGCCAAGTTGTGAGGAGTGTGGAGCAGAGTACCAGGTACCCTGCCAAGCAATACTGAGACTAATTGCAAAGAACAGGTAATGGCCATAAGTATTTTGGGAAATAAAATAATTGAGGACCCATCTATGAAAGCAATCACCACCAAGAGTGGGGTGCAATTACTGAAAATACTATCAAGAGGTTTGTTGCAACTAAGGAAACAATACCTTCTTCAAATGAGGAGCGAGTGGAACAAACTCAACAGACGATAGAAGCATCTACTAAAGAGAGTTCAAATACTGCACGAGTTAAGGCAACCGTTCCTATCAATCCTTACGAGCCTCCTACTCCATTCCTATAAAAGCTGAAAAGACACAAGCTCTACCAACAGTTTGAGAAGTTTTTTGATGTGCTAAATAAACTCCACATCAATATCCGATTCGTAGACGCAATACAACATATTCCAAACTATACAAGATTTTTGAAGGACATGATATCAAAAAATAAAAATCTTCCAAAATTTGTGGCACTGACAGATGACAGCAGTGCAAGAATATAAAAGAAACTACCTCCCAAACTCAAGGATCCAGGGAGTTTCACTTACCTATTTCAATTGGAGAAGCTGATATTTTTAATGCTTTATGTGATATAGGTGCAAGTATTAAATTAATGCCTTTATCTATATGCAGGAAATTGGGATTGGGAGAAGTAAAAGAAACAATGATGTTATTGCAGCTGGCTGATAGAAGCATTACATATCCAAGAGACAAAGTTGAGGATATACTCATCAAATCTGGAAAATTAATTTTTTCGATAGACTCATTGTTCTAGACATAGAAGAAGACAGAAATATTTCAATAATCTTGGGGAGATCATTCTTAGTAACATGTCGAACTTTGATTGATATAGAGAATGGTGAGCTAATCTTGAGAGTAAATGATAAACAAGAAGTTTTTAAATTATATAATTCGTCCAAACAAGCATCAACCCTCAACAAGTGTCATTGTATGATGAAAATGAAATATCCATTCAACAAAATCGCCAGAAGAGAAAACTGAAATTTGCTGAAATTTTTGGTAGAGACAAGAAATGAGAATTCAAAGTTTGGAGAGCTAAAAGAGGATGCAAAGCCAAAAATCACAAGGAGTACAATGGTGAAATTTTTCGACTTGAACCACGATGAATCAACTGCTATAAAGTCGAGTTACAGACTATAAACAAGCACTTGTTGTAGCGGTGGCAAAAAAGCTCGGGGGCTCGAGCTCGGCTTGGCTCAGGCTCGGTCGCATCGAGCTGAGGCTCGGGCCGAGCCCCATTTTGGGCATCGGCCCGTGTCCAGTATAAAATAAATAAATAAATAAATTTTGAATTCAAAATAAAAGCTAGCAAACAGATTCTGCCTGCACAGCAGGCAGCTAATGCAGCTAATTTTAGGCAGCTACAATCACGCAGATGGTGTGCATGCAAGCATGTATGCACACAACAACAAAATTTAAATTTGAATTTGAATTGTCTTGTAAAAAATGTGAATTTGTAAATTAATTATAGTTAAAACGGACGTATTTTTTGTCTATAAATACGAGAAAAATTTTACAAATTCATATCAATCTATCTCAAATTTCTTTACGCAATATTCAATTTCAGTATTATACTCTCAAATTTCTTTACGCAATATTCAGTATTTTACTCTCCAATTTCTTTTGCTCTATTTTTCAATATTCTTTACTATAATACTTACACATGGATTTTACTAGTAATGAGATTAATTAGTTTAGAGGTAGTTCGAGTACTCCATTGGGGTACCATGCATCTGAAAATGTTCTAATTAATTTGGAAGATATCGAAGAGGAGGAAGGTCGAAAAAAGAGTTTGCGGATGGTTGGCAACATATGACTCGTAAAAAAGTTCTGATTCAAAATGAAGTTGATATCTGGAAAGCATGTTGCAATTATTGTGGTAAAGAACTTAGTTGGAAGCCTAGTTCGAGCACATCGTATTTAAATAGACACATATTAAGAAGTTGCAAAGCGAAACAAGTCGGTCTTAACCCGAAATAGACCGAACTAACATTTACCGGTTCCGATTCAACTCTTTCCACTTTTGTATATTTACAGAAAAGATTTCGTGAAGGAATGGATACATACGTGGTTGGAGCATAGATGCTGCTAACGATGATCGAGTCAGCACACTTTACTCGTCTTGTGCAGAATCATCTCCAGCCCAGGTATCATTCTTATTGTAGAAATACTTTTCGTTCTAATACTATAAAATTATATAACAAAAGAAAACAAACAGCTATTGAAAGTCTAAAAACTTTTAATTATGTTATATTATTTACCTCTGATTTATGGATCGGTGTTAATAAAAAATGTTATATTGTGTATGCCACATTATTAATTTAATTGTAAAAGATGGATTAGAATATATAAAATCACCGTTAGATAAAATTAGATAAGTAATTAATTTTATTACTATATCATCAGCAAGAAAGCAAGCATTTAACAATTTATGTGCAGAGTATGGCTTAGAAGAGAAATCATTTGTCACTGAAGTATCAAATAGATGGAACTCTACATATCTTATGTTACATTCGTGTGAAAATTATAATAAAATTATTTCAATGTATTATAACGGTAGGCATACATATGGACCCGAACATAATTTGGAAGATTAGGAATGGAATCTTGCATTTGTCGTTAAAATATTTTTTAAACTTTTTTTCGAAACCACAAAAGAATGTAGCGGTGTTTATTACCCTACATCTTCACTTGTTTTACAACACTTTTTCTATTTTGCACAATCATTTCAAAAACATAGGAATTTCCCAATTTTTGTTGATGTAATTTATTTTATGGAGTCAAAATTTCATAAATATTGGGAAGAGATACCCTCATTATTTTTATTAGTTTCGGTGATGGACCCTCGACTTAATTTAACTGGCACAAAAGCTACTATAAAGGGGATTTCAAATTTCATGAATATACAATTATCACATGTGCATATAAAATTTATGATATGTGAAATGTATAACTATTATGCTGAAAAAGAATGTCAGTATAGTTCTACTTCCCAAAGTTCTTTTCAAGAAACACTTCAACAAATGCAGATAATATATAGAGTTATTTAGAGACCAATACTAGTGTTCCCTCATTTAGTTCTAGTTCGTCAATATCTAGAGTAATAGATGTCAGTGGTACAAATCTTGAAATTCCCTCCGAGTTAGCTAGGTATATGTACGTGGACGTTCGTAGTATGTTACAACCAAAAGAATTATAAGAATTTAGTCTTTTATCATGGTGGAGTTGTAACAAATAAAGCATCCATACCCCCTTTTTTCCTTAGATCTTCGATATGTTAGTGCTTTATTAGATGTTAGAGTTAAGTAACACTTGTTCCAGTTATTTGATCTTAATGCTTTATTTGACTGTATTGCGTAGGAATATGGTGTCACAGAACACTTAAACCAACCAAAACCAAGGAACTAATAAGAGCAATATGAAGCTAGCCATTGGATTACAAGACATATTATGGGTGTCTTTTTCTTCCCCACCTCTTTATATGCGGATTTAGGATTAAGATATTGAAGACAATGTCTAGTTTAAATTTGGGGGTGGAAAACATGAGTTTTCATTTTTATTTTTTTATGCCTTTTTTTTATTTTTTTGTGTTTGTGTCATTCTTATATTTATGTATTTTTGTGTGCTTTTATTACATTAGTTTAGATATTTAAAAAAATTAAAATTCAAGATTTAAAAAAATTAAAAATATTTTCTTTTTGTGTGATTATGTGAATTAGTTGGCCTGGTTGACAATGAAAAATATATTGAATCGTTAATTGATCTATGAATGGTGAATAAGTTGCATGCTTAAATTAATTTTTTCTTTTTCATGTGAAATTTGATATATATTGAGCACATGAATTAAGTTAAATATTATGTAGGAATGAGTTGATTTCATAATTTGATATGTTGAAATAGTGGACCATAGATGCTAAATCCAAAACACTAAATTTTACATCATTAGACCAAATTTATAATACTTTTGGGGGATTTCATTGTTGTATGAAGATGTTGAGATAAATGGGGATTCCATATATAAAATTAAAAATCTTATGTGGATTGTCTAAGTTCAATATGATGCAATTGTGTTAAATTTCGAGTTAGATGTCGTTTTCCTTGGATAAATGTTTAATAAGGGACATTGCACCGATCAAGGTATAAAAAACATATTTTATTTGAAAATTTCTCTTCGTAGCCTTTATAACTCAAGTTATTAAACCTGTAAGAGTGTTAAAACATGTTGTCTTGAAGTTAACTGATTTGAGAGTTATCGACCTAAAACTTATTACATGGATCATTTAGAAAGTTCAAGAGAGAAAATGATGCAAATAAAGAAAAAAATGGGTGCATGAAATAGAAGATGCACTAAATACCTTGGTTATGTCCCAAATAATTGTTTAAGAAAAATAGACTTTTGATAAGAAATTGTTAGCCTAATTAAGTTCTAGAGATTGAAGCAATCAAATTCAATGAAAAATTCTTATTTATTGAAATATTGACTTCCAATTAGTGAGATTTACCTAAACTAGAGAGGTGAGGATAATATACAATTCAACCTTAGTTCACATACTTGAAAAGAGCGAAAAAAATGGGTGCATGAAACAGAAGATGCACTAAATACCTTGGTTATGTCCCAAATAATTGTTTAAGAAAAATAGACTTTTGATAAGAAATTGTTAGCCTAATTAAGTTCTAGAGATTGAAGCAATCAAATTCAATGAAAAATTCTTATTTATTGAAATATTGACTTCCAATTAGTGAGATTTACCTAAACTAGAGAGGTGAGGATAATATACAATTCAACCTTAGTTCACATACTTGAAAAGAGCGAAAAGAATACGTTTAGGGATGTGTGAATCTTACGAATGATAAAAGAATATATTTGACCATTGAGGATTGGGAATTGAAACAACTCATGAATTCATAATATTATACTTAATTCTTTACGCACACATCGATTTTGTATTGAAAAAATAGATTTTAATTTCTATATTGTGATTTTGAAACTGTACATAAATCTGATATTATGATTTCAATCTTGAGATAAAATATTAGGTTAGCTAGATAATTTTTTTTGCTTTACTTGATTGACGGGCCACCAATTAGGTAATTAACATTGTGTGTTTGTTAGGTTCTAGTTTTGTTTGAGGACAAACAAAAAATCAAGTTTAGAGTTGTGATAAGTGTAGTTTTCTACACTTATCCGAGATCCTAAATTATGATATTTTACTAGTGATAGCAAAAAAAACCCGCCCCGACAGGTTGGCGGGGCGGGGTTCGCCGCCTCGTGAAGAATAAAAAAATTATTTTAGACATTTTTTATTTCGAGTGCTTGCTTTGAATATTGATGTAATTAATTTGAGCATTATTTACTTTGGATTTTAAATTTTTGAATATGTATTTTAACAGGAAAAAAATGGGGCAAGAAACGGGGCAAGCCTACACCCCCCGCCCTGCTGCGTCTAAGGCCTCGTTGCCATCTCTATATTTTACTATTATCTGGATAAAATACTACTTAACTTGTTTTATATTCATTTTGTAGGTAAAACTCAATATTTGATGAAGAATTGGAGAAAAGAATGTAAAAATAGCGAAAAAGGGCTCAATTGTATCAAATAGAAAGTTCGGGGACTGAAATGCAAATACTCAAAAGTTACATCGAACCTCACGATGAAGATTTGAGAGTGTTAGGCATCCATTGAATGAGGAAAGAAGCCAAAAGGATGAAATATAGTCCAAGTACTATCACATATCAACTTCCAACTAAAAAAGTCATGTTTTTAATTTTTAGTCTCAGTTTGAGACCCATTGTTGGCATAGGAATATTCTAAATGGAAAAATTACATTTCTGCAAGATTTTTATCCATTTGAGTTATCTTTCCAATGCATTTTGAATCACATTAATCGGATATCGAGAGAGAAAGATATGACCAAAATGCTTAAAGCTGTCCAGTGGGAAAAAAAACATATACTTATGCGGCTGCATAGGTCTAATTTGATGCGACCGCATCATGCATTTCAGGACCAAAATTGATGGTTGGACTTTCTTCTAAGCGACCGCTTATAAATATATTATGCATTCGCATAGTACAAACTTTTGGCTAGATTTTGTTTCCGTTTTCTACTGAAACTCTACTTTGATAATAAGATTTTAAGCATCCTATATATACCAAACTCGACCAGAACACGGGAATAGACCTTCTTTTGACCTAAAAAACATACGTATAAGGGTTTTGAGAGGAGAAAAAAAGCAATAACTCGAAGAATAACACCACAAAGCGAATATTAAAATCAAGAATTCAATTGGTGATATTGTTTCTTCATTGTTTTTTCTGATTTCTTCTTTCCATTATGCTAAACTAGGTTAATTCTATACTAGGAGATCGATAAACTATGTAGTATGATTATTAGTTCTTAGTTTTACAATTCTTGACATCAAAAACACGTTTTAGATATTTGAATGGTCTATATGATCTTATTTTCTCCATAATTATTGTGCACGTAATTGTGTGAGAATGATGACTTATTTCATGCATTTGAAAGAAGATAAATATGTTATAAATCATCATAGGATTCGATAGGGAATAAAAATATACCGCTATACCCTATGTAAATCTTTAAGTGCTCATAAAAATACATGCATTCTTGTATGTTCGTATCGTCATAGAGATATAGTCGGGTCACATATGAAAATATGTTTGACTTTACTCGAGAGAGACTGTTAAATAATTTAGGAGTATTGATTCGTCAATATTTTAATCATATGTCAAAATATAAAACTAGGTTTAAAAAGATTATTGCTTAGGGATTCGTGACCCTAGTACATTCGTCATACATTCGGAAATTTCAAATTATATTCAACGCTATTTGCATTTAATTTAGTTAAATCATTTATAATTGCATACTTAGTATTATTTTAGTTATAATTTCATCACAACAAACACATCATACTATTCTAGTTTCGGTTAAGATTAAGGTAATAGGAATTGAACTAATCAATCTTCGTAGGACGATACTCTGACTGAAAAATGCTATTTTATTACTTGTTAATGAACCGTACACTTGCGGTTGTATTAATCCGAAATATATTTTTGTGAACACTTCTCAATGAGATCATCTTTACTATTTGTTTCATTTTCATTAATATACATCTTAGTGCATTGTGGTGGAGTGACTTTACACGTATTGCTCTAAAAAATATTCAAATAGGAAATATTAGACTTTGCCAATGAGCTAATAGAGAGAATTACGATGTTGACATGATGCATATTAGTGACAAAGTATCTTTCATATTTGATAGATGTAGAAATCTCCGATTTGTCTCTTGTTTGTAAGACTTGATTCATGCTTTCAGTCACGACTAGGTATTCTCGTATTTCTTTGGATATTTAAGTTGTAAAATTCATCTATTGAATGTAAATTCTACACTTGAAATTACATTTGAAAGTGTACTCTAAAGTTAATAATATTTGTTTTTATGTAGAATTCACACTACTATGGTTTTGATGATCTACAAGGGCAAATATTAATGACTACTTGGTAAAGTTTTGATATTACATTAAGGAAACTATTTATTGTACATAACTATTTACATAATAATGAGGTGTCAAAATAAAAGTGGGATGTTATTCGATTGATGAGATTTTAATCCAATTAAATCTAGTCACATTATTTGTTGGTGAACCATTATGTAAGTTGTTATAGCACTATCATTACATTAATATGATTTGAATAAATAAAAAAAATATTTCACACAGTCATTAATTTTGTACAAATGAATTTATTTTATAATTTTTATTTACTTTCTTAAGGTGGATATTGAAGTTATTTTAGAAGATAAAAAGGAATTGGGGCGTATTCATTTTGTTAAATTATATCATGAAAAATTCAATGTAATGATAAATCGGACATCATTTTTATTTTTGTATGGTCAAAAGAGTTTTTAATTTATTGGATTTGTTATAAACCTTGAAATAGTAATGAGCTAAATTTCGTGTTCTCACTGACGTGAAGGGTGTTCCAACTGATCCGATCAGTGATTGCTACCTGCAAAATGAGGTCGGTGCTTTCTCTCTCATTGTACCTCCGGCGCGAGAATTAGTGTTCGATTTTTTAGAATAAGAAGAGATTATAGTGGAATTCAAATAGTTCGGGTTTCAAGAAGAATACATTTCCTCACCTTGGGGGTATTTATAGGCACCTAATGACACACTCCTGTTCTATGATTAATTATGCCACGTGTTCCATGTATGCCTTCCCACTTCCCCAAAGTTCTAGAGTTGTGACCCACAGTCGTCAAACGATTGGTTATGTCCATGTTCGCTAATGGACAGTTTTCGTCCAACTCATTACCATTTATTTGGCTAAGTATAGTATTGGTCGTATGGTGGTTGGCGGCCTTGTGTGAACGTAGAGGGCCTTATGGGGGTTGACGGCCTCATAGTGGTAGATAGCCCATGTGTTTTATAGAGGGCCTCACGGGGGTCAACGGCTTCATAGTGGTAGACGACCTATGTGAACGTAGAGGACCCCATGGGGGTTTACGACCTCATAGTGGTAGACGGCTTATGATGTGGTGCTCTACAGGGGGTGTATATTAAGTAGTCGGACATTGTGGATAATTATTAACACATCTTATATCACTAACCCCTCTATCTCTTGTTGACATATATCGATAAGGGGTAGCCTCTCCATGCCGGTTGATTAAAATATTTTTTAATTTTTTTAAAATGAGTTAACGTAAATTAGTCGATCAGTCCAATTAACGTAGAGTAACAAATACTGTACAAATGGCTCTCTCCAATTGGTTTTTGGCATTGTGGGGAAATTTTCCCCCAAAAAATTCAAATTGTAAAATTCAAAATTACACCTCTATTTAAAGAGGTGAAAGATTCATTTTTACTACACTTTGCAAACCTCCACATCCTTTAGCTTTCAAGGTAATTCTTGTATCCACTCTTCCTAGTTTTTTCTTTATTTCCTATCATTTTGGTTTTCTTCATCTTTCATGTATAAAACATATCTTCCTCATCCGACGGGAGTGATGGTGAGGGAGTGTATAAATCGATTGACAACGTCAGATGGGTCAATCGAGGCTAATACAGACCTTACTGGTCGACGAAAGTCGACTGGGAGGCCGGTCGACCAGCTTAGTCGGTTGACTGCCGGTCGGTGGGTCGACCAACCCCTTAGCTGGCCGACCATCGACCAGTTGACGAGTTTTGGACCCGTCGACCGGCCATGTCGATATCCCCGCTCATGATGTTCAAATATTCGATGACTCCAATAGCCCATTCCATCCGACTGAATTTCATCCTTTCCAACTGAGTTCTCCCAAAAGACATATCTTCGTCTCATTATTTAATGAGTTTCACCTCATCCCTAGCCAAATTAATCCCAACGTGTGGAGAAAAGCGCTATATTTCCTATACGTTTGCCTTAGCAAGAAAATTTCACTTTCGATGGACCTCTTTAGGTGCATTTTCGAGATGCATGAGCTAGTCCAATGCAACGTCTTCGTCTACTTTACCACTAGGGTCTCATTGTGCTTTCTCAAGTTTAGAAATTCCAACAGTGGGTGAAAATCTCGATTCTTCTTTGTTCGACCCAATGATGGTCAATTCTCTTTTAATACCCATTGGAGGCATCCTTTAATTCGTCTTTTCAATAGTGAAGTCGATATCATCCCTATTCTAAATGTTCAAATTCAGCAACTGATTAAAATCCCACCCTTGCGCTCGACCTTGGGTCAGTTTTCACAATGAGGAACATGTTGCTAGTGGGGATCGATCGTCCTATCAGTAGGTCCTTTTACTTTGCTTGTATCTTCACATATGTGAATATCTTTATCTTATCTTAATTTCTTGGGCTTGATTGACTCGATTGCTTACGCGTAGATATGAATTTTGACTTGGACGAATTGAAGTCCATGCCCGAGCCTGGGAGCGATGAGGGATTCATCCTTATTGATGGTAAGATCCGGCATGTTTCGCTTATAGTTTTACTTTTGTGCATCTTATGACTTGTTGTTTTGTAAACTTGATAGACTTTACTTTGTGTGTACAGGGATGAAGTTCAACTTTGAGAAAACCATGGACTCCTTGGTGGGATACGATCGCGAGAGCGATGATGACTCACCTTTCATTCCGTTGAAAAGGAAGAAGACCAATGACAGAGGAGTACTACATCGTCGCACCGATGAGGCACCTCAACCTTTGGTTGAGCCTGTTGAAATTATCACACCACCCGAGGTTGGAGGGGATAACTCGAGTTGTGTCTGATCGAGCGTGTGGGTTCTCCCCTTCCAAATTTTGGATTCCCTCCCTCTCAAGGCTATTCGGAGATGAGGGCAATCAGATCCTCGGTTATACCTGAATGCGCACAAGCGATCACTGGGTGAAATGCTAGCGACATTGAGAGAGTTCTTGCGATCCACACTAATAGGGTAAATTTTGTATTGTTCTTCTTTGTTTTTGTTGTTCTATTCTTTTGTTCATGTCCCGTATTTATTTGATATCTTGTTTCCTTTAGGTTGTGGTTCTTCAAGCCGAAGAAAAGAAGGCCCTTACAAAAGAAAAGGAAAAAATAGTCTCATTAGTACAGGAAGAGAATCTCTTCTTTGAAGAAGTCTCTTGAAGCTTCAGAGGCTCGTGCTTGCTAGTAAGAGACGGAGGTGGACAACCTGCGCTCTATTTTTGCTCAGGCTCCCGAGGAAATGGTGGAGAAATATAAAGCTTCCAAAGAGTTTGCTAAAGATCTGCAGGTTTCTGTGGAACAGTACAAGTCGTCATCTAATTTTACTAAGGCCTTGCATTCTTAAGGGGGGAAGGCGATGGCCGCGTCTATTAAGCTGACCAAGGAATGTATATCTGTTGAGAATCCTAACATTGATCCCTCAGGCTTCGATTGGTTTATGTCACAGCGCAAAGGAAATAAAGGCGGAGCCCCTCAATCCAAGACATTTGGGCACACATCACGAGGCGAGAGTGAAGGGACTTCACATTCGGGTTGACATGACATTTAGTTGTAGGTCTTTTAGCTCTTTATACTGTTAGTCAACATTTATCATTCAGCTGTTTAGTATTTTTTTCCTAGTCCAGGATGTGGACAGACATTAGAATGCTTGCTTATTTGTCTATCTTTATTACTCATCATTATGTATCAAACGATCTTGGGGTGTTAAATGTAAGGTTCGGTGATTTTGAGCTTTAACTATTCTAGATTTTGAAAACTCATCACCAACTCTTACATTATTGAGCTAGTCGATTTCTCGGCTTTGTTGCTCACCACTATGTATTGAGCGGTATCGAATGCAGGGTCTGGTGATTTTGAGCCATAACAATTCTAGATTTTGAAAACTCACCACCAACCCTTAGAGATTTTGAGCTAGTCAATTTCTCGACTTTTTTGCTCACCGCTGTGCGTCGAGCTACTTTGGATCGTCGAGGGAATGGTCAGGTGATTTTGAGTCTTAACCGTTTTCGATCTTAAAAACTCACCACCAACCCTTAGCGATTTTGAGCTGGTCTTTCTCAACTTTTTTGCTCAGCGCTATGCGTCGAGCTACTTTGGATCATCGAGGGCAGGGTCAGGTGATTTTGAGCCTTAACAGTTTTCGGTCTTGAAAACTCACCACTAGCCCTTAGCGATTTCGAACTAGTCAATTTCTTGACTATTTTGCTCACCACTATGCATTGAGCTACTTTGGATCATCGAGGGCAGGGTTAGTTAATTTTGAGCCTTAACCGTTTTCGGTCTTGAAAACTCACCACCAGCCCTTAGCGATTTTCGAGTTATTTTGGGGATGATAATGGAGATTTGTAGTCTTCGCTTCAATCAATCATAGACCGAAATCTCATAGTAGAAATTAACTTGCCAAGATTTGAGAACTCAGTAGGCGCACCTGGACGTCCATCATCTGCCACCACTTAGACTTTCATTAAACAATTTTCAATCAAGTGTACCTGTAGCAGGCATTAATTACATCATGAAAATCCTAAATACAATACTTACATGTGATCATTACATCAGAAAGAAGAAATAAAAAACTCCCCTAGCAACTATATTTACAGGCGGGCATCATGCTGCTCGAATTTCCTGCTAGTTTGTTTACTGGTAATACCTCTTGAGGTGTACAGCGTTCCATGGTCTGCCTAGTGGTTTTCTTTTCAAGTTTTTCAGGCTGTAATCTCCATTTCGAAGGCTTCAGATCACCTCATATAGTCCTTTCCAATCCGGCCAAGCTTAGATGGAGCGTGTCCCGCTATTGTTGCTTCCCTAAGTACGAGATCTCCTCACTGGAAAACTCTTGGTTTTACCTTACGATTGAAGTACCTAGCGGCCCTCCACTTATAAGCCATCATCCTCATAACTGTTCTTTCCCCCATCCCACCTAGTAAGTCAAGCTCTGCATGGGTGGTTGAAACATCAAGCTGGTTGGCTTTCATCTTGTCGGACTCGTTTAGGACTTCCACCAGGACAACAACTTCCACCCCAAAGGCTAGCTTGAAATGTATTTTTCCTGTGGGATCTCGTGGGGTCATGTGATACGCCCACAACACATTAGGTAGTTCGTTTGCCCAAAGCTCATTTTCCTTCTCCAATCTCGTTTTGAGATCCTACAAGATCGTTCGGTTTGTTACATCCGCCTGCCCATTAGATTGGGGATGAGTTACTGAAGTAAGTATGTGATCTATGTGATAGTTTGAACAGAAAGCCCTGAAGCTGTGTTTGTCAAACTGCATGCCATTATCGGTGACGATGACTATTGGTATGCTGAATCTGCATATTATGTTCTTCCAAATGAAGCTTTGTACCTTTGCTGTTGTAATAGTGGCCAAAGGCTCTGCTTCTACCCATTTGGTAAAATAATCAATAGCCACCAGGAAAACTTCTGCTTCCCCTGGCCATGGGCAAGGACCCTAGAATATCCACCCCCCACTAAAAGAAAGGGCTTACCTCGAAAATGGTTGATTGTTGCTCTGCAGGGACATGAATCAAATTTCCATGATGCTAACATGAATCACACTTCCTTACCAATTCTTTGGCGTCCTTCACCGTGGGCCAGTAGTACCCATGCTGATGAGCTTTGAAAGCAAACGTAGTTGCCCTTGGGTGATTGCCACAAATTTTCGAGTGTATCTCCAGTAATACCTCTTGAGCTTCAGTTAGACGCAAGTACTTCATGTATGGCATGGTAAATCCTCGCTTGTATAGCTGCCTGTCGATCATGGTGAATGATGCTGCTTGTATTTTTAGCCTCCTGTGCATCATTTGACAATTTATTCTCCGTTAGGTAGTCTTAGTAATGGATCTAATCGGCTTTTTTCATGTTCAGGATTCTTGTGCCCTCTATGAACAAAATGCTAGGTTGTCACAAGACTTGTACGTTCGTCATGCTAGGTAGATTTCTCGGATTCGCCGATGCTAGCTTAGACAGGGAGTCTGCCTGCTCATTGTCTCTGCGAGGGACCTTGGTTATCTTGCAACTCGTAAATTTCCTTTGCAAGTCCCTAACCTTCATCAGATAGGATGTCATCTTCCCATCCCTTGCCTAGAATTCACTTATCACCTATCCAAAAATTAGCTTGGAATCACTGCAGATTTCAACTGATGTCATCCCAAGTATGGCTGCCAAACTCAATCCCGTGATGATTGCCTCATACTCAGCGTCATTATACGTTGCTGAGAACTCAAAGCGTAACGAATATTCCAGCTCTTCAAATTCTGGTCCTATCATAATGATGCCTGCTCTGGACCCCTCTCCATACGAGGATCCATCCACAAAGATTTTCCAAACTCTTTTGTTTGTAGGGGGTAGTCAGGCGGAGTTGTTAGCTCTACGATAAAGTCTACCAACACTTGTGCCTTGATGGCCGTTCTTGGCCTAAACACAATGTCGAACTCACTCTGCTCGATTGTCCATTTCAACATCCTACCAGACGTCTCAAGGCGATGCAAAATTTGCTTGACAGGTTGATCGGTCATGACCTGTATGGTATGAGATTGAAAGCATGGCCTTAATTTTCTGACTCCCACAATTAACGCGAATACCAACTGCTCTGCGAGGCTATATCAAGTTTCTGCGCCTCTCAACACCTGACTAAAGTAGTAAATATGCTTATGCATCTCTGGAAACTCTTTCACCAGTACTGCACTGACCGCATACTTCGACACTGCTAAGAATAAGCTTAGCACTAGGGGTGGGCAAAAACCGAACCAACCCGACTAACCCGACCAACCCAAACCAACCCGATCGGGTTGGGTCGGTTTTTTTCCATTTTTTTTCCTGGGTTGGGTTCTGGCGAAGCTTAGTGGGTCGGGTTGGGTCGGGTTGTGGGTTAATCCATCCAACCCGACCAAACCCGACCCAACCCAACCCGTCAATAAAAAAAAAAAGGGCCATTTTTTTCAAACATATTTCAACTTTTCGGTTTCTATTGGCTATTCCGCCTTCAATTCCTTTCCCAAGGTAAATTACCAAGTTTGCATTTTTTTTTCCCGACTTATTACTAAGATTTAGCCCTCATTTTGCAGACTTCTTTGTACAAACTTATTTAATAGATCATTGAGCATGACCAAGAAACATATTTAACCTCTCATTTCTTCATCTTCACTACTTTATTTAGTGGCTACTCGTTTATTTCCATATATTCATTTATTTCTCTTAGATTCTCGTTTTAGTTCTGATTTTCTTGTTGAAAATTTGAATTGAGACATGAGCTAAAACATTATAATTTAGAACTAGTTAATGGAAATCATTGATACAAACAAACCAACCCAACCCAACCCGACCGACACATAATTGGGTTGGGTTGGGTTTCAACATTTATATGGGTTGGGTTGGGTTGGATTTCGAACAAACCGACAATATTGGGTTGGTTTTGGGTTGGGGCAAAAACCGACCCAACCCAACCCACGCCCACCCCTACTTAGCACATCTCCTGAGCATGGCCTAGTCAAGACTGGTGGCTGCTGCAATAACTGTTTTAAGGATTCCAGCGATTCCTGACACTCTTTTATCCATTCAAAGTTAATAGAGCCTACAATCGCCTTGAAGAAATGGTGGCACCTATTCGCTGCCCGACTCATGAATTGATTAAATGCTGCTACCCGGCCTTCAACCGTGGACGTCTTTCCTATTTTCTGGGCTCTTCATATCTAGAATGCCTCAAATTTTGTCTGGATATGTCTCGATACCTCTCTGTGTGATCATAAAGCCCAAGAACTTGCCACCCGCTGTTCGAAAAACACACTTTTCCGGATTGAACTTCAGTTTGTTTTGTCGAGCAATGTTGAACACCTTCTGTAAGTCATTTACATGGTTGCTGGCCTTCATACTCTTAACGACCATGTCATTCACGTACACTTCTATTACACTTTCGAGCAGGTCTTTGAAGACCTTATTCACTATTCTTTGATAGGTTGCCCTGGAAATTTTTAGACCAAACGGCATGGCCGTATAACAGTACGTTCCAGTATTAATGATGAAAGACGTTTTCTCCTGATCCGACTCTGCCATGGAGATTTGATAATACCCAGAAAATGCGTCTAGAAAACTCAGTCGTTCGTGACCCGATGTGGCTCCACCAGATGGTCTATTCTGGGCAGTGGGTATAAGTCTTTAGGGCACACCTTGCTGAGTCCGGTGTAGTCTACACACATACGCCATTTTTCGTTTGGTTTTTTTGCCAGGACGACATTTGCTAACCACTCGGGATATTGTACTTCTCTAATGAACCCTGCCTGTAGTAGCTTATCAGCTTTGGCCTTTGTTGCAGCTTGCCGCTCCGAGGCAAGATTTCTTTTCTTCTGCTTTATCAACTTAGCACCCGGTAAGACACCGAGGCAATGTTGTGCAACGGATGGGTCAATCCCTTGTATGTCGCTTAGGCACCACGTAAACACATCCAAATTTCCAGACAGACACTTCACCAATTCTTCTTTCTCTCCGTGCTCCAGGCCTGCCCCCACACTAAATTTATGCTCTCTTGTTACCAATATTTTTTCCGTAATGTCGAGGGGCTCAATTCGCCCCCTTGGAGGCTCAAGGTCTAGCATCATCACTGGTGGTGATCCTTCGTCCGTATACTATCCACGTAACACTTTCTCGAGGATGGTTGATTGCCCCTCATATATCCCACACCTCGATTGGTTGGGAATTTCATCACTTTGTGATAAGCAGAGTGAATAGCCCCCGCAGCATTCAACAGGGGTCAACCGTAGATCGCATTCCAAAAGGTTTGTTAAGATCACCACACTTCCAGGATAGGTACCCAACATCACTGGTAGCTCTACAACTCTTATTGGTATAACAGTAGCCCCTCCAAATCCTAGAAAGGGGGTGGACATCGCTTTCAATCCTTCGACAGTTATTCTTAATCCTTCAAATGCTTCCCATGGGGAGTTGTCACGCATATTAAATCTTCTTCACTAAAAGTGATACTTTGATTGAATCGAGCCTTTCTATGGATGGAACAGACCGTCGCTGTACGTGCATATCTCTTCTAGCAGAGTTCAAGTCTCCCCACAGCGATTCCTCCAACAATCATATTTATGACACCGGCCCTAGGCGGCGGTCGATCCTCGACCTTCTGCTTGCCTCGATCATTCCTCGCATACTTAGTCAAAAACCCCACTTCAAGATGCGCTCAATCTCCTCCTTCAAATGTATACACTCTTCGGTTTCATGTCTATGGTCCTTATGGAAATGGAAGTGCTTACTCTTATCCCGCTTGCCAGCTGATGCCGCCATCGGCCTCGACCATTCGACTTCTTTCATGATTCAAATTTTCATTAATATCTTATCTCGTGGAGTATTCAAATGGGTAAAGGCTTTAACCTCCTCCTATCTCTACCTGACAGACCGATCCTGAGGGTATCCCATGCTTACGTGCTCATTCCTCATTTTCTCCTTGTCAATAGGTTTTCACATTTCGCTTATGGCTTTCCGTCTCCCATCCCCCTCTAAGATTTTTCGTGACCTTCTCTGCTTCCTCTGTGTCAACATACTTGTCACCCTTCTTCAACATGTCATGCATTGACTCCGATGAATTTTTTGATAGTGAGATTTTGAAGGCACGGTTTCCCGTCCCATTCATTAACGATGTCACTATTGCAGACATTTGAAGGTCCCTTATACCAAGCCTTGCCTGGCTGAACCTAGCCAAGTACTCCAGCAGAGATTTGTCTTTCCCTTGCACCACTTGTATCAATATAATGGCCGTCTTTCATTTCCTCTTGCTGCTCATGAAGTATGCCACGAAACTCATGGAAAGTTCGTCTAAAGTCTTTATAGACCTAGGTGCCAGTGTGGCCACCCCCACCCAGTCTCTAGCTTCTCTCCTAAGTGTCGGGGGAAATGACCTACACATCATTGCATTGGGGGCAGCATAAAGCCTCATCAAATCAATGAAGGTCTGCAAATGGTCAAGCGGATATGTGACTCCATCATATACTTTTATCAATGGCTGTTTAAAGCCCTTCGGTAAAGGAATAGCTATTATTTGAAGTGCAAATGAATCTTCCTCTAAAACCATTTTCCCGTGCCTATCATTCCTCTTGGTTAATACGTCGCCTATCTTCTGGGTCATCATATTTTCTATCTTCTTTTTCAAGTCTGTCATAGGTTAGGGAATTTGTGGAACCACAAATCCTGTAGCCCTCGAGTCTCCTGTTATTGGTTAAGTAATAGGCGGAGTAACCGTTTGTGCCACCAGGGTGGTTGCTCACGCATTACTTCTGACGAGTTTTGTGTAGGGCTGCGATTTTCTACGTCTGACTCTACAAGAGGGTCATCATGGCTGTCAACGATGTTTCCAAGGCATTAAATTGGCCTTACATTACGTACCACAGTGGCGGTGGCGGGTCATGACCCCTTGCAATAGATTATGACTCCATGTCTATCATGTTCCCGACTATGCGTGTTTCACTTCGTGTCCATCTCATTGACATAGTTTTTTTGTTCAGTGGTTTCCCACAGACGGTGCCAATGAAATAGTAATGAGGTAAATTCCATGTTATCCTTGACGTGAATGGTGTTCCGGTTGCTGCGATCAGTGTTTTCTACCTGCAGAATGAGGTTGGGGCTTTCTCCTCCGTTATACCTTCGGCGCGAGAATTAGTGTTCGGTTTTTGAAAATATGAAGATATTATAGTGGAATTCAAATAGTTCGAGTTTCAAAAAGAATATCTTTTCTCACCTTGGAGGTATTTATAGGCACCTGAAGACACGCTCACGTTCTATTATTAATTGTGCCACGTGTCTCACGTATGCCTTCCCACTTCCCCCACGTTCTAGAGTTGTGACTCCCAGTCGTCAAGCGGTTGGTTATGCCCATGTTCGCTGCTGGGCGGTTTTCGTCCAATTCATTGCCATTTATTTGACTAAGTATAGTATTGGTCGCATGGTGGTAGGCGACCTTGTGTGAACGTGGAGGGCCTCACGAGGTCGATGGCCTCATAGTGGTAGACGGTCTATGATGTGGTGCTCTGCAACGGGGTGCATATTAAGTAGCCGGCCATCGTGAATAATTATTAACACCGTTTTATATGAACCTATTGCCAGTTTAGTATGCGAGAAAACTGAATTCATCTATTGTGATTCATGAACACAACCAACTATTAAAATGGAATATAGTTACACATAAAATTTGGAGTTACTTTTTTTTTTAGTATAATCAAGGTGTAAGTTAAATAAAATAAGTAAAAGAGAAAAATTAAAAAAAGAATTCTAACATAGACGGTGAGAGGAAATTGGAAAAATGAAAAGATTATTAGTATGATAGATAAAAAAAAAGTATTAGGAATTCCTTTTTTTTTTTTTTTTTGGTTTTTACTTTTCATATTTTTTTTAGGGTAGTTTATACTAACATTACATTTTTCTTTAAAAGCAGCACATTTTAATTACAATAAAAGTTCCACTCACTTTGTCCCAATTATATAGGTTGAATTTCATTTTTCTCTTGTCCCGAATATATAAACATTTTTCCTAATGTAGAATATCTTGTTGTGTTTCTTTACCAATATATCCTTATTAAGTTTTCTCCACTTAATATGCCAACTTCTTGAAATCATCCAAATACACGCATTTCCTATTTCTTGAAAACATGGAACAACTCTCATTTCTTCTTTTTCTTCAAATTCTTTATTAGTTCTAACAATAATTTAGTTTTATATACTGAAAATTAAATATGGGTAAACTAGGAAAGATTTTGGCAAAAATTAATTTTCCAATGACATTAAAGAAGTTTTCTTGACCCGTGTAAAAAACTAAACAAGCCTATAAAATTGGGACGGAGGGAGTAACATTTATTTATTGTTACATTTATGTCCCTAACTTTTTATTCTCACATTCTTATTTTTAATTTTTCTCTAAGGGTGTGTTTGATAGCATGGAAAATGGGTGGAAAAGGAAAACATTTTCCAACTTTTCATGAATTGTGGTGTTTGATGGACAGATTTTGGCATGGAAAATTTGGCTTTTATTTTCCCTAGACGCGCCTAACTCCTTGCGTGAGGTGAATTGATTTTCTCACCTTTTAGGTTAAATTAATTCTGGGTTTGACTGCCATTTTTTTTTTGTTTTTTTGTTTTTTTTTTGGCAATGGAAACAAATTTCATGACCAAATGTAAAAAAAAATTTCACTTTCATGGACAATTTTGATGCAAATGAAGGTCAAACGAATATTAAACTTTGATAAAAAAATGATTTTTTAGGAAACAATTTTTTTTTTTCGTTTTTTTTTTTACTTTTTCGCGATGGAAACAAATTTTATAACCAATTGTGGAAAAAAATATCACTTTAATGGACAATTTTCATGTAAAATAAAGCCAAACGAATAGAAAATTTAAAAATTTTCCGGGTGGAAAATTATACCAATCAAACACACCTGAAATCATATTCCCTCCAAAATATTTTCTAAACAAATCTTTTCCCTGTAAAACGTTTTCTTTCCACCCATTTTCCACCATTGCAATCAAACGCACCCTAATTAGTACATGTTGTTCATAATAATTGTTTCGTTCAGTAATTTTGTAAGTAATAATTTAAAATGGAGTCTTGGTTATTTATTTTTTACTTATTTAAATATATGAAGAGCAAAGAAGTACCTTTACTCACTTTTAATGGGACAAAATGTGCTAAATGATGAAATATTGAGAATGAGAACATAATAAAATTAGTTAAGAATATAAGTGTGATAAAGAGTAAATGTGGTGCATTTATATAAATATGACGTTTTTATATTTAACCTTTTTCATCAAAATTAAGTGTCATTTACCTATTTTACCTTGTATAAAATTGACTATATGCTACTCGTGCTATTTTCATAAGATTTTCGATGATTTTTATAGGGAACTAGTTATGCGTTGCTAATGTCCAACTATGTAATCGTTCCATCGCGATTTTCTATATTTCAATGATTTACGTAAATAATATTTAGCCTAATTTTGGCCCCCAATTTTTACAAAAACTCATTTTCAATCATATATTTTCTCATAAAATAATTTTACATATAAATAAAAAAAAATTCCTTTTTTTAACCACACGCTCTTCAAAAAATTACAATTCCAAAATTATCTTTCTTACCAAAATGGGGCTTAAACTAGGGGTGTCCAAAAGTCCCGAACCGAACCGAACCCGAACCGAACTGAATCGAGCGGTTCTTCATAAATCAAATACCCGAACGGGTACCCGAATCGAGAACCGATGGGTTTGGGTCGGGTCTCGGGTCTAGACCAAGAACCGAAAAATCGAATAAGAACCGAAACTAAATAAATTTTTTATTTTTTATATTGAATTAATTAAATTATTTTATTTTTTTCTATACAAATTAGCAAATTAATTAAATACATCAGATTATTTCATAATTTTAATTTTAAAGCCCAAATCATTTTTAAAATCTATTAGCTCATTTTAATTTGAAGCAAATGAATATATTTTATGTAATTTTGTTGTAATATTAATATCTACTTTTTTGCATTTGTATGCATTGAATTAATCTTATTGGACGGCTAGTTATTTATATGTTTTTGAATTGGGTTATGTTAATTTGTAAAAGTTACGAATGGAATGTCATTAATTGTATTTATGTAGTGCTGCTGTAAATATTAAAAAATTTGATTATGGTACGGAACCGAACCGAACCGACCCGAACCGAATCGAACCGAACCCGAACGTTCCATAATTATATTTGGACCCGACGGGTCCATTTATTAAATACCCAAAAGTTTTGGGTCGGTTCGGATCTCTTCAGAATCGAACCGAACCGACCCATGGACAGCCCTAGCTCAAACATTTGTTTGGTAAAATATTAAAAATTGAGATCAAAGTTAATAGTTAATTTTAACCACATATTATTTTATTAAATCTACAACTTTTCAATCACATATGTCACTACTTGTCTACTTTTATCCCAATATAAAACTTTAATCAAAAGTTCTGTCAAACAATCCCTATAAACTTTGGTGCCGATATATTCTTACGATAACTTTTATGTGTAGTTTGCATGCATCCACAACATTTTGTGATTTGATATTATGCAATTATACATTACAATATAAATCATACAATTGCATTACAGTTTATAAGTGTTCCCATACTTGTAGGATTCCACCTGTAATATACATCACAAAATGAAGTACGCATTATTATTTTATCTCAAGTGTGGGTCATATATATGTTGCAAAATAGAATAATTTTATTTAGTGCTATTGGTGTTAAAGCACCAATTTCGATGATTGCACTTACTAGGTTCAATTAAATAGATCGTGTAGTTGTGCATTTAAATAAGAATAATGCTATTTAAAATTAATAGTACTAAAGCACCGATTATGATCGTTCAATTAAATGTGAAATTGTGTAATTCATTTAATTGTAAATTCCATTTCACACTTAGTGGTATTGTAACATTAATGGTGCTAGACAACATTACTCTTTAAATAAATCCATCACTTAATGTTATGTAATTACTAACTAAATTGGTGCTTAACATTAATGATGTTAAATAATATTACTCTAAAAAATAAAGTGTGAAACGACACTTGTCCACATTTTCATCGTGATTATAGTTTTTACTTCACCTCAAACGTAGATCATACATACTATATAAACTAAAATGCAATGTGTCACCATCATCTTGATTATCGTCTGTCTTTCACCTCAAGTTGGCCGGGCACGGCGTCCACGATTGTCGTTGTGACTATCGTCATTATTTCACCTTAGGCGTGGATCACACATACAAAATGCAGTATAATACGACACTAGTTCATAATCGTCATCATGATTATTGTCCTTATTTCACTTCAAGCATGGGTCGTATATACGATACAAAATAAAGTGCAATACGACTCACATCCACTACTGTCATCGTGGTAATCGTCTTTCTTTCACCTCAAGTGTGGATCATAGGTACGATACAAAATTGATAAATGCAATCCAACAAGCGTCCATGATGGTCCTCGTGAGTATCATCCTTATTTCATGTCAAGGTTATGTTATATATACAAAATAAAGTATCATACGTTCACGCACTCACGATTATCATCGGGATTATCGTCCTTATTTTACCTCATATCAAGATCGTATGTACAATATAAAATAAAGTGCAATATCATACATCTTCACGATCGTCAGTCCTTATTGTGATCAATTGTGGGTTTCCATGGACTTCACATGTAGCACAAAATTTGCACTCCAAAGTTTCCTTGAAAAACCCAATAATAACTCCACCACACGTTACAAAAAAAACCAGTCCACTAACCCTGCCCTGCTTCGTCCCCGTTAATCTTTTGCTAGGTTTTTAATTTCCCTTTCTGACTTTCATCGTGCTTCCCCCACCTACTCCACTCCTTGTATAATTCAATTTCTCCTTTGATTTTTCGTTTTGGACCTGGTACATGCCCACTCACCCCATACAATACATCTGGCCTTAGGACGAAACAATTTCTAGTAAAAATAATCCAAAATTAACACCCCCTAAATCAAAACCCCCCACTGCAAAAATTAAATCTTGATCTTGAGTTCTAAGGTAACACACCTACCAATTCCTTTCTGTAAATTTATGATTTATCTTAGACGTGCCATTGTTGTATTATATATAGATATAGATACATACACTTATATGTAACATTGGTAACAATGTCGTGTGTGCGTGTAACTTGCTAGAGCTCCTTTCATGCCCAAAAATGGTGACCCAGAAGAGAAAAATAATACCATTTTTGCCAAATAATTTGAATTAATCTTAAATATTTTTTCTTTGGTTTTGATTATGAAAACTCAATTTTTTTCGTATAGTGGGTTCAGTGAATTTGTTACTTGCTATTTTATTTTTGGTGTATAATTTTGGCTGAGACTTTCTTTTACATTTTCTGATCTTGGCTAAAATATTCTTTAATTTTCATAGGGTTTTTAATTTTAACTTTAATTAGGCTATTTTAGGGTTTAATTTGATGTTTTCCCCCTAATTTGGAGATTTGGCTGCAAATTGGAGGCCATTTTTTGCATGATGTGACTTTTTGACAAGGGATTACTTAAAGAATCAAGTTTTGAAGCAAAAGGTGGATTATTTCCACTATTTTGACCTTGCGGTGTTCAGTGCAAATATACTTTGGGGATTGTGATTTCCTTCCCTTTTTTGTTTTATATTTTTCTGGGAATTGAATTTCTGTATAATATGCGCTGTCTACGTATTTATGCAGGCTCGGTTAGTCGGTGTATATTTTTCGTGGAGTGAGCCAAGAGAAGTTGAATAATGAGTATTATTTATGCCAATACGTGGCATATTTGGTAATTTAGATGACATCTTCGCATTAACTTTTATTCATTTTGAATCATTGAAGTAATTGTTTTTTTATGAAATCATTTCTAATTTCTTTGTTTTATTCTGCGAAAAATCATTTGGATTTTAATTTGCTTGATTTATGGTAAATTTCAACATCTTATTATTTATTGAAGATTATTGGATTTTTTATTGTAATTTATCTACTTGTATTCAAGGTTGGTTGGGAGTGTGACAAAGATCACAGGATCTCGAGAACTTCAGTTTTGAATCTTTACATTGGAAAAGTGAAGAATTGGTTAATTTCACGAAGCCAAGAAATGATATGAATAATAATATAAGAAACATGTTAAATGAATCAAATATCAATATATGTATATTAGTTTCCTGTTGTACATACGTATTATTTTTTACTTGTAAGGTCATCTTTGGCTAGACTGGTGAAGGCAAATTGTTGGAGGCAAGTTGATCTGGATTTCACTACATTCAGCTGTTCCTGGGTTTATTTTGATCCTTTGGCAAGGCAAATTGTTGAAGCCCACATCTGTAATTTCCCTGGGTTAGGCTGTGGATATGTTTCGGTTTAACTTACATTGGAACATCACCTGCCACTAAAACTTCTAGTATTAAATTATGGAAGTGATTCCCTCTTCTGGTGTAAATGGTCTTGGAGAATCGAATGCACCTCTCAAGTGTGATGGAAAATCAGACTGCACTGAAGATGTCGTAGCAGTTAAAGCCACAGAGCTCAAAGTTGATGACTTAATGCTTGATGTGGGAAGGCCTCTCGAAGAGAGAGAGGGTGGAGATCAGTTTATTCTCCAAGGAGTGCCTGCTTCAGAAGGCCTCTGTAATGGAGATGCTTATTATGACTCTGATGCTGACGGACAAAATTTATCTTATGATTCCCACAATTTCGCAGATGATAACTTAGATAAACGAGGTGATTTAGGAGGATCAAACCCTTTGTCTGAGAAATCCAAGTTCACTGTGGATATATCTGAAAGTGGGCTACTTTCTAAAAACCAGGAGGGAGAATCATCTCATTCAGAAATCCGCCTAGAACAAGACGAACCTGTAGCAGTGTGGGTGAAGGTATATTTCTCTTTCTTATTTTGCTTCTGTATTACCGGCTCGCATTTTTTGCAACTTCTAGTTTATGTTTCAGCATGTATTGCTCAAAGGTGTACAATGAAGTACTTTTCACATACATAAGTAGTCTCCATTTTGGGATATAGGATCTGATAGATGTCAGAAGATTCTGCTGTCAAATATGTTTATTTACATGGCTGGTCAAATATACACTGCAAACCATCCTAAGAATTAAGAAAAGTTTGTGAAATGCACATGATGGAATCTATTCCATTGAATGGGGAGGTTCAGTTTATAAGACACTAAACATCATTCTTATAAAACTGGAAGTATTCGTTAAGAACACTGATAATGTTTGACTAATAAACTGAATTTCTTTGATTTATTTCAAAGACAGGAGGTTGAATGTTAAACATAAATCATTGTTCAATTATTCCTTAATCTAGTTCAAATGAAATGCTATAAATGCTGTGATCAGTCCACTGATAGTAAGAAAAACTCCTCCGTATTTTTCTTAATTCTAATTTAATTTTTTTTTTTTAAGTCACTAAGTTGAATCTTAACGAATATTAATTCAACTATTTCTTATTCTAGTTCATCTTCAAATACTTGAACTCAGTGATTATTCTATATAATATATACAAAAACCCTTTCCTATTTATTTTATTTTAATTTTTGCAAATCAAGGTGGTTACTGTCTCTTCGAAATAGTTGGAGTATCCGTGTCGGATATGACACGACATGGGTATAGGTATGGGATATGTGTCGGATTCTCCAAATTTCAACCGGACACTTTGTCATTTTTCTTCTACTTTTTTTTTCCCTTTTCTTCTTTTCCACTTTTGCTCTCTATAAACCTAGCGTCGTCGCCGAGAGGGTGGAGAAAGACGGTGACTCTAGGTTTTCCCCTCTTCTTTCTTTTTTCTTTCCATTTTCTTCTTTTTCTTCCTTCTCTCTCTCTCTATATCGGTGGTTTAGATTTTTGTTTATATAAAATGAAAATGGATTACATATAGTTACTTAGTGTTTCACTAAGTCCAAATTACAATTAAATTCCTCATTTTCTATTTTATATAACATTTAGTAATTCTCATTATTGAAAACTAAATCCCAAAATTCTATTTTATTCGTCTTAACCTCTTATTAAATACCCATTTCCTTCATTGTGAATAATTAATTTTCGTCTATTCAAAATGATATCGTGGATTAGTAAAAAAATTAAAGTTTGAAAGATGTACCCACGTATCCGTGTCTGAAATTTGGACTCTTTTTAACCATCTCTCCGTATCCTATATTTTAGAAAATAAAAGATCCGACACTTAGATATGTACCCGTACTCAATACTCGTACCCGAGTTCGAGTACCATAGGTTACTGTCGTCTAAAAACTTTGCTGCTATCTTCTCATTGCAAAAGCTCTGTCTGTACCTATCCTTTTTTTTTTTCCTGAACATTTGTCATGGGAAAACAGGATTTGCCCAGTTTTATCAATTGTGGGGTTTCTCTGAATTTGAAAGTTATCGTGCTTTGAGCTAAAAGGTTAAGAAAAAATTTGAAACTTGATCGCTTTATTTTCCTAAATGTCAGGAAAAAAAAAAATTTCTCAAGACACGGGTTGATAGATGACAGTAAAACATGCATACTAAATATTTATTAACCTCAAAGACTTCAAAACTATAATAAGAAAGACTTAAGAACTTTTCACTAATTAATCTAGGACTTATTCATATTTGAATGTATCATTTAAATTGATAGTAACAGTCCTACTCCTAAAACAACAGAAATCCTCAACATCAAATTTCTTACAATTATTGAAATAAAACAATAATATTGTGATGAAATTCATTCTAAATCTTAAGAGTACATTATATCTCAAGTTAATTATGGTGTAAACCGCACATTTCTCATTTTTGGAGGCTGATTTTTGTAATTTTGATACCTTCTGGTTGTCCCTTTTAAGAATTCCTTCTAATTTCTGTGTATAATATATACAGCCAGGATGACTCTGACTTTATTGTTGACCGGCAGGATAATAAGACCATCCAGTGGATTTTGACTATAATTAGTTCTGAGATGTATTGTGTGACTGCTTTAAGTTGATATTTATTGGGGTGTTAATTTCAAGATTTAGCATGGGGACCAGCATCTTGGAGCCAGGAGACCTAGTCTTAGAGATGAGTAAAAAATAGAATTGTGTAAAGGCTTTAGCAGGTTGGCTCAAATGGGGGAGCGACTAGCTAGCTGACCAAAAAAGAGTTCCCAAGAATTTTATGAAGAAAAATATATTTCCAGGTAATCTATGGAAGTAGTAGTAGAAGTGAAATAGCTTTCTTAAGTTAAGGTGAATAAAGAAACTTCCAGTGGGGGAGCGATTGACTAGCTGACCAAAATAGAGTGTGTGGTATTTCTGAGAAGAAGGTCTTACCTACCTTGAATTTTATAAAGTAAATACATTTCCAGGTAATCTATTGAAGAAAATAATAGAAGTGAAATAGCTTTCTTTAATTAAGGTGAATAAAGTAACTTCCAATGGACAATTTACCTTCCTCTATAATTCCTGCAAAAGCTCTACTGTTTGCTCTGTCCTTGCACCACAATAAACACAGAGACAGAATCCAAAGAATGGATTAATTTCTTGCATGGAGTCAGATTTTGTGCCATAGTAAATCGTAGTGGTCTTTTGGTTCTTGCCTATAATACGTCTATCACAAGGAGATTCTTAAAGTACGCAAATGTGTTGGTTATGCTAGTTTTCCAGGAAACATCTTTTGAAAGTTTATTCACACTAATAATTTTCTGTGTATATGCTATAGTGGAGAGGGAAGTGGCAACCAGGAATTAGATGTGCAAGAGTGGACTGGCCATTATCGACTTTGAAAGCAAAACCAACTCATGACAGGAAACAGTATCTTGTAATCTTCTTTCCCCGCACAAGAAATTATTCTTGGGCAGATGTACAGCTAGTTTGTCCAATTAGTGAATTTCCGCAGCCCATTGCATATAAGACACACAAAGTTGGTGTGAAGGCTGTCAAAGATTTGACTCTTGCTCATCGGTTCATCATGCAAAAGCTGGCTGTAGGAATGCTAAATATTCTTGATCAATTAAATCACGAGGTTTGCTTTTGAAAGTGATTAAACACATGTTTATCTGTCTGTCTATATTTTTGTTCATGTTTATAGGGCATTTCTGTTCTGGATACTGTTGATCTTCCATTACGTTTTTACTAAAACAATCTAGGGTCTGGAAGAGACTGCTCGTGATGTGATGGTTTTGAAGGAATTTGCAATGGAAGCTTCCCGCTGTAAAGGTTATTCTGATCTTGGAAGGATGCTTGTGAAACTTAAAGATGTAAAGCCTTTCCTCTAATTTGATGTAAAACTTGTGTTCAAGCTATATTCTTGTGTTCACATCTTTATTATATTATCATATCCTGTGCATTTCTATATTGCTTTAAACCTCTTCCTGCAAATGCATTACCTTTAGAACTAATCTTATCTTACGTTTCTAAAATAGTCTCTGGATACCCCAAATTAGAGGATTTATTAAATCCATGAAAAGTTTGGATTCACAATCTTTTAGAAAAACCTCCGACTAGAATCAAACAAGTATCAACATTAACAGATAAGAAGAAGAGATTTAGAGATTAATAGATCACTTCGGAATGGCATATACATCACACATCTTGGATCAAGTAAAGACTAAGTATGCGGTAGGTTCACGTGTCATAAATGATTTTTTTTTTGGGTGAAGTATGTTGGTCTTTTCCAGCTATACAATTCCACTCGTAAACAACATTTTTATGGGTACAGATTGAGCCCTTGTTTGGTTTAGCTAAAAATTAGTTTTAAATTTTGATAAAAGTTTTTGAAATGTGGATTTGAAAAGTTGAGAAAAGTTGTGTCCAATAAAATGTGTGGATGAAAATGAGTTTTGAGGAAAAATGAATTTTAGAAAATGGTGGCCGACCAGGTCTAAGCTATAATCATGTTTATTTCAACACGTCGGCGATGATTTTGAGTCATTTGGTTTAGCTTATGTAAGTATGTTACTTTTTGATTATTCAAATAGAAACATAGCGGGTTGGTTTCTGACAGAAGTCTGTTGGTGTTATCATTGTGGGAGAGCAATTTATATATATTAAAAATGGAAAATTCAAAAACTTATGTAAAATTCAAGACTTATGTAAAATTCAAAGATGAAAATTATGTGATTTATAGTTTATATATTAAAAAGGGAAAATTTCGAAATGATATTTTTACCAGTTACTTATTTTACTCTGATGCTAAATTAACTCTTATTCTGTCTTTTGCAGATGATACTGCAGCACTGCTTAAGTTCAAATTGGCTGCAATATTCCTTGCAGTCTTGGGTGAAACGATGCCAGGACGCAAGTAGTGCTGAACGCATTGAAATGCTGAAAGATGTATGACGTGCTATAAGTTCTTAAATTATGCATTAATTTCTTCAACTCTGAGTCATTTCGTACTATGCTTATTTGTTCCCTGAAAAATCTTTGTGCTTGATATATAGAATAATTAACAACCAGTTTTACAGAAAACATAATTTTAAGTTATGTATGCTTTACATTATTTTACTTTTTTCTCCTGTGGGCAGGGGTAGTTTTCTTTTTCCTTTAGTTCTTAGTGTGAGATTTTAGGCTTTAGAAGAGCATCACCGTCCATTGCTACCTTCTAGTATTTCCAGCCTGGAGCACATCCAAACCCATTATTAGTGGAAAATGTTGCAAGCGTGTGGGAATGTCAAATATGATTTTCTGGCATGGTTGAATATTGTCAAGATAAAACTTGAACTGACTTGTGTGAACATTTGTACCTGAAAAGAAGGGGCATGTGTGTACAATCAATAGTCTTGATTTATCATTCATTTACTCTGATTTGAATCATCTTACTTGCAAGACATGATCTTTTGCACGCCTTTCTCATTCTTTTGACATCCCTTTCTTTGGTGAAGTAATTTTTTATTTCAATCTTTTTTTTTTTTTTTTTTGAGTTAGAACTTTGAAGTTTCTATGGCGGAGATGCAAAATTTTTCAAAAATGTTTTAATTCACCTGATGTTGAATAATGGAACCCAATCCTAAATCATGTTTGTTTGAAGAATACAAGTATTTTTGGTTGGGCTAAATGCCAAGTGCTTCTTGTTTGTCTTTTGCCTTGTGGAGTTGGAAACATGCTGAAATTTGTGTTAGAATATTGTAACTGGACTTTTTAGTTTCTTATTAATAGGAATGGTATGAGATAAAACAACTGATATATCCTTTAACATTTGACAATGAATTAATTGCTTATCATTTGGAATTTTAGCAGTGACTGCTCTAACCTATTCCTTATGTAGGAATTGTCCGATTCTATCATTTGGAATGAGGTAAACTCACTTGCAAATGCAGCAGCAGTTGATCTGGGCTCTGAGTGGAAGAGCTGGAAACACGATGTTATGAAATGGTTTTCAATCTCGCATCCAATATCCACTGGTGGAGGCTCAGACCAACCAATTAATGATAGTCCACCTACCATGGAGCTTCAAATGAACAGGAAGAGGCCCAAGCTTGAAGTTCGTCGTGCTGATACGCATATATCACATTTAGACATTCAGAATTCACATCAGGCTGTTCCTGTGGAAATTGACTCTAGTTTCTTTAATGGCCGTGATGTTGTAAACACTGCATCATTAGGTTCGGTGCTTCCAAAGCATGAAATTTTCACAGTGGATGCTGCTCTGGCAGGGTCTTCGGATTGCGTAGCTAACAAATGGGATAACATTGTTGTTGAGGCTGCGAACATGGAGCTCATTCAGTCTAAAGATGTGGAGATGAATCTTAATAATATCACCCAGAAGTCCTTGGACCCTGGAAGTCGTAATCGACAGTGTGCTGCTTTCATTGAAGCTAAAGGAAGGCAATGTGTGAGGTATGCCAGCGAGGGGGATGTCTATTGTTGTGTGCATTTGGCCTCTCGTTTTGTTGGAAATTCAGCAAAAGCTGAAGTAACGCCTTCTGCTGATCCACCAATGTGTGAAGGTACCACTGTTCTTCGTACTAAATGCAAACATCGAGCTCTAATTGGATCTTCTTTCTGTAAGAAACATAGGCCTCATGGTAGTAACGAAATGACCCCTCCTGGTGATGGACTTAAAAGGAGGCATGATGAAAGTTTCAAGAGTTCAGAGATTAAAAATCGGACAAAAATTGTACATGCTGGAGAAGTTGAAGCTCCTGCCCAAGTGGATCCATCTTCGATAATGAGAAAAGGAGCCCTCCATGAAAGCAGCTTAGGTGAGATGCCTGGTCAGTCCCAGCAAGATAATAAAAGTGATGAGATGGTTCACTGCATAGGGAGTATTAGTGAACCCTGCTTAGAAAGTCCTATACGGCATTCACTATACTGCGACACCCACCTACCGAGCTGGCTCAAACGTGCAAGAAATGGCAAGAGTAGGATAGTATCAAAGGAAGTGTTTATAGAGCTCGTGAAATATTGTTGTTCAAGGGAGCAAAAATTGCATTTGCACCAAGCCTGTGAACTCTTTTACAGGCTTTTCAAAAGTATCCTATCTTTGAGAAACCCAGTTCCAAAGGAAGTCCAATTTCAGTGGGCCATTTCTGAAGCTTCCAAAGATATTAGAGTCGGGGAGTTCTTGATGAAGCTGGTACGCAGTGAGAAGGAGAGGCTGAAGAAGCTCTGGCAATTTTCAGATAACCAAAACATTCAAGATTCCTCTGTTGTGGAATCAGTTTCTAATCCTATTCTGGTGTGTAATGATAAGGATGAAGACAGTGAAAATGTCATGAAGTGCAAAATTTGCTCAGATAAGTTTCTTGATGACCAAGCACTAGGGACACACTGGATGAGTAGTCATAAAAAAGAAGCGCAATGGCTCTTCAGGGGCTATGTTTGTGCAATCTGCCTGGATTCTTTTACTAATAAAAAGGTCTTGGAAACTCATGTGCAGGAGAGGCACCATGTGCAATTTGTTGAACAGTGCATGCTCTTGCAGTGCATTCCTTGTGCTAGCCATTTTGGGAATCCGGAGCAGTTATGGTTGCATGTGCTCTCAGTTCATATTTCCAACTTAAAGCTGTCAATTGCTGCTCAAAAGCAAGACCAAGGATCTTGGCAGAGAGTTGAGCCGAACAAGTCAGATCCCGTAGAGAATATAAACTCTGAGAGTCATTCTGGTCTCCGGAGATATACTTGCAGGTTTTGTGGATTAAAATTTGATTTGCTACCTGATCTTGGACGCCATCATCAAGCTGCTCATATGGGACCAACTTCCATTGGTCCTCGCCTGACAAAGAAGGGAATTCAATTTTATGCACAGAAATTGAAATCGGGGAGACTTACTCGTCCTCGATTTAAAAAAGTTTTAAATTCAGCATCATATAGGATTAGGAATAGAAATGTGCAAAACTTGAAAAAACGTGTGCAGGCATCATTTTCAATTAGTCCAGCTGAAATTACAGTTGACTCTAATGCAACTGAGGCTGCCAATCTCAGTAGATTAGTGGATACTCAATGTTTAGCTGTGGCAAAGCTATTGTTTTCTGAAATTAAGAAAACAGAACCACGGCCAATTAACTCGGAGATTTTATTGATTGCCCGCTCTGCTTGCTGCAAGCTAAGCCTGCAAGCTTCATTGGAGACAAAATATGGAATCCTGCCTGAACGGATATACCTGAAAGCTGCCAAACTGTGCAGTGAGCATAACATTACAGTGGAATGGCACAAAGAGAGCTTCATTTGTCCCAAAAGGTGCACACCAATTGAAAGATCACCCCTACCATCTTTGGCAGTCCACTCATCGGACAATATTGTCAAGACCAGAAATGCTGTTGCATCAAACCTTGTAACCAATGAGTGGACAATGGACGAGTCTCATTGTGTTATTGATTCCCGACATTTCACCCAGGATCTTGCAGAGAGAAATATTATTTTATGTGATGACATAAGTTTCGGACAGGAATCAGTTCCAATAGCTTGTGTGGTGGATGAAAGTCTTTTGAATGCAGATGCGTCTGATGGCCAAATTACTGAATATTCCTTTCCTTGGGAGAGCTTCACCTACGTGACGAAGCCATTGCATGATCAATCCCTCATACTTGAAGCAGGGGTATCTTCATGCAACTTGTTGATCTCTTGTTCTCATATTATGATGCAGATGCTGTATAAGTTAGCTTCTATTGTATCTTGTCCTACAACTCCCAAATCCGACTAGCTTTGTCTTTTTTTATTTTTGTCGTATGAAATCTGTTTTGGCTTGAAAAAGAAACCTTTTTCCTCAATGGAAACGGACACATGCTGAAAATTGAAATATTTTTCGGAGGATATTCTTATTTTCTGATACTGACTTCTATTTAGTCTTTGGTGCCGGAGTGTTTAAATATTAAATACACGCTGGAGTGACCTCTTTCTGTTGCTGCCTTCGACAGCCCTAAATACTTAAAAATTATTGTTTTAGTAATATCTCTACTCATTAGGATTTGCAGTTTTCTGCTAACTGAAAGCAAATGCATTTTGAGTAAGATGTATTTAATCTTCCTTGCGTTCATTTGTAGAGTTCTCAATTGGGGTGTACTTGTGCATATTCAAGGTGCTCTTCTGAAATATGCGATCATGTGTATCTTTTTGACAATGATTATGAAGATGCAAAAGACATATATGGCAAGCCCATGCATGGCAGGTTTCCCTATGATGAGAGAGGTCGAATTATTCTTGAGGTACACATCTTTTCATGTCTATATCATAAATTTCTTTTCCGTTCTACATCTTATATGCTATCTGTTGTATTTTTGTTGATCATAGATGGAAAAAACTACTCTAACCTGGTCTTAAATGTTAGGGACATACCTAGTTTAGGGAATGACTTTGATTTTAAAAGTCATTAGGAGTTTTATGAATACCATTTCCTGTCAACCACTGTTCTGGGGGTTTTGCGTCAAATGTTTCTACTGGCAGATGAATGATTTCACTGAAGTCCATTAACATATTTTAATATGGTTGAGGTGATATGAAAAAAATGTATTAACAAAATAAGATTTTCCATGCTGAAGAAATGCTTATTTGCATCCAAACATTAGATGCATTATATTGAATGGAATTGCATAATCACATTATCTCCTTCAAATGCTTGCTGCATAGTTACTTCCTGCTTAATAGATTTGTTAAGTGGTAGGATGGATCCATCAATCACTAGGCTGTATGCTCCAGTGTTTTCTGTGATGGTGCTATTTATTTGAGTCAAATACATGTTTATTTTTGCTTCATGAATAGATCTGTCCTTATTGTGCTTCTTGCTGTAATTATGATCTCTGTTAAATAGAAATGCTTGTCCCTAAATTGTTAGGAGGGCTACCTAGTTTATGAATGCAATCAGAGATGCTGCTGCGGTAAAACTTGTCAGAATAGGGTTTTGCAAAATGGAGTGCAAGTGAAGTTGGAAATATTCAAAACAGAGAAAAAGGTAACTGATCATCTATTTTGAATTTGCTGGAGTATTGTCATTTATTTGAATGTTGACTCACAGGGTTGGGCAGTAAGGGCAAGAGAAGCAATACTTCGAGGCTCCTTTGTGTGTGAGTATATTGGGGAGGTCATAGATGAGCAAGAAGCAAATGAGAGACGCAATAGGTTTGACCGTCCTATCCACTAGACCTTTTCTGCTCTAACTTTCTGTTTGTGTTTTAGTTCTTGGTCATTATATGTTTTGGTGTTTTTTGTGTTTGCAAAAAGCAGGTATGACAAAGAAAGTTGCAGGTTTTTGTATGAGATCGATGCTCACATTGATGACATGAGCAGATTGATAGAAGGCCAAGTTCCATATGTGATTGATGCGACAAACTATGGAAACATTTCACGTTTCATTAATCACAGGTGAGTTTTTTTTTTTTTTTGGTGCTCTATCTGCACAAATAATTTTGTAACGACTTTGCCTGTGTTCCACATTATCTGTGAGCATTTCCAATTCGAAGAGAAATATACTTTGTTTTGACGTTCCTGAAGGAAATTTTTTTATTATCCTAAAAAGATGCATTGAACTCTGAACCATACAGTATCCTATTTCATGGTATACCCTAGCGTCACTATGACAAACCTGAAGAGTAATCCATTTTGGTTGCTGTCCTTGTAGTTTTCAAAAGGAATAATGGTGCCTCTTGTTCCATTTTTGCCTGGTCATGTACATAATGGGCCGGATGAGGGTGTTTCATTGGTTAAAATTTGATAATGAGAGGAGCATATTAAATTTATCTTCTGAGAAGAAGAAAATGCAATGGTTTATCAGGGTTGACAAATTACGCTTCTTGGTTTCTGTATTTTCAAGATGGAGACATCAGAGTCAACTCTTTAATCTTCATTTATGCCACTAACGATGAAAACATTTAAATGCAAATACAAAACTTGGGGTATTTGGTTCAAGCTGTTAGAATGCAAACAAACAATCGGCACGAGGGAGTACTCAGTAAACCTCCCTCCAAAGAACAACAAAAGCAATTAATTGTGCCTGTGTCTCCTCATTTTAAATTTGAAACTAAGAAAAGGGATGGTATCTTGTGATTGACTGACTGACCTATAGAAAAGAATGGTAATGGATATGCTTTTACAACTCTCCTTTTAATTTGGGATGTAATAATTATTTGTGTTTTTCAATACCTCTTACCATATTCTACAATGTTAATTTAATTCTCCTCCTTTCTCTCACTCTCTCTCTCATTTTTTTGTTTTTCCTCTTAGTTGCTCGCCAAATCTCGTGAATCACCAAGTTCTTGTTGAAAGCATGGATAGTCATCTTGCACACATTGGCCTCTATGCCATTCGAGATGTAAGTGCAATCCTCCTTTTCCTTGAGCATTAGTATGTTTGGTGGGGATGGATGGGATATAACTTTTTTTTTTTATAACCGTGGATGTCCGGGCCAGCTTGCGCGCACCTCGACTAATTCCACGGGGCCCTGAAGTTTACGGCCGGATACTCACCTCAATGGTCCTGAGGGGATTCGAACTGGTGACCATTGGGGAACAAACCCAAGACCTGACTAATTGAGCAACCCCTCAAGGTTGATTGGTGGGATATAACTGGATGATATCAAGAAATAAAAAGAAGTGAAATCTTGTTTATTATATTTAGTCTTGTCCAATTCCAATTACCAAACATACACTATATGTTATGTTCCATATCACTGGGATGCAAGATGCAACTGCTCTACGAATGCTTTAATTATGCTTTATTGATACAAGTCATGCCTTGTGTCTTAGGCTGTCGTCTAATTGTGTCCGTTATAAGCAGATAGCTGTAGGTGAAGAGTTGACATATGACTTCCGCTACAAGCTATTGCCTGGAGAAGGATGTCCATGCCTATGTGGATCTTCCAATTGCCGGGGGAGGCTTTATTAAATTATTTGTGGATGCTCGTTCGAGTTTTGCAGCATTCAGAGGCTTCCGCCATCCTGTGGACAATAAAGGACAAGATTTTGAGGCCTGCCGGACATTTCTTGCTGTACCGGAGAGGTAACTGCATGGTTCTTTAATCGCCATAAAATTTTTGAGTCGTGCTTCTGCAGCTTTGGGATTTTCTTACCAATGTGCCATCGTAGTTTTGATCTTTTTATCTGGATCAGTGTCATAGAATAACTTATCGCCTTTTCGCTTTGGATCATTGTATTACACTGCTAATTTGTGCAACATAAATGCAGAATTCTCCCCTCATTTTCTTCTTGTAGTACATAAGCCTTCTTGTTTGAGTGTTCACATCTTTTCACTTGTTTCGTTGCTTATTATTAAGTACACACCTATTTCTGACCGAAGTCTACTAGCAATGAGATATACTCCGATTTAGCTGCAGTTATATCGGGTATAGGTAGAGTTGTCAAAATGATCCGATCAATCAAAGCCCGGACCTGGCCCGGTGCCCACTCCGTGTGGGCTTATTTTCAAAATTTTCATTGTTTCCACTAAAATCTATTTCATCGTGCCATCTATTTTGTCACCTCGACTTGAATTCATTTAACATGCTCTTTGAGGTGGTCCTTTTCATGGTCGCGAATGGGACAGGAGGGCCCGGAAACAGGTCTGGTTGGTGGATAGCCTTTAGTTTGGGAAGGCCCATCCATTATTATTTCTTGCTAATCTCAATTTTCATATCGATTTTTCGTCTTACAACAAATTTCACCTTTTAAGATGGAAGTTTAGAACTCAATATTATCGAGCTTTCAAAACCTAAAACTAGCTTTTGAAACCATTTTATTGTGCAAATTAAAACATGTATATAAAGAAGAAAGTAATCATTGTTCAAATCTAAATGGACACTAGACTTTGGACCTAGGGGTGTCAATGAGTTGAGGCACGAGCCAAACCTCGAAGTTTGGGTTTGACTCGAGTAAAAATGGTTTGGGCTTTTTTTGGTCTGAACCGAGCAAACGTCCTGTCAAAAAATTTAAGCTCAACCCGAGCTTTTGGCTCATCCTTAGCAAGACGAGTCGGTTCTATTTTATTATTATTATTATTATTATTATTATTATAAAACAGTAAAACTAGCTGCATGTGTTGAAGGTAGCTTATTTTTTTTAAAATTTTGCAAATTACTGTTTTTTAAGCTCGTCGAGTCACAAGGATTGGTTCGGGCTCCCAAAATGGGGCTCGGCTCGATCCTCGACTCAGTCCCACCAAGTCATGAGCAGACCCGGCTCGAGCTTTTCTCAGGCCGAGTCACGGGACATCTGAGCCAACGAGCAATATTGACATCTCTACTTGGACCTTATTTCAAATGGGTCACTCAACTTTTCATTTTAAAAAAATGAAAGCTAAAAATTATATTTTGTCTTAGGTGGGTCGTTCTCTTTTATCTCCTTTGCTAATTTGTGTTAGGATTAAAACATTTTCAAGAGATTCTCTAAATGTAAATGCTATTTATTTTATAGAGTTAAAAGCATCACTCAGAGAATCTATTTTTAAAGAGCATATTTTAAAATTTAGAGATCATTTATAAAGTAGTAAAAAAAATTTAATACACCAACATTCTCTTTATTTTTAATACTTAATTTTACTATTCTACGTTTGTATTTTTTTTTTTCCCATGTTTTATTCTCTCCAACTTCCCTTCATATTATTATGTAGTTTTTCTCCTTTTTTTTTTTTTTTTTTTTGGGTGTGTGTGTATATCGGTTTCATAAAAATTGGCTTGGTTTTCCTTTTCGTATGTCCCAAATTATGTCATTAGCCTTGTTGATAGTATAGTTGATTTCTTAGTTTTTTAAGATACTCATATTTGATATGCCTTGTTATTAACAAATATTAACTACTCTTATTTAAATCATTATTTAATGTAGGGGTATATTAGGAAAAATAAAAGAAAAATTTGTATTTCAACTATATTAATTACATTTTCTTAATCTATGTGAGAATGGAAACAAGCATATCCTTGTTGGACCGACTGATTAATATTTAATTGGGTCAATAAATTGAGCATTAAAAATTGAAATATTGTAAATGCATTTGATTATAAAGAGTTGGTTACTCTTTTAAATAGATAATAATTCACTTTTAAAAAGCCACTTGTAGCTGCTTTAATGCTTAAAAATAAGCTCTAAAACTGTATTTTAACTTTTTAAAATGGAGAGTGAGTTTAACTCTCTAAGTTTAGAAAGTCAAACCAACTCTCCATCCTTAATTTACAATGATTGTATTTAATAAGTCACGTATTTTAATATTTTATTTTTTTAAAAAAATAATTCGAATCATATTTGAATTGATTGATCATTGACATAAATGAGAATAAATCAATAAATGTTTTTTTTGTGAAAAACAAAATGAGGAGCTACAATGGAAATGATTGTTGGAGTGTACAAAAAATTTTACTCTCTAAATTTAAAGGTGCTATCTATTATGCATGAATGTTCATTATAAATAAAGAATCTCTTGAAAATGTTCTTAATGATAAATACAAACATAATGACAAGCATAACAAAACATAAAGTTAAGTGACTTTTTTTGAAACGAATTGAAGAGTTATTAAATTAAAATAGGACTTGAGGTTCGATAATGCACCAATTAAGCTCATGTTTGGTACTCATTATTTTAACTCTCTTTTTATTACAAGATCATTTTTAACCAGACATTCATATAATAAAATATTTTGTATGTGAATCGAAAAAAATTTCTTACTTTTTAACCATACATTATCCTAAAAATACTATTCAAAACTCTTTTTTTAAAAATAAATAAATAAATAAAGGGGGTATCAAATGGGGCTAAGAATCAATTCTCGAAGATTTGCACACATTTAATGGTTTATCCTTGATAAGGTATTACACAATACAATTAATGAACTCTACCCATATTTCTCTTATTTAGTCGTATTTGATTTTATTAAAAATTAGATTTCTCTTATTTAGTCGTATATTTTTATAAAAGTGAATGAAATATATGATTGAAAAGTTGATAAAAGTTATGGTTCCATAAAATGTGTGATTAAGCCATGTTGGACATCTATTATTTTCAAACTCTTTTTCTATATACTCATTTTTAACCACACATTCACATAATAAAATATTTTGCACGTAAATTAAAAATTTATTCCAGACTTTTTATTTATACATTCTCCTAAAAATCACTATTCAAAACTTTATATTCCCCAAATAATGGTTGCCAACGGGGGATAAAATTAATTGTTGACTTCAACTTAAATTTTTATTAATCTTTTGCTAAACCAAACAAGGAATTAGTCACATTTAGTCATGTACAGTTTAGCATTTCAAATCGACACCCAGAATTTGGACGAATGGAATGCCTCACTGTCGCTCAGCGCGACAGCCTCGTTTTCACTCAGGCCTTCAAATCGCCCAGAATCCTAATATGTGAGATATTGTGGTCATCCGGAATAGCAGTTACTCAGACAGTTATCGAGCTAATTATCACGTTACACAATTTAAGAAATCTCTTTGAAAGCAGTTGAACAACGAAAAGTAATGGCAGCAGTTAGAGATGAAGAAAATGGTAGCAGTTTCCAAGCGGTTTGTCATGCAGAAGTCGTCATGGGAGTATAAAAGGAAAGAATAGACATAGAGGAAAGACACCGAATCAAACACTCTCAAATAAAGAATATGTAATTTTAATTTCTTAGATTAACTTTAATTAGCATTTTTTCAGTACTCGTGTGCTTGCGCCCCTTAGATGCATTCTGTTTAGTTCCAATTGTAACTCTCATCAATAAAATGCCCATTTTTGGGACTTTGTCTTGAGAAGTTTGTCCCTTACACAATCGTCTGAATTTCTTTTTAATTGTTAGTGACTACCCGCGCGAAACAATTTGGCACGCTCAGTGGGATATTGGTGTTTAGTGTTGAAGATACAACAAGTGAAGTATTATGCTTCATAAGCATTCAGATAAAGAACCGCAAGTCAGGGAGTTGTCCAGTCTGTAATCGAGCGATATGAAGAGCAGCAGAGCTCTCTACGAACAGAGGAACCAAGTCAAAGAAGTCATAGTCGTTACGAACCAATGACAGAGCTGAGTCCTCAAACCATACGTGCATTGCTCGGCGAACTCACACGGGATGTCGTTGAACAGGTAAATCTACGAAACATTCATAATATGGAAAGATTTACCCAAAGTGGGAATGCACATTATGATAATATGGCCAAGCAACTGAACACATTGAATGAGATAATGAATAAACAGGTAGGTCAAATATGTCAGCCAGTTATGCCTGTGGCAAACCACTTTCAAACTAGGACAATTGTGGGACATAATTCACCACATAATTCTCCTAGTTTAAATTTAAATCAAGGAATAGAGCTACCATTTGGTCCATCTACTTCGAACCAGGGGATAGTGGGATGCCAGACTCGAATGGTGGCAATGGGTTTACCAACCTCGGAGGCAATTCAATTATAAGGGATAATATCCTGAATAATAGACAGAACGCCCCACGTATTAATGATAGTTTAAACACTCAATTCAATGGTAACAATGGCCTAAACAATGGCAATTTTATTGCCAACCAAGGACCAAATGTTAGGCCTCAAGCATATCAACCATTAAATCAACCCGTAAGAATTCCATACGATCCAAATGTTATGTTGAGGAATCAAATCATGGAGATAGTGCAGGATCAAATGGCTCTTGGGGTACGTCTTGTTATTAGGCTAACTTATACGAAACTATATCCTGATTGGGTAGATCAAGTATATCCATGGCCTAGAGGGTATAAAATATCAGAATTCTCGTTATTCACTGGTTTAGGGGAAGTATCTACTCTAGAACACATAGAGCGATTCACACTGTAGAGTGGTGAGGTAACCGACTACCATAAAATGAGGTTGTTCCCTAGTTCATTGACAGGAGTAGCATTTTCCTGGTTTATTAACTTGCCAAAGATTTATGTTCAAACATGGCAACAATTGGAACAATTGTTTCATGTTCAATTTTACAAAATTAAATCTGAAGTTATTTTGGCTGATTTGGCGAATCTACGTCAAATGCCAAATGAATGGGCGGAAGGTTTCCTTCAAATGTTCAAAACAGCAAGAAATAAGTGTTTTGTACTTCTGCACAATTTGTCAAAATCGCTCAAAGTTATCTTAAGCTTCGATCTAAAAAAGAAGTTCCAGGATAGAGAATTTCCAGATTTGTTCCAATTGAGAGCAAACGTGATTAGATATGAACGATTATTAAGAGAAGAAGGACAAATGAAAAATTCTAGTAAGAAAAATTATTATAGAGACCCAAATTTTGACATTCAAACCATTAATGATGAATACTTTGATCAAAATGAAATATGCTTGGCCGAATTAATCAAAGGAGATGCATATACTTGCCCTATAATGGCTAAGCATAGAACGTCGGGCAAAGATGAGCCTATAAAAGATGAAGGTAGAAAAGTTAGAAGGGGCCCACAAGCACAGTAACATCATCGCCCAAGCCCACACAACGTTCAGAATTTGGACGAATGGAGTGCCTCATTGTCCCTCAGCGGACATCCTCGTTTTCGCTCAGGCCTTCAAATCCCCCAGAATCCTAATATGTGAGATATTGTGGTCATCCGGAATAGCAGTTACTCAGACAGTTATCGAGCTAATTATCACATTCCACGATTTAAGAAACCTGTTTGAAAGCAGTTGAACAACGAAAAGTAATGGCAGCAGTTAGAGATGGCAGTTTCACGACAAATTAGGCACCATGAAGAAAATGGGTAACAGTTTCCAAACAGTTTGTCACGCAGAAGTCGTCATGGGAGTATAAAAGGAAAGAATAGACATAGAGGAAAGACCTCGAATCAAATACTCTCAAACAGAGAATATGTAATTTTAATTTCTTAAATTAACTTTAATTAGCATTTTTTCAGTACTCATGTGCTTGCGCCCCTTTAAGGCATTCCGTTTAGTTCCAATTGTAACTCTCATAAAAAAAACACCTCCTTTTGGGACTTTGTCTCGAGAGGTTTGTCCCTTACACAATCGTCTGAATTTCTTTTTAATTGTTAGCGACTACTCACGCGAAACACAAATATTATGTTAACTTACACTACATAAACTATCCATAACACATGACTATACAATTATAAGAAACTTGTTGCATAGGGTTACAACCAACGTGTACACTCGTATACATCTTCCGTTACACTATGTCACATGGCATCGTTACCTCTTTCCTTTTTCTGTCTAGATTATGGCATAGCATAATTGATCTCCTTAACATGCTTTCTCCTTTTTATCATTAAATATTTGTCTTAAAAAAAAAAAAACCTACACAAAATCATGAAAGTAACAAGATTATTCTTATTTTAAAGAGTACATAATATTTTTAACATCCCCCGAAGTCCCTAAGTGAAAAATGGCTACTTTCCGGGACATTTCCGGCATGACGTAGCCCTAGAGTAAGTGACACGTCACCAGCAGTCGTCTTTCCAAACCTTGTAAGTGGAGATTCAATATCAGCATTGGTGTTGCTAGTCTCAAAGTCAGATAAGCCAACAATTCTGCCTCGGTGGCACATGTCGGATTCGTGGAAGGTGGAAACGGTGGCGGAAGCGGTGGTGGAGGATTGAACGTTGGTATGTTTTGCTTGGTTTTGTGAGTTGCATTGTCTATTTATTGCAATTAGTGAAGGGTCATTTTCAGTCACATAGATTTCTGATCTTTTGCTAGATGAAGTAAATGTGGGTGGTGCTGCTGTGGCTGCCGCCTCTGTCATGGCGGAGGCGGCGGCGGGACTGGTGGTTTGGTCCCCTTGTGCCTCTTCTTTAGCCTCTTGTTGGTACATTTCTTCTACCATTGGTTTCCACAACCGGACCCTAGCATTAATGAACCAGTTTGAGACCTGAAATTAAGAACAAAACTCGTGAAATCATAGCAGTCAAGAATTAATGCACTTTCATTGACAGATAGATTAAAATGATTCATAGGAATTTAATGATGTTATTTTCCTGTCTCCATTCAACAGAAATTAACTGCTGAAAAGTAAAACCTAATCTAATACATCCACCAAATTGATCCCAGTCTAACTAAGAATGTGTTGATTTTTGTTGTCCCGAACTTCTTGTGCACAATACAATTTTATACTTCGGAACATAAAGAACGAGAAGTCGTCAATATGTAATGTTTTAAAAAATGTGTTGTCACCGTTCATGTTGGAATAGCCCTGGATTAGGGTTCTAGCAACGATGATACATGGTGATTCTTGAAAAGTATCGAGGTGCACCCCTTTTGTCTTCGAGTCGCCATTCGCGGCTCTACTAGGCTCTTTTTTCATCATATGGAATGAAAATTAGCAAAAAATATCAAGTATGATGATTGATGGTGATTCTCAACAAGTATCCCAATCTACTATCTTATTTAAAAGTTTAAACTGTCGACATACGTCATTCGTGTCAAGATAGGGTTCTTTTTTTCCCCATTAAATGCAATGAAAAATAACAAAATATATACAGCATGTTTTCGCTTAAAGTACTGATCATTTACTGTATGTGTTTAGTAGCTTTCAATGTGAATCTGATGGAGGGGAAAGAGAGAGAAATTAAAAGTGAAAAATCTATCTTCTGTACATTGCTCTGCACTTACTATTCACAGGATTTTGTATGTCCATATTAGAGACGAAACGAAAGAAATAATTAAAAAAGTTTGGCTTTTCTTCAACAGTAAGACATTTATAACTACTATAGAACACATTGTATAAAGTTGGCCTAAGATTCCCAAATTCTCATAGCTAGTCCATCAATATCTTGTGGATTGAATTAATAGTTCTTCCATGTAAAACTTAAGTTTGTGAGAGTAAGACCTTTAATCTTATTCTCCAATGTAACGTCGAGGAACGCTAGAACTAGCTCTCATATTAAGAGTGAACTTTTATGAGAATTCAGGGATTAACTAATAACAATTAATTGATACCTAGAGCGACGCCATAACACCAAAATCATGAAATTATTTCAGCGTATTGTACGAGAATTCAACCTATAATAAACAAGATTTTAATTTATCTACTATTGTATTAGACATGCATCTGCTAAGGGATAAGGTGATTATTAAAAGGATCACGCTACTCAAATAGGGAATTTGACCGGGAATGTTGACAGACAACACTTGTCGTTCATTTATTAGAAGATGGAATTTTTTTTAAAAAAAAATAGACGAATCACTGTTAAACTTTCTCTCTCAAAACTCCCTATTTGAGTAGCTTAATTCTTATTAAAAAGACTGACCTGGTTTCTTGATAGACCAGTCTGTCGAGCCAACAAATGTTTGTCTGCATCACTTGGGTACCTGAGAAAGCAAAAGGACATTCGATTCAGTGTCCTCTTCTGAACAGTATGCATGCATTGAATAGATTAGATTATTGGATTAAGCTATTTAAGTTTTATTAAATTTAATGGCAAAAATGTGTCATGTCACATGATGTCAACAAAACTGTCAATTGCATAATTGTAGATTATTTACAATCTTTATTTTCTTAATCTAATTATTTTAAATTTCCTAGTTGAGCGAGAAAATCCAAGAGGGAAAGGGATGACAGCAAAATGCAGTGGCAGATATACAGAAAGTTAAATGGCCAATTGCATGCTCTTCAAAATATTCTGTTGGATTCTGTAAAGTTGTGTCATATTGTTGGATTATAATTTTATTTCAACTAAAAACCATTTCATAAATGAATAACTATTTAACCTTTCGAAATTCGATTATGTTTCTGTTACTGTTGGTAGAAATATTGGATTATAGAAGTTTTATCGTATTTATTTATGAAAATTATGTGTATTAATAATACCCTAAAACTAATGACCCACGAAAAGCATACTTTTTCAGCTTTTCTACCTAGGAGACAACATCAGAGAGTACACTGTTTCATCAATTCTTTAATCAATGTTCACTAGAAAAAAAAAAAAAGAAAGAAAAGAAAGAGAGAGAGAAAAAATTCAAGAATCAGTTTTTGTTGCTGTGTATAAATGAGTAGTTCGGAAGCTAATAATATCTCTATTATGTTCTTATATTATGTATTTTGTCTAGCAAATTTAAGAGAGAATATTTATTTTATTTGTCAGAATAAGTAACTTACGGGTGGAGAAAATGCTCGAATAGCCAAGCTCTCAAAATGTTGATAGATTTTTCAGGCAAACCTCTTTGGGGCCTCCAAGTATCTTGTTCAAACATTCCCATTTGATTAAATGACCTTTGTTGTCTTAAACTTCGTTCAAGAATTCTGAGTCTTGGGGTCTCCCCTTTGGTTACCCCTAACGTGCTTGCATCTTTTTCTCCTAAAGCCTCACAGCTGTGCTTAAGTTGTGCAATAATCGCGTCCTTTAGAGATCGAAAGTGTCGAGACATGGCCTTTTGTGCTAGACTAGTGTACGGCGCTGCTGAGCCGAAGCCCATCACCATGTCGAAAGAATTCACTATCATTTGCAATTGCTCGCAATAATGGTTGTATCTTCTATCCACCTGTATATAATGAGTACGGCATGTTAATTTGGTTGTGGATTGAATAATACGAGATAGTATTAAAGAATGAAAGAAATTAAAATCTTATTTACGTAAGATTTAATCTAATAGTATATAGTCTATTGACTCGAAAAACACACACTATTAAAGAAAGAAAAATTAATTAAAATCTTATTTCATAATACCATTAAGGGCTAAAAAAGAGAAATTAAGGCCCCATTTGGTACACATTATTTATTTCATTCACATTCTTCTACTCATTTTCAACCACACATTTTTCAATAAAATAATATTTTCTCGTATGTGGGACTCTCTATCTTTTTAGGTAGATAATCAATCATCTTTCATTTAGATACTGAGTAATTTTTATAATATAGCAATAAAATTTAGTTCAATATAATTAGCTGACAGGCAGTTCTCACAAAAAAAAATTAAAATTTGTTATTCAACTCGCATCGACGACTTGCTCGTCCCATTTAACATTCCTAACTTAAAACTATAATAATAATAATAATAATAATAATATTATTATTATTATTATTATTATTATTATTATTATTAGAGGCAGCTGGTGCACAATGAAATGGTTGTGGATGTGAAGCATAGAATGTCTTTGTCTCTCCTGTCATGTTCTCTTTTCCCAATGCAAACATTAGATCCTACTAATTCACATAGTTCAACAAGAAGCAATTGATATCTCAAGCAAACTATTATCATAGTGTACTAAAAATCATAAGCACCTTTTTTGATAACATATAAGCTTAAAAGCATTTTTTTATTACCTATTTCTCAAAACATGTTTATATATGCAGAAATGATACTTACGAAGGGACGGAGCTAGAAGATAAGATTTGTGGGGGCACATCACACCAAATTTTAATTGTGGGAGCAAAATCTTGAAAAACATTTAGGCAAAATATTAAATTTTCAGATTTACTGTGGGATAGGTGACCCCACTGCTCCCACTGTAAATCAACCCAAAAAATAGACATGCAGTTTTACAGGAACTGAGATTGTAATACCCAATTACTGTTTTAACTATGTATTTCGTCCAAAATTTAATGAAATGTTGTCACCTCTGTAAATCCATCTATGCATTTTCCCTTTATATGTAGCATTGCTCTTATATATGACCAACTAATCAGATGGAAACATTTTTCTACCAACATGATTCCCACAATGTTGCTCGTTTAGTTTCTCATGTCTCCACCAGTTGAAAAAATAAAATAAAATAAATAAATAAAAAATAACTATAATTAAAACTTCTTTAGGTGTAAGTATAAAATTTCTTCTTAATCATATAACTAAACAAATATAATTTAGATTAGTCGGCGTGCTTAGTAATTTTCCAACATAAAATAATCTGTGGAAACTTGTCGGAATTTTCTTTGATATTGTGAACAATGGACTTAATAAACAACAATAATTGTACCAAGGGACCCTGAATCATTCCGACCGAAATTTTATTAAAAATAACATTTATTTAAATGTCATTTCACCGTGCTTCTTGGATATGAATAATTCTTATGTGCCAAAAAATGTATGACATGGAGAATGACATAATATGTGTTTGAATGATGTGATTTGATGAAAAAGTTAACTGTGTTTTAAACAATTCAATGATACGTTGCCATGTGACATTATGTTAAGAATTATGTTTTTGTAACACGATTGTCTTGGATATAAACTAAATTCATAAAAGGTGTGACACTTGTTAATAAACTAGAAATTAATCAAAGATAATGTGACAAATTATAATTTTCCATAAATGATACCTCATCAAGCATAGATAATAGTTTGACCTTCCTTCTTTGATGCTCGAGCCTATCAGCAGCTGACAAAAGTGGTTGATCCTTTAAAGAAGATAAAGAATTTCCACCACCAGAAGCGGCGGGATTGGTATTCTTGGAGAATTCATTTTTCTTGAACTGACCCCTACCAACACTACAAAACTCTTCAAGCAATTCTTGAGCCGCCTTAGCATACAAGGAATTTCTTAGCAGATTCACTGCCGCAATGGGCGATCCCAACCCACCCTGTAACTGATGGTTTCGACCAACTCCGCCTTGCAGTTGCAACGCGCGGCCGCCAAAATTCTTGAAATTGTATTGAACAGAAGTTGACCCTCCTCCTACTCCTTGACCAAAGAACAACATCTCACCTTCTCCCGCCCTCAAGTTCTCACCTTTCGCCTCCTGTAGTGAAGAAGATAAGGATAAAGAAAGGCCCTGTCCTTCCACTGCTCCTGGCATTTCAATAGGGTTGGTTTCATATGCAGCAGGAAAAGTCGCTTCCGCCGTGGTGGTTACGCCCACAGGGTGGTGAAAGGCTTCGAAAGTCGACGATTGGTGGAGAGTGGCGGCGGATGAAGGTTGAGGAGGGTGGTGATGAGAAGAAGACGATGAAGAGGACCTTTGCTGTGGATTCATGAATAAAAGCTGCATGGCTGCAGCTGAGTCAACATTAATATTTGAAATATGATGATCTTCATTGCCTACAGTCTGATTTTTTGAATCCCTCAAACCACTCACGTCCAAACCTTGTTTGCTCTGATACCATGGGACGGGAACCCTTTGCCTCGGATTTCGATAATTTTGTGATATCTGGTTCTCCAATAATTCGGTGGCAGAAGAAAAATTGAACATCTCGGACAACATCCCCGCCGTTTCATAACCTGGAAGGCCACCGGATTCTTCTTCTTGGATACCTAACAATGGCGGATCGGCCTCCAAACCTTGAGCTCTCATAGCATGTTTGGTATGCTGAATTGGGCTGTTCTGAATAGGATTAAGACAGAAAATGAGTTAAAGTTTGTCCAGTTTATTATACAGTAAAGTCTATTACTCGATGTCAAACATACCGTCACGTTATCCAGTCGGATCTGCTGTTCTTTCTGTGATCTCTCAAATCCATTCGAGAAACTGAAAACACCTTGTTGATAATTTTGAGACATAGAATTTGAAAATCTGACCTTTTCCAAGAATTGAATTGAACTCTGACCCGTAAAATGAGATTTAACATAAGGGATTAGTCCTTTTGCTAAACCCATATTATTGTCTTCTTCTTCATCTCTTCACCAACACGGTCTTCATCTGCTCATCAATTTATCAAAGGATCCATCAAGAAAATGCAAGAAATTGAAAACCCAACGGGGAATTTCAGGTTGTTCATTGAAAAAGAATCATATGCCATATAAATTATATGAATATTGAAGTGAAACATGACACGAATAAAAAGTGAAAGCATCAGAGTGTAAGTCTTAATTTTAGCTTTATTAATTCACGTATGGATCGCATACCTATTACAGTTGCAGGTCAGGAAATCGTGCAAAGCACACATACATCGTTTTCTTCTTCAGTGGGATTTGCATAGAAAAAACTGTTTAATTCTTCTGTTTTTTCTTTCTTTCTCTTTCTCTTTCTCTTGCTATATCTATATCTGTTGATTGATTTTGAGGCTCTTGTTTCTGTCTCTCTCTATATAGCTTTTTCTTTCCCTCCTTTTCTCTCTCTTTGCTGAGTGAAAGAGAAAGTTGTCCGTTCTTGCAATCGAAGATGAACAAAAACAAGGGTATTAGCTTATATAAACATATGGCTCATATAAACATACGAATCTCTCTCTCTCTCTCTCTCTCAGAGAGAACACACACCTAAAAGGGAGACCATGCTAGTAATTTCGATAAAAATTGATAAAATATATTGTTAAAGAGTTGTTAAAATTGTGAATATCATAAAATAAGTTTTTGAAAATAAGTTTTGAAAAAAATGAATTTTTAAAATTAAAACCAACAGGAGACTATATTTTGCATATTTTAATATGCTTTCCAAGTGTAAAGAGAGTTGATAACAATTTTTTTTAGAGGTCAACTATAACCCATTTCAAAATTAAGAAACAAGTTTTAAAATTTCAAAAATCAAATATTAATAAATTTTATTTATGAAATAATCATAAAATAAATATTTTTTATTAATTAAATATATTAAAGTCACAATTCTATACAATTTGGTCACAAATTATTGAATTAATTGGTTAAAAATTATTTTTCGATCACAAATAAAAAAATTTATAGGTCACAATTATTTCACGGTAACAAATCAAAAATTTTATAAGTTACAATTTATTTATCGGTCACAAATCAATAAGTCAAAACTTGTTTAACGATCACAAATTATCAAATTAATTAGTCACGAGTTATTTCTTCGGTCATAATCACATTTGTTAGGTCACATTTTATTTATTTATCAAAATCAAGCAAATAATTGGTCACAATCAATCAAAAACTTGGTCACAAACACCCCTATCCCACCCACAACTACCTCTACCACCGCCACACCAGACTGCCAACACAACAACCACAACACCACCACATACCCTCTTTGCCCACCACAACAACCACATTATGGCCACGACCATCGCTGCAACAAGCACAACACCACCATACACACCCACAACAAACACATCACCACCTCAAAAACCACAACACCACCGCTAAAGCCACCACCACGCCTCAACACCACCGTACCTACAGCTAGGGACGGATCCAGCACCTAGTCACCTCCGCGGCCGCCCGTGTTGGATCCGCCGGAATCTCTGCCTCGCAGTTCAACCGCTGGGAAGGTGAAGAAGAAGAGCTACTGCCTGCACACCTGAATTTTTTTTTTCTTTTCCCTTCCTTGTTGTTTGTAATTGTTTGGGCCTTTATTTTAAAAAATAAGGCCCAATTATGAGCCCAAACATCTTGCCCATTAAATTCCAATTTCCTTTACCATTAACCCAATACCCACAAGCCACAACAAAATCACCTGGAGGAGGGAAAGGTAAATCAGGCGATTCTAGTGAACTGGGAACTGGGAAGGCGAGCTTCGTGACTTCTGCAGCTCTGCTGGTCTTTGGTCTCAGGACTATGGAGGTGGAGATTCGTGTGGGGCGGTGTACTGTGTTGTGGTCTGTGGTGTGGAGCAATGGATGGGGACTGGAGCCTGGACTTGGAGTTGGAACGGAGAAGCAGTGCTGCTGGACTCGAGTGCTGGGCCTGGGAGAAAAAGGTATTTGCTACTTGCTAGAGACCACTAGTTCTTAGTTAGCTTGGCTACTGGCTATGAATTATCTGTGAGACTGTGAATTATCTGTGAGACTGTGACTGTGATTTTATTTTTATTTTTATTTTTTTTTGTTTTTAATTTTTGTGAATTTGTGATTTATGAGTTGTGACTTATAATTTTGATTTGTGAATTGTGATTTGGGAATTTAGGTTTTTAGGAAACTTAGAGATAAGTGAAAAAAAAATTAATGGAGAAGATGTCTAGCTCAATTAAACCATGTGCACACTGTTTTTTAATCAATTTTAATTGAAAAATAAATTGGGGCATTTTGCAGATTATGGAGCGATATTTTCAATCAAAACGAAAATTCATACCTAGTTCTTCTTTCTCTATTTGTACATTTAGTCTCGCTATTGATTCTAGTCGAGCACAATCCTAAGTCTTGCTCAATTCTATTTTTTGGACTTCAATAGTGAAGAGCTTTTATTACTTAGACCTCAACTTGACAAGTTTCTTAAATTTGTGAGAATGGACGAAACTTTTTTTAACCTTAATAGCATATCTTGTCTAGCTCAGAAGATGGTTGAAACTGGAAGTTACTGTTATTTTCCGTTGGTTTATAAGTTGATCACCTTGGTTTTGATATTACATATGGCAATTGCAACTGTTGAAAGGGTATTTTCTGCTATGAATCTAATCAAGAGTGACTTGAGCAACAAAATGGGAGATAACTGGTTGAATGACAATTTGACGGTTTACGTGAAAAAAAGATATTTTTATACAAATTGAGAATGATGCAATATTGTAACGTTTACAAAATATGAGACCCCGTAAAATGCGGTTGTCTAAGTTTACTCTTACAGAGTAGGGTTTTTTTTTTATAAGTATTTTAAGTTGTATTAAATTATATTTTCATATGTATATACTTTTTTACGTTTTAGTGCATTTACTTATATATTGAATTTTATTTTTGGCTATTACAATCGTTGATCAGTCAACGGTCATCGGTTAACGATCAACGATCCACCCTAGCTGAACGAAAATGTTGGATCTGGCCCTGCCCACAGCACATAGCAACATACCACCACAACACCCACCACACACAACAATACAACCACCACAATCACAATCCGCCCCTACCCACACAATAATACAACCACCACATCACAGTACCACAACCGAACTTTCAATCACAGTATCTCTCAAAATTTAGAAAAAGAAGAAGAATTGATCTGCATGATGGCCTCCTGAAGTTGTCTTCGACTATAGTCTTCCATGCGATAGAGAAAGAAGGGGTGGATGTTGCAGCGGCTACAATGATGGTGCTTTGGCGGTTCTGTACACGATGAACCAGTGTGGTTCTGCTACTGTGAAGCATTGTTTCATTTGGTCGTGTGCAATAGTGTGCCGGGTAGTGCCGGTAGAGTCGTTGTGGACATTGAATTTGTGGTTTTAATTGGTATGATTGGGGATTTTTAAGGTTTTGGTGGATATGATTTAGAGTGAGAACCAAGTACTTAATCAGGTTTTAGTTAATACTTCTCTAATCGAATAGCAAAATGTGATTGATGGATTTTGCAATTAATTATCTAATTACTAAACTAATGGGCAATTAAGAAGCGATTGTAAAATTGATTCATGAGACGTATTAGGATTTTGAATCCCCTTCATTAATCGACTGTAAAAACAATTTTCGAAATAGTATCAATACTTATTTAATCATGACAATCAACATTCCTATGTTATTCAAGAATCACTCTCAAGTAAAATTAAACATGTCATCACATGTGATCCTACTCCATCTTTATGAAGGATCAAAATATTCATCGATGTATTAAAGCACAATAACATTGAATTAAACAATGCTGCTATTTGGTGGGATTAAAATCAATTTTTTAGTAAATTTTGATAAAAGATGATTAAATGTGTGATTGATATTCTATTAGTATTTGCATTGCATGTAGTTGATGTTGCATTAAATTTTGGCTATTTGCTTTAATTTTATCATAGAATGGTCATCATGTCAACATTAGGCCTATAAAAAAAAATGAATGAATTTATTTGAGTCAAAATTAGTAAAAGAAGTAGTGGGCACATTTTTCTACGCTCCGGGGCATAAAAAATTGATTACTATACACACCACATTATAGACTTGTGTTTGACACCCATTTTGGATAAAGAATAGATTTTGGAATAGTGATTGATGGAAGAATATGTAGTTAAAAAGTAAAGAGAATTTTTAGATTTATGTGTAATACTATTTTATTGAAAGAATGTGTGGTTGAAATAAAAAAGGAGAAAGAGAATAGATGTCAAACAGAGGCTAGGTTAAGGATGGCAAAAAAACTCGTTCAACCCAATACCCGTAGGCCCCACCTCGAATGGGACGGGAATTAGCCGCCTAACCGGATAAACGGGACGGGAACGAGACGAGGGTCATTGCCCCGAAACGGGTATGGGACGGGTACGGGAAACATAATCCCCGCCCCGCTACCTACCCCGTTTAAAGTTAATTTCAAATTTAAGTTTTTTATCAAACAAAAATAATAGATTTATCATCATTTTTAAAAGGAATATAAGTTATTTTTAACAAATTGGTAAAAAGGTAATAATATTTACTAGCTAAAGACATAAAAAAATAAAAGCAAAAAATAAAATAAATAAAAAATGTAAAGAAAAATAAATGGGGCGATAAATGGGGCATGGGACCCGCCCCACCCCGAACCCGAACCCGTCCCGTCCCGCTTTAACCGGATATAGGGGTGGGGTAAGATAACAAAAATACCCGACGGGACGGGGGTGAGAATGGTTGACACGTCCCATACCCGTCCCGTTGCCATCCCTAGGCTAGGTTTCATGCTATTTATCGACTCTTATGTTTGTTTTAATCCATTCATGCATATTTCAACCCGTTTTGGTATCTTTGTATACTTTTGATATTCATGATTACTATTTTAACTTGAAGGTACAATGGAATCAAGCGGAAAATAGCTATACGATGAAGAATGGAAGGGAGTAATAAATTTCTTGTCTCTACCATCCAACACACCTCTCGGGTCTCTATATCCCTCTTCTGTTATTTATTTGATTTGTGATTTATGATAGTATACATTGAGGGCGATATATAGTTTAAGTTTGGGGGTG